>OX122885.1:12692924-13292924 GCA_944738645.1 Eristalinus sepulchralis | reverse complement strand
CAGATCGCATTGAATGTCTGGGATTCAAGATTCATGGATGGCTTAACAGTACTACAAGTCAGACCTTAAAAGCGATCTGTTCAAAATACTGAAATACCAACCATCTGGAATTAAAATTCATTTTCATTCATTAAAATTTCCTGGTTAACAGTTCGTTGAAGTGTCTACATAATTTGGTACACGGTTCCTAAATTAGACGTATACATTTTGAGCTTCTCGGATATATCATCTTTTAGAAAGATTAAAATTCGAATTTTACGATATACGATGTCTGTTCAAAAACTAATTTGTATTTTCAAATTTCACGGGCTACATATGTATGTACATTCGATTATCGATTTTTTTTTATGTTGGTACACTCGTCTTGAACATATGTTTACAGTTTCAACTTTGTAGCACATTTATTTCGTTTGTGAGAGATATAAACGTTAGACGTGTTTTGCGCGTTTGTCGATTTCCTGCTGTCAAAAAATGGATCAAGGAATATGCATTTAATTTTGTGTGAAAAATGGAGTCCGCTCAAAAACACTTGAAATGTTGACAGTGGCGTACTATGAGCCAAAAAATTGTTTACCAGTGGTACTATCATTTCAAAGAACGTTAAGAACATGTGAATGACAACGATCACCCAAGACGCCCCAACACTTCAAAAACCGATGAAAAAGTTGTGACAAGTGAAGAAAAATGTTATGGAGAATTGCCGAATCAATTTTAGAGAAGACCTTGAAGATGTCGGCATACCGGTGAGCCGATGACATGCAATGTCGGATATTTTGGGCATGTAGCGTGTGGCAACGAAGTTTATTCCAAAAATACTAACTGTTGACGTAATTTTTTGACCAAAAATAACACCATCAACATGTCTCAGTCTTTTTATATAACTGCCGTATTTGCTAGACATCTTGTTTGCTTTAAACAGAATAGGTGCCATCTTTTTCGGCTTAGAAATTAATATCAGATATTGCAGAAAATGAAGATGAAGCCGCGAAAACACCAACCGTATGTAGACGGTCTGGCACTTTAATTGACAACTACCAAAGTGGGTGATTTACATCAAAGTTGTGGCTACAAGAAAGGGCAGATATTTGATAAAATATCAAACGAAGATGACTAACATTTCTAGCACATCTGATGTTTGTTGTATTTTTGTTTCTGTAGCACATGACATTTTACTACGTTTTAGGTTCTTTAAGACTGAATTATTTTCGTTTAAACTAAAATTTTTCTTCTGTCTTATTTATTACAAATAAAAACTTCAATATATCATATTTTTGATGAATAGTACTTCAATATTCCAGGGCGTCCACAATTATAACAAAGAACAATCTCGCTCAGGTTCGGTTCACTTTGTAGAGCGTTCACTCTATATCAGTGTTTTTGAGTGAACCGGTCTTTGTTAGGAACATACCGCAAACTAGAATATGCGTCTCAGTTACAAGCCACATTCTGCTTCCCGCACTTGCTTAGAATTTCAAAAATGCTTGAAAATGCGAAAATGTGGCCATGTAAGCCAAACTGGTCTACCAATTCCCACGCACATGCAAATCCCCATGACGGGGAATTCCCAAAACCCACCTGCCATTATAAAGCACGGAGGCAGAAATGGAAAACAAACAATCTCCGATAGAGCCACTTTATGTGTCTGACCTTCCTCGGTCTTGACTGCTCTGCCAAACAAGATCCACAAGAAAACAAAACAAAATGCCAACTGAATGTCAATTCGCTCGTTTCGCCGCCGTTCAGCTTATAGATCTTTTGTTCAGTTTGTTCAGAGATTGCACTTGGCTGAAATTACATAATTTCCCACTGCCTCTACGATCTTACGATCTCCCCTGCAGGCATCAGTGATTGGAGAACTTTTATGGACACCCGATACGATCGCAAAAGCCCAGATTGATACGAATGATACGGAATCGACCACAAACAGGGTTGTTTCTATTTTTAGGACACTCTCGGCAATCGCACACTTCAGGTAGCTAATCATCAGTCAACACGCTTCGATTACCGAAGATCAATTAATGATAGGTGTGCTGACCGTTCGTAACAATGGGAAAATAAATCTTAATCGAAGTGTCTATTTTAACAACGGCCGATACTGTCTTGCCAAAAATGTGTGTGCACACGTTTGCCCGCGACAAGCTGATTGTACGCACATAAGCACACTCGTGACGTGTGCGCAAACGTAATAACGTGTGGAGGTGTGATAAAGCCATGAGAAAAGTGAGGTTATTAACTTCGATAACATGCTGCCGCGGGGCAGTGGTAAATCTAAGGAAACAAGACAAGATCAAGTCGTCAATCGGTTGCGAACGCGTGCGGTCGTCAGTTGGGCCGTGCTGGTTGGAATAGGAAAAAATTCGAAAAAGTCTTGTGTGTAATTTTTATTTGAGCCGTGTTTCGTGTGTATCGGGGTTTTAATTTGATTTTAACAGAGTTTATGTTAACGATTCTTTAAAAGGTAATTCGGCCAAAATAGAGTTGCTCAACTTATTTTCCAAGAGATTCTTGCTGCTGGCTAGTGTGGGTGCCTTTCTAATTTATGGGTGATTGCGTTTTTTTTTAAGTGATTTCAACTCAAATCGAGGAATAACTGTGCTGAAGGCTTTCTATGTGTATATTTCAGTGCAAGAAAAAAAAAGCCTGAAAACTATTTTTTTCGAGTGGCAATAAAGTGTTGTAATCTGCGTTGTCCACCTTCCACTCGGCTCGACTATAAGTATTTTACAAATTTCTGCGTATTTACTTGACTTTCTGTTTTCATTTTATTGATACTACATATCTTTCGCGTCAGTCACTTGAAGCAGATCGCCTGTAAGTTTCGATTGTTCGATAGATAAGCTTTTTGTCAAGATCTACACCGTTTTCGTGTTCGCACTGATTGAAAGTCTGATTTACATGTGTGTATGTTTACTTTCTGGTGTGTGCAAACATATATGTGTGTCCAAGCCTAAAACAGTGTAATAGCAATGTTCTTTTAAATGCTATTTCTTGTTAATTATAAACAAAAATGTTGAAAATGATTCTTTTCCTTTTTAGTTCAGTTCAGTAACTTCCGTTTCATTTTGCCCCCAATTTATTTAATTTCTTTAAATATTTCAATTATTTCTTCAAACTTCAGTGAAAACTTTTCTAAATATGTCTTCGATAACGTTTACCTTGTGCTGCTTTACTCTTGCTTTTTGACACAGACTCTTGTCAAACGCTCACAACCGTTTTCCCGTTATGGAAATTACACTTGGTTCAGTCCTCAAACAAAAATATTGCAATACTTACTGAAAAAGGTGCTAGTAATGAATGTAGTGATGTAATGTAATGAATGTGGAACAAATTCTTTCTCATGATAAGTAAATGTGGAGCACGCGTTCTAACAATGACACATTTTTACTGCTAGCAAGTGTCCTAATAGAAGGATAAGAAGTGTTTTTGTATTTTGTGATAAGTGATAGGTATTCCCCTTTAATAAAATACGTAGTAATAACATACGTACAGGGTATGTACCACTGCTACCACAGTAAAGTGAAGCATGTCAAAAAAAAAAGTTGGAAAGAAGACATGAAATTCTTAAGTCGCGACTGAGTTCTATTTAATCTTTTTGACCAACAAATCATTTGCAACTGTTTTCTTTGATTTGAAGTAAATATAGGTTCCAACCACCAAACTCCAATAAAAAGGGAACTGTTGGTCCAGCTGCATTTTTTTTCAAAAACGGTAAACATTTGCGGCGTTTGTGGCTTTGTGTTCACATAAGTTAGGATAAGACCGAGATTACGGTTGGTTATCGACTTGCACCATCCTTAGTAGAAACTGAATAAATTAGCAGGAATACAGAAAGGGGAAATAATTTCCCTTCTGTGTGTCTAAAAGTGATAATAATAATAATAAATAATAATTGAGTGGCACCACAGCCCACAAGGGACTAGGGCCTAGTTTCTACAAAAACTACTAGTTTTGTGCGTGCTACTGTTTTCTCACGAGTAAAAGGGACTTACAGTCTTTTGCCGACTCCGAATGACGAGATTAGAGAAGCTTTTCATAGACAATTTATAATCTTTGAGTGTTGTCAGCAACTCGAAAGAGGTGATGCTGTGAAGAAATGCAAGGTGTCGCGTACGGGAATTGAACCTAGACTTTCTGCGTGCCAGTCTACGCACTTACCACTATTCCGCCGAGACCACTTATAATGATAGAACATGAATAACTAACGAAATGTCCTTACAATTGTAAAAATATTTATCACTTTCTTAAATATCAATGTAGCTTATAATCACATTTCTACACATGTGCTAGTTTTACAATTCCTGAAAACTATTTATGATTTCCTTTTAAAACACAGAACTTTGTAGTCATTTTAATAGTGCACAAGGGTACCCTTACCAATCAGGCTGCAGATGTCCCATCAAGCAGGTCGGTACCCGTGTTTAACGTCTGTAAAATTTTGTATCACTTGCACTTAAATTGCATTCCTTGAAGTGTGTAAAGACTCAGGCAAGATGCTCTTTATTATATATTCTTTCTCCTGAAATTTTTAATGGAATGAGTGATATTGTAGGTATTTGTCAGTTCCTTAGATTCATTATAAACTATTTTGACAGCATTTGATTTTCTTAAGATCGGTGATTTTCCGTTGAAATTAAATAACTTCTTCTAACTCGTGCATTAATCAAAAAACAGAAGTGTGTGTGCATAGAATAAAGGCTGCGTTTTTGTTTAAATCTTATTAAGGGCGGATCCGGATAATGATAATTGTAAACGAGGCAAAAAATTGTGTGTGAAAAATTTTATGAAAAAACAAATTATTATGAAAGAAAAACCAATGACATTAATGAGCGAAGTAAAAAGTAGGTCAAATGCTCACCGCATCATCAGTGGCATACGTCTATCCGATTGTCCATATTTTCAAAGACATAATTGAGGATCAATGTCGTTATGGGCCGAATTATCTCATCCTTTAGCTCCTCAGTTGTTCTTGGCTTATTGACGTACACTTTTTCTTTTAAATTTCACAAAAAAAAAGAGCCCAACGGTGTCAAATCACATGATCGGCCAATAAACGTCGCCACTACTTGAGAAAATACTGTCATTAAATTTTTCGCTCAAAAGAGTAATTTTTCCCATGGCTGTGCGGCAAGTGGCACCATCCAGTTTGGAGCACATATCGTACAGGTCACAACTTTCTTCGTCAAATGACATTACAGTCATGAGATGAGATGAGATTACCAAGTCACAGCATTCATATTGGAAATACATACGTTTTCAATATTTGCAAACGTTGCTTAAACGCGAAACGGCTCATTTCGTTCTGAAACCGCATGATTTGACTACTTGTCCAGATTTTTAACGGGAAACAACTCTGTGTCAAAAAAAAAAAAAAAACAGGAGACAACAACGGAGTGAGTGGAGCATCTAAGAGTTCATCTTAAAAAAGTGGAACGAAATCGAAGAATAGGGTGATTTTTTAAAAGTTTTTCAAAAATACATGAAATTAAGAAAAATGCATGATATCTTTATTTGATTCGATAGTACGATCTATATAATTTAATGTTTGACGATTATTTCATGCAAATGTTGACCTTGACTGTGCCTCAAACGGTCCATCCACTTAGTCCAATTTTGGGATACTCTTTCCAACATTTCGGTCGGTATCTCACGAATAAATGCTTCATGTTGTCTTCCAATGCGACAATTGAAGCGGGCTTGTCTGTTTAGACATGAGCTTTAACATAATAATAATAATAATTGAGTGGCACTACAGCCCATAACGGACCAGGGCCTAGTTTCTACAACAACTACTCGTGTTGTGCATGCTATTGTTCTTCACGAGTAGAAGGGACCTACAGTTTTTTGCCGATTCCGAACGGCGAGATTTGAGAAGCTTTCCATAGACAATTAATACTCTTTGAGTGTTGTCAGCAACTCGAAAGAGGTGGTGCCGTGAAAAAATGCTAGGTGTCCCGTCCGGGAATCGAACCCAGACTTTCTGCGCCGCAGTCGATGCACTTACCACTGCGCCGCGGCGACCACTGAGCTTTAACATAGCCCCACAAAAAATAGTCTAAAGGCGTTAAATCACACGATCTAGGCGGCCAATTGACCGGTTCCGATCGTGAAATGTTCATCATCACCGAACTCGCCTCTCAATAAGTCCATTGTTGCGTATGCTGTGTGACATGTGGCACCACCTTTTTAAAACCACATGTCATGCAAGTTAAGCTCTTGCATTTTGGGCAAAAAAAAGTTGGATATCATCTCACGGTAGCGCTCACCATTCACAGTAACGTTACGATTCGCATCATCTTTGAAGAAGTACGGTTCAATGATGCCACCAGCCCATAAACCACACCAAACTGTGACTTTTTCTGGATGCATTGGTAGCCCTTGCAATGTTTCTTGTTGATATTCACTCCAAAATTAACAATTCTGCTTATTTACGCACCCATTGAGCCAAAAGTGAGCTTCGTCGCTGAACACAATTTTTGGTAAAAAAGTAGACCTTCGGCCAACTTTCCTTGAGCCCATTCACCAAAAATTGTGCGTTACGGTCGGTCGTTCGGCTTCAATTCTTGCACTAGCTGTATTTTGAAAGCCATCACACCTAAATCCTTCCGCAAAATTTTCCACGTTGTTGAGTAACAGAGGCCCAATTGCTGTGAACGGCGACGAATCGATAATTGATGGTCATCATTAAGACTGGCCGATACAACTGCGATATTTTCTTCAGTTCGCACTCTACGTAAGCGTGTTGGTGGTTTAATGTCCAACAATGTAAATTTGGTGAGAAATTAGTCACAATACCCCGAATAGCCGCTTCAGTGGGTCGATTAATGGTGACCATAAAATGGAGAAGGCGCGGATTGAACTTTCTAAGCAGAGCAAGCATTTTGTTAATAAAACTCAATAATTTGCAAGCGTTGTTCGTTAAATTATAGGCCAAACTGAAGATGTTTGACAGTGAAACAAAACACGAAACGTGCGTCAGCTGTTTAAACCAGTGTTGCCAAAAAGATAATAGCTAAAAAATTCCCCTTAACTTAGTTATATCCCCCTTTTTGTCCTCAAGTTGTGAGCTTTGATAGTATCGAATGAAAGATTATGTTTTTCTTAGTTTTAATGAAGATAGAGCTCTAGAACCCTCTCCTTCCTTAACATCATAATTTGTGCTTTGGCAAGACTTGTTGAAGGAATGTCCAATAAAGTGTAATTCTTGGGAATTTAAAGAGCACAAAATGACTCAATTTGAAACACCACATAGATTTATTGCATTTTCCATTTTCCATTTCATTCCTAAGTCATGTAAGTTTTAAATAACTTTCTCATGCAACATATGAGTACACTCTTACCATCTAGATACATCACCTTTCACATTTTGTGCAAAATTTGTTTACGGACACTCAGTGCTAAGTTAGACGAAATATGAATGCCTTAAGCTACACGCAGCGAGGGGTACGTTTGCCACATGCGTTGGGAGACTCGTTATACCCACATGCGCTACGCAACCAACTCCGGTTATGGCCGTTTGTCTGTTCTTTTTCCGTCAACTTCAACTTAAATGAATTGCTTCATTCGGGCGACTTACGTCCAATTTTGGCCCAGTTCGCTTAGCGGGGTTGCATAACTCCATTCACAGTGATTTGGAACTAAGTGCATTTATCCATTCCAATCCATTCAGCCCAGTCAGTTCCACTTGTCTACCATACACCAAATTCTTCAGCAATCCAGCATAGTGTCGCAGTGGTTTGGCTGGATATCTCATTAGATGGCTGTTCGAGTATTTTATTTGCTGTTGCTTTGCAGCACCATCGCTTCGGTAAACTGTGATGTAATATCGAATCTGACACACAAGCTAGACGTGTTTTCAGTTACAAAACAGGAAAACAGTGACGTCCATTCGTTGCAGGACGTCTAAATGAAAATAAATCAAAGAAACTGATTTTTCCTTTTTAGCAGAAATCCTACTCTCATGAATTTAATTTCGAATTTTGTTTAATTCTCTTTGCAGCATACGATCAGACTACAGTACAAAAAATGAAGACACTCTCACAAATGTTCTCGTCAAGTTGGAGGGCACTGACTCGGCGGAAAACGCAGGAGGAAAGCGAATCGAAACTGGCTCGCGTTCTAACGCTTTTTGATCTGACAGCGCTGGGTGTTGGCAGCACCCTTGGTCTGGGGGTGTATGTCCTCGCTGGATCTGTTGCCTATGAGCAGGCTGGCCCTGCTGTGACCCTGTCGTTTCTCTTCGCAGCGATAGCATCTGCGTTTGCCGGACTTTGCTATGCAGAGTTTGCCGGACGAGTTCCAAAGGCGGGAAGTGCTTATATCTACAGTTACGTCACAGTGGGGGAGTTTGTCGCCTTCACAATCGGTTGGAATTTGATTCTGGAGTACGTCATTGGTATGTTTGCTTAAAATTGGGTGCAAGAGAACTTTTAACTGATGTCCCATTCGTGGACGTAGGTACGGCCAGTGTTGCTAGAGGTTTGAGTGGATACTTGGATGCACTCCTAAACAACACGATGTCGAGCACGCTGAAAGATGTCATGCCCATAAATGTTAGCTTTCTGGGAGCCTACCCTGACTTCTTTTCATTTGGAATGGTGCTGCTGCTGGCGTGCCTGTTGGCCTTCGGCGTGAAGGAGTCCAGTGTGCTGAACAACATCTTTACCTCCGTGAATCTGGTCACCGTGTGTATTGTTCTTGTTGCAGGAGCGATCAAAGGTAATGTGGTTGCACCTCATTTACGACCTCTTTACCACGTTTGCACATTTTTATAGCTGATCCTGGTAACTGGGCTCTGCAGGATGTGCCAGAGAGTGCAGGCGCAGGTGGATTTATGCCCTACGGTATCGCCGGTGTAATGGCTGGAGCGGCGAAGTGCTTCTACGGCTTCGTGGGATTCGATTGCGTGGCGACTACGGGCGAAGAAGCCATTAATCCAAAGAGGAACATCCCATTGTCGATAGTCATCTCGCTGATCATCATCTTCTTGGCGTATTTCGGTGTTTCCACTGTCCTCACGATGATGTGGCCGTACTATGATCAGGCAAGTGCATAAGATCTCACTCCTCTGGCTGTGTTTATCACATAAAAGTTTTCAGGATCCATATGCGCCATTCCCATACGTTTTCGATCAAGTCGGTTGGATCACTATTAAGTGGATCGTGACAATTGGCGCGGTATTCGCTCTTTGCACAAGCCTTCTGGGCGCCATGTTCCCCCTGCCACGTGTCCTTTACGCCATGGGTAACGACGGCATAATTTTCAAATTCTTCTCCAAGGTCAACGGATACACGAAGACTCCCCTGCTGGCCACAATGCTGTCTGGACTCCTTGCAGGTGAGCTCAAGAGCTCTTCTTAAGGAAGATTGTGTTAACCAGTTAGTTCCCTCTTTTTCTTTCAGCAATCATGGCTCTTATATTCGACCTGCAGCAGCTGATTGACATGATGTCCATCGGCACACTTCTTGCATATACAATCGTGGCGATATGCGTTCTGGTGCTTCGCTATCAACAGGACGACATCAAACTGAAAGAGGTCAGCGTGCGCTGCCCGGTTATCCTGCGGCAGCTCTTCAACTTGAACTTCATCAAGGAGCCCAACTCCCTCTCGTCGAACATCACCAAAGTCGGAATAGTTGTCTTCAGCGTCGTTTGCATCGTAGCATGCATCATCCTCAACCAAGTCGAAATTAGCAGCAGCAATCCCGGTGGAATCGTTGCCATCTGTGTCATTGGCGCCGCACTTCTCCTCATCCTCTTCTCCATTCAGCGCCAGCCCGAGTCCAGCATGGAGCTGACGTTCAAAGTGCCCCTCTTGCCGTACATTCCCTGCCTGAGCATTTTCTGCAATCTGTATCTGATGTTTCAGTTGGACCTGTTCACGTGGATTCGATTCCTGGTGTGGATCGTCATCGGGTATGCCATTTACTTTTCGTACGGCATTCGAAATTCCACGCAAAAGGCTGTGAATAGGCGCGGCGCCATGGATATGCCACAGTTGCCCGCCACGGATGCTGCTCAAGAAATCGAATACAAAAAGTCGCCCGGCGAAGTGGTCAGCGATAAGCCAATCAACGGCAAGAGGTACAGCGTTACGGGCCAGAGCTAGTTACCTCTTGCTATTTTTATTCTTTCGAAAACTCCAGGAGCTCATTTATTCAAATGACAGTATTTTTTATCAGCGAACGCAGTTCACGAAAAATCGTCAATTTTTGTACATATACGTATATTTTTAAAGAGAGTATAGATTTGGAATACTTGAAGGGACACGTCATCCAAGTCGCTTTTTGTGTTTCTGTTTTTTTTTATGGCAAACAACATATTCGACCGTTAGATAAACTATTCACACGCTCTCAAAGGGCGCAATCAACAAATTTTCATGTGATATGTATTATTACCGAAGCATTTTTAAAGAAGGATATTTTTTTGTATGTATGTAAAACTACGAGTATTTACGTCTAGTAGCTGGATAGTTGTTTATTGTACTTAAGTTCGAAAGGTATTTGAGAAGCGGTTCTTTTATGCAAGTTATGATATTGTTTTAAAATTTATCAGTCATTCCCTTAACTGTGTATATTTTATTTTTGTTTTTGAAACTGTTTTATAAAGTTAAGGAAATAAACGAGAAAAAATAACGTTTGAATTTGTTTTATTCAAGGTCTTTGTACCTTCTTTACGCCAAAACTTCTCTACGACAACATTCAATAAGCAAGCCGATGAACCTGTAAATCTTGGCGATTGGGGACGCAACGCTTCAGTCGGCGCCTAAGCTAAGCTGTAAGGTACTACAAATCAAATAGACTCAAAGATGAGTACAAGTCCCCCCTTCACTCCCTTCTTGTGCTATCTGCTATAAATATACCATACCAAAACACAACGAAGTACGTAAGCATGAACTCAGATCTGAAGCTTCGCAAGAAGGAGGGCATTCAAATTAAAGGAACATAACTGGATACTAAGTGGCGAAAAAAATGGCTTTTATCATATCTTCTTCGTCTTCTTTTCATGACGCTACAGTTCGGAGTATACCTGGGCTTCAAACAACATGCCTCTCCATCTAGCACGACCTCTCGCCAACTGCCTCTAGTTGCACACTCCATGGATGAGGTCCTGCTACACTTGTGTGCGCCGTCTTCACCTAGATCGTCCTCTGATGCGTTCTTCTGATGGCTCGCATTCAAAGACTTTTCAGCCCGGAGCAGTGGTCACCAAAGGCTTTACATGGCCTTAAGCGTTGTATCCAAAGACACTTGACCAGGTACATGCCGCGGTGCAGCCTATACAGTTTGTTGTTGAATTTTCTCCTTCAGATGTCATCCACGCAATCGCACGCACAACAACTAAGGGCTTTCTTATCAGCTTTTAGTAATGTCTAGGTTTCCGCGCCATAAAGTAGAACTAGGATGATCCAGCTGTTATATAAAGCAAGTTAAGTCCTTCGAGAGAGGGCTCTATTACTCAATTGCCTCTGGATCCCAAGCAGCGATTGGCAAGAGTGAGTCTGCGGTTGATTTCGTTACTGGCGTTATTGTCCCTGTTCACCACGGAGCCGAGGTAGACGCAGTCCTTGATTACCTCGAAGTTTCTGCTGCCTAGTGTGACGCTCTGTCCGTGACGTCGATGTTGTGTGTCCTTCCTTAATGACAGAGTGTACTTCGTCTTGCCCTCATTAACCACCAGACCTGTGTTCGCTGTATTCGTCGAACCAAATCAATGTCTTCAGTGTAAGCTAGCAGTTGAGCTGA
Organism: Eristalinus sepulchralis; assembly: GCA_944738645.1. NCBI lineage: Eukaryota > Metazoa > Arthropoda > Insecta > Diptera > Syrphidae > Eristalinus > Eristalinus sepulchralis. The sequence continues at coordinate 13,281,183 of OX122885.1, read as the reverse complement.
CTTTTGGAAGATCATGCCTCTGGTGTTGACTTGTGAGTTACGCACGATTTTCTCAAGGATAATGTTAAAAAAGTAACAAGACAGTGCGTCGCCTTGTCTTAAACGTTTTTTGACATTGAAGGTCTCGGTGAATTCGTTCTCGAGTTCTCCATCGTCATCCTACACAATCTGACGAGTTTGGTAGGAATGCCAAAACTAGACATGGCACGGTATCGGTCGTCTCTATTCGCGCTGTCATATGCGGCCTTTAAATCGACGAATGGATTTTTTCTGAGAATTCGTATTAAATCTCCTATAGAGAGTGATTCATCGTGAGGTTGGATTTCCACTCAGACTAAAACTCACACCACAATTGCGTCTTGAAATTGTGGGTCGCTGTTTATATTTTTAGGGGTACAAATTTGTTCGCTTTCGAAAGAGGGCGTCGCCTGCAATTTGTGGCTGATCTTGGAAGTGACTACCTACTTCATTGGAAAGGTGTGACATTAGTCAGTTATAATTAGTCTGCATCAGCATCTGTTTTAGACATCTACATTGTTTTTTGCTTCTTGTCCGGATTTGTCTTGGTTAAGCAAGATTTGCTGCGAGTTTTGATTATTTGTTTTCTAATTTAAAGAAAAGTGCAACTTAAGCCCATCGTTTGTTTGTAGAAGCTTATAGTTTTTCAAAAGTGGTGATATTAGCATCGAAGACAAAGAGTCTCTTGGCAAACGCAAAAAGTTTTACCGCATAAGGATCCGTGCAGAATGCAAAGTAAGCTCGCAGTTGGGAGTGACTCAGCAAACCATTCGCTTAAAACAAATTTGAATAAATATTCAAAAGCAAAGTGCCGTACAAATTGAAACCAAGAGATTTCGATTTTTTTTTTCCTCGGAAGTGCTTCATGAAACGCATCAAAGGAAGGTTTTTTGAATATGAAATGTGGATATACTTCGATAACCCAAAAAAGAAAAAATACTTTGCAAAGGCTGTTAATTTTGTTTTATCATCGTCTACATCGCCAAAGGAGATGAACCAAAGTCATGGTATCCTATATGGTGGAACCATACGGATTTGGTGTACTATGAGCTGCTTAAACCAGATGAAACCATTCATAGGATACGTTATCGACTAAAATTAATGCGTTAAGCTGGCCCAGAAACGACCGAAAGGTGATTTTGCAACATGATCACGCTCGGCCGCACCGGGCAGTAGCGCTGGAATGAAAGGTCTAACCTGCCGCATTCTCCAGACCTGGCTACTTCCGATTACTGGCTCTTTCGACAGACGACCTTAGACATCGAGAATGCTGGTATAGTGTCTGAAGTCAATCGCAACCTGAATTCAAGAGACGGTCAAGTGCTTTTATGGATGTTGAGGCGTAGAAACCGCGCGACGAAGTCCAACAAAGTGAGTGCGTTTTCGGATGCGTTTGTCCTGTAAATAGTGTTTTCCGATGATCCTAGCAAATAATACTTCTTTACCCAGTTGTGTTTTGAAATCCCCTACAATTATCTTTGTTTGACCGTCTTTATGTTCTTTCTAGGAGATCGTTAAAGTCATTCTTGTCATCGGCATCCTTCTCCACAATTGGAGTGTTGGCGCAAGTCCCAAATCTATCCCTTATGCGGATTGTCTTGAAGCGTACAAAAACAGAATTCTGGGAAAAGATTTTTTGACTAAGTCTAGCTGAAACAACAAATCTGGATCAGAATAAGTGCTGGTTTCACTCTCTGTATCGATTGCTATTGTAGATGTCGTAGTTTTTCTCATTTTATTCGAACAATGTCATCGCACTCCATGGATGGCGGTAAATTCTGCTTTGTAGCAATCCAGGGCCTCCTCGAGACCATCTATTGAGGGACCTCAAATTCCACATGAACAACAAAAAATTATTGTCCTTTGTTCGTTTGCAACGCTCGTCAACTGTTATTCCATTCGAGGTAAGTCTCATAAACTGTGTTTTTAAGCGACAAGATATTTAACTTCACGCACAAGCTACAGGTCAAGTTCTATGCACTAATAGGGATAGCAGGTTTAATGACGTAGGGCTCTGTTCGCAGGCACCTCCGCCCCCTTTTGGAATTGTAAAGCGGCATCATTTGCGATTGATGCAGTGTTGTCCAATCTCGATTCTGTTGTTCTATCGATATCTTTTACCTTGGCTACAGCTATTGAGTGTTCTAAGTCGATGGTGGCACCAACGAAGGTTTGAACAATAACAATGTTGGTTGATTGATCAAATGATCGCCAAGTCACTTTATAAGTGTTAATGTGTGGGAACCGCTCACTAACAAAGAGCATTCGCTTCGTGGCGAAGTTCTCCAACCTGATTTTCAAAGGCGATATTTTATTAGAGGGGTTAAATGAAGCTTTGTTCGCTTCTATCATTACAACCCACAGACATTTAAGGCAAATATGAATCGGTACCTCCTCTCCCTCTCTTCCTCTATGCCAACGACCCATGGCCGATCACTCAAGGTTATTCACAATCCCTTTTATTTTCTTCTTTCTTCAACATCCATGCATCCAAATTCATTACCTTAGAAAACTATATGTTCGATTGTTTAGTTTTTATCAAGAAAAAGCTTATCTGTAGCTTTTGGTCATAAGCAACATTCAATAAGCTGCGCAAAAGCACTAGAAATCAGACCAATTAAAGAGACTTGTTGCTTAAAGCTTCTCATTACCGTGATTCAAACATTCGTAATTTGGCATGACTGCGATTAAGTCCAACTACACTCATTTGCAACTTTCACTCAAGCTAATACTTCATTGAATAAAACCAATCAAGTGTGAATGATACTCGCGTATTGAGGGCATCGTTTCGTTTGACAGATTATCAGGAAGAAAGGATTTTTTTTTAGTTTTCTTTTCCAACCAAATTACACAATCAAAGAGTCTTAGTAAAAAAGAATCAATTTTCACAAGTATGTGTGGAACACTTTTCGGAGTTGCTCAATACTTAATAGGTATTTCCTTCATCTATGAATATGTAACTCACTTGGGGTGATACAACTACTAGTGTGACCAACTAGCGACAATTTTTTTTGTTATATCTCATTTTTAAGTTGGCACATCTTTGCGAAATTCTACGTCAAAATATTCATCATTGCTTGAGATATGCGTTGTTTTGTAGCTTAAACTGAATTTTTCGTCTTTTTTCATACTTGAACTATTCAACAACATACTTCCGGAAGAGGGCGTTGAAGCATGTTTTGAAAACTGTGCAAGTGTATTGCTACCACTTTGGGATTTTCTCGAGGGGGATGGAATGAATTTAGAAGAAGAGATAAGGATTTTATGACTTAAAAATAAATTCCCAGTATTTTGTGCCCACAGAAGTACATATTATATATTCTTGAGTGAGTCAGAAAATAGTCTAATTGGAGGATTAAATTGCTAAAAACCGGGCAGGGATTACTATCTAAGGTAATGTGGGAGGAAAGCAGTTTTATGGTCCACTCGTACAATTGAAATAGCCTTGGAATGTTCGCAGTGATTTGCAAATTCAAACTCACACACTCCACATTTGTTGTGTCCATCACATAAGGGTGAGGGATACCTATGAGCCAGTCCAGAAGTCGAATACATTGTAACGAATGATGTGAAGGAGGATAATCTATGTTACTGATGAACTTCCTGTTTCCAGTTTACCTCCTGTCAGATTCAAAATTTTGATAATGTCACTCTGAAATATTTGTTTGACATTTTCATTAATTTGCAGATATGGGTTTGTAATTCCTAAATGTTTCAATTGGATTAAAGGTGCAACTTATCCTATGGGTTAGCCATTGTTGAACGAAAACTCAATATTTTTGCGGGGCTGCCGGATACAAATTCTCTACTTTTCCCGCTGTGAAATTACCGCGATAAACTCAACCTTTTTCCATTGTCAAGGCTTGGTAAATTCGCGTTTCTCTGCCTTTTTTTTGCAAATCGGACGCAGGCCCAGTAATCTTCGAATTTCAACATAGAATATTGAACTAGGCTTTTCGGTGTTGGCTGTTCAACAAATTTTTTAATTTTCTAAAACTCTTTCGCTGTCATATCGAGCACATTCGAAGAAAGCATGCCCCATGCGCATTTACACAAAGCGGACCGAAACGAACTTGAATGACGATTTCACTTGAATACAAAAAATAATAATTGAGTGGCGTTACAGCCCACGAAGGACCAGTGCGTGCTTCTGTATCAACTACTCGAGTTGTCTGGGCTGTTGTCCTCTTATGAGGAAAATTTTGCCGACTCCAAACGTCGAAATTTGTTAAATCTTTTCCCAGAGTGTTGTCAGCAACTCGAAAGAGGTGGTGCCGTATGACGGACGACGTGACGTGGCACTGACTTCTTTCTCGAATTGGAACCTTCACGTGCTTTCTTTAGCATCGGTCAAACAGCTGTTTAACTAAGGCTCAGTTCACTCAATATAAGCGGGTACTGACATGTTACTAAGTTTCTATAATTAAAAGTCAACGTTAACAAGGCTTTGAAGGGCCCACTTAAAATTTCAGTTTCTGGTCATAATAGGACAATTTGCCAATGAAACTTATCCTCCTTAGTTTCGCTATGAGCTGCGGAGACAAAAATGGAATCATCCAGAGCAATAAAGCCATTTGCGCGAATAATTCTTCCACAGTCTTGATAAATTCATGAGAATCAAGTGCCTGCTTCTCTCTCTAGATGAGGTATGCGCCTCAAACCAAATACTTCTCCCGCTTGCACGATTTCTCCCCAGCTGCCACACCGTGTGGTTTATTGTCATGGATTTAAGGACTCTTTATAGTGGAGTTTTGTGGTCCATGAGCTCTACATGGGCTAGCCATTGTAAGCAGGGTATTGTGCTAGGCCAGCTTGATCTTTCGAGAGAGGGCTTCGATAGAGCAATTGGAAAAAGGAATTCTATGCTAGATTTCGATACTGATGTACTGCAAAGGTGAAGTAGGAAACATCACTAACTACCTCAAGGTTTTTGCTGCCTTTTGTGACGCTCTGTTAGTGACGTGATTTCGTGCGTGCTTGCGCTTTAATGTGACTTGGTTCATTTACGTCCAAATCATCCGAGAAAGGAAGCAGCTGAACGAACTTAAGGAAGATCATGCCTTTGATGTTGACTGACTCTGGTCTTGACTTCTCAAGAATAATGTCACATGACAGCGAGTGTCGACTTGATTAAAAGCTCTTTGTTATTATAGGTCTCGGATGGAGCACACAATTTGATGATTTTGTTCACTGTGCTTAAATTAGAAGTGACACCGTATAGCTCATGTCTATGCAGTCTGTCATAGGAGTGGGTAGTAGGTGTCGTTCTGCATTTTGCGGGTCTTGTCCAAGACTTTGCCCAGAGTGGAGCTTAAAATGTCGTGGACTACGCAGGCCCGAAGAAACACTGAAAGGGACCTACCAGATTGTTCGCGAAAGATTAACAGCTTTCAAATAAATTGCCGAAGAGGTTTTATACGCGCGATACCTGTCGCTGTTGGTCTTAAGGGGTAGAGGAATCCTAAAACGCGAGACTTCATAATAGACCTTGTTGTGGTTGTTCTCATCTGTCAAACGGTCTTTTTCTTCCTATCTTCTACTCCAATACGTCCTTAAGACATAGTTTTGCTCTTCGTATTCCTTCACATTTTGTTCTCCATAGCATTCTATACAATTTCCCTTGAACTGCAGGACAACCGATGAGCGACTATTTTCTACACGCACTGTGTCTACGCGCTCATCTCCTACAATAGTTCTTACCAAGCTCAACCTCATGTAACATCACATAGATTTATACATTTGGTTCAGCTACTTCTTCAGTAGCACAAGCAACCTTTAAGTTTATAAAATGCAAATAAAGACAACGAGTGCTCAATTACCTCATGCGTAGAGTCCACCAACCTGTACAAGTATCACATGCTCATTAAAAAATTGAAAATCCAATTCCAAGTAACTGCCCACGGACAATAGAAATGACAACCACTTCAGGCCGAATGTGTGTCCATTGACCATTTCACCGAAGCGTCTGACATCAGTCCACGATTAAATAATCCACTCCAGTCGGCAGACGTCCATTGAGACAGGAACCCGATTCGGACTTATTGGAGCGTGACCTTCCGCCTAGTGACGAAGTGACGTGAGCCGAGAATGGCATCGCTAACACGCTGGCGTGTTCTTATACCTCTCGAACCTCAATAGCACTTCAGGCCTCAATAAGACGCTCCACGCACACAGATAGCGGAATTTAAAAACAACTTCGAACGGCTCTCAAGTGTCATCGCATCGAGTGCATAATTAGTATCTCAGAAGATCGCCTTAAGTTCACAAACCGTATAAATACTCAGGGTGATAGCCAAATAATCATCATTCAATCGCACATCTCTAACAGGGTGAGAGAAGCCGTACCATGGTAAGTCTGCGCATCATCACCTCCGGCATTGCGGGCAAATAATATTTTCGGTTTAGAAATTTTTCGTAGTTGCGTTCGCCGTCCTGGCTGTGGCCGCTGCCGCGGTGCTCCCTTCCAGTGAATACCTGCCACCAGTTGAGGAGCCCACTGCCGAGTATCTGCCTCCAGTTGCTGAGACAAAACTGGCTGATGATGGCTACAGGTACAAGACTGTTCGCCGCTTGAAATACCGTCATCGTCGTGATCTCTCCGCTGAATATTTGCCACCAGTTGAGGAGCCAACTGCTGAATACTTGCCCCCAGTGGCTGAGACTAAGGTCGCCGATGATGGATACCGTTACAAGACTGTACGCAAGCTGAAGTACAGGGCCCGCCATCGCCGCGATGTGGATGAACTGCCATCAAACGAATACTTGCCACCCGCTGAGGAGCCTGTTGAAGCTGAGCCAAAGAGCGCTGAGCTTGCTAGCGACGGATACCGTTACAAGACCGTTAGGCGCTTGAGGTACAGGCACCGTCATTAGGAGCAACATGAGTGAGGGTTGAATTAAGCATGGAAATCGGGAAACGGAACTAAAATAAATATTCTGCATATAAAATTTAAACATGTGTTTTTTTTTTTAAGTTGAATCCTAACCCATGTCCCTTGTCAGTTGTCCGTTGTCACACACTCCAGGCGCGATTTGCGGCCTCTCACGTGGTATCACGTCACGTTTACACGACCATGCAGCAGATGTTGTCAAGGATTGATAATTCAACGGAAAAGTCGCTGTGATAGGATATAAAGTGAGAAAAGTAATAGTATGCAAAAGTTCGCCTAAGGAAGATTCGCAAAATGCGGTTGTTTGGGGTAATTTTTAACCACTTTTTAGCACATTTCAGGCGGCATCACTGCCATTACCAATATTCGTTTTTAATGTTGCTAGAATTTGTATTAACGGCATATCGCGGAGCCCCACAAAGAAATCTAACTACTTGACAAGAAACTATGCCACCAGGAAACTTCAAACGCAATAATTGGTCGTGTTACATGACTTGTTCAACTGTGGCTTTGGAGCCACATATTGTCGAAGTCATAATCTTCCATCGCCGGCTGAAATAGTGTCTTTCCGTTCTACCATATCACTTCAAATTGACTATGATCATCCACCCAATGATACCTTTCAACGGTAGAGCACAGTAAACGTCCAGTTTCTGGATACAAGTGCACTTCTTCGATCATTTGTGGGCTTAAAGAGCTTCGATTATTGTAATTCGATTCATTTACATACCAACTAAGTGAGACATGTGTCCACCATTGAAGAAGACATTGTTAAAAAAATAAGTATTTGTTGTCCATTGTTCCAAAATTCTAGAAGCGTTGCAGCGGTTTCGCGAATCGTCAGCAAGCCTTACTTACGTTTAATTTTCTAAGGATGGAGATCCAAATTCAGGCCACATTTAATTGCTATTATTAAGAACATTGATAAATGTTGACCATTACTTATAGCAGCAATATTTTCGAACGAACGTGAAATTTCACAGACGGCTCCAAGACAATGGAGGGATCTGGAGCTGGCGCCTTCTTCGAGAACAGCATCATTAGACTTTAGGTAACTTTGTCGGTCTTCCGTGGTGAAACTCTTGCAATCTTAATGGCTGCGACCTATAGTTGAAGAATAGTTGGAAGGGGCGAAGTATTTGAATCTATAGCCACAACCAAGCTATACTTAAGGCCACACTCAACCCTCTAACCACTTCCAACACAGTACGGGAATGCAAATTTTCTTTAATTTCGTCGCAAACTAAATTCGATAAGAGTTGTCCCAGAACACCACGGTATTATGGGAAATGAGCTTGCCGATGAACTTCCTATGCAGAGATCAAAAGAAGCAATCAGAGGGTCAGAACCCAACTTGAGATTGCCGCGTCCTTGGTTAGGGATTCCTTTGACAATTGGATCTCTCGTCAACACAACCACAGGCGGCACTCTCCAGGCTGCGGGTTGACCAAACGCATACTTTCAAACGGTAGTAAGAAATCCGTGGCATTTCTGTTATCTCTAGACAAAAAAAAAACTGTATCGGGAAACTTCCTTCGCTAAGCATTTAAGTGTGCTTGAGCGTGGTGATGAAATTCTCTGCGACACATGTAGAAAGATGGTGACACTGCAGAGCACTTTCTCTGTCAATGTCCCACCTTTACGCGGATCAGGAGGCGGCTGTTTGACGCTGATGTGTTGGGAGCTGAAAACCCAGCCTTGTTTTCCTCCAGAAGACCAAGAAATAACTTTCAACGTAGGCTACTGCCTGGTAGTACAATGGAAAGGTTTTTCAGTCTGAGCGCCCCAGGGCAGTGTCCCCCAACCTTGTAAGGTTTGGTAAATCATTGTTAAGACGCCTAACACCATATTTTCAGCGATCGATTCGTTAAGTCCAATTATCAATGACTTAACAACAGAATAAGGGTTTCTATTGACTTCAACGACTCTAACAACAGAGTATGTTAAAACCAAGCAAATGCCAATTACACTTACACAAAGATGGTTTCGTACACATCATTTGATACATTTTATAGAAATGTGTACTTCAGCACACGTAACAATAGGCGTATCAGTTTAATTCGTGTGGTTTTACAACAGATGGCGTTGCTTGGTTCCCACCCCCAGTGAATCGCCTTTTGAAAAAACCCGTTGAAACACCCTTTTCAGAATCAGTTTGAGGGTTTTGTTGTTATTTCCCTTCGAACTGAACATTTATATAATGTATAATATCTTATTGTTTTCTAAAAATATTCCAGTAGAAAGATATGAACTGAATCAATGTATCAAATCTCTGAATTGTAAATTGTGCGATGGTTTGCCTTGTAAATTTATTAACAATAAAGAAACATGTCATGTCATTCAGAATCAGTATGCCTCATTTAGTTCAAACAACGAGTTGTCTAACGGAACATTAGGATCAAAAGACGAACTCTCTAGGTCTTTTAAGTAATAAGGCATAATCCTTGGCGCCCAGACATTATTTTAGTACATGGATAACCTTAAAGCGCACATACGGCGTTAGTCCCATTTTCGATTCCTAGACCTTGAATACAAAACTCAAAAAGGGCTTGAATAATAAATTTCGCTATTTTAAGTCGGCAATAGACAATATCTGATCTCTATTACTGGGAGAACAATAGAGCGCACAACACAAAGAGTTGCTAAAGAAGATTGTCCCTAGTACCTTGTGGATTTGGCTCCTTCCATTTTATTTATTTATTATAAATTCTAAAACAATCTCACACTTAAGTGTGGAATAATCAATCAATCATCGGCTTTATCCACAGCCAACCTCTCAACTGCTATTAATTGGACTATACTTTCTATCATGCGTCCCGATCATACAAAGAGGTCTAATGGAAGGGAAATAGCTGTTAGGGAGGCAGACCCCGCTCCTCATCACCATTTACGCCGATAGTCAAAAGCAGTTAGCATCGAAACAGTCAATAAGACAGCCTCAGTGAAAACGCGTATATTCGGCAGGGCACCGATATGCCCAGGGATCCTTGGTAATGTAAGTGATTCAAAGATCGCAATGACGTTGGCTTGACTCTGCATTGTGCTCGATTTCGACTCCAGCTATTTACGGAGGAATATTGTAGAGAGACACATCTTCAACAGCGGGAACCCTTAGGTATGTAAAGAAAGTGGAGAAAGGTTCTGAGCCTTTTATTGCGGGTGCAAACGTGCACAGTACCATTAGTACCCGTGCATAACATGTGGAGATAGCTGTAAAAGCTACAGGGACTAAGAAGAAATCCATTCGACACTGCGAAGGTCCTACGCTGGCTTTGGTAAGATTGGAACTTGTATGATATATGTTCTTTACAAACAATTAAGTTTACATAGAATTGGGGGATGCCGTGTTGTAGTTGAGTACTTGCGCCCTTAATGAGGACTAAGGTTCGATTTCTGAACTAGAACACGTTTACCTCGCATTTTCCCCCTCTCAAAAAAAACGCAATTCCCCCTCCATAGCAGGTACCGCCCGGGTAGATGGTGAAGAAGCTCTGGGCGCTGGTTCATTGTGGCTGCAGAGCCATCCAGTTTAGTTCAGAGAAATCCTGGCATTTATACAAATGCCGTAATAGCTTAAAACGCATCAAGATAAACAACACGGTCAAACGAGGTTAGTAGCATCACACCTTACTCTCAATTTAAGTCACAATGAGCACAATTTAGTCAGTTACGTACTAGGGCCCTTTTCTCTACCCACCTGTTTGCCACAATTAGGTGTTAGAGACGTAATATAAAGACCCTTGTTCAACCCAAATACAACAACTCATAGATCCCACATAAAACTTGACACATTTGAAAAACATATGAAATTCTTATTTTATTATTAATTCATTGCAAAGTACATATGTACTTAAAACAACCAAAACCAAAAACAAAAAAAACTCGTAAACCACCGGCGATCTTTGAACTCCAAATATGACCCTGCCCGCATTCACTTAAAACGAATTTAAGTCGAGTGTGCATCAATGGCCAGCCGCCGCACAAAAACAACAATCATTCCCTCACAAAGTCTTCTATGCCCGCCCATTTTCAGTTGCGTGTGTCTGTGGCGCTCAATTATATTACCAATACAGCACAGCTGAGATACAAATGTGGGCTTATACTGTGGCCGTACTTGAATGCTCGTCTCAACAAAGGAATGCATATGTTTGCGACCGTAGTGCGTCAGAAATTTCAATCTTCATTTAATTTTTCTGCGGCATATCTGCGACCCTGATCTAGAGATCTGAACTTGAAGTAAATTCAATAGGAAAACATTTTCATACAAATCAATTGCACAGAAAAATTTGCACAATTTAGGAAAAAACTGTGAAACCAAAAAAATGTGTAGAATGTGAATTCACAATGATGAAGTTTGAAAAGCATTTTTTGGAACCTGTAACTCTCTTGAATTGATTTATTTTAAATGAGAAGAGAAGAAAAATAATAGATCTACGAGCGAGACTACATTTCAAGACCGTACGCGATAGCAAGACGTCTAAAACGAACCGTTGCTGTACATGTGTCTGCTTTTATCCTTCTATGCGTAAAACATCCTGTCATACGTCTATCCTTTCATTATATTTCCATATATCGTAACTTTACATCCTACTCTTAATGATGCATGGCCATGAATACCGTGGTTTCAAGCCAAACGAAATCACAATGACAATTCAGCGAAAATAAGATGTGTGGAAAACGAAACCTTAAAACTTTTTATATTTTAAAGTAAATTAAGTATTTAAATAAAAAAATGAAAAACGAAGCAAATTCAATTTTCAATGCAAAAAGTAAGGATCATAATTCACAGTTCTTTATTTCTCGTTGTGCGACCCGAGTTGGCATTTGTAATTATCTCTTGAAAGAGTACAACATCAATCCTTTTCTGAAGCGAATAATTTCTTTTGTTTTTCTTGGGTTGGCGCTACAGTCCGGATGGAACTGGACTCTAACCAACATGCCTCTGTAGTGCGAATGGTCTCTCGCTTCCAATTTTGTACACCATGTTGGTTGAGCTACTTCTTCACTTAAACTTGCCGACTCAGACAATTCAGTATTTTGTTTCGATACCTAAAATAACTCGGATTCCCAATCTCTTGGAGCCGGAGTCGTGCTATTCAACCTACATTCTACATGGCGTACCAATCATAAGCGTTGTATACCTAAAAGCTTGAATGGGCGAACTCTTAGTCCTTAAATCTACCTCTCCAGAGGACGTCAACCCAAACAATACCAAAAATCGTACATAGAACGTTTCTCTTGAGATGACAAACTACTTACTGATCCGATTTTTAGAATGCCAAGATTTTTAATTCTAAGAGGAGGACAGGGTAACCGCCTCTTGAGCTGAAAAAAGCGAATCACGGCAATGATCGAAGGTATAGAGGAAGAAAAGGACTGTCTTATGTAAATGTAAAAGGCATATATATAAGGTTGTCAAATATCTCCTTTGCGCTTTTTTGCTCTTCTTTAATGCTTCATTAAAAGTTTTACAGTATTCATGTTAAAGTCTGGGATCCGACTTAGGATAGTGTAAGATTCTTCTTCAAAGCTCTATGCGTTCTAACTGCAAGCGTGGTCTGTTCCAAAACATGAATTCATTCTAAAATATTTACTTAAAATATCCACTTCAGTAAGGCCCAAAGTGGATTGAGACACTACTCCTATCATCAGATATCAATCCCTTTGCGGTTGGGTAATGATTTGATTTTGAACAACTTTGAGAAATATTGAACAGTTATTTCCAACCTGCATGTTGTGTCTTTCCGATGTCAATTTTAACCCTTTTGAACTTTTTTGTTAGAAACCCAGGAGGAGAAATGTTATACCAATAATGCGGAAATGATTCATGCACTTAAGGCCAATATCTGGACTTAGAATATCACCTTAGTATAGTGCAGGATTAGGGAACAGTATCCCAACGCTTAGTGGGTACACTGTGCAAGTCATTGCTTGAATCTGGTTCTGTCTAATCAATGTCAGTTCGTAATTGCCTTGGTGAAGTTACTGAAACGGGTTATATAGCTCTTTCGCCACAATTCAAATACAAATATAACTTTCAAAACTCTCATTAAAATCATTTAAAAAACACTCACGAGAGAGGCGAAAAACTCGACCTCTACACCTTTGTGAAACAAAATTCATTGAAAGATGTGAGAGTATTATTTTCTTTGCAGACCTCTAATTCTTGAAGAAATAACTAGCAGAATGTGGGCGATGTCTTGAATAATTTCTCAGTAAGCCTCATTGTATACGAAAATGTGTTCAATTTAACGCTGCCCTTCTCGGTTTTCCTACAGAACAAATACTTTAATTTCTATCTGCAGTCGACCGCACAAAAGAAGTTCTGAATTCTTCTAAGATCAACAGAGAAAATGCCGAAATTTTTTCAGAGAGGCTTTAAATCAGCATCCAAATTTGTCAAGGACTTGTTTGAAATTCAATTAAAAGCTCTAAGAATTTCGAATAATTTTGTTTCACTTCAGAAATATCTTCTACTGAACCCATTTTGAAGTGTCTTCATTCATTTCATGTATAGATTGGTTCATTCAAAATCTTAGGGACAGATTCATGATTAACGAAGACGTTCTACCATCTTTTCAAGCTCTTCTCTCCGGTTTTGCTGCAGTTGAGCGGGTGAACGAAATGGAAGAGATAGCATGCTACTTTAATGATGCGAATTGGTTTCAGCTGTAAAAACTGAATACATTCCTTGGTGCGAACAAAATGTCTTTGAATTGTTTGATATCTCTTACTTTTGAGGTAGAACCTTTTTGCTTACGATTTTGCCCACACTTCCAATGACCACAGTTATGTTGAAGGAACCTTTTCAACAATGGAAAGGATTATGGAAAAGAGTTATGGGGTATGTATGAAGTCTGTTCAAAAAATAAGATGATTTTTCACTTTTTTCTAAAAATATTTATTTATTCATCAATTTTTATTTTTTCTTTCTGAAAGAAGGTACTCTGTGTATTTACTTGCACCAGCGTTTTCTTCGATCCTCGAAGCAGTTCTGATATGCACATTTTGATATGCCCTTGAGCTCTTTCAGCGATTCGGTTTATATCTCCTCAACCGTCACAAAACGACGTCCTTTCATGGAAAAAGTTGCAAGGTGCCAAATCTGGTGAAATCGGTGGCTAAGGATTGGCATTTCGAGCGATGGTCATGCGACATTTTTTTGCTCAAAATTCAGCAATTTTGGAAAGAAATTCGCTATCACACTCTAAGCCCAATATTTTCGAAAAAAAATTGCATGGCATAAGCCAACCGATATACATCTTAAGCAACTTCTCCAATAACGATTCGCCGATTCTCCATCACAATTTTCTTCACTTTCTCAACATTTTCATCGGCTGTTGATGTGCTGGAGCATCCACGACGAGCGTCGCCATTCAAATCTTCTCGACCTTCTTTAAAAACCTTTGCTACTTGTAAACAATTTTTTGACTCAGAGCACACTTCCAGTATGCCATTGTCAATATGTCAAATATTTTTGAGCACTTAATTCCATTTTTCACACAAAATTGAATGCAAATTCTGCAAAAGCTATGTAGCTGAAATTGTTAACATACGAGTATGTTTGAGACGAGTGTACCAACAAAATCGAATGTACGTAGCCCGAGAAATTTGAAAATTTTCGTTATTTTTGGAACAGAGCTCGTGTTGTAATTAAAAATATGTTTTTGTCCAGACCGTATAACGTTTAGAAAATTGTCGCCAATAATTCCTTTCACATCAGTTGTTTGGATAGATCTACTCCGATTGATTTTTCTTTCTTTGTTTCTTTTTCAAACAATTATTGCCGATTATACTTTCCTTTGGCTTGGTTTCCTTCCTAAGATCAGATTTTGATTTTAAGGAAGAAATTAAAGTAGTTCAGTGTTTCTTAGTATTTTGTTTTTCAAATTTTTAAACACAAGAAAACCTGCACAACAAATTTAAAAAAACAGCATACAAGTCCCAGTTTTAAGATCGCATACTTTAATTTGCAATGAATTATTTCTACGAAACACACAACCTCTCGGATTTGCATCAAATCACTGGACAAATTGAGAGCTAAGTGAATCCACAAAACAACTCTGTACGCAGACAGTAGATTGATTGGTGGTTGTTTGTATTTTTAACCACTATGAAGGCAATGAAGATGCTACTAACTGTGTGCATGTAGCATCCGGTGTACAGTGGTGCCGGTCGTGTCTCCGGCGTTTCTGCAATTCAGTTGAAGCGGAGAAACCAATTTTGTTCCCATTACGTCATTCAGATAAAATAAATTTCAGTGATTGAGCAATATGTTCAAGCAGAGGATTTCGCTTGAAGAACTTGCGTCTATCCAGGGCACGTCCAACATTCACCCGTTCTGTTTCGTTTGGAGATGCAATATAAAAGTACGTATCCACAGACATGCATGTTTCGTTTTTTATACGCACGCATAAATTTTTTAACGCCGATCTCTTAGATAAAACCGAATTGAGCAATAAATAGAATTTTACTTTGCGCCACATGCGTTGCTCGCGCTTCTCTTGAGTGAATTCGGACACACTGTGCCACCAATTGAAACGATATGAGAATAAATTTTAGTTTGGATGTATGAGGCTGCTGCGTCGCTCGCAACGGAGGCAGTGGTGGCGGTGGTGACGGAGGCTGATGCCGCCAATTCGTCCAACAACGAGACAATTCAACGAACGCCCGCCACCGAACGAGCTCGCTCTCTTCTAACACTGTCAGATGTGGAGATTGCCAATGTTGGGAATTATCGATTTTCCTACTCTGCTGCTTGTGAACGAGATGAACAAAAGCATGAGATGACAACAACAAATACACGACTACCATCTTAAATACAAAGCAGTTTTATTACACTCTCGTATGGCCTGGAGTCTCTGTGTGCGTTGAACTTTTAGTTTTAGGGTGGTAGCGCAGCCAAGTGTTAGTAGTTGTTGGTCGGTAAAGAGTGTTGGTAACAAATAATTCCGCCGCCGCCGACTGCATCGGGGGATGTTTCTTTAGTTTGTGTTCATATTCGTTGAAAATAGTGCTGTGCTGACGTTTGGGGAAAGAATAGCTAACTTGCAAAAAGTTATTTTACGGAAAAGTTTGCCAATTGAAGATAGATTTTAATTTCTTGGGAATGCCACTGCTCAACAGAGGCTGCTGCTACCTATTGGAAATTGTGAAATTCGCATGCCACTGCTGCGCAGTCTATTTTTAAGTGGCACCGAGTTTATGTGTGCGCGTATGTAGGCGTGTATCTGATGTTCGTCTAAATGGCATTCGCGAGGCATAATGTTGAGAAGCATCGCTTGATTGAGATGGTTCGGATGAATCCGATTCTGTGGGACTGCAGGCTGCCACACTACAAGCGCTCGGATAAGAAAAAGGATTTGAAATGGTGCGAGCTGGGGCGAGCGTTCAATGTGTCTGGCGAGCGAGTGCAGAGGACGTTCACATCGCTGCGAGAGATATTTCGCCGCGAACTGAATCATGAGAAAATGCTCGGAGATCGCTTCACTTCGAAGTGGGAGTTCTATGAGGCGATGAATTTCCTAAGAGACGTGATACGAGAACGAAAGTGAGTATTGAGTATAAAATGCGGAATGAATTGTTTTCATTTAATTCCATCGCCTCTGTCAGCGATGCAGGGGACGGGCGCTATCAACATGTGTGTTGTTGATTCGCTCTGAGAAGACGGTGATCAACGAGTGCTTGAATTTGTAAATAAAATGTGAATGTGTTCTTATCAGAATACTCTCGTAGCGCGCTTTATCAAGGTAAACAGATGCGTTGCTCTGAAATCAAATTTAATCAAATTTGCAATGCACATCGACTGGATTGTTTATAAATTTGTTTGTGTCTAAACTAACGAGCGCGGCGGCGTGTGTACATGTAGTAAACCGATGTTGGTGGGTGTCTACTTAAACTTCGTCATCGTAGCCAATTAATGGTAACTCGTAGTATCAACGTTAATTTAATTTCGCTCAGCAAGTTTGACTAAACAATTTTTGATGGAATTCAAATTATCACGCCGATGGACAACGAGCTATCCAGAAAATTGTCCACTTGAAACTTAATCAACGTCGATTAGTTTTATGGGCAAAAGGGGACGAACAAAATGTGCTTTGAAAGAAACCGGGAGGTATGTAACCAAGTAAAATGAAACAAAATTGGTCTCAGTGACTTTCCATCCGACTTGACAACAACATACAGTGCAGTGCAAAATATTTGCAACCAACATAAGAATAGAATTCAACAACAGCGACAGAGAGTTGTGAATTTTCAAAAGTGTTATATGATATTATTTATTCACAAAAAATAAAATATGGTAAACTTCATTTAAAAAAAATAAACATTAGGAAGAAATGCAGTAGTCCAATATATGAGAAAAAAAGTCCCAAAAAACTCACAAAATTTATCATCCCAATAAAGTTAAAAAAAGTCATCTTTAATAGCTCACTATATGCAAACAATTTTCTAAATCTCAACCACTCAGAAAATGGGCTGTGCAAAACATTTGCAACTCAGCAAAAATATGATCAAAATAGAGAAATGTCCTAAATGTGGAAAAACCCTTATTTTTGACAAGAAAGTAAAAATTTCAACAAAAAGTGCTGAAATTAGTATCTTCCCCTCTCGCTGAAAGGATTATCCTGCTTTTTGAAAATTTCGTTCCTAATTCTACTTTTAACTGTGTATCTCCCACAAGTTCAGGATAGAATTGAGATCTAGTGATTTTGGGGGACATTGTAAAACATTCATATTTTGAGCCACAAGTCAACGTTTAACAAACATAGACGTATGCTTGGGATCATTGTCATCCTAAAGGGTGATTTTTTTAAAAGCTATAGGAAAGTTTAAAAAAAAAAACATAAAATTCAGAAAAATGCATGAAATCTTTATTTAAATCGATAGTACGTTTTTGTTGATTATTATATTGATCTTGACTGCGCCTCAAATGGTCCGTCCGCTTAGTCCAATTTTGGCATACTCTTTCCAACATTTCGGCCGGTATCTCACGAATAAATGCTTCAATGTTGTCTTCCAATGCGTCAATTGAAGCGGACTTCTCCGTATAGACATGAGCTTTAACATAGCCCCACAAAAAATAGTCTAAAGGCGTAAAATCGCACGATCTAGGCGGCCAATTGACCGGTCCCGAAAGTGAAATAAAATGTTCACCGAACTCGCCTCTCAATAAGTCCATAGTTGCGCGTGCTGTGTGGCCTGTGGCACCGTCTTGTTGAAACCACATGTCATGCAAGTCAAGCTCTTGCATTTTGGGCAAAAAAAAGTTGGATATCATCTCACGGTAGCGCTCACCATTCACAGTTACGTTACAATTGGCATCATCTTTGAAGAAGTACGGTCCAATGATTCCACCAGCCCATAAACCGCACCAAACTGTGGATTTTTCTGGATGTAGTGATAGCTCTTGCAATGCTTCTAGCTGGTATTCACTCCAAAATCGACATTTCTGCTTATTTACGTACCCATTGAGCCAAAAATGAACTTACCATAAAATAGAAGAAGCGCGCGATGAACTTTCTTAACAGAGCACACATTTTGATAATAAAATTCAATAATGTGCAATCGTTGTTCTTTTGTAAGACAATACATGGTTAAATTATAAACAAAACTGAAGATGTTTGACAGTGAAAGAAAACACGAAACGTGCGTCAGCTGTTTAAACCAGTGTTGCCAAAAAGATAATAGCTAAAAAATTACCATTTAAAACCACCAAACCAGCGGCATCCCCATTCTATGAACATTTAATTTGGACTCATTTGAAAACAAGACAGTTTTCCATGCAGTCCAAATGAGTCCGGGACAAATTTTAAGCGGGCCTTGACATTCTATTGTTTTGTTCACCGGTAAAAAGGTTTGGAGCCCAACTTCTAAAGTTGTTCTTTATTTTTTCTGGATGAGACAATATCCAGTGGCAGTTGACACTTTACCTCCTTAGCAGACGATTGAAGATGTTTCTGAACAAAATTCAAAATTTTGTTGTTTTATCTTTCTGTTGCAGAACGTGATCGACCACCCTTTGTAAAACACGTGGTCGTTTCCGTTCTGTTTAAGTTGACAAATTATTGTTTTAGGCATTTAATATTTTAATAAAATAAGTCAGCCATTCCTTGGCTGTATTCGCTCAGAATTCTTGATTGGATTTCAGAACAATACTTGTTTGCGACCATTTTGTTTCAAAATTTTAATTTGTCACAAATTCACAACTGAATGCTTTAACTATAAAAACCACAATGCGTTACCAATTACGGAAATTAACATGTAAATGAATTTAATCGTTACAGTATAGAAAATACCTTCTTCGTATTTTCTTCGCTGTGGTATATTGTGGTTGCATGCCTAAAAATAAACTAAAAATAACTACTATGAAAAAAAGCTAAAAAAAATGATGAGAAGAATAAAACTTCTGATACAATAAATAAAATTATTTCTCATCGTAGGCCTGAAGTGACTATAAGGGTATGTAATCCTTGATATGTTCCTTCTCGAGAAGCATCTCATCATCATTGATAAGAAACACAACTATTCCAATATTTTTCGTTTCTCTATTTTCTGCGTAAATATTAAGGCTCACTGATTTACCGACACAGGAACAAGCAACATGTCCGTGTGAAAAGCAATCCGCATCTAAGTCTAAACCACACCAAAGATTGACCTTGAGCTTTATTAAGTGTAATTACAAATGCCAGTTGAATGAAAAATTGCAATCTTTAAAATTAAAACGGTCTATCAATCGGGATAATGGGAAACTTAGGAATAAAGACATCTACTCCCTTAAAAGGGCCTGTTACGATAATTTCTTCTACGTTTTATTTTAATGGTTTTTAACCTACAGCTGAGGGAAGTATGAAAGATATGTTAAAAGAATTGTTTATATAGCGCTTCTTGTCCAATTTCCAATTTCTTCTGGTTTTCAAACTAAAGCTGAACCATCAGAGATACATAGATAAAAAGTGTTAAAATATTTTAGAAGTCAAAAAATAGTTAATTAAGCATATTTCGATTAGCAAGAAATAAATTGAAAAACGTAAATTGTACTCATATGTTATGGTTACACTATATTGTGGCATTCAGGCTCAAACGGTTCAAAGCTTTCGTAATGCATCGTTGATGTATTTTTTTACACAAGCAATTTCGACCCATTTTAAGTGTGCATAGCTTTACCAAAAATTATTTACGTATATCTATTTGTTGACAACCAATTACAATTCAATATATGTATGTGTTGAAGTGTGCTCCCACAATTCCCCAAAACAAATTTAAACTAGAGCTTTGAGTCGCGCTTGAAGTTGTAGCCAAACCGACCGTTCTAGCTCTTCGAAAACAAGTGTCTCCACATTCATCTTCTGCGAAGATAAAGCTGAAGCGCAGCCTTCCTATAATTTCGAGCACCACTGCCTAGTAACTAAGTCACGGTTAAATAAAAGCTTGGGCCCTATGCCGTTGAGTTGTTTGTGGGTTTGGTAGCGTCACTTCTGTTCCTACCGATTTCCAAAGCACTACATTGTATATCTAATTTAAAAATATTAATAGAGAAATAAAGGAGTTGTAATCTTAAAATATTATTTTTTATTGTTGATACGATTAAGGCTTATTGCCTCAATCTGCTAGTTGCAAAAATTTTGCACAATACTGTATGTATTTTAGTTGAAAGTTATCGTCTTCGGCTCCACATTTCTCTAAACCACATTTACAACCGCGATTATGTTATGTTTTCTGATCCCACGGCTAAAATAAAGAAATTATCAAGAACAGGATCAAATGCGACGTATTCAATAGCATCAAAAGCAACCCACCTATAATTCACTGAAGATTGGTTGACGGATTGTAGTGGGTAGGTAGGCTAAATTCCAAGATTGTTCTTCTTGCAATTTTCACGGCATCAAATATAGTTTGTATGTATATGAGAAAAAAAAACTCATAAAATTTCTTTGCTTCGAGTCTGCAATAAACTGTAGGTCCCCACTACTCGTTACAGAATAGTGGTAAGGACACCATTAGACGTTGCTGAAGAAGACAGGCCCTATTTCTGTGTGTACTGTAACGCCACTCATTTTGTTAACATTGAACTTGAGCGAAATAAAATAAAAAAGTTATAATAATAATAAATAATTAAGTGGCACTGTAGCCCACAAGAGACCAGAGCCAAGCTTCTACAACAACTACTCGTGTTGGGCGCGCTACTGTTCTGTAGCGAGTAGAAGGGACCTACACTTTTTTGCCGACACCGATGGGCGGGATTTAAGAAACTTTTCATAGACAATTGATACCCTTTGAGTGCTGTAAGCAACTCGAAAGAGGTGTGTGCCGTGAAAAATGCGAGGTGTTCCGTCCGGGAACTGGCACGTTTTCCTGTGAGTCGACGCACTTACCCACTACGCCACGCCGACTAAATGTTAGGTCCTTTAAATTCAGCCTAAAGTGGCGACACACATCCCTGAGACTGAATGTCGGTATAATTTTGTAAAATACAAGTTCTTGTTCATTGTGATTTTTTTTTAAATCATATAATTTTTGCTACTTTTCAGTGTCATCACTTGTTATCATAATCTATGAAGTGCTAGCGCAACGACCGCTCTAATGTGGGGATTAAAATTTGAATGCTGCACTTACTATTTTGAAAATCTTATCACATTGCTTGTATTTCAATTTAAAAAAAAGTCGCCGGCCTTTGGTATCACTGTGATGTGCTTCTTGAACCTGTTTAAATGTTCAGGCTTACAACTTTAGCCGATGATTAATAGATGGGTTATATTTTACAGTTAGGAATGCTATTGCACTATTTTCTTATGTTACAAGTCTGTTAAAAACTAAGCCCTATTGTGAGGGGTATGTTCGTCGACCTCCAGAGAAAAATGTTTATTTTGTTTCACTTAAAAACAAAAGTATTTAATTACGACGAAAGGTGCTTGAACTAGGAACCCTCAGTTCATTTTTGTAAACGAACCCTTAAAATTTCGATTCTCCGACAGTCTGAAACATTCTTTATTTTTTACCTTGCAAGCAACGTTTGTATACGAAAATGAAAAATTTAAACATTGCAACTTTCCGACATAAGTGCGTCGACTCACACGCCGACGGTTCCAAGTTCGATTCCTGGATTGAACGCCTCGCATTGTGGCATGGCACCACCTCTTTCGAGTAACCGACAACAATTTGTCAATTTTCGACGATAAACTGCAGATCCCCTTTACTCGTTAGAGAACAAAAGTACTGACAACACGCGTAGATGCTGAAGAAGCTAGACCTTGGTTCTTTCTTGAATAGGGCGTTCATTGTTCAATAACGAAGTCTTGGAATAAGAGTTAGAGATCGTACAGTCAGCTGATG
This sequence comes from Eristalinus sepulchralis, assembly GCA_944738645.1. Taxonomy (NCBI): domain Eukaryota; kingdom Metazoa; phylum Arthropoda; class Insecta; order Diptera; family Syrphidae; genus Eristalinus; species Eristalinus sepulchralis. The sequence goes on along the minus strand of OX122885.1, from coordinate 13,258,945 downwards.
TACAATTAAGTGAAGCATGTGGGCACTCTATGACGCTAAATACTGAACGCTACTAAAAGCGGATGAGAAAGCCCTTAGTATTTTCGAGCAAATAGTTTTGCGTGCGAATTTTGGTCCTGTTTGCGTTGATGGCATCGGAGGAGAAGATTCAACGACAAACTCTATGGGCTGTACAGCGACTTGCGCCTAGTCAAGCGTCTTCGGATACAACGCTTAAGAAGACTAGGCCATGTAGAGCGTCTGGACACCACTGCTCTGGCCCGGAAAGTATTCGAATCTGAGCCATTGGGATGACGCAACAGAGGACGGCCCCGGCTAAGTTGGCGCACACAAGTGGAGAAGGACCTCAACCAACTTGGAGTGCGCAACTGGCGGCAGCTGGCGAAAGATCGTGCTGGCTGGAGAGGCATGTAGGTTGAGGCCCAGGTCCACCCCGGACTGTAGCTCCACAAGAAGAAGAAGAATAAGATGTGAGCAGTGTCCATATAAAGCCAAACAATGTGCTCTTATTAGTTTTGTCTCGATTCCATGAAAATTATCTGTGAAAATTAATAAAATCCGACTTAAACTCTTTTAATGTTATTTCACTCCCTTAAAGTTGTGCATTTTTTCTTATGAGTGGATTAGCGAAACGGCTGCATTTGTGAAACACCACTAAGAAAGTCAAGAGTAGATCATACAGGAGTGCAAGTTCCTGTTTAAAGACAACTTTTATACGATTTAAATGCGCCCTTTCCAGCTTAGGTATCTCTTTATAGCTTAACGTTTACTATCCGTTAAACCTCTTAATAAATTAATTTCACATTTCACATTATTCTCTTTTCAGAACTAAAGATCGATTTCGGCAGTCAGCAAATAAGACAAAAAATGACGACATGGATGGGGACTATCCCATTTTTCCGCTGCCAAACAGAAACCCCTTTCAAATCCAACCGGATGTGATAATGGACAACTGTGCAACTGCACCTGACAATTCGTTATCGCGATCCACATCGCCAGGGTTTTCGATTAAAGAAGAGCAATACGAACGTGACGATAGTGTGCGGCAGAACGAAGACCTTTCGCTTATGACACACGGCGCACACCAGAATCCAATTAACGGTGACTATTCATCTGAACAAAATAATGCTGCAGCTGCAACAATGCCGCCTAGGCGACACGCTCCAAATGCATTTTCTCATGAAAATCAAAAGAAAACCGAGGACGCCACGTCAGCATTGCACCAACAGACACCCCGGGAGATTCTCTACACCAAATTCGGAGAGTTCCTGTCGGCCCGATTGAACACTTTAAATGAGACTGCATCCAATGATCTTATGAACCGAATTTTAATGTTAATCGCAGAGACATAAGTCTCCGATGTAACATCTAGTATTACTGAAAGTTAAGTGCCATAAATAGATTGATATGACGAAATGATAGAGATTATTTTATTGAGAGAGTTTTATTTTAGGCTTTCCTAAATGGCATAAGAGTATTCAAGTCATTAATTTGAAACTAAAAAAGGTTATTGGAACTTCTCCGTTATGTCACTGAAATCGCTTTCACTTAATAAGTAATCAAGTGGTTAAATGTTTCAATTTCAAATAGGTTTACAGAGCTTTTTGTGGCGAAGGCATTTAGACCGCATTACTTGTATGTACAGTGTGAAAAATATGGTAACGTACTCATCAAGATTTTTGAAGTTAATATTCTTGTCTGTCTGTCATCTTATTCAGTACCATACAATAGAGTTTAGGGTGCGCCACATAGAATGTCCGCCTTTTCACACGGTTCACAATTAGACGCTGTCAAGTGCCTCCTGGATGGCTGGGCGGCGGAAAATGAGGTGCTTTTGGAAGGTTCTTGCTTCCTTCACTTCCTGCACTGGGACGTCCAATGTTAAAGCTCCCCTTGTTGCTCGAAGCAGTGTTCTAATATTGGACAATCCAGTTCTGAATCATGCTGCAATGCAAGTCAGCATTGCTGTGCATCTCTCTGAATGTGGTTAAATTCAGAATGTTCGCCACATATTTTGGATAAACGAGGACTTAGTCAATTTGGTTGGCAGTTCCATCTACCGGAGATTGCTGAGTTGCTGCGTGGATTCTTTTAACTTTGTGCTACTGATTATGACATTAACTTGCTGTCAATAAATTCGTCGAGGATGTCAATTTTGATCACTCTGCAATAGATGTCGTCCTTACGAATGATTTTTACATCGTACACGGAACAGGCACCATCCAGGTCAGAATAATTTTTTTTCATGGAGTCTTCGGATGGTAGGTAAATATGAGCAGGATCATGGAAAAGTCATCACCTATTTAATTTTTTAAAATTAATTTTATATGTAACCTTCCCTGTCAGCCATAATGTATGCAGCGCTTATTTTTTGCAGTTTCATTCCCGACGGGGCACAGGGAACACAGTTGGCTTTGATGGTGAATGCAAACTTTTCTCGGCACCCAGAAGTAATTCTCTTCGATATTGGCCTATGGGTCTAAAGGCATGCAAGAGTTACTTGCATCGATCGACCTTGTTTTGATTTTAAGGAAAGGACTGTTGTGAAGAATATTTCCGTCCTCCTTTCGTGTGGACGAAATGTGCGTATGCGTTAACTATAAACTGTTGGCCAAAGAAATAGCCAAATTCGAAGAAAGGCTATCCCTTGTCAATCCAAATTAAAAATATTGAGCAGAACTGCTTATTCGGTCTATACTGGCCAATCGACCGACAGTCCCCGCAGAGGGGCATGGTTATGGACTTTTAAGGCGTGAGACGACATCACTTCTGTTGTCAAAAATATCGCAACAATTCGATGTACAATTTTTCTAAGCGCGGAACATTTCTTAGCAATGTATGTCATCGTCAAGCAGTTTCTTACGATCCAGTAAAATGGATGAGAGTGCTGACAAGGACCCGAATAGATCGTATTCTTACCTAGAATAGACGATGGAGAACAAAGGTTAGTAACGAACTCATAGAGGTCTTAAATGTCTAAGTTGGTGTACTAAATGATTGCCAATGTGAAATTTTTAACAACATTAATTAGAATGCATCTCAGCCTCAATAAAGGAAGCGTCAATCAGATTGACTACGTTGCGATCGTCGACTCCTCCAGTATTCTCGATTTCAGAACATTCCGAGGCGCCAACATCGACTCGGATCATCACCTTGATGTAGCCAAGGTAAGAACCCGGATATCGAGAGAGCAACGGAGTCGAGATAGGCCAAAACGGTTTGACGTTCGTTGATCCTTCTCTTTCACAACTTTGTAGGTCTCATAACCGCCAGTTCGGTGCAGAAGAAAGTGTCGGCGATCTTGCTCCGAGGGGTTTTAGTCGGCACGAGTCGATAATTATTCATACTTTCTTGGAAGTGGTTAGAGGGTTGAGAAAGGCCTTAAGCACAGCATGACTGTCGCTACAGACAGAGATCCTTCGCTCCTTCCACCTATTCTTCACAATATAGTGCGTGTCCCTTAGAATAGCAAACATTTTCGCTTGGAAGACCGACGCGATGTTACCTAAAGTGGTGTAAAGTCGAATGCCGTTTTCCACGAAGGCCCCAGCAATAGATCCTTTTATGGTTTTGGAGTGGTCCGTCAAAATCCGAGTACATTCCCTTCCCGGCTCAATTTCTGGCCAGAGCCAGCCTGGACACAGGGAACGTCGACTTTGTATGAACGAGGCAACTGGATTGCTTGTGTCCCCGCATCAGACGGCATGTCCATGAAACTAGTGTTACAGGTCATTAACGCTCCAGTGCGAGTTCAACCAAAGATCATTTCTTTTGAGTCAGGCGGTGGCCGTGATTGTGCATCCCATAATTTGGATGTCAAGGGGAGCGAGATTTAGAAATTTTAAGACGTCCAAAGACAGGACGTTTCTGGACTTTGATTTGACGTCTCCCCTGGAATCTTTCGAGTTTAGGATCTTTAACTCTTAAGACCTTCCGGCGCGACGAGGCATCAAGAAAAAGTCGGAAGGGGCTAAATAGGCGCAAGACTTAGTTTTTATACCCTTTAACTCCTTGGGGCGCATAGGGCGTCAACAACGCCTATGCACCAGAAATGGGAGTAAAATAGTAGTGGTGACAGTATGTGTATAGTGTACTAATGTGTAAGACGTGACACTAACTACCTTCATAACATAGCCTTTATGACAGCTATTAGTTTTTTCGGCATACCTCTCCTACGCAAGGCCGACCAGATTGCATATCAATTTATATTGTCAAAAGCTTTCTCGAAATCGATGGACAGTAGACGTAGCGGAGACCTATACCCAATGAATTGTTCGATGATGATCTGTAATGTGATTAAATGGTAACTGAAGGAGGATCCATCGGGAAAACCTGCGTGTTAGGTGTCGAGAGCTGAATTTGATACTTCGGGCCGAACGCATATATTTTTTTTCAGTTTCCGCATTCCATCATGTTTCCCATTTCCTGGAGCTTAATGATCATCCCCCTCTTCCACTCCTGAATGAATTGCCTGCTACCCTAGTTTTTTTTAACAAGTCTGCTGATATATTTGGAGTAGCTTGAAATAATTCTGCAGAGATGCCCAATGACCACAGTCGTATATTTTTCGAAAAACTTGTTTTCTGGGAGATATGAGGCGTATTCAGGAATTTGATGCGACAGAATATTCGTTAAACTTCGAGAGCACTCCGCCATCGTCTCGCTGGTTAAAGACAGCACTGCAAAATGCTCCCTCTAAGATGCGAGCTGATCATCACCTTACATCAGCATGTAACCATTAAGACTCTTCACCGAATGTTGATTGGAGTCCCTACCACCTGTGTATATACAGTCCCGCTGTCGCGCCTATTCGCTGCTGTTCCAGCATCTGAAGCCAGTGTGTCGATATGCTGAATTTTGTCACGTCTACGTCTTCTACTTTCCATATTGGGCCTCTCGTTCAGTTTTCTCTACCGCTGAGGCCCCTAACACTTGAACCTTTATTCCTCCTTCATCGATAGTTCTCCAGGTATATGCGCTATATATATGCGCTAAGGAATATTTTCAGCATTCCAGTGTTCAGCCAGGCACCCCTGTCTGAAGCTGTTAGTTGCCTCTCCTTCTAAGACAAGATCTTCCCCCATCAGTCGTCGTACTTGGAAAGCCTTAAACCTGATGATCTTGTACCTGTTACAGCTATTAGTGTTGAAGGCTGCAGTACGAGGGCTGTCTGATAAATAACCGACCTTAACGTGAAGCTAGCGGCACAAGTGAAAAAAAAGTTTCTACTTCAAATTGTGCATATTATAATAGCTACTCGCCAAAATTTCAGAAATTTATCTTGCACCATTATCTGTTGACAGTCGTTTTTGTGAGTGTATTTCGGTGATTCCCCCAAAATGGAAAAAATTGAATATCGAGCTGTAATTAAATTTTTATTTTTGAAAGGCAATACGTCTTCACAAATCAAAGATGAGTTGGACTCTGTGTATGGTGACTCTGCACCATCGTTTACCACCGTAAAATTTTGGGCAGCTGAATTTAAACGTAGTCGCAGGAGCTTGGAAGATGATGAACGTCCTGGGCGTCCAAAAACTGTAACCACTATCAATTGGTACTAGACGACCGTCGGATTGAAGTTAGAGAAATAGCTGAGATTATGAAGATGTCAAAAGAACGTGTTTGCCATATGTTAAACCAAGATTTGGGCATTAGAAAGCTGTCCGCTCGTTGGGTGCCGCGTTTGCTTACGCTAGACCACAAACGTGCGCGCATGAACATTTCCAGCGCTCTGTTGGCTCAGTTTAGAGACAATAAGACCGAGTTTTGGCGCCGATTGATAACTGTAGACGAAACTTGGATTCATCATTATACGCCCAAAACAAAAATCCAATCTAGACAGTGGATTGAAAAGGGGGAACCAGCCCCAAAAAAACCTAAAGCTCTGTATTCGGCTGGGAAAGTGATGGCGAGTGTTTTTTGGGACAGCCATGGAATTATTTTTATAGACTATCTTGAAAAAGGAAAAACTATAACAGGAGCATACTACGCATCATTATTGGACAAGCTAAAGGAAGAAATTTCGAAAAATCGGCCACATTTGCAAAAAAAGAAAGTCTTGTTCCACCAAGGCAACGCACCATCTTACACCTCAACAGTCGCTATGGCGAAAATCCACGAATTGCGGTTCGAACTGCTTGACCATCCACCTTATTCACCGGATCTAGCACCAAGCGCCTTTTTTTTGTTTCCTCAACTTAAAACTGCGCTCGGCGGCCAGAGATTTTCGTCAAATGAGGAGGCAATCTCTTTCGTGAACTCGTATTTTGCAGACAAAGATGCCAAGTACTATTTGGAAGGGATGCAGAGATGGGAGCATCGCTGGGAAAAGTGTGTGGAGTTACAAGGAGACTATGTAGAAAAATAAATAAAAAAAATTTGAAAAAGTCGCGTGCATCATGGTTAGGTCGGTTATTTATCAGACAGCCCTCGTACGAGGGCGTATATGCGCTATCAGGAGGTTGTGATCTCTTTCTAGGTCAATGTCGACTCTGCATCGATTTCGGGCGTCTAAACGTTCTTGTAAGACCGACTGACTTAAGTTTTGGTAGGGGCAGAGGATATGCGGGACTGGCATTTTCCTCCACTTCCCAGACTTTCTTTTCACCTGCGTACTTCAATGTCCTCTTCTAATCGAGCGGAGAAGGATTTTTACAGATTGCATTGCTTGAGAAGACTATTGATCTCGACCCTTAGTCTGGGCCGTGAAAGTGGTCGCAACACAGCCAGACGCCTAAACACGTGAAGAAAACTATTCATACCTATTGTTGTTCCAGGCTTCATAGGAAAAGTTTGAACCCAAAACTAGGGCTTTCGCTGCATAAATGACTTCGCCGGATGTAATGGCTACCAGGAGTCGTTGCCGGAGAGGCATATGTCAACTTTACTTGATCAGGCATTTAAAACCCTGCTCTGGGTGGACAACCCCGTGTCCAAATTAAATCCTGGTGTGTTCGAATCTTAACCCAGTTGAGAGTTGAGTTGATGAACTTGGCAATATATGCGCCTGCAAGTTCAGTTCACATGCTTATGCATAACCCCTGTTCACTTACAACTTTTCAAATAATATTCATGTGAAAAATGTAAACTAGAAGCACTTGCCTGAGAGCATTTCAAAAAAGAGCGCAGCAGACACAACATACAAATGATAATTTGAGAAAGAAATGACCACAGTCAGCCCCCGCTCACTGGCTGCAAGTGTGGTGTGGTGTACATTTTTAATGCAAAAGCAGTTGCCTCAGCCAGTACTCTTCAAGATACACCCGTGATGATACACTGAAGCACTCTGGGCAGACGCTGAACTAAAAGTCGGACACACTTGTGAGAAAATCTTTAATAGTAAATTATTCCATGCATAATGCAAAGGATTGACTGAAATTATGTTCCCTAACATTCAGCCACTCAGCACAGACCCACATCCAGCGGGCGCATGTATACGACATCGTTTCGTCGCTCCAGAGTGGAATGTAACCAAACTGATGTGTACATAGGTTCAAGGAAGCAATTGAAGTGTGCTCTCGGCGGTGGTGGGGGGAGGGGGAAAATATGATAATATTCAGAACATTCAGATAATCCTCCTGCAGATGTTCCCGTCTGGTTCGGAAATCAGAAAAGTGATGTGCATTTAATTTCTCGACTTATGGACGGATAACATGGTCGGGCTGTTTCTTTGCCTCGAATATCCTATCAATATTTTCGGAATCTCTTGCGCCTTCTGGCGGACGAGGACGACGAAGGGACGAAGCCATCGATCGACCTGCCAACAGGGGCTTCTTTGTGCATGCAATTTAATAAAGTCCGGATGAGGCGTTTAACTGGTGTGGACGTCAAGTGTGGAGTTCATGATTATTGATTGCGAAGTGTGTTCTGGGCCTCAGATGTTGAGTAATAATGCCTTCGGGCAAATCTGAAATGAATTATTTTTTTCGCACCTGAATATTCATTGAAATTGTGATGGTCATAATTTATGACTCTTATGACGTCGGATGTGGCATCGAATGTCCAGAGCTTTAAATTCGTGGAAATAAAGAATTGATTTTCGGGAAAGCAACCCTTCTATACAGGGTGCTTGTTTCATAAAGAAACAATATTTTTTCTACTAAATTTTTTTTCCAAATTATAGGGCTATTCATTTCCGTTTTCAAAAGTAAAGCTTAATTAAAGAAACACATGTACACATTTATGATAAAAATTTTAGTTTTTTATAAAGTCTGGATTTTGCCATCAAATGTGAAAGGCAACATCATTCAAATGGCCGCAGTGGGAAGGAACTGCAGCATGTGATTCTTTTGAGGTAATTTTTGACACATTTCGGGTACTATCTTGGATATAACTTGAGCAATGTTCGTTCTTTTAGTCTTAAGAGTGCGCAAATTATTCATGTAAGCATGGTCGTTTACGTAGTTCAACAGAAGAATATCTACCGGTGTCAAATCGCACGATTTTGGTGGCGGATTGACGTCGCCAGAATGTGAAATTAGAAGACCAAGAGCTTCTCCCACAAACTACTCATAGTTGAATGTACTATGTGCCCTGTTGCCTTGTCTCCTTTGAATTGAATATCGTTCCAGTCATAATCTTCAATCACCAGTAAAACAAATCGGTTATCATTCGACTATATCGCTCCGTCGTGTCTGTAGCTGTCCGCCCTTTGGAGTCTTCAAAGAAATATGATCTTTCGACCGTAGAGCACACCAAACAGCCACTTGCCTAGCACCTCTAAGCTAAGTTTCAGATTCCCTGAGTCCAAAATGCGGCAATTTAGTTTTTTACATACTCAGCGCAAGAAATGTGGCTCATCACTAAGGAAAATTTTATTTGAAAAATCGGTGTTTATTGTCTGTCGTTCCAACAACCAAGAAGGGCACCTACGGCTAGAATACTCAACAGGTTTCAATCTTTCGAACTTCAAAAGAATGGACACCGAAGTCCCAATGCCAAATATTCTATATCAAGAAGTTTGAGACTTTCGATTGCTGCAATCGCCGGGGAATTGAATGCAATCCTTTTTCTTCTTTAAATGACATTATAGGCCTGGGTTTCAACCAACATGACTCTCCAGCTAGCACGGTCCCTTGTCAGCTGCCTTCAAATTCGCATTCCAAATTGATTGGGGGCCTCCTCCAGTTCTGTGCCCCATCTCGAACGAGGTTGTCCTCTGCTGCTTTGTCCGGCTAGGACTTGAACTTTTTAGGCAGGAGTTGTATTATTCAACTGCCCCACATGACCTAGTTACCTTTACCGCCGTACAGCGGTCGTTGTTAAATCTTCTCCTCCAGATGGCATCAACGTAAACTGAGGCAAAAATCGCACGGACAACTTCGTTATCCGATTTTAAGAACATCCATGTTTAGGACAGGGATGATCAATAGTTCTACAAATTCAGCTTTGTTTTCATGAGAGGGCTTTCTTACCCAATTGCCTCTTGAGCCAGAAGCAGCGGTTGGCAAGAGTGGTTTTACGCTTCTTTTCGGGACTGATTTTATTGCCCTTATTTACTGCGGAACCCAGGTAGAGGAACTCCTTGACAACCTCAAAGTTTTTATCGCCCATTGTGACATTCTGTCCGACACGTGTGTCCTTCTCTGTTGACAGCATATACTTATTGTCTGATGCCAGAACAATTTTAGTTGCATCAGTTTTAATCCCCCCTCAATGCCTTATTGATAGCTTCCTGTGTTCGTACAGTCTTATCAATGTCATCCGCGAAACTGAGCAGTTAAACGGCTTTATGGAATTTCGTGTCTTTAATATTGAATTGTGAGCACAACCTTTTCAAGGGTGATATTAAAAAAGTCACATAACAGCGCGTCGTCATGTCTAATACCTTTTTCGAAATTTAAGGACTCGCTGAGTCTGTTATCTGACCTGATCTGACCTGATCTGACCTTGACAGATCAGCGAAATTTCTCCATCGCCACCCTTAGGAGTCGTCTCAGACGTCCAAGTTCCCAAGATCGGGTCCCAGACTAAGCGTTGTTGGGAATCGGCGAAAAGTGTAGGTCTCTTCGCATAGTCGGTCGATGATGACGACCATAATCACCATGAAATGCGAGGAAAGTAGCTGCATTTGAATCTCCACTTTTGTAGTCTGTATCAATAATTTCAAAGCCTGATTTTAAAGTCATTGTCATGCCAAGAGAAACATTGAATTGACAGGTGTCAAATGCCATCACATCCAACATGCAGATGTTTATTATTATCCAAAACAGTTCAGTGTATAATTAAATTCTAGGAGTACTTTAAACAATAATTTGAGTTTAACCAAGTATTAATGGCTCAATACAGGTAAGGGACAAAGTCCCGAATCACGAAAATTTCAAATTCCTGAAATACCCAGATATGCCAAGAAATAGAAAAAGTTTACACAAGATTTGAATTCTGAAAAAGAGAAACATTTAGAAAATCGGTTCCATGGAGGAGGCTGTCGGCTGCAGTTCCTTTTTCATATGATCCTACAGCGATTTGGAGAAGATGTAAAATGGAGTGTCCTTCGTTTCAGTCTGATGAACATTTGCAGGCATAAGACAAAGGACACCAATAAAACTCTGTTGTCAAGAGTACAATTTTTGATCTGAACTTATTAAGTCATGAATACAAGATCAATCCTTTCAAAGTTCTCTCATGACTGTCCCATATTTCAACGACATCGTTCAATTCAGAATAAATAAACTTTCACTCCACTTATTTTTATTTGCCAAGGCTTTAAGTTCTCTGTATCTCTGAAGAATTCGGTATTTTGAACGTCGAGATTCTGTCCGTCTCAAGTCACTCACGAATAAAATGGGGGAGATCTCCTCTTTAACTCTGCATCAACCAACAACTTAAAACCTAAGATCAAACCAAACAGCACGGATTCCAGTGGCAATTTCCAGAGTCACCATACAGCAGACACTCCCCGCTCAATAGTGTAGGCTGTATGTTAAAAAGGAGACATAGGGAAACCTGACTTAAGAACTTGAGATGATCCGAAATGTGTTTTAGGCCTCAAGATTGTCTGAAAACTTGCTGACCACAACCTAAAGAATGAATGAATGCTAGTTTTTCATCTCTTGGCTCATTTAGTCAATGTGAGTCCTTTTTCTTTCTTTTAAAAGGCAATGCGCCTAATTCTATCAAAGACGATTTGGACTCTGCCTATGAGGCCCAGTCCCATCATTTGCCACAGAGACATTTTGAGCTGCTAAATTAATAAGGGAGCCGTAAGAGCTTGGGACATGATGAACCTACATTTAATTTAATTCATGGGTTTTCCTCAGGAAAACCAGAAAGAGCTTCTATGTTAAAAAACCAAGCTTTTCAGCTCCCACTACATAAGCACCAAGCAGCCGCCATCTGATGTGAGCAAATGCGGGATATTGTCAGAGGAAGTGCTCTGCAGTGTTTTCACCTAGTCTACAGATCTCTTAGAGGGTACCATCACTAAGTTCAAACTCACTTAAGTGCTTAGCGAATGTGAAGTGTCCCGTTTCTACGCCAACAAGCCGTCTATAGTCTATCCTATCTACAAATATCAGAAAAGACGTGGATTTCTTGCTGATGTTTGGAAGCATGCACTTGGTCGGCCTGCATCCTGGAGAGTCATGGCATCTTTGGTTGTGCTGTCGAGAGATCCAACCGTCGTAAGGCTTCCCGTTCCAAGGAGGCGGGCAGTACCAAGGTGGTTTCAGACACTACGAATGCCTTCTTTGATCCTTGCCTAGCATATGAATATTGTACTTTTTACTTGTGTTCAAATTAATGGTGGGACACAAATGTAAGTTTTTGGTTTATCATTTTGATCTAAACTCAGAAGGACTACCTTCAGTCTGCGTTTCGAAATTTATATGTAAGAGGAGCTCTGTGCCATTTGGGCATCAGCCTAGCGTCTTGAGCTGAAAAACACAGCTTCCCACTGACAAGATGCCTAAACGGTTTCCCCGTCGATTTCAAAGTTTTAAGTAAAATGAGAACAAAGTCTCTCGCAGTAGCGAAAGAAATTTTAAATCATTTCCCGAATTTCACCTCGGGACGATGAAAGTAAGGCAAATCATCTTCAAAAACCGGTTCCTTAGAAGTTATTTTCGGAAAGACGAGTGCCTCTCAGACACATGTCAGTCACGGAATCCTATTTCTTCAATATCCGACCTCCTCTACTCTCACACATCCCACAACATAGACGTAAGTGCACTTAGATTGAAAAAAGTGAAATCCTCGCAAGTCCACGTGACAGCAGTATGGATGCTCAATTTCAGCATTTATTCGTTGTCCTCCCAGCGACACCTCTTCAAGTTTAAGGATTCACCGAACAAATTCATTCCACCTTATCAATATCCCATTCAATTTGATAATACAATCATTATCGTATTGCCCTCCTGATAGCATCCTGCCGTGCTCTCAGACAAAGGAGTTCATAATCCCAAAAGTGCTCTTCCGGCTGAATTGATACAACACTTTATTTTTCATGAATGTATGTGCATACGTAACACAATACACATTTTCCCACTTTCCGCACATTGTGTACACACTCGTATTTACGTAGACAGGAAGTGTGCATTACAGGCGAACGTCTGCCAAAAGAAACTAAAATATTGAATCCTTGGCATCGTCACATCATCCGGTTCGCCTTCAGAGAGTTGTGCAGATTTTATTATTGAAGGTTTGATTTTATTCGGATTTTCATTGCATTTATGCTTCTCTCCGTGGATTTGTTTTGCTGCCACTGTGCCGGAAGTGGGATGGTCCTCCTCTGTTTGCACATACATACAAATACATGTGCGTCCAATTGTTTTGGGCATAAGGAGGACTATAGCGAGTGTCATCAGATTGTCATTGTGCTTAACGTGAAATGTGTTGATTGTGCCACTGCCGGAATGCAGGAAAAGCAATTTATAAAGGATTAAAGAATAGGCAAGAAATGGCTTCAGGAAGAGTAGGGCCTTAAGTTGGTTTTAAGGGAAAAGAAAAAAGAAAGTGACTACGGAGGGAATGAATGTCAATTGGGAATCATGTTGATTTAAGCGCTCTGCAAACTTTCTGTCCCTGAAGCTATGTTCGGCTGTTAATGAGTCTTAGTAAGGCTTAGGCTCGAGGCTTAGGCTTAAAACTAATGATGAGATGAGGAAACCAACCAATGAGAGATTTCACAGATGTAGAGGTTCCGCGTAGAGTTTAAGCTTGGAGGGTAAATGCTTCGATACACACCCCGAAGGTCTCAGGCGGAAAGAAAGTCCTTGCATAATTCACGACACCTACTCTTTCGAGTTGCTGACAACCCTGAAAGATTACTAATTGCTTTACTAATTGCTGTAGATCTTCTGTACTCGTAGGAGAGCAGTAATATGCACAACACGAGCAACTAGGCCCTGCTCCTTTGTGGACACTTTTGTGTCACTCAATCATCAGAGGTTCCTCAAATCTGTAGCCAAACAGCATGCTCTGTCAATAGGATGTTGGGCAATTGATTGTATTGACGCACTGAAACTTGATGGCAAAACAAAGCTAAAGATTTCCCATTCTTCACTATAAAATTCAATCTCCAATAAAAGGACAGTTTGTTCTTCTACATTGCTAACACAAGGGTCATTCCTGACAGTTGGATTACTGTTATTTTCAAATCACTGAAGAAAGATTGATCTCACGATCCAAACACGTTTGACCTTAATACGGTGATGGGGGAGTTGTAGAAAGTAGACTTTTCCAGTCGCCAGGACTCCAAGTTTATGTTTTCCGGAAGCATGTGTGGAAGACGTTACCCGTCTTAAAATATTTTTCTTTATGGAGCTTTAGTTTCTTTGACGCAATTAACACATCACATAATTAGTCTCGTGACTGACATATAGGGTGGCGCCACTAACAATCCATATTATTTTTAGAAAGTACAAACATTCAAATTATTCTCGAAAAATGTTCATAACAATCTGATTATTAAAATAAATTAATTGAAAGAAAAATAATTAGCAATGACGCCGAAAGGCAAAAATAAATATATCGATAGTTTAGCTTAGAGCGCCGGGTGGTTGGGTGATGTGGGAACAGGGTAGGCACTGATTGGTATCAACCTGGCGATGCCCAGCTGCTGTAACTGTTTCCCACACATCAACTGTGCTTATAGTACCTCCACGTTGGTAGCCACCGGGTACTGGTTGTTGTTCATCCGAACTCAACTTGCTAAACCTATAAGTGCGACCTCCGCCCAAGAGGTATAAAAAAGGGCCCGGTCCTCCAGGTTGGGGGTGTGCGTCGGGGTAACTGCCCGGCCACATTATAAAAAAAAACCAGTTACGAACCAACCGAATGCCTCGGATACGGATGGATACACTGTTGACGACCCCCGCAAACGAACAAAGGACAATGATTTACGGATCTGCACGTGGAATGTGAGGTCCCTAAACAGACCACGTGCAGCCGATGAACTTGCGGAGGCCCTGGACTGCTATAAAGCAGACATTACCGCAATCCAGGAAATGCGGTGGGATGGGCCGGGCAAGAGAAGAGTGAGAAACTGCGACATTTACCACGGCGACTGCTACAGGGAGAGAGGGAAACGCTTATTTGGATGCGGTTTTGTTGTTCGAGGCAGACTTAGGCAAAAAGTCTTAAGCTTCCAACACGTAAGCGAACGCCTCATAACAATCCGCATCAAGGCTAAATTCGGGAATATAAGCCTCATATGCGCCCACGCCCCGACAGAGGAAAAAGATGACAGCAGTAAAGAAGACTTCTATCACCTCCTAGAAAGGACTTACGATCGTTGCCCCAGCTACGACACCAAGATCGTTCTAGGAGATTTCAACGCTCAGCTGGGAAGAGAAGAAGTCTTTGCTAAAGTCATCGGAAGACACAGCCTGCACGCCAACACCTCCGGAAACGGACTCAGGCTAGTTGACTTCGCCTCGGGGCGAAATCTCTCTGTGGCCAGCACGCGGTTCCCACACCTCAACATTCATAAAGGGACCTGGCGATCACCTGATCAATCAACCGTCAACCAGATTGATCATGTTGCGATCGACGTCAGACACTCCTCCAGTATTCTCGATGTCCGAACCTTCCGAGGTGCAAACATCGACTCGGATCATTTCCTTGTTGTAGCCAAGGTAAGAACCCGGATATCGAGAGAGCAACGGAGTCGAGACAGGCCAAAACGGTTTGACGTCGGAAAGCTACAATCGCAGCCGATCGCTAGAGCCTTTACCGATCGATTCTCCCTGAAACTGTCTCAAAGTTCGACGCTACCTGCACAAACAATAGAAGACAAATGGAAACGTTGTCAAGAAGCCATCAAAGAGGCCGCCACTGATGTGCTGGGTTTCAAGCCACCACCTAAGAGGAACCCATGGTTTGACGACGAGTGCAGGCAGGCGCATGCAGCCAAACAGGAAGCTTACAAGGCAACGCTGCATCGAACGACGAGAGCTGTTTGTGAGCTCTACAAACAGAGAAGAAGGGAAGAGAACCGGCTTCTCAGAAGAAAAAAGAAAGAGCACGAGAAGCGCGCGGTCGAGGAAATGGAGAGGTGCTATGGCAGGAATGACGTCCGAAATTTTTACCGCAAGATAAAACAGGTATCTGGCGGTTACAAACCTCGGACTGAAGCCTGCCGGGACCAAAATGGACAACTGGTGGTAGAGTCGCAGTCGGTGCTGAGAATTAGGAAGGATCATTTCTGTAGACTCCTAAACGGCGATGACGACACAAATCCCGCTGTTAGGCAGAATGTTCCACTCAATTTGGACGACGATGGACAAGAATTCCGTCCCCCCGACCTCGACGAGGTCAAGATAGCAATATCGAGACTGAAGTCGAACAAAGCTGCTGGCGCGGACGGACTGTCCGCAGAGCTGTTCAAAGCGGCTGGGGATGAGCTGGTTGGGTGCATGCACCAGCTCATCTGTGAGATATGGTCGGAGGAAAGCATGCCCGACGAGTGGAATCTCAGCATCGTATGTCCGGTCCACAAGAAAGGAGACCCCTTCGACTGCGCCAACTATCGAGGGATCAGTCTCCTTAATATCGCATATAAGATTCTCTCTGCCGTATTGTGTGAGCGCCTGAAACCGTTCGTCAACAACCTGATAGGTCCTTATCAGTGTGGTTTCAGGCCAGGGAAGTCCACAATCGACCAGATCTTCACACTGCGGCAAATCCTGGAGAAGTCCCAAGAAGTACAAATCGACACCCACCATCTATTTGTCGATTTCAAGGCCGCGTATGACAGCGTGCATAGAGACGAGCTATACTGTGCCATGTCTAGTTTTGGCATCCCTACCAAACTCGTCAGATTGTGTAGGATGACGATGGAGAACTCTCGCTGCTCCGTCAAGGTCGGTAGCGAACTCACCGAGACCTTCGATGTCAAAAAAGGATTTAGACAAGGCGACGCGCTGTCATGCGACTTCTTTAACATCATTCTTGAGGGGATCGTGCGTAACTCACACGTCAACACCAGAGGCACGATCTTCCACAAGTCCGTTTAACTCCTAGCTTATGCGGATGACATTGACGTGATCGGCCGAACTCAGCGAGCCGTCAATGAGGCGTTTGCTAGCATCGAAGCGGAAGCGGCTAAAGTGGGACTGGTGGTAAACGAGGGCAAAACTAAGTATATGCTGTCATCGAAGAAGGACGCAGAACATCGACGTCTCGGACAGAGCGTCACTATGGGCAGCAGACACTTCGAGGTAGTTAAGGACTTCGTCTATCTCGGCTCCGCGGTGAATAGGGACAATAACATCAGTACCGAAATCAAGCGCAGAATCACTCTTGCCAATCGCTGTTTCTTTGGGCTTAAGAGGCAATTGAATAATAAAGCCCTCTCCCGAACGACCAAAGTGACTTTGTACAACACCTTGATCATCCCAGTCCTGCTTTACGGCGCAGAAACCTGGACGTTACTAAAAGCGGATGAGGAAGCCCTTGGTCTGTTCGAGAGAAAAGTTCTGCGTGCGATTTTTGGTCCTGTTTGCGTTGATGGCATCTGGAGGAGAAGATTCAACCACGAACTGTATGGGCTGTACGGCGGCATGAACCTAGTAAAGCGTCTACGGATACAACGCTTAAGGTGGCTAGGCCATGTAGAGCGGATGGACAGCACTGCTCCGGCCCGAAGAGTCTTCGAATCCGAACCACAGGGACAACGCAACAGAGGACGTCCTAGATTGAGATGGCGCACACAAGTGGAAAAGGACCTCAACCAACTTGGAGTGCGCAACTGGAAGCAGCTGGCAAGAGATCGTGCTAGCTGGAGAGGCATGTTGGTTGAGGCCCAGGTCCACCCCGGACAGTAGCGCCATCCGAAGAAGAAGAAGAGCTTAGAGCGCCCGCATAGAGCCAGTAAGTAGTTATAAGATTTCATTTCAGTCATACCTAGGTTAAGCGTTTTGTACCTACTTTTAAAATACTATCAGATAAAAAATAAAAAAATGCCTTTTAAACTAAACTAAATTAGGCTGCAAGTTAGAGTGCTTTTAGTGGCGCTACTTTTGCGATTTGTGTGTTGATTAAACACTGCTTTTTGATGGAAAAAAAATACTATGCAAGCTCAGCAGTGGCTTAAAAAGTGTAACAGAGAGTCTACTCAATCGAAAACAACTTTTTGTCGGTTGTATGCTGACTTCAAAAGTGGCCGTACAGACAAGACCGATGCTGACCGCTTTGAAAGGCCAATCGAGGTGGGTACACCTGAAAACGTCAAAAGGACACAAAATCGTTTTGGAGATCCGCAAGTTAAATAGTGCGTTACACATTCAAGATATCACATTTAAGATATTAGAAGGCGTTGTATACGCTGTTTTCCATGAACATTTGTCCATGAGAAGGCTGTTTTTGAAATGAGTTTCGCTTTTGCTCATAATGAACTAAAAAAGGGACGTATCGATGAATCTGAGAGTTGTTTGGAGATGTTTCGCCAGAATAAACATACATTTTTTCATCAGTATGTCACAATGGATGAAACATGAATCCACCACTACAATCCAGAGTCAATTCGGCAGTCAGCGGATTGGACGCATACAATTTTATTCATCGGCTATCTTGAGAAACAGCGAATACTACCTTGTCCAATAAAATTCGTTAAAATAATGCCAATTCGTCGGCATTGTTTATTTGTTGATAAGTCAAACCTTTTTCTTGAATAGTTTTTTGTAACAAGGCCAACGACTAGAACGGGCTTCGTTCTTTAAAAAAATCTCTCTCTCTATCTTTAATATTATACTTTTGTGAAAAAACAGTTTTTTTGTTTCTGAGATCGGGACGTAAGGCAGTCTCTACTGAACAAACCAAGTAAAAATTGCGGTCTCAGACTTTCACAGTCCCTGGTTTAATCTCAGTATGTAAGTAAGAAACTCCAAAATTTATATTTATATGACCACCAACAGAATTTCTAGTGCATTTTTTTATTGCAATAAGTTCTGAAGAGTACAAATAAAGGAGAAGAATGTTTAATATTGGTAATAATATTGGTTCATGGCATTTATTTTTTGAAAATGATATTATGTAAATATTTCCCACGACTTCTGTTGAGATGGCCCATTCGGAAGTTCCAATTTTGGGTGACTCGTTCTATCATAGCGACTGGTATCTCGCAAATAGATTGGGTAATGTTGGTTTCCAAAGCTTCATTCCTATGGCTGGAGATCAGATATTAACATATATTCGGGGAAAACCGTTTAATGTGGTGATATCGTACGATATAGGTGACCAAAACGTGAAATTAAGTGCTCACCAAAATGACCTCCCAATAAGTCCATTCTTTCACGCACTGTATGGATCGTAGCATTGTGTTGTTGAAACCATGAGCTTGAGTTTTTGGAAGCACAAAGTTCGTCGACATGCCGAGCTGATGAAGATGACGATGAATTGTTTTGTCACGATATTCACGTTCAGTCTCACCTACAGCTGCTATAGTCACTTCCCGTGCACGTGGCCTAACCGAACAGTAATGTAAACTAGGACACAAATTTGCAAATGGCAATTGAAATAATGATTTCAGTAGGTGTTTTATGTGCACCATGAGTTACTCGCACTAATTTTGTAAAAACAATTGAACACTTTGAAGACACTATTGTGGTTTGACTCTTTCCACCATGACTTGCCAAGCGATACTGAATAAAAATGACGAAACAGTTTAAAAGGACTTACGCGTGATTTTAAAATAGCTCCTATCGAAAATCGAACCTCACGATGAATCACTCGACAGAGTATTTTTTATGGTAAATGTTGTATGTTTCCAAAATCGTGGCATTTTGCAAATACTTTGTCTGTTCACGATAGCACAGATCAATAGGAATAGCAGTTACCTTTGTGTACATCTTCACGCTCTCACTGTTAATTGAACTTACTGCAGGACCTATGGAAAAATACTGGTCTGAGAACCTGGCCAGATGATTAAAGTCCAGATTATTAAAATAACCAGAGTTTATCTACTCATGAGCAGTATATACAGAGAAGTTCTGTGTGTCTTGTTTGTTAGGACGTAGGTAGTTTTAAATCGAAATTTGGGTGATGCTTTGTTTGGACACAATGCCAATGCTGGTCTAGATACTGCCACAAGTTCTCGATAAGCTTTATAATTGGATTTTGTGGTGGTTGTATTTAGATTGGATTAGATCTTAATTCATTTTCTTAGATGCTAAAAACATACACCAGCTTACCAATATAATCTGCGGTTTTTTATTCTAACTCTCTGACTTTTTACGAGACTTACCTAAGATTTATATATCCATACGCTGTGATTAACCGTTTTTTTATTCTTAAAGCTACCCTAGCTAACCTATATAAGTTGGCCCTGCAGCCTACATAAGTTGGCGACGTGGAAGACGATAGCGCAGCCTTTTATATCTTGTATCAGGCCTTTAGCATCCAAATAGAGGAAAGCTTCAGGCGGAATAAAGCCGTTAAAATGTACCCATTTATGGTACATTTCATTTGGGTAGTAAGCCCCAAAGATCTGACTGTTGGTTAAAGCCATGCCTCTAGCAGCGTGACTCCGTATCAACTTTATAATAAAATTATCTATTCCTATAACGTTTGCCACGTTGTATAAAACCTCGTTGGGGTAAAATTTATTTTATTGGTATTCTGGTGTTCGATATAAGCACTGCCCCTCGAACAGCTTCACCTTTTCCATCTGGGAAGGACTCACGTTGAACCACACAGAACAACCATACACTATAACTGGCGGGATTAGGTCATGTAGCAGATGATCTTCACTCTGTTATCAAGTAGCTATAAAACAGTCCTCTTCCCATAGCGAAGGCATTCTTATCCATGGTCAGAGCTGTATCTACTCGTATGTGGATAACACCATATAGATACTGGTGCAACCAGACGCCTAGATATCTAACTATTCTCGTTACAGTTAATGGCCGTCCTTGTGGGTCAACTATGCCGAACTTGCGCCAGGTAATTTTCGGTTCCCTTGAGGCTCTGGACAGTGGGGTTCTGGTAGTTCAGTTTCAACTTCCAGTCGTGCGCAAAATCGTTGAATTGTATCGAAGTCACGCTGCAACGAGACATTTATTACTATTACCTTCGGACCTGGTCTGAACGCAATTATTTGTGGTGGTTGTTGATGACCTTGCATATTTCCCAACTCCTTCTTCAGTTATTTTGAAACCGTTTGACGACATCCTGCACCGTAGACCAGCTTTTGTCAACGATTTTTACATTAATCTGGTTTCTCAACTCAATCCAATTGGTGATTTTTTGAGCCATCATATTTACTCATTCTTAATTTTGAGAAAATATTGAGTGTCCCCACCAAAGCTATTCAATTTCTGCTCACCAAATACCGCGCCAAAAATAGGTCAATAAATACCCGAAATAGATAAGCGCTCCATGAAAGCAGATAATATTTAAAGGGATTTAATGAAAACTCCGGTGAAAAAGATAAGGATGGGTTTTGCCTGAATATCCCTTTTTTGTTCGTGGGCGAATTGAGGGTATTGCCTTCAATTCATAAATTAAATTAAGTTGAGTATTTTCTCAAGTTTCCCAAAAAAAGTACAACTCTGCGAATTAAAAGCAAGAATTCAGAGGATGAAGCGAATTACAAAAGAAGTCTTTTCAAAATGATTTCTCGTGATGGATAAGAGGAAGGAAATCGTTCACTTCTTTATACTGACCATCAAATAGTTGGTTTGTCTGAGGTGAAAAAAAATTAATTTTGCTGGAATCTACTAAAGGAATGTTTGGGGAAAAGTGGAAAAACAGAAGGATGTAGTGCTCATTTCATTTCAAGGTGTTGCACTTATTTCCAACATTGAGAATTAAAATGTAGGGTGAAGAAAAAATAATAAGAAAAAAGTAAATCGGAGGATTTAAGTTTTCGACGATAAAAACGTTTTGGACACTGAGCCCGAAGTTATTGAAACTTTTTGTTCGAAAATCGAATATCACAGATTATTGGCGTGAATCAAATCATAAGTTTATATGTAAGTTTTGGAACCGATCCTGTTCTATAAGGTTGTCAAATATCTTCTCTTTTGAATTTTCCGGCTATGTACAAAGCGCGTATCTGGCAATACTACACATCTTTTGAAAGGTAACATAACCTACAAAACGACGCTATGCGTGATTACTTTGGATGTTGCGTTCGACAGTTATAGCCGTCTAAGCATGGAGTTCACTAACGCCGAAATTTGCGTTATTTTAAAATTTTCTTTCGTTAAGAAACGTTCCGTGAGATTAATGGTGCTTTGAATATAGTTCTCTATCACTTCGAACCGGAGGGAGAAATGGTTTCGACGATTCAGAGCCGGTAAAAACGACACCATGGATAAGCCAGCCGACGCAAGACCTATGACGACGAATACCGATCGACTCATGGAAATCATCGAGTTAGACCGGCATGTGACATCTCGTGATATCGCCTAGGTGATGGGAGTTAGTCACCAAACCATTTTAAACCATCTGCAGATGCTTGGTGCCGCATGATTTGACGCAAAAACACCTTCTGAACCGAATCAACGCCTGCGATATGCTGCTGAAACGGAACGAACTCGACCCATTTTTAAAGCGGATGTTGACTAGCAACGAAAAATGGATCACATACGACAATATCAAGCGAAAACGGTCGTGGTTGAAGGCCGGTGAATCGTCCTAAACAGTGGCAAAGCCGGGATTGACGACCAGGAAGGTTTTGCTGTGGGTTTAGTGGGATTGAAAGGGAATCATCCAGTATGAGCGGCTCCCATATGACCAGACGCTTAATTCTACCATCTACTGTGAACAACTGGACCGCTTGAAGCAGGCGTTCAACCAGAAGCGTTCAGAATTCGCCAAAAGGGAGGGTGTAGTGTTCCACCAGGACAATGCCAGACCACACACTTCGTTGATGACTCGTCAGAAGCTGCGGGAGCTCGGATGGGAGGTTTAATCGCATTCACCATATAGCCCGGATATAGTGCTAAGTGACCTGTTCTTGTCCATGGCGAACGGCCTTGGTGGTGTGAAGTTGAACTCAAAAGAGGCTTGTGAAAAGTGGCTGTGCGAGTTCTTCGTAAATAAGGAGGGGGGCTTCTACTTGGGGGGTATTATGAAGTTGCCGTCTAGATGGAAGCAGGTTATCAATCAAAACGGCGCATATTTGAACTAGATCCGATCACTGTAACAGTTTTTATGAAGCATTGAATGAAGAGCAAAAAAGCGGAAGGGAGATATTTGACAACCTTTGGTGTTACCATCAACTGCAGTGAATTCCTGTAAGCTATAGCACATACAATGCCAATCATCTGAACAGTTTAAACATTTACATTTGTATGTGCACGTACGTGAGCAACGGCACAATCATCAGGAAGATAGGGACGGAACGAAATGAGCTTCCACCGAAGTGCTTTGTTCCAAAAGTCAGTTGAATCTAGAAAATACGTTCTCCGTCCAGAAATTAAAAAAAAGGTATTTAACACTCTAGTGGCTCTATTGCCCAAAAACGAATCATTGTTTACTACGAATATTCCCCTCATCTGGTGTTCGGTTTTTGAACAGCGGGATTTTATATTAAACTTTTAACCGTAGACTTTCTGTAAAATTTAAAGAAATGGAAACTGTGTTCCACAGAACAATAAAACTCGCGTTTTGTTTTAACAGGGTTTTACACAGCAGTAATTTTATTCTCCGCTTATGCGGTTATTATATACGAAAAAATGTTTGTTTACATTTGACATTTTTGACATTTTACATTTGTCTTTCTTTTTTGTTTGGCATTTCATTGGGTTTGTTCGTTTGTGCAAACTGTGTTGCGCTTTGCACATCGAACATTCTCCCCCGCCGTAAACGTAGCTCTTCGTTGCGTTGTCCTCAGATTATTCGTCATTCATCTATTTTGTGAAGTTCATCGTCTTCCTCGATGTGCAGTGTGATTCTTGACTTCCTCATTGCCATCTCTGAATTCGGCATTCTTGTCTCCTCTCATGCAATGGTAAATTATTCAAATGAGATATGAAGGACAAGGAACATGCATAATCAAAACAAAACAGACGAAGACACAAGAGAGTGAGAGTGAGGACTCGCTGATTTGTGTGCACTGATAGACTGGAAAGTCAGGCGAGGCGTGAGACGAAACCCTTGCAAATGCTCGTTGATGGACTGGAAAGTCAGGCGAGGCAAGAGAGGGTGTTTGCCTTGTAAGTGCTCGCTGATGGACTGGAAAGTCAGGTGAGGCAAGAGAGGGTGTTTGCCTTTGTTACTTCCTTCTTCCGATCGTGTTGCACTAGTTCCCATTGAACTTCGTGTGATATTCGTAGTGCGTGGCTTGGTGCGTGTGATTTTTTTTTTTTTTTTGGTGGTTGGGTAATGAAAATTCAGGTGAGTGATTTTTATTAATTAATCATATTACAATTATTATTATAAATTTGTGTAATTAGGGTTCTTTCTCAATTTCGGGTATTTGGCTTGGGTTGGTGCGGGCGCTAGAGGTACCTTGTGTGAATGTGTGTTTTTGAGAATGGATGTGCCATTGTGTATGCTATAGGTGATTTACGTTCAAGAAATGGGTTTTCTTCTTGGGCGTATAGAGTGATTGTGTGAAAGGTGTGTTATGAGTGCTTATACGTTAAACGCGTGAAAGGGGTAAACAAGTGTGGACTGTATGAATGATATGCTGCGAAAGCATGTAGAGAAGTGTGTATGGGTTGAGTGTAGTTTGTAACAGTAGAGGACGAAATTATCAATCGTGTTTGATTTTAAGTTTTGGATGCTTTCGAAGTCGTGTTTTCGGGTGAGTTTTCTAGATCGTTGGTTGGTAAAGGACAGAGTTTCGTTATTGGACGTTTCGTGACTCCGTGTTGAGTTTTAATCTTGACCACGCGTATTAAGTTGTCTGGACCTGGGTAAACTTCAATGATTCGACCTAGGCACCATTTTGCGGGTGGTAAACGCTCGTCCTTTACGAGTACCAAGTCTCCTATGTTCAGTTGGGCTCGTGTCTTCAGCCATTTCGGTCGTTGTTGTAGCCGCGCTAGATATTCTGTCTGCCAGTTCTTCCAGAAAGTTTGTAGGTGTAATTGAATCGCCTTCCAACGGTCGAGCTGTCCTAATTTGCCGATGGTCAGGTCTGGTTCTGGTACTGTGAAGAGAGAGGATCCTACAAGGAAGTGAGCAGGAGTGAGGGGTTCAAAATCATCCGGGTTTTCTGAAAGCGGACATAGCGGCCTAGAGTTCAGGCACGCTTCTACTTGTGTCAGAAGCGTGATGAGCTCTTCAAAGGTAAGAGTGCCGTTTCCTACTATGCGCTTAAGATGATATTTGACGCTTTTCACGCCGGCTTCCCAAAATCCACCGAAGTGAGGGGAAGCTGGGGGAATGAAATTCCAAGTCGTGCCCTCTGCTGCTGTGATGGTTTCGATTTCCTTCCAGTCGTGTGACGCCTCTTTGAGTAGTCGACGTAGTTCAGTGTCTGCTCCTACGAAGTTAGTTCCACAATCACTGTACATCTGGTTGCAAAGTCCTCTCCTCGATACAAATCTTCTGAACGCTGCTAAAAATCCTTGGGTGGTCAGATCACTTACGGCTTCCAGGTGGATGGCTTTGGTAGCTAAACAAATAAAAATCGCCAAGTATCCCTTATGACACTTTGCGCCCCGACCTTTCCAAGACCTAATGTTGATGGGTCCTGCATAGTCGACACCTGTGTGAGAAAACGGTTTTGATACTGTGACACGGGGTTTCGGTAGCTCTCCCATTAACTGCTGTGCTGCTTTACTCCTGTGCCTATGGCATATGACGCACCTGTTGATGCAGTATTTTACAGCAGCCTTTAGTCTCAGGATCCAGTACCGCTGTCGAACATGTGCCACAACTATTTGATTGCCGCCATGTAGGAGTTTTTCGTGTGTTCCACGAATTATAAGTCTAGAAAAATGGTGGTTGCAGTCCAGAATGATTGGATGTTGGGTGTCATACGGCAGGTCTGCTTGGCTTAGCCTTCCGCCGACGCGAAGAATTCCATTGGCATCTATAAACGGGTTAAGTGATCCAAGTTTCTTGATGCTAACCGAGTTAAACATTTCTTGTTGAGCGCAGCGGGCTAGTGTCTCTTCGGCTTTGCATAACTCCGTTGGCGTGAGAGGTTGAAGTATCCGGTTGGCGATGCAAGCTCTTGCATTATGAGTGAACCGTATGCACCAAGCTGTTATCCTCTTTAAGCGCGACAGACTGGAGATCCGCTGGGTGAGTTGAGAAAACGTATTATCTACCTGTGCTGCGTGATGAACTTGTACTTTGCGTATGCCTTCTTCTGTGCTTAAGTTCTTCGGTTGGTCGGGGAGTGAAAAGTCCCAACTATGGCGTAGAAACTCCGGACCACTCCACCACAACGATTCGTCTAAGAGTGCAGAAGGAAACACACCTCGCGATGTTAAGTCTGCTGGGTTAAGTTTGGTTGGGATGTGTTTCCAAATACCAATGTCTGTCAGCCGTTGTATTTCGCCTACTCGATTTCTGACGAACGTCTCCCAACGCGATGGTGGTGATTGAATCCATGCGAGTGTTATGGCGGAGTCTGTCCATGCATACATCTGGGTTTGATCGAGCTCAAGGATGTGAGCTACATGATGTACCAGCTTGGACAACATGACTGCTCCGCATAGTTCAAGACGTGGCAGGCTGACTGGTTGAATGGGTGCGATTTTTGACTTCGCCATCAGAAGGTGCATGTGTGCCTTGCCGCCTGCATCTTCCGTCCGAAGATATACTGCTGCTCCATAGGCCTTCTCCGATGCGTCGCTGAAACCGTGCAATTCCTTTCGATACTTTCCGCTTGTTTGGACCCATCTCGGAATGCGTAAATTGCTTATGACAGGCAACTCTTCAAAAAGGTTGTTCCACTCCTTCAGCAAATGTTCATCAAGTGTGTCATCCCAGTCAGTCTTTAGTTTCCAAATGGACTGCATGATAAGTTTCGCTTTCAGGATACATGGAGAAATCCAACCCATAGGATCGAAGAGTCGAGCGGTCGTTGAAAGGATGAAACGCTTTGTTGGCTTTGGGTCAACTGGTGGGGTAAATCTAAAGGAAAGGTAATCCGCTGTGGGCAGCCAGTATATGCCTAGAGTTTTGACGTGGTTTGTTGCTCCGGTCGGGACAACTAAAGTCGATTCGCGATCTTTCGCTGGTACTCCTTCCAGAATCGGTTCTGCATTAACTGTCCACTTTCGTAGACAGAAACCGGCATTTTCAAGCACTGTTTGTACTTCCTTTCGTTTCCTTTTAGCCTCCACTATGGTGTCTGCGCCAGATAGCAAGTCGTCAACGTACATCTCGGACCGGATCATCTTCGAAGCCTTCGGATGTGTTGCTTCTTCAGATTTCGCTACTTCCAAGAGAGTCCTGATTGCTAGATATGGAGCGGATGCGGTTCCAAACGTTACCGTTTTTAACCGGAAGACCTTCAGCTTATCAGTTGGGTTCTTTCGCCAGAATATGAGCTGGTAATTGGAGTCCAATTCCGACACCCAAATTTGCCGGTACATCTTTTCGATATCAGCTGAAAAGGCAAATTGGTAAAGTCTCCAGCGTAGTATGATGTCCATCACGTTAACTTGTAAAGCGGGGCCTGTCCTCAGATGATCATTTAAAGATGTCCTGTCCGATGTTTTGTACGACGCATCGAAGACTACCCGCAATTTGGTTGTGGAGCTGCTTTCCTTTACTACCGCGTGATGTGGAAGGTAGTAATGACCTCTGTTGATGATATCCTCTTCATCCACTTCGCTCATATGACCAAGCTGGATGTACTCTTCTACGCAGGATGAATATAGATCCCGTAGCTGAGGATCAGCTGCTAGTCGTCTCTCCAGGGCCTTGAAACGCAAAAGAGCTCCTTCGCGCGACTTTCCAAGTATCGGGTGAGTACCCTCTTTGAAAGGAAGGGCTACTTGGTATCGCCCATCTGCAAGGCGCTTCACATTATTGACGAAATGTTTTTCGCCGGCTGCATCTTCCGAGTCAATTGTATGCTGAAATGGAGCTTCTTCCACTTCCCAAAACCGTTTTAAGAATGTGTCGATGTCTGAATGCGTAAAAAAGTTGGCGACCTTCTGGGACTCCATCGTTGACTTCCCGAACAAGATCCATCCAAACTTGGTTTTCTGCGCGATGGGTAGATTCCGGTTCTGAGGTCGCACCAGCTCAGGCTGTAAGATATCCGCAAGAATGTCACTGCCCAGCAGCAGATCTATTTTGGCTGGCTTGTGGAATTCCGGGTCTGCTAATTGTAGACCGGAAAGGTGGGTCCAATCATCGATGCAGAGGGTTCGAGCCGGGAGATGGCCAGAGAGAGATATATATATTAAAGCCGGAGTACTGGTCTCATAGGCTGTGTTATACGAGCCAATACATACTTCGACAACTCTCTTGCTGGTACCGCTGCAGACCATCCCTAACCCGGACACCTCAACATGAGTGGCTTGTCCTTTCAAACCAAGAAGTTGAACAGCAGATTCCGTGATAAACGACGCTTCCGATCCAGAATCCAGTAAAGCACGCAGTGGAATTGTGTTTCCTGATGATGTTTTCACCTTGACGATCGCAGTGGCTAAAAGAACATGGGTGGTGGCGTTATTCGTCGAGTGATGACTTCGGACACCGGAGCTTGTTGATGGTTCTTCGTGTGGCTGGAAAACTGGAGCTGAAGTATTGAATTGAGGCTGGCTGTTTTTGAAGGGTGAATTGGCGTGAGTGCGATTGAAAGATTGTTTATTGTTTTGTGAAAGTGTATTTATTTGTCTGGGTGGATTCTTGTGTAACAATGAATGGTGTGCTTGTTGGCAGTAATGACACCTACTGGTGCTTAAGCAGTTTTGCACCGAATGGCTGTATGCCAGACAATTACTACACATGCCAAGCTTCTTTACCCATTCGTATCGGTCAGGAATACCCATTTTGAGAAATTTGTTACATTTTCTGATGGCATGCTGACCTTTGTTACAAATTTTACATATAAACTTAGACTCATTAGACTGTACATGAAAAGACACACGAGTATTGGCCTTTTTCGTAGCTTCAGGAACCGTTCTGTTCTGCTGGGTGATTGCCTCCAGTGTTCGGAACCGCGTCTCCAGAAATTGCGTGAATTCTCCGAACGTTGCCAGCGCCTTGTCGTCTTCTCTGGAACTAAGTTTCTCCTCCCACAGTTGTTGTGTTTTTGACGGCAATTTCTGCAAAAGGATGTACACTAATATCACGTCCCAGTCCCGTACCGGTACCTACCTGTTCAGGCTATGAACAATTTCGGTTGATGTGTCCAATAAATTCTTGATGTCCTCTGAACGTTCTTGGGTTATAACAGGTTGATTAAAAAAACACTTGAGTTGCGTGTTCACCAAAAATCGTTGGTGGTCATAACGATTTTTCAGAATCGACCACGCTTTCCAGTAATTCCCGTTTACAATTGGTAAGTGCGACAGAATTTTTTCAGCCTCACCTGATACACTTGTCTTTAAATAATGCAATTTTTGAATTTCAGACAAGGTTGAGTTATGGTGCACAAGGGACGAATACAAATCGTGAAAAGACCGCCAAGACTCATAAGAACCGGAAAAAACGGGGATTGGTATGTGTTGCAAACGGATATCTGCATTATGGGACGAGGGTGCGCATTTGGAGTTGTCTGCAACTTCTCCGTCCGCGGTTGATGCCTTCGCTATATCTAACGCATCGAGTAGATCCGCCCGATAGTCATAATACATTTCACGGATCTTCTCGAAAACATCTTCCATTTCTGAAGACTTTTCATCAGCACTAACCGCGTCTACACACTTCTCAAATATACTTTCTGCTGACTCTATCGTTTTCTCTAACAGTAGCAGCCGTGACGAGAGGTAATTCGCAGTTCGAGTACTGGCACCTCGTTTCCCGAAATTCGTCACATCTTTCTCTAATTGCGTAAGCACTCCCTTTAATTTTCTTAACGACATATTCACTTTCACTTTCTTCTACTTTAGCTACTGACACAAATCACTTACGCAGAATCCGGCTTTTGAAATTACGCTGCGTTGCTCCGGGTTGCAGTTCCAGAGTTGGTAAATCGATGTATGGCTAAGATTTCCTTCAATTACGGGGGTTGATGACGCACACAGCACACAGCACGCACGTCTCCAGATGATGCTTCACGGAATTGCTTAGGTTTTTTGTTGCGAGTTTTCTTCGATGTTAAATATTTGTTCTATTAATTTATTATTTATCAATGTGTAATTTAATTAAAGTTTTATATAGAAAAATCTGCAGTTTATTTAGGGCGGGACTTTTTAGAATCCGGTTCGATAGGACCAAAATGTTCGGTTTTTGAACAGCGGGATTTTATATTAAACTTTTAACCGTAGACTTTCTGTAAAATTTAAAGAAATGGAAACTGTGTTCCACAGAACAATAAAACTCGCGTTTTGTTTTAACAGGGTTTTACACAGCAGTAATTTTATTCTCCGCTTATGCGGTTATTATATACGAAAAAATGTTTGTTTACATTTGACATTTTTGACATTTTACATTTGTCTTTCTTTTTTGTTTGGCATTTCATTGGGTTTGTTCGTTTGTGCAAACTGTGTTGCGCTTTGCACATCGAACATCTGGTTTCTTCTTCTTCTTTAACTGGCGCTAGATTCCGGAGTGAACCAGGGCCTCAACAAACATGCCTCTCCAGTTGGCACGGTCTGTCGCTAGCTACCTCCAGTTGCGTAATTTGGTTTGGGAAACCTAAAAATTTGCAGTTCGTGAGGGAACCAGATATTTATCCAGGCTGTCGTTCTGACAAACATTTCCTTAACCTTCCCTGACAGTCTTTGAAAACTATGACTCAAAGGTGATGTAACAATTCGTTTTCGTCTTTTAACGTGTGCCCTATTTTCACACTTTTTGACAAAATTGCATGACCCAACACGAGAGAACCACTCACTGCTTGTAAACGAAGGGACCTAGAACGATAATCGAGATGTACAGTAGTAATAGGAAGAGACAAAGAATCGGGAAATTCATTTGTCCGACACGCTGCTCCATTCGTTTCAATTAGCAATTTTTAATTGAAAAGCTCCTTCTGCCGTCCAAGAAAGACTTCCTCTGCCACAATCGTATGGTTGACTGCACAATGAAGAAATGCTTGATTATCCTTGAGCACACTTCTTATTCATTTCAAGCGACTCAAAGTGGGGCAGCTCAAGGCCAATCGAGGCTCAGCACAATACCACCCGCCCCTGGGTGAAAACGTTGCCAATATCTGTCATAAACTTGGCTTTTCTGATTTTCAAATTAAGACCAAAACACGCATTGAAATGCACGCTTCGAAGGTCTGTCGATCTAAAAACATCTACTCCCGAAATTGAGTGGCATCTAACGAAAGGCACAGCACAGGAGCAAGCACACCGCAAACAAAGGATAAACGAATCCATTGAGTGTCGTGGTCGTTGTCGTTGTCGTTATCGTCACCGTCGTCGTCATCGTCATAGCCGGCCTGCGCAAATAGACAGAATGGGTGAATGGATTGATTGAATTTCGGAAGAGAACTTTCCTGATTCGGAATTGGATTCTTTTTGTGGAAATAGTGTGAAATGGTTTTTCTTTGTGGCGGTCAGTCTATCTGCTTCCCATTGCATAAATTATCCTTTGATCTGTTTTGTTTTTGTTTCACTTTAAGTTGAGTTTAGTTTCTTTTCCATTTTGCTTTTCTTTTTTTTTTGCAGGCTTTTGTGAAGTTTAATTAATTTCTTTTTGCATACTTTGTAGTGGTTACGTGAGCAGTTTGGGTGCTGTGTCAGCAGTGAGAAGTGAGCTGTATTATTCGTTGTCTTTTTTAAGTTTATAATCGGTTAAGGGGAGTTCATTCTTTGGTGGAAAGTGTTGGCGTGTTAACACGTCTTCACGTTTAGGTGAAAGAGGATGCATTTTGTGTGCGAAAAGGTGGGTTGCGTAGTTGTGCAAAGGATCTTTGTACTGCCACTTCAAAGTGACTTACGATAAGCCTGCAACCATTCAATGAGTTAAGCCTCGGGGTCGGCTTAGAATATTATATCATTGTGTGGGGGTGGAGGTAGAACGGGATCTAAAAGGCTCTTAAGCCAGTGACGTACTTTCGCCAAACAGGTACGGACTAGGGATAAGACTGGTCCTTCCTTGTCCATACAGCTTCTGCAAAAGTCACTGAGGGGAAACGGCTAGTTTGCTTGCGTGCTAGCACTTTAGACAGTGTCCACTTATTGTTTCTACATTCATGCTCATGTCCGATCTTCGGAGCGATAGTATGAGCTCAGAGGTTTTCAAAGCAAGAGAGGCCTTCACTATTACTGAGATACGGCAGGATATATGATTGGTCCATTTACTGATAAGTCAAGTGTGTGGAATCAACTTACAACTTCATGTCATGGTGGGACAGATATTTTGTGGAAGCTGATGATAACTGAAATAGAAAAATTAACGACTTATCCTGGTTGGATGAAAACAGAAACCTGGACTAGAACCTACTTAAGTTATGTAGAGCACAGAATAATCCTTAACTAGGATCTCAATGAACTTGATGTGGGCAACTAAAAACGGCTAGAGACAGATTAGCTGGGAAGGCATTTTGGTTGAAGTTCAAGTCTGTAGGGGTGCCAATTAAACAAGACAAAATATAAATCCACGTTTAGCGCCATCAAAGGAGAGTCCTTTTATTTTTCTTATTGATGAAACCCCTCCCATTCCTATTTAGTGCTCTGAATTTCGCCTCAGGGTGTCTATTTCACATAAAGGGTGGTCCAACGAAAACGCACAATGATCATTATAACCAAGACAAAACATTTGCAGAGAATTATTTTAAATCCGTGACAGTTGTGTGTGAAACAATACATCGGCCCAATGCCACGGCTTTGGTGGCTATCCTCTTGCCCACATTTTGCAATGAGTCTAAGACCGAATTGAGATTCATCTCATCCTTTAGCTCTTGAATTGTTCTTGGCTTGTTGACGTACACTTTTTCCCTTACATTTCGCCAAAGAAAGGAGTCTAACATTGTCAAATCACATGGTTGCGGTGGCCAATTAGCATTGCGACGACGGAAGATAACTCTTCTTATTTGGGCGCTACAATCCGGTGTGGACCTGGGCCTCAACCAACATGCCTTTCCAGCCAGCACGATCTTTCGCCAGCTGCCACCAGTTGCGCACTTCAAGTTGGTTGAGGTCTTTCTCCACTTGTGTGCGCCACCTTAGCCTAGGCCGTCCTCTGTTGCGTTGTCCCAATGGCTCAGATTCGAAGACTTTTCGGGCCGAAGCAGTTGTGGCCATACTCTCTACGTGTACTAGCCATCTTAAGCGTTGTATCCGAAAACGCTTGACTAGGCGGATGTCGCTGTACAGCCCATAGAGTTCTTGGTTCAATCTTCTCCTCCAGTTGCCATCAACGCAAACAGGGCCAAAAACCGCCCTAAGAAACAGCGATTGGCAAGAGTGATTCTGCGTTTGATTTCGATACTGGTGTTATTGTCAGGCGTGAGATAACACTACCATTGAATACCTCGCATTTTATGCGTTACTTGCTGTGTGACAAGTGAGCCATCGGAAACGTGAAATCTATTCTCGTGAAGAAGGAATTAAAAAAAATATTTCTTTGATAAACACGGCGACCCTTAAAAAGGCATCGGTCCCATCAAAATATAAATATTTGGATCCTGGGAATTTAAAGTCAGAGATAAATTCGGGAAAGGCTCTTAATTTCGTATGGAGGGTGTCACGTCGTTGAATGTGATTTTCTTTGCCTCCATTCCTCATTCACTTTTGTCTGTTCAATCAAACAGTCAGCATATTGCCGACACCTGAAATGGCCTCAGCTCTTGGGTCACTTGAACCTTGTAAGCGTGTAAATTCAAATCTTTATTCAAAATTCGTATCAGTGATCATTTGTTCGGCACGACATCGAGTCAAGGTTGACAGCTCGACGACAGCAATGTTATCCCCACAACAAACTGAGCGAGCATGCGCAAATGTTTTCACATTTCCTACGCACAATGTTACCAAATTTGGACACATTTCGTAGATTATGCTGGCCGAAAGAATCACCAATTTGATTTGAAAACCCATTTTCGCAACAGGCTTCAACAATCTGTACTCACTGTTCAAGTGGATAGCTCCCCATGGTTAAATTTGTCAAACACTGAAACAAAGAAATGTCAAATGAAGTTGCGCAAAGAACTTGACATGAAGGTGTGACTCACAATCCACATTGTGCATTATGCTAGGACCACCCTTTACAATCTTTCTGAAATTTTTGTTCATTCATTTTTTAAAATTTTTCTTAATTGAACAATATTTACAATTTTTAAAGTTTAAGACTATAATGGATATATATAGGTGTCGGCTTAACAACAGGGGCCCGACGGATGAGCAATTGTCTTACATAGTTTTAAATGTGTACATTTGAATTATTTTCAATTTAGCGATGTTCTGTCTTAACATCGGTGTGGCGATGGTGTTCCTTTGTATGGGGTGAGCTTGTATTCGCCAGTTCAGCCTCGATGGTAGTTTGCATCACTACTGGGGTAGAAATAATACGGCTCGCGTTCAGTAGATGTCGGGTGGAAAATCTCTTCGTGTAGCATGTTGTGTGCGTTAAGAAATCTTTGTCCAGGAACTGTGCTCCTTAAGGAACATGATAGGGACCAATCCTTCATTTATACTCGGATGAGTTCGTCCATATTTTTCTTGATTTCTTATTTGTTTGTGTCCCATCTGTCAAAATTGCATGTGCGAGTGCGATCCAGAGCGCACTAGCTCATGCTTAACGAAACATTTGTATTCACATATGCTTTACGAAATTTTCATAATCATTCGTCGACGACAATTATAGTTTGGCTCATAGGGGTGTGTATACGCTCACTCACCCATGCGCATTTGACACTAGCTCATGCGGTTTATAGTCAGCCCTTTACTTTAATAATTCCTTCTCTGAAAATGGCGAAATACTAGTAGATGGGACACTTGCAAAAATTGTAAAGCAACTTTTAGTTTCCTTCCAGACGTGTCACGGGAGTAACACATTCGTGGTCTCAATCTCAGAATATATTTCAGTTGCTTCCGTACAGGCCGTGGTTCCTTGAACCTGTTTGCGAAAGTGGTGATCTGCCGAATTTATTTTTTTCCGATGAGTGGCCAATTATTATTGCAAGGTCATCAAACAAAATGACCGATTTCACTTGCAACAGTGGGCTTTCGAAAATTTACACCTTCTGCCGCCCTTCAGAATGCAGGCAACACCGAAGGTAATGGTTTGGGCCGCAACAATCGCCACTGATCGCTCTCCGTTTGCATTTTCGGACCGTGGCAGCAAAATGGATGCGACCATGTACCGTGAAATTGTTTTAGAGGGTCAAAGATTGAGCATATGTGGCCTTGCCATCCTTACCGTCCAGGCACTCCAATCCAAGTTCCCTAACGTTTTTCTACTCGAACCCGCACGCTGGGACTCAAGGAACCTCTTAGCTGGAGCGTTGTTGTACATTCGCTCGATTTGACCGTGCCAGTGCAGTCGACGGGTTGTTTCCATCTGGGCTACATACACATCTCCATAAGGCACGTAGAGTCTGTGGTTGTATCTTCGCCTCCCTTTCTCCTCCTTATAGACAGGACCGTATATCCAATATTTAATTTCTCTCTCAAAAGCCCCAAGCATCCGCTCAGACTTTTTGCTTATCGCTTAGGTTTCTGACAGGATAAGCGTCTTGTTAAGCACGATTTCGGTCATTCGCGTTCGGAGTTTTGACGCTAACGAAGCACCATCGGTTGCTCAGGGTAACCTTCCTGCTAAAAGAGAGAGAGAGAGAGAGAGAGAGATTTCATGCGACAAATTTCTTTTAGCGACATACGTTAACCCCGTCTACTGCCGGTTAGAGGGCAAATTTATCCCTTTTTCCTTGAACTTAGTTTTCAGTCAGCTGCGTAGATGGGATGAACTTTAAAACAGGAAAAAAAGCATATACTTTAAGCCGATTCATTTCATAGACCTTAGTTTCTCACAAACTCTGCCAAAATTCTCGATCCAAGTCATTTCTTTTGCACGCTGCAAGCGGCATGTTGCTCCTATCAAAGCACATAACCCATTCGAGTGCATTCATATCCAAATGTGCAGGCACACAAACATTTTTTTTTCACTATTCAAGGTAGTCGTTAAGGATAATTAAATCTCACGCCACACATCACAAATCCGCAAATTGTACAAACGGCCGAATAAATCCTTGAACGTACGTACCCGCAGCACACACACGATTCGGGCATAGAAAATGAAAATAATTCTGCGCGTGTATGTGTGCGGCTTTTAATTGACATTTATCTGAAATGCAGAGAAAAATTAATAAGCCAGTTCTATTCATTCGTGTAGAATTATTGTGGCGCACAAGTACGAGGCAAATATGGATCGGTGTGTATCGGGTCCCTTGAATATGAAATTATCGGGACGCATGAAAAACACTTGTGCATACATTTCGTTCAATCGCATTGCACATTTTATGAAGCGTCCAGCGCAAGATGAAACCAGTCACCGGAATCGGGCGGAAGTATTTCAGCGAATTAAATAAAAATGACGACCGCCCGCGCGGCATGGATACGGGGATCAGGAGTCCTTGTAATTCATTTAAATACCATAAATCAATAATTTCCCACTATAATGATGAATTTCAGACAATTAATGAACGTTCAAATTTATTAAATATTAATGCATTTTTTATTTAATTTTTAATTGAATTCCCTTGCAGCGATTATTTGCGATTTTTTCCTCTGTTTGCCTCCAGTTCGGCTCGGGCTGAGTGCTGTGTTGTGGCATATTGTTGAGAGTGAACTTAAGGCTTCACTTTTGGTTGACGGTCGTAATTCATGCCGCGATAAAGCAGTAAACATTTTAAAATGCGCTTCAAGTGGCGGAGGGGTTTAATTCACACACGCGTCGTGTGTTGCGGTGGTTGGACGTGCCACCGCAATCAGACCACTGTGAGATTCTGGAGTTATGGCGTTAATTGAAAAAGTTCCAATGACCGAGTTGAATGTTACGAAAGTGCGCCCGTCGTAGTTGGTCAATCAAAAGTCAAAATGTTTTTGACAGTAGAGAATTTTGGCAATTCGTAAATGCTGCATTACAAATCAATATCAAAATCAGTCATAACTTTCACACATCGTTTTCGAATCTTAAATTTAAATTGCATGTCAGGAATCAGGCGTACCCACGGTGTGTTGGGGAAATCCATTCTATGTAGCAAATTCCACAACAGTAATCGCTTGCTGTTGCCATCAAGCTGGATCAATTCTACTAGTCGGGATGAAATGTTCCTTAAATGTGGTTGACCTCGATAACTTCAAAACAGTTTATTTGATGCAAACTAATTTTTCTGAACATCTACAAATATTTGGTTAGAACGTAAAATATTGAATAGTTTCTCACACGGCAGGAGTGTCTTCACACGAGGACGCTTTCTATTCACGATTTGCCGGACAGAGTTGTTTTCGCTTTGCACTCTTAGGCTAGTACTCGTAGCTAAAAATGCGATCACAGGTATGTTCATCAGTTCTTTTGCATCCTTATTTACGTCCCAAGGCTCAAGCGGGAGTTGTCTCATACAGTTAACCGTGCGCTGCCTACTCACTTATCAAGCCAAGGGTCTGCGCCTGAGCTATAGCTGCCTTCCATTCCTGACAGTCCCGGTCACAGTCCTTGTCCTCGATCACTTGATCTCTATACCGCAGGTTCTGTCTTTCTCTTCTTCTCGAACTCGAAGGCTGGGATTCAAAGACCCTCTTAGATGCAGCTTTGTTGTTCATTCCCTCGATGTGGCTGCGTCATTGTTGTCGTCGGTTTTTTTCCTCCGGTCTACATCCTGATCTTGGTACAACACTTAGAGTTTGTAGTTGTGTCTTCTCCTCCATTCGCTTTCTTCGCAGATAGGACTACATGTTCGCCGCAGAATTTTTCTTTTGAAGGTACCAAGAATCCTAGTTGTTTCGATATACCGAAATAAGAGCAGTTGCAAAAGGTAATTCTGCGTCGAATCTCCACCAATTTGTCACCTGAAGACAAACTCCTTAAGTACCTCGAAGTTGTAGCTAATAATAATAATTGAATGACACTACAGCCCATAAGGGACCAGGGCCTAGCTTCTACAACAACTGCTCGTGCAGTGCGAGCTACTGTTCTCTCACGAGTAGAAGGGACCTACAATTTTTTGCCGACTCCGTCCTCGTTCACTTTAAGACCAGCCAGAATGTCTCTACAACGGCCCCCGGAAAAGCGCATGCCAGCAATAGTACAGACTTGTAAAGAGTCTTTCCTGTTTCACCTGCCCTTACTCTATCCTGTCCAGTACAATATAGAAGAAGTCAAACAGCGTCTCTGCCCCCTCTCAAATCGTGTGCAGGTTTGGAATGGTTCAGAGGTTCTCGGACCTAACTGCACAGTGCATCGCGTTTGTATTAGCGTTGTGCGACACAACCGAATCAGTTTTCCCGGAATCCCGTATTTGGCCAACGCGTCAAAAAGGGATTTGCTTTGGTGTGAAGATCTCTGTTTGATCTCTGATCTCTGTTGATCTCTGTTTGATCGATTTGCCGGGCCGGAAGCCGGACTGTTACGTGCCCATTAGTGTGGTGCAAAACGACTTTAGGCGTTCATTTCATTTCATTTCCAAATGTATTTTTTTATTGACGACTTTAGGCGTTTACACTTTTTGCTGGACAGGATCTTGTAGGCGAAATTCAGTAGGAAAATATCTTCCACAATAGTTCCTAACCGAAGTAGGATCCTCCTTTTTTATTGATGGGACATATGTTCTTGATGTCAAAACGACTTCTACCCGTCCATGAGCACAGTTGACATACAGCCTAGAGGGATCATGTGGGTAGCCACGCCAAAATCCGTTTGGTGGTGAACTAATGTGTGCAGCGATCACCCTAGGCAAGACGGTAAAACATATGGTCCCAGACTAAGTTGGGAGAAGTAACCACCCGCCCAAATAAAAAAACCGTGTTGTTGTGAGGGAGCAAACCGTGTGATGAAAACAGAAGCAATGAGTTGTGTTCCCAAAACGAAAATCTAAGAAAATAAGGAAAATACAATCCCGCATGATTTCGATAATCTCTAAACGGCACCTGCTCCTATGAAAATTTCAGTTATGTGGTCTTTCAAGACTGGCGCTCAGTGGAGGCGGATTTCTTGTTGAGAGAAAATTTCCATAGTCTGGCTGAATGGGCGCATATTGTAAAGTGGTGTCTAGGTAGCACTGATTCCTGGCGCCATTGTTGTACACACGCCATAAGTAAGTCATAAAAAGACCCTGCAGGTACCTGCTGTTGGGACAGAAGGAGAAAAATCACTGATCCAGCCGTATTTACACACGAATCAGTCCCACTACCCAGGACATTCATATTTATGAGAGCGACCTTACCTAGTGCATATGAGTGACCATTCAAAAGGCCAGTTTTGCTTTCTATCGCGTCTACCCATTGGTGTGACGTGAGAACGGACTGGCCCAAAAGAAGAAGAAGAAGAAGGCTTTCCTGTGTGGTATAATATCTGCATATCAGAATCATGGCTCTATATTTGATAGGAAGATTTTGCACCAGTCTCACCGTCGGCAAAAACCGGATGAAGCACCACAATAACAAGAAGGTCTATCGAAAAGCGCGCATCATCCCAATGCAAGAGAGCTTGGCTGCAGTTGCTCAAGAAGCAGTTAGAAGAAACTGGAAGTCATGTCAATCCAATCATCAGAAACGATCTGAACGAATACAAAATGTTGAACGAGGAGATTTTTTACCCGAAATCCTCCGTGTGCGAACTGTTTCATATCTATTTCGGGAGTGATGTAACCCACCAACGAGGCACAGCTGGTGAAATATGACCCCATACCACAAGGAAACACCCTGGACGCAAGGATCTGAGCACCCCGACGTAAAGACAGGGTATTGCTTTAATAAAGATATGTACATGTACAAACTAAAAAAGTATGTAAGACAATTGTCCACGCGTCGGGCGCCTGTTGTTGAGCCGACACTTTTATTGAATATAGTCTAAGCCCTTAGCCTTAGTTTAGATTGGGTTATGGAGGCTGTTGGACACGTTGCTACAGCCTATCTAGGTCATTGATGGGAGCATTGTGAACCCAGCGACAGTGGTTGAGCCAGTTAGTTTCTCTCTTACATCAACTAGCTTGTCTTCGACTTTTGTAAAAGTATTCCTCGATCATTTTCCATCTAACAGTTGCAAGGAAAACTAGTCTTTGAAGTAATGTAGGAAGGTTTCCTCTTCTGTCTCGTCTCGTCAACCACTGCAGAAGTCATTCTAGGGAATGGCAAGCCTTCTTGCTTGTTAACCCATCATGACTAGTGAGTACCCCTGCAATCAGACGTCTGTATCTTATTTTTATCAATTCTGATTAGGTTCTTTGTCCGCGAGAGACTGATCTTTGGCCATAGCTGTTTTGAAATGCAGTATGTGTCCAGTTCATTCCATCTGGGGTTAGGGTTTCGATGCCCTTATTTAGATTTTATTGCTTGAAAGAGTGTGCCCTATTTTTCTGCAAGTGACAACCCCACCCTTTCTTGCCATTATTCTTGCCCAGAATACCGTTATGCCGATGACCCCAGCTCAGCTATCGCCTTAAGAAGCAAAGTTTTACCATCTTCGACCAGGTTCATCGCGGTTCCATCCATCTAAAGCCTTAAAAACTCTCAAATTGTAAACATCAAGTAGTATATTTGTTCAATTAAGGAAATTGTAAGCTTATGAATACTTTGACTCCCCACCTAATGGCACCACTATCGCAGGTAAGATTCACTAACGTGTAGTACATTCTCTTAGAAGGCTTCTCTTTGTTTTTTTTTCTTAGCGTTTAAAAGCGGGTGTGCAAATTTAAGAAAATAGAAAACAAACCAATATCAGTTTTCGAAAGAAAGAGTTTCAGCACGGCCGGATTTCAATTTTAAATTTGCTTTGTCCAAGGCCCCGAAAACGGCTATAGAATAATGACGAGACAAAATACAATCTCATTTTGGCAGACTACAGATTGAAGATCCGCCAGGTATTTGTTAGGAGGTTGACCAAGTTGGAATATGCGGACGGGCAATTGAAGAAGAGGCGAAGCGAGCTGGTCTTAAGATCAACGAAGGGAAAAGTATATGCTGTCGACTAAGAACCGTTCCGTCACACAACACCTAGGACAAAATGTAAGAATCGACATCTATATTTTTTAGGTAGTAAAGGAGTTTGTCTACCTCGGGGCAAACATTAACTCCACAAATGACATCACAGTGGAGATCCCACGTAGAACCGCCCTTGGCAACCGATGCTACTTCTGTTTGTCGAAGCAACTGGGGTCAAAACTCCTGACTCGAAGGACCAAAGTCATGCTGTACAAGACCCTTTTACTGCCAGTCCTGCTTTATGGAGCTGAAAGCTGGACGATAAGCAAGTCTGCAGAGCTGATTCTTGGTGCCTTCGAAAGAAAAATTCTACGTCGGATATATGGTCCTGTCTGCGAGGAAGGGGAATGGAGGAGAAGACAGAACCGCGAACTCTACGAGCTGTACTAGGATGTGGATGTTGTACGGAAGGCAAAAATCCGTCGACTACACTGGCTCGGCCACATCGAACGCATGGACAGCAACGCGCCAGCGAAGAGGGTCTTCGAATCTGAGCCTCCTGGTTCGAGAAGAAGAGGACGACCGAACCTCCGGTATAGAGACCAAGTCATCGCGGATGTAAGACAGCTTGGCCTTGATGACTGGAAGCAGCGTGCCCAGGTCCGTCCGCGATGGAAGGCAGCAATTGCTCAGGCTCTGACCCTTCATGGGCCGCCGGCCTGATAAGTAAGTAAGTAAGTAAGTAAGTGACCAGGTTGGAATACTTTGTAGTTGAAGAATGTTGTTCCTGGGCTGAAATTAGACGAGGAATTAGATTGTTCAACTACAAAGGATCCGCCAGATAGCTAAGACATAGATACCTCAAAGTAAGATCATTATCCTGCATAAAAAATTGGGCGTGGGAAAGCTGTTAGCGCGATGAGGACAGTGGCTGCTTACTCTGGGCAACAAGATGCAAAATTGACCCACTGGTACACAACAGAGAACAAAAAATAGTCGGGACAGTAGACTCCATTTGGAGAACTTGTTCCAAAAAAAGCAAAAGGCAAAATGCATTCGCGAAAATGACGGCCACTGTTTTCTGGGATTGACAAGTTGTGATCTCCACAGACTACTTGTACAAGAGTAAGAAGGGAATGACTGATTAATTGCGGCGATTCGTTGCCGACATGCACAAGACTCAGTTATTTGGCAAAAAAAAAACGGTCTTCT
Source organism: Eristalinus sepulchralis (assembly GCA_944738645.1). Lineage (NCBI taxonomy): Eukaryota > Metazoa > Arthropoda > Insecta > Diptera > Syrphidae > Eristalinus > Eristalinus sepulchralis. The sequence continues at coordinate 13,217,180 of OX122885.1, read as the reverse complement.
CCATGATTAGAGACATACCCCCACCTCCGCCGTTTCCATGGCTTAATTGGTGGACTTAGTCCTCAAACTGCTGTTCCTATCATAGTCATCTCTAGATTAGGCCCCGTCAGACTTCGTTTGGTTTCCAAATTGTAAACAGTCGCTCACTGGGAAAGAAATTTGAGTCCAATGAGGGAACATATCACCGCCTAGCCCTTCATCGGCTCCCAAAAAATTTTTTTTAGACGGGTTAAAGAAGAAAGTGCATTGAGATATAAGAACCTAATGGGCAATTTTAAAAATATTTCTTTTATAGGTTAAGTACTAATCGGACCGCCCCCATACACACATAATTCACATAGTCCTAAGCTAAGAACTCCCGCACCAATGTCCGATTACATGAATTAGTACTTTTGCAACAAGTTCTGGTTGCCAGCACCCAAATTTAACGAACTACGTTCCCATGAACCCACCAAAATATTCAACAATGAGGGCTACCCCACTCGAAGAAATGGCTTCTTGCTTTGATCATCACACATATCCACGTCCAAGCTGAACAAACTTTTATCGTAAGAATTTCAATTAATTCCGGAGGGGATGAAATAGTGAACGATTCCAATATCCACAAGTTTTGCCACTGACGGACGGTAGCTTGCAGCGCCCGTCTCCACCGCCGCCGCCGCTGCCGGAAGCCAAATCAAACAATGGACGGAACTGTAGGAGTATTTGTGAAACGAAATTGATTTCTTTAATTTCATATTCTGCTCCAGAGTTCGTTTTAAGGGACAGACGTTTTAATTTCACAACCGACAAGTGAAACAGACAGAAATGATGTCGTTTAGGATTTTGCAAGCGACAACTAGTGCGAGGGTGGGTCAGTTGGAAATGTATGTAAATTGACTGTCTTTGTAGCTGCGCGGTGGTGTAATTACACCTAGTTGTGCCATCCTGAACGTGAACGAATTTAACGCTTCATGGAGCAAGGGGGGGAGATTACGTAGTTGGCGGCAAATTCTTCAAGGAGAATTACGTCAAGCGATTGACACTGAAATTGGAATGCCCGTAAAAGAAATAATTGATCCTGCCCGGAATGTACTCCCAAACAGCAGCGAAGCACGCAATTAACAAGTTTCTGAAAAAAAACGCGAAAAACTACACCAACTTCCTCAGTGCCGTAGAGTTCAAATATTTTCAACGTGTCCGCAACGTTCTTTTGCGCTGGTGATATATATTTAAATGAGGGATTGGACGACCCCCAGAGGAAGACGTACCTCTGATGTTTTAAACAAAAATACTATCGTTTGCGAAAAGTTCACGAAAAATGAAAAGTTCTTAAATTAATGGGCGATTTATTATTCAAAGGAAATGTGCGGCTACAGTGTGTATTTTTTAGTTAACAGAAAAAAGTTAGACACCGGCATCATCAGGACAGAACAACAGCAATTCCTGGATGTGTTCTTTGTGGGATTTGATATAAAGGAGTTGGAGTCAACTTTAAATTGTCTATCACATGTCAAAATGTGCATTCATCTCGATTGAGGTAGATTAGATTTTACTCAAGACGAGAAGCCGTACAGAAATAAACAGCCAACTTCTGCGTCTCTTACCTCATCGAAGTATTTGACAGCATTTTTTAAAACTTTCCTGGCACCAGAACCTAGAAAACGTGTACGTCATTCTAAGTGGGAAAAACAGAAGACATAAACAGTAGGAAACTGTGAAGAATTGACTTTATGGAATGAATTCTGAAACGATTTAAGCACTCACGCCGTCTTCTTGGAACCACAGCTCCTGTACTTCATGTTTGCTTAATTGATGACCGAAAAAGTCAGAAATCGGCGCTAAAGTAGTCACTATTGCACCTAACGTTCCGGCCAGCAGCATCATTTTTAAAAAAGGAACTGACAAATTGACCGTCAGTTGTAACGGTGTCTCAATATACATTTGAGAATTATCATCAGTTTTGGCAGTTGTGTTGATTGACGAATCCATTCAACCGAATGTGAGCACGCTTGGCACGTTTCGCTTATGGAAATTAGAATCAACGACGATCTTGCTTCGCGCCAAATTTTTATAATTTGAAAGCGTTGCTCAAGCGCCACTCTATTCATATGGAATCACTTGTTTTTTTAGGCGCATTTTTATTAATATATGTTTATAATCCTTACCTTCTTCTTCTTCTTCTTGTTGTGGCGCTACAGTCCGGGGTGCACCTGGGCCTCAACCAACATGCCACTCCAGCCAGCACGATCTTTCGCCAGCTGCCGCCAGTTGCGCACTCCAAGTTGGTTGAGGTGCTTTTCCACTTGTGTGCGCCACCTTAGCCTAGGTCGTCCTCTGTTGCGTTGTCCCAATGGCTCAGATTCGAAGACTTTTTGGGCCGGAGCAGTGCTCTCCATACGCTCTTCATGGCCTAGCCATCTTAAGCGTTGGCGCTTGACAAGGCGCATGTCGCTGTACAGCCCATAGAGTTCATCGTTAAATATTCTCCTCCAGATGCCATCAATGTAAACAGGACCAAAAATCGCACGCAAAACTTTTCTCTCGAAAAGACTAATGGCTTCCTCATCCGCTTTCAGTGATGTCCAGGTTTCCGCGCCATAGAGCAGGCCTGGGATGATCCAGAGATGGCTTTATTACTCAATTGCCTCTTGAGCCCAAAGAAACAGCGATTGGCAAGAGTGATTCTGTGTTTTATTTCGGTACTGGTGTTGTTCTCCCTTTTTACCGCGGAGCCGAAGTAGACGAAGTCCTTGACTACCTCGAAGTTTCTGCATCCTAGCGTGACGCTCTTTCTGAGACTTCGATGTTGTGTGTCCTTCCTTGATGACTCATTAACCACCAGACCAGTCTGGTTACCCAATTCTAGCAAAATACTTAAAACTAGTTTCAACTTACTGACCCTAAAAAACTGTGTAAGCTTGTCACAAGGTCTATTTTCGGAGTTAGTTACGAAGCGTGGCGAGGGCTGATTTTGGTAAAGCCACCAGTAAAAGTGACTTTCTTTGCCAGGCTGTGCTCCGTCTCTGGTGGAGATCGCACTTCTGAACCGAAGAAGTTCCTCGTGGCTACGGGCGACGTCCGGTTCGTATTTGAGCCGCCTGTCCACTGTTCGGCGTACGACATGGAAGAAGATAGAACAGCCTTCCGTATTCTGTATCAGTCCTTTGGAGTCTAGATAGAAAAATGCTGGAAGCCGTTTGAACGCAACTTCTTGTGGTATCTGAAGTTTGGGTAGTACGCCCCAAGGATCACATTGTTGGACGAAGTCATCGCTCGTGCAACGTGTCCCTTAAGGCTCTGTACAGAGGGGTTTGAAAAAGAATAATTTGGCACTTCCAGCCATCGGTTTCCAATTTCTATTCGTCGCTGAATTTTGTCGAAGTCACGCTTTAAGAAGTTGTTGATTACTTCGACTTTTGGGCTTGATCTGCACTCTAGCATTCCATCGGCGTACGCTACAATGTAAATGCGGCATGGAACTTGTAAGATCGCTACTGAATATGCTGAACAGAATCGGCGACCCAACCGACCCTTGTTGCAACCCAGTTTTTATGTGAAATGCTAGGATTGGTGTTGGATTGCAGTTTTTCACAACCAATCTGTAATCCTGTAATCACAGAACATACACAACAGGGTTTTACCTATGCTGAGTCTGAATAAATTAAGAAAAAGATCTTTTAGCCAAACGGCGTCGAACGCCTTTTTCATGTCTATTAGGCTTGCGCCTGTGCATTAGCTCTTGTTCTTATTCCCTTCAATGTCGAAGACCAATTTTGATGTGGCATCATCATACCCCGCCCTTATGCCGAATTGGTTGTCCGGTATAATTTGTTTTTCCTCACCCCGTTCTTTCAGGACTCTAATGACTATCTTCTCAAAAACCATATAAAATTAGGCAGGGTTAATTGAGGGGTTTAAACTCTTACTCTGGACGGATAGAGGAAATCATTTGTACAGACCAATCTCTAGACCGTTTTTTTTTTTGGAAATCTGAAAATGAGAGCCAGTCCTAACAGTTGCATTTCTTCTGTCTGTCAATAGGTATGCTCTGGGATTTCTTTCGATTCTACAAACAGTCTGCAAATATCTTTACTAGATAACAAACACGGCCGCCAGTTAAAATAGTGTTGCCACCTCAATGTTTTTGGGCATCTAAGAAACATCCGTTAGAGTGATCCGATTTGTGTCAAATATGCATCATTATGTTCGATACGTGTTTGCCATTTTGGGAGTAACTTCATTATACCTGCCTCAGTCCAGCAACCTCTATGATCACTCAATTGTAGTAAACGATTTTTGTAAACCCCTCTTGAAGAGATATTATTTCACCACGAAAATAGTCCGCCATACACGGGAACAGTTGCCATAGACAGGACTCGGTTCTAAATCGGGACTACAAGGTTGATGCGTAAGGACCCCGCAACCTAACTCCCGGAGCTTCTGACGACTAACTATCGACATTAATTGATTATCGAAAATCGGTCTTAGATTGATGGAAAGGGCAGATTGCCTCAATTGCAGGCCCACTTAATAACAAATGAATTGCACTGCAGCCCACAAGGCATCAGGGCCTAGCTTCTACTTCTCGTGTTGTGCGTGCTACTGTTTTCTCACGAGTTGAAGGGTCCTACAGTTTTTTTGCCGATTCCGAACGATGAAATTTGAGAAGCTTTTCATAGGCAACTGATACTCTTTGAGTGTTATCAGCAACTCGAATGAGCTGGTGCCATAAAAAAACCCGAGGTGTCCCGTCCGGGAATCAAACCTAAACCTTCTGCGTCAACGCACTTACCACTATGCCACGGCGAACACAGCAGCCTCACTTAGGCCAAATTATTACGCCCACTATGATGCAACGCGGATCGAAAATATACTTTCCTAGGATCGTAGGTCTTTTATGCTATTAGAGAGTTGTCAGCTCGCTCAACTCTCGAAAAGGTATACCCAATAATATGGGATTGTCTGGAGATTCCTCGCCACCCCTTCACCACACCACTGAGCCTTTCCTCACCACTGCATTTACGATAGAAGTCATTCGGGGGAAGACACAGTCATAGTCAGTTTTTCTTAGTCTATTTGCGTGTATATTTGCGGCGGCCAACAATGCACCCGCGGTTTGTTAAAGACGGCCAGTGATGATCGTTGATCTGCCTTCTTTGATTAAGCATAACGAGCTTGGGTCAGATCAGTTTTGTAATCACACAGGCACACCCGGGCCATTTAAAATTAATTTTATTTAATCGTGACCCTCGGCTGGTCACGATGCTTGGTTGAGGCATACGGCATGAAAAGTGTAACCCCTTGAGGATTGAGAAGTTCGTTTTGACAAGCGCAGCGCCTAGATTGTCACAGTATCCCGGTGAATATTGAGGTACTTAGCCACGTCCCCAAGAGATATTCGACACATTAGGGATATTTTACTGTCAAACGTGACGCTGCCTATGTGTTTGATAGTTACCTTGCTATAAATACAAATGAGAATATCTCTCTTTATTCAGGAGAGCGTCTTCGAAATCGTCATTATTTCACCCCAAAAACTCTCCAATGCCTTAGAAGATTGAACGAAAGACTAAAATTGAAATAGAAGGAACACCTCAATTTCGTTTTTGAATTGTCGGGGGGTAAACAAGGGTCGCCCTCAAAAGTGGCGTTCTGTCACCGCTCCTATGGTGCATGCTTGTGCATGTGCAGGCTTATGCGAATGATGTAGCCGTACTGGTCACTGGACCATCCCTTGTGGCTGTGTGTTCAAGTAGAAAGACGGCCCTTGACATGATCGATGAGTGGTGTACTAGGAACGGTGTTCTCTTCATGAGAAGGAGGAACCTGATTGGTCTGACTCGACCAGTACTAAAAGGTGGCAGCATTCCATTTTCCAATAAAGCTAAATACCTAGATGTGTTTCTTAACTTCTTTAAGAAAGACACATTGGCACGAAAACCTCCAAGGCGTTGTCAGTTTTCTGGCAGTGTAAGGGAGTTTTGGGTTAAACCTGGGGCCTATCACCAAAAAGATCTGTGTGGATCTATACGGCAATGATAAGACCTCTTCTCTCCTATGCATCAGTCGTTTAGTGGAACAAGCTTTCGCGAATACGTGACTGCTGCTTGCAACAAGTTTCCAAGAACGGTCTGTCTCGGCTGCACTACGGCCTTCCCAAACACGCCTGGCCCTGCTCTTGATGCATTGTTAAATCTCCCTCCCCTTGACATCCAAATCATGGGCTGTACAATCAAGGCCATCTCCCGACTAAAAGGGAATGGTCTTTGGTTCAAATTGCACAGGAGTTTTGATGACCTCGCGCACAGCATCTCCTATGACACAAGTCTCATGGACATGCCGTCTGATGCAGGGGCACCAACGATCCAGCTGCGTCATTTTATAAAGTCGACTTTACCTTGCTCCAGGACTGGCTCTGACCAGAAACTGAACCGGGAAGGGAATGTTGTCAGATTTTCACGAATCACTCCAAGACGATGGAGGGTGCTTTCGTGGAAGACAACAAAATTAGACTTCACACCTCTTAAGGTAATTTCGCATCAATCTTCCAGGCCGAAACTTTTGCGATCCTAATGGCCACCAGCTACATTGTGAAGAATAGTTGGAAGGGGCGAAGTATCTGCGTTTGCAGTCACAGTCAAGATGTATCTAAGGCCTTACTCAACCCTTTAATCACATCCAAGACAGTACATAAGTGCAAGTCTTCCCTTAATTTGGTCGGCAGACTGAATTCGCTTAGACTTGTCTGGGTCCTGGGACATCACGGGAAATGAAATTGCCTATGAACTAGCTAGGCATGGTTCTAAAGAAGCATTCGTAGGGCCCGAAACCACCTTGAGACTACCAGCTTCCTTGGTTAGGGCTTTCATCGACGGTTGTGTCTCCCAACAGCACAACCAGAGATGGCATGGCTCTCCAGGATGCAGGCTGACCAAGCGCATGCTCCCGAACGTCAGCAAGAAATCCGCGGCTTTTTTGTTATCTCTAGACAGAAAACTTGTCGGCGTACGGGGCAATTTTCCTTGGCCAAGCATCTACGAGTAAGTCTACTTGGACTTAGTGACGACACCCTCTGCGACGCCTGTGGCGAAGGTGAAAACACGGCAAAGCCAATGTCAATGTTCCGCCTTTTGTCGTTTCAGGTGGCGGCTGTTTGGCGCCGATGTGGTGGGATCTGAAAACTTTAGCTCTTTATCACAGAAACATCTGCTGGTCTTTCTTCGGAAAACCAGAAAACTGCAGTCAACGAAGGTTATTGCCTGGTAGTACAATGGACCAGTTTTTTAGTCTGGCGATCCAGTGCAGTGTATACCAACCTCCAACAAAAAAAAAAAAAAAAAACGGTCGAATCTTGTAACAAAACAATTTACCACGAGGCTTGTGAAAAGCGCATGGAAGAGAACTCGATAAGCCCCGAAATTTCGCCCAGATGTTTCGGCAGATTATCTCCACAAATATGGAAACACAACAACAAGACTAATAGAGTTCTTTTTCATCCTGTCTATGACTGGTTTTGACATAAGGGATGAAAGTGTTGCCTGGCAGTTGCCAAAAACAGAAAAATTCTGATTCTGTCTCATCAATAAAATTCGGGGATGGTCGTCACCCGCCAACCACTTGGTATTCGTCACAAGGGTGACGAATAGTTCTTCTCCGATGGCTGCTGCAAATCAGAGTGCATTTGAACCTCAATCAAAATTTTTTACCAATTATGTGGCACAGTTTTGCGTTTTCAGTTTCAGTGTATCATACTACTCTCTTCAACTGAAAATGACACCAATGTAGGACTGTTCTTCAACCAGGTTATCGTGCGGAACTGAAGATAAGATGACCCGTCGCTCTACATGATGATCTGAACTCATTCAACCATATTCGGGCTAAACAGAGAAACTTCTTCCATCATTCTTCCCGTCTTTACACAATCAGCGCATACTCAGCCCAACGTTTGTACATATATACATCGTTCGTTAATTTCTAAGCCACCAACAATCGACTATCCATCACAATTCAGCATCCTAGAGTACGACTAAGTCTCTGAATTCATTGTCTAGCTTAAACTTGTTTTTTCTCGCAGCTCCTTATCCATCGATTGCCACCAGACAGCAATTCCTTATCTCTGATTGCTGTTAAGACCGCGGACACAGCTGGAGTTCAGAGGAAATCCCCCTTCTCTGGCCCAAAGTCACATCTGCTTAAGGCTCCCGTGTTGGTGAAACCCGTTTGTAGACAACAGCGGATGGAAATTAACGTCTCAAAGGAAAAACAAACGCCAAACCGAAACTAGAGAAACTTGAGATCGAGCTCAAGATACACAATTGAAATCCACATATCGGCCGATATCCTTAAAGGCACACACACACACGCCTGCATGCAGGCATCTCAAATGTGTTAATCCCTGCAAACAGAAAAAAATTTGGAAATCCAGTAACCAAACACCCATTGTTCCGGCAAGAAAACTGGAGCCAGGACTAGAATAGCCGAAATATCTTGCATCTCCCTCGAACATCCCTCCATGCAACGGGGCAACAGGAAATCAGACCAGTTGCTGTTGCTACGAAAACGGCTCACTCCGAGACAGTCCTACACGAAATGCACAAAATGTGTTTGCCAGATGTTCGTCTGTTGTTCTGGTGCCCGCTCGAAGGAGGAGAGAAGTGAAAGAATAGTAAATAGGAGAAACCTATTGAATTACCCACACAAACCCAAGACGATCAGCCATCCCCTTGAGGTCACGACAACCGGAAGAGGTCATGGGGAATGTAAACAAAATCGCTTATTCCTACAGTCTCAGCATACATATACGTCTGTATTTAAATAAAACACATTAAAACAATGAAAAGGTAATTAACTTAAGAAAAGAAACAAGTATTTGTTTATGGCATCTGTCTTTGGCATTGTTAGAGTTACTTTGGGTCAGCACCACCACCGCCGCCGCCGCTGCCGCTGCTACAGGCGTTGTTTTGTGCCTGCACCAACAGCATAAGGATCTTGTTCATTAGATTGTCAGCTTCTGTGTCCTCCATACTGTTCAGCTTGGCTGCTATGAATCCACAGAATTTCGAATTCAAAACCTCACGCACTGTGGGCGAAATCTTTGCCGGTGTCTGATCCAGGGTGTTCGCTTCATCCTCACTGAATGAGTTGCGACGTTTCCGTTTCGACGACGGCGACGGTGGTGAATTGTCAATTATCAATGGATATGGGAAATCAGCGTCGATGGCCTCTAACTCCTCAACATCTGTTCCATTGTTTTCATTATTCGGCTGACGACCGTGATGGTGCTTCAGTTGGTTACTATCCTCTGATGTGTTGTCGTCCATGTAGTCATAGTTTTCATTGAGGGTACTTGATATGCGATTGTCCGGATTTGTGTCTTGATCCATTTCGGTTTTCACAAAGAAACTGTAATCGTCATTGACACTGGACATGGATGATCGGGTTTTGACTTTGATGCTGCTGTTGCTGTTTGACGATTTGTTGTGTCCTATGCTGGTATCGATGACGTTTGATGTGCTCCTTAAAAGAGAGATGGAATTATTGTGAGAATGTGTCGGGAGACAGAAAGATGGCGAGCGTGTTTACACTGCGGTCAATGGCACTGAAATTTGCACGGGAAATATTTCCACTGGGGATCGCCGGAAACTATTGCACAGGACCAGTGGGTAAACCGAAATTCTCAAGAGAATTGATTGCCCCCTATTGTGGGTCGAAGTGAAAAGCAGTTGTATGCCGTTAAGACACCCGTATGTCCGTGTGCAAAGGTCAGTGTCGTTGCCCTGCATAATCGACAATAAAATTTGACCATTGTCACAGCGCCACCCTTGAAATTCCAAACTTGTCCAAATTGCTGTTCTTTTACTTACTTCCTTTCACGAATGACATCCCGCAGAAAATCCATGGCAGTGTAGAGGCTCCATTTTGGTTGAAATCCTTCGCCCATTGTCTTGACCAGAGCCAACTCCCTGCGATAAGATTCACGCAGAGATTTGAACGCCCGTGCCACACGGCGACCCGGAACACCAAATTCATTGCCAATCAACTGCCAGGCCTGCGACTTCTCCTCCTCAGCCCCCTTGAAATTGGGCAAACGTGAATCCCACAAAATGGGATTGCTGTGAACCATCTTGATTAGTTTGAGTTTGTCGGAAGCGTTGCGGCGAACCACTGAAAGCGCAACGAAATCGTTAATTAATACTTAATTGAATTTGAATGATCCCGAAATGAACTCACTTTTGATCATAGCCAGTGTCACTGCCAACAGAATTCGAAAAAAAAGACAAAATTAAATCACAAATGCACTTTGACTGCAGTCGCACTTTTCTCAGTTAGCATGTATACCGTATATGTGCGGTGTAAAGCCACCAAATGTCACCCTCTGCCCGCAGCAGCGTTCTGAAACCAACTGAAACTACCACCCGGGATTGCACATGAATCAAACCGATCATTTACTACCCTATATACATAGACACATCAGGCAGGGGAAGGTACATGCCGTCCGACCGTCCACTCTCACTACCACTTGGTTAATCAATTTCAGCCGCGCACACACACCGAGGCAACAACAAAACCAAGCTAAGACCCGATCTTTGCCGAGCTAAGAGATATCGCACAGCAGAAACGCTGTGCGGTGCGCTACGGTTTATTGTGGCGGACTTTTTTCTCCTTCAGCATTTTGTACATCTGTTTCTGCCTGCCTGCCTGCCTGCCTGACGGCCGTCGTCGCCGAGCGGCGATTGTTGGATGACAAACGCGCATGTATGCACGACGAGAGATTGCTTCTATTTTGGACTTCCCCGCGACTGGCTTTAAATCCGAAAACGTTTTTATCTTCGAAAACTGTTTTATCTCGGCTGAAGATGGAAAACCGAGACGTGGTTCCTTCACTGGGCCCGCGACCGCCGGCGACACTTTATGCCGCAGAGAAATGTCAGAACGAGAGGGAGAGAAGAGATTAGTGGTCGGGCGAATACTAGGGCGCTCAGCGAGCTGCCATGTGTTTGCGTGTGTGCGTTTGGCAAATATTGTTATCTCGGCGTGGCTTAAAACTGCGCTCCAGAAGTACACCGGGACTGGGCAAAACAAATTTCTGTACGCTCGCTCGCTCGGGTTGGTTTGTATGGATGTGTGTGCGCGTGTGTTCGCGGCTTGTACATGGGGTCATTATCGGGAAAGAAGCGGCACTAAACTATTTTCGTTCGACATTTGGTGTGTCATTACGGCTGGCGTACATTTGAGCAGTATGTACAGCGTGAGTCAGGCAACAATGAGTAGAAGAACGGCGACGGCGGCGCTGGCGGTGGATAAACGGTAGCGCGGAATATGTAGTGCATATGCATATGTGCATACACAATCAATCGTGGCTTTAATAAGTACATGCATACATGTGTACGCGCACATAGATCTCCCCGCTCACAAACTAAACGTAGAGGTACCAGCGGCCAGCGACTATTGCTGGCTATCGCTCTGATTGCTGTAAGCCTGTTGTTCGGCTATTTGTGAGACGGAGTTTTCAGTCGGAAGACGAACGAATTGAAAATGTTTATTTTTAGACGAAATCGGTCGAGAGAGCCGAGTCTATAGTGGTGATAGTGGCTGTCGGTTTCTTTTGGGGGGGAAACTGATCGACTGTGCTGGAAAGTAGGCCTTTTTGATTGTCTTTGGATTGAACACGTCATGTTTGAAATATGATTCTGATGCTTACACAAAGAACACATTTTCTGGGAGGAAACGGCCTAAACAAAGAGCACTGAACCACTGCTTATCTGAGGCAACTCCTCGTCACATTTTGATTGAGGTTAGGCTGAAGACAGATATGGCAAAAAACTGGAAACATAATTATTTTGTTAAACCAAATTGAGAGCAAATACAGTGCAAGCCCGCTCGTTTGGACGCTCTATATTTTGAATGTTCCATCAGTTCGAAAACCAAGTTTTTACACTCCGTCTCGAAAAATTTGAAGGCGTGCTTAAATCTGCGCTCTAGTTAAAATTGTCTCCATCCCTTTGTCTATGAAATGTGGAGGCATTACTGAGATATACAAATCCGCCAATTAAACGTTTTTATGACAAGGTTAGGTTTGCGGGCTGAGGGAGAATTTTTCTAGTCTGCTTTCCTTTAGAAAACGTAATTCATCATGAGGTTTGATTCATAATATAAAACAAAACACAGAAATTTGAAAATTAACCTAAAATTTTTATTAGCGTCTAAAAGAACAATTCGTGGCATCTACTTTTTTAATCTGACATTAAGTAAATGTTGGCCACGACTACGTTTAAGGTTGGTCCGTTCGGAAGGATTAATTTTAGCCTACTCGTTCGAACGTAGCAACTGGCATGAGTAATGTTGGCTTAAAAAGGGTCAACCGTACCTAGCATATTCCTGAAGACCTAAAACGGAGAAAATAATCGAAATGTGTCATAGTGCACGATCTAAGCATCCAATTTACCGTAGCAAGAGGTACTATTAAGTGCTCACAAGAGTGGCTTCTCAACAAGTCCATTGTTTCACGCACTATGCATTGTAGTGCCATCCTGTTGAACTCTGAACTCAATAAGACCATGAGCTTGAGTGTCAGCAAGCACATAGTCCGTGGATATGGCCGAGCTCCTGAGAAATGCGAGGAATTGATTCGTCACGGTTTTCTCGGGTACAGCCGCTATAGTCTCTTGCCTTCATGCTGGATGTGGACTAACCGGTCCGAGTATTGACCACTAATGTAAACTAGGACTCAAATTTGCGATTGGTATTGGCATTAGAGACTTCGGTAGGTTGTGAGTTCCTCGAGCCGCATCAAAAAATTTTATAAAAAAAGTTAATTTTCGTAATAAAGAGTGCTTTTTTAAAAGCTATAGAAAAGTTTAAAAAATAAAATTTAATTCAGAAAAATTCATGAAATTTTTATTTGAATCGATAGGACGGTGCATATAATTTAATGTTTGAAGATTATTTCATGCAAATGTTGACCCTGTCTGCGCCTCAAATGGTCTATCCGCTTAGTCCAATCTTGGCATACTCTTTCCAGCATTTCGACCGGTATCTCATGAATAAATGCTTCAATGTTGTCTTGCAATACGCCAATTGATGCGGGCTTGTCTGTATAGACATAAGCTTAACAAAGCCCACTAAAAGCAGTCTAAAGGCGTTAAATCGCACGATCTAGTCGGCCAATTGACCGGTCCCGAACGTGAAATAAAATGTTCACCGAACTCGCCTGCATTAAGTCCATTGTTGCGCGTGCTGTGTGGCCTAGTGTAACGCTCTGCCCGAGACGCCGATGTTGTGTGTCCTTCCTTGATGACAGCATGTACTTCGTTTTGCCTTCATTACCCATCAGACCTATGTATTTTAGCCGCATTCTCTTCAATGCCAGCAAATGCCTCATTGACGGCTCGCTGTGTTCGTCCAATCACGTCAATGTTGTCGGCGTAAGCCAGCAGTTGATCGAACTTTTGGAAGATCATGCCTCTGGTGTTGACTTGTGGTTTCCGCGCGATTTTCTCCAGGATGATGTTAAAGAAGCCACATGACAGTGCATCGCTTTGTCTAAAACCATTTTTGACATTGAAGGTCTTAGTGAGTTCGTTCCCAACCTTGACGCAGCATCGAGAGTTCTCCATCGTCATTCTACACAATCTGACGAGTTGGGCAGGAATGCCAAAACTAGACATGGCACTGTATACATACCTCGTCTCTATGCACATTGTCATATGCGGCCTTGAAATCAACGACGACGAATGCTTTGCACTTCTTGGGTCTTTTCCAGGCTCTGCCGTAGTGTGAAGATTTGGTCGATGGTGGACTTCCCTGGCCTAAAACCACACTGATAAAAACCTATTAGGTTGTTGGCGAATGGTTTCAGGCGTTCACACAGTACGGCAGAGAGGATCGTGTCCGCGATGTTAAGGAGAATAATCCCTCGATAGTTGGCGCAGTCGAAGTGGTCTCCTTTCTTGTGGATCGGACAGACGACGCTGAGATTTCACTCATATGGAGGTCCACCGACTATATCTTGGAGACGAGCTGGTGCACGTGCCCAACCAGTTTATCTCCAGCTGCTTTAAACAATTCTGCGGTCCATTCGCTCCAGCAGCTTTGTTCAAATTCCGTCACAATATTGCTATCTTGACCTCGTCTAAGTCGGGAGGGACGGAATTCTTGCTTATCATTGTTGAGTAGAACATTCTGCCTAACAGCGGGATTTGGGCCGTCATCGCCTTTGAAAAGTCTGCAGAAATGATCTCTACTACTAGGTTTCCGTTTTGATCCCGGCAAGCTTCGATCCGAACGCTATACCCACCGGATAGCTGTACCGAAGGGTAACTTCGGTAAAACTTTCGAACTTTTGTGTTACGCCCTGCCCCTACTTAATTCGAGAAACTTAAGCCATGTAAGTCGACCACGGCTTTCATTTCACAAACTATTTAATAACAGATTAAGTCCTTCAAAACTGGCTTTCTAGTTCAACCCTTTTTCTTCGGTCCCAATCGGATACTGTCCTACAGAACTGAAGGCAATCAACTCCGTTTTGAGCAAGGACGTCTTGATTGTAAACCAATCCAATCAGGCACTTTTCTACTTTAGTTGATATAGCAGAAAAGTGGACCAGCCTTTTAATCATGTCGTCTATGTCTAAGTAGAGGAGAGTGTCAGGTAAAATAAAGCCGCTTAATCGCACCTTTTTATAGAAGCTGTTGCTTGGAAAGTAATCCCCAAAAATTATGCTGCTTGCAGAAGACATCGCACTTGCAATCAATTATATTCAGTTTGGCCTCGTTGTATAAAACCAGTTTGCAAAAACTATACTTGTCCTTTGATTCTGGTGACAAATTCACTAAATTATGGTAATGGTCCCCAAATTTTTCCTTCTTATTTCAAAGGACTTGGTGACCAGATACTCCGCTGTTGAGGAATATTGAATATAAAGAAAATGCAAGTTGAACCGGTATTTCATTTATTCCTATTACTTTCTATAATAAAAAAACAACATCCGTCAATTTGAAAAACTTATCCAACCGCAGACATCACCAAATTGCCAGGGGCATTCGGTTCATAAAAAAAACAAGATTTCTGGGACAGCTTTTTGGTCGACTTAAATTGCCTGCAGCCACGAGCACGTGATGGATAAATATGGCATAAGGTAATGTTTGATGCGTTTGTACAATTTTCCCTTAATTAGGCCTAGTTGGTGCGGAAAGAATTGCGTCTTGGATAAAGAGCGAATGCATTGCCATGGGTGGTGTGCTAGATTGGCAAAAAAAAGCTGGAATCGCACAAGTATATCATTGGATTCAAAGGCAGAGGACATTTTTTGTAACGATTACAGAACAATATGTCCTCTAAGTGTCAACAGTCAGTATCAGCAGCAGATGATTACGAGGGATGTCTGATAAATAACCGACCTAACCATGATGCACGCGACTTTTTCAAATTTTTTTTTTTTTTCGTCTACAGTTATCAATCGGCGCCAAAACTCGGTCTTATTGCCTCTAAACTGAGCCAACAGAGCGCTGGAAATGTTCATGCGCGCACGTTTGTGGTCTAGCGTAAGCAAACGCGGCACCCAACGCGCGGACAGCTTTCTCATGCCCAAATCTTGGTTTAACATATGGCAAACACGTTCTTTTGACATCTTCATAATCTCAGCTATTTCTCTAACTTTAATCCGGCGGTCGTCTAGTACCAATTGATGAACTTTAGCAATGTTATCGTTAGTGGTTACAGTTTTTGGACGCCCAGGACGTTCATCATCTTCCAAGCTCCTGCGACCACGTTTAAATTCAGCTGCCCAAAATTTTACGGTGGTAAACGATGGTGCAGAGTCACCATACACAGAGTTTAACTAATCTTTGATTTGTGAAGGCGTATTGCCTTTCAAAAATAAAAATTTAATTACAGCTCGATATTAAATTTTTTCCATTTTGGGGGAATCACCGAAATACACTCACAAAAACGACTGTCAACAGATAATGGTGCAAGATAAATTTCTGAAATTTGGCGAGTAGCTATTATAATATGCACAATTTGAAGTAGAAACTTTTTTTCACTTGTGCCGCTAGCTTCACGTTGAGGTCGGTTATTTATCAGACAGCCCTCGTACATCGTCATTAAGGATTATCCATCGACTTATCATCTAGTACAGCTTACTTCAATTTTAACAATATTAAATCATGTAAAAGTCTAAAGCTTACATCGCGACAAGTTAAATTGAATTTCGTTGCAAAGATCATTCAAAGTGTTTATTTTTACCTAGTAATAGATTATTTACAATCATGAACATATGGTTTTATGCCTTTTATCATAGAATAAGTTCTTCAACCGGAGAGCCTTTTGGGGAGCACATAATGTGTGTTTTTTTTTTGAGAATTTGAACTTGATGCATACAACTTTAAACTGGAAACACTGTTTTAATTAGTGGTCATTTTGTCAGCTTTTCAAGTGATTGATTTTAAGTTTGGCATTTCAATTAACACAGGATCACATATCAAGGCGTAGATTCAGTGACTTGGCCCTAAACAAAATTCCCCTTGATCCCAATTTTGTTTAGCGATGGAGCTCCTCTTTGGTTGAATGGATACGGGTGAACATTCTTAAGTGTAAGTTAAGACACCGTTCCATCCACAAAAGCTGACGGTTTGGTATGCGGGAATAATTTGTTCGTACTTCTTTAAAAACTATGCTGCACAGAACATTACAGTCAATGGTGGCCGCTATAAGACCCTGATTATTGTATTTTTTTTTTGCTTATCAATTGAACAACCACAATGTGCAGGAAATTTGTGTTCTACAAAACGGTTCAACATTTCACACAGATAGTGCCACAGATGATTAATTGAAGAAAATCCTTAGTAACCCGTGTGAATTGACCTCCAAGATCCACCGCCACTTTGGGGACAACATTCACCGAGTTATTGCCAAAATAGGCCACAAATTTTGGAAAAAGTTATCGGAAATTTCAGAATAGACTACGTCAAAGCCAGGAGCGACGGTCGTAAGCCAGAATACTAAAAATTAAGTGCTACTACAGTCCACAAGGAACCAAGGCCTAGCTTCTACAACAACTACTCGTGATACTTTTATCTCATGAGTAGAAGGAACCTACAGTTTTTTTTACCGACTTCGATCGGTGAGATTTGAGAAGATTTTCATAGACAATTGATACTCTTTGAGTGTTGGCAGCAACTCGAAAGAGGTGGTACCCCGAAAAAATTAGATATGTTCCGCCCGGGAATCGAACCCAGACCTTCGGCGTGTTAGTCGACGCACTTACTCACTTACTACGCCACAACAATCACGTATTCCAAAACCATATTTAAATTATAATGCCAGATGGTTAACTTTCAAATGAAGTACATTTCATGTCAATTTAAAAAAAAATTTGTCTTTGTTTTATTCCATTCCATTATTTCCATACCTTCAAAAAAATCTTTCTTAATATTCATAAGAGAGGGTTTTCCGGTGATTTTGAAAAATTATTAAAACGGGGCAGACGACGCCTTACGTCTTAGTCTTACATCATTACTCATTGTTAGGAAAGAACGCCTTCAAAGGATCACAACTTTCGGAAAGCATATCTCGCGAAATTTGTTTGAACTCTTTCGAGAGGAAAAGCCCAAAGGATGAAAGAATATTCTATTTGAAGACTAGACTAGATATATCCCGAAAATCGTTACTAATAATTTTTTAGAAATCAGAATCTAGCGTCTGACTGTAATGAAAATTCACTTTTTGGTCAAAAATCTCAAATCTTTCATTTTGAAATCTTACATTTTCAAATATTTAGGTCAAGAAGAATTCTGGTTCCATTAGGTTTCATTAGGGTTTGATTGAAACTTACTGCAGTCGGTTATAAATACCTACCTTTGGAAAAATAAAATTGGAATTGTGATTAACGTAAGGCACCTAAATGACTACCTTACGACACGTCCAATATAACGTTCATAAAACTAGATTTAAAACTATCAAGCATTTACCAATTGCTTACCTTCCTGTAAGTTAGTTGAAAAATATACGTTGGTTTAAAATCAAGACGTAGTGTCCTCTGTCAAAGGTTTTAGAGAAATATATACAAAGCACGTCAACATATGCATATATCATAATAAGTATGTAATTTGAAAATAAAGATAATTGAAATAAATTTAGAATTCTGAGTTAGTGTGTTCTTTTTCTAATGAGATGGACATCAGACATGTTGTCCTTAGGGGGACGGCGAATAGTCGAAGGCTGGAGGAAGTCACTTAGGCAATTCTGCCGGTGTGGATGAAATTCGATTCAAAATGCTTAAGGCCATGGGCAAAGTGTGGCTTTCTCGTTTCATTAAGGTAGCCTGGGAATAGAGCGAAATACCTTGGGACTAACAAACTGGAGTGTTCCGCTTCCCAAAAAAGGGGGACAAGAAAGACAGCTTTAATTATAGGGGCATACAGGCCAACAGGAAGGGTGTAGTGTTCCACCAGGACAACGCCAGACGACACACTTCGTTGATGACTCGTCAGAAGCTGCGGGAGCTCGGATGGGAGGTTTCATCGCATCCATCACATAGCCCGATCATAGCACCAAGTGATTGCCACCTGTTCCCGTCCATGGCGAACGCCCTTGGCAGTGTAAAGTTGAACTCAAAAGAGGCTTGTGAAAAGTGGCTGTCCGAGTTCTTCGCAAATAAGGAGGGGATCTTCTGTGAGCGGGGTATTATGAAGTTGCCGTCTAGATGGGAACGGATTATCCAACAAAACGGCGTATAATTGAAGTGGATCCGATCACTATAACACTTTTTATGAATGAAGAGCAAAAAACGGAAGAAGATATTTGACAACCTTATATTTCTTTCAAGTCTTCCCGGTTAGGTCTATGCTTAGGTGTTAGAGGCACGTTCTAGAGCTGTGGTTGAGTCCATGGGACAGTTCTGAGAGACAGTTCTGCTTTCGTCCCGGTAGAAGTTGTATGTTGCAAATCGACCAGCTTTTCGTTCTAAGAATGAAACATGAAACGGCCTGAGAGCATGCTAAACCAATCTACAGTTGTTTTATAGATTTGAGAAAGGTACACGACCGAATGGCCCGTCGTAGGAGCATGGAATTGATGGTAACTTGTTGAGTGCCATTCAATTTCTTTGCACCAACAGCAGTAGCTGTGTTCCAGTAAACATTTGTAAATAAACACATTTTACCGTGGGTGTTGGGCCTCGTCAAGGGTGCGCCTTGTTACCTCTCCTCTTTATTTTGTATATGGACTGGATGTTGCAGCGCAACCGAAGCGGGGAGATCTTAGGGTAAGTAATTTTCTTTTCGCAGATGCCCTCATATCCTCCTAGACGCGGCTCCAGAGCGCGCTCGATAGGTTCCGTATGAGCTGATGCTTGAGTTGAGATAAACGTGGACAAGTCTGAAGTTCTGGTCATCTCCTGTCCAATGCTCTGTACATGTAAGTGGAGTCAAACTGAAACAGGTGTGGAAGTTTAAGTCTCTCGAGGTCTTTTTCATGAGTGATGGGAGGAACAACAGTGAGGTTTCTTGTAGGATTGGCATAGGGGCATCAATTCTGAAACAACTTGGAAGATCAGTAATAAGGCAGCCGGAGCTTGGTGTCACAGCCAAGTTGTCCGTTTTTATCTTATTGTTTGTTCCCACTTTCACCTATGCTCATGAAACATGGAAATGACGGAAAGAATAAGATCGCGAACACCAGCTGCCGAGATGTGATTTCTCCGTTCTGTAGCAGGAGTTACTCGCCGGGATAGAGCGAGATATGCAAAAGTGCGAGGAGAACTCAATGTTGAGCAACTACTTCTTCGGACGTTTGACTACCATGAATATGGTCCTCTTCATCACGACTTCCGAGGCGTGCCCTAGGGCGAAATGGTTGAATCAAGCTTATGAACTCGTCTGGCTCTGCTTGGGAATAACTCCAGACAGACGACTTCGATTTGCCTACTTGGGCTGACTGCTGTCAGACAGCGTCAACGATTTATGAGCAAGGTTAACACAACTAAAGAACTATCATCATCCTAACAATTTCATCACTTTCTTTCGGTATGCAATTTGAGCTTGAAAAACGGTTGAAAGCATGAGTCATTACCAACATGTGTAACTTTGAACATTTCGTTATTTTTGGATCCTAGTTTGGATCGTCTTACCTTTCCGTGGTTGTTTTCTCGTTGCGATTAGAAGTCTTAACTTTGTTAAAAGTCTAGTGGAGAGTTGAAATTTGCAGAAAGAGCAACATGAGCCGTATACTCATCGAAATGGCTTCCATCCAATACCATGTTTAAAGGATGAATAAGAAAAACATTAAAAAACACAAATTAACCAACCAAAAAACATTCCAAACAAATTTGCAAATTTAATTTGGATTCATGTATTATTAATCAACAAATTAACGGCAGATGTAAATTCATGAATTTGCATTGCAAATTGACACTCACCGACACATCCACACTCGTCCTCATCCACGAAAATCTCTTAATGACGAACATTCCCCGGAATTGGCCGAAAATGACCTGCCTCTCCCGGATTGATACATTTTCCACCAATTTTTGAGTATTTTCCAGCATTTGTCGCATGCCAAGCAATTATGCTCTTTTTAAGGACATCATAATTTTACCTGCGGTTCATGTGTCCCTCATGCTTGCAAAAAAAATTGTTGCTTTATGACCACTGATTCCAGGTGAATTCAAGCAAACACTCCGAGCGTATAATTGCCGACTTTTGAACCGCATGTGAATGTGCGTTGCTTTCCCATCCGCTCTGCAGAAAGGTTAAACCTCAGAAGAAAAAGTTACTCATTCGCTTTCCAGGAAAACATTTTCGAAACAATCGAAACATACGTACAGGTTCATATACACATGACCGTGTTTGATTTTAGACTTTAGAGAGGGAGAGGGTGCACCGCTTTCACAGAATGAATTTGTGCTTGAACTTGCAGAGGTGTGGAGTTTTGGTTTTGGAATGTTTTCCTGACTAAAGTCTTAGAACTTAAAACTCAAACTGCCATAGCTGTGTTGTTTTGTTTGGTCATGAAGTGGTGTGTTTACTCTAGTGGGGAATGCCCGGAGTTTGAACACTGCACCTCTTGATGTTCATTCTGGAACCGGCTTGTTGTCAGATACTGCAGTCAGATAGTGGTTCTATGCATTTTATACGAGAGAGAGAGAGAGAGAGAGAGAGAGAGTTTGTGTCAAGTATCCTTCTTTTTCTTTCCATGGTTTGGGGTGGACCTGGAACTCAATCAAAATTTTTTTCAGCTACCACGATCTTTCGCCAGTTGCGCACTTCAAGTTATTTGAGATCCGTCCTCTGTTGCGTTGTCCCAATGCCACGGAAACGAAGACTTATCGGGCCGGATCAGTGGTCTCCATACACTACACATGGCCTTGCCATCTTAAGGCACTTGACCAGTACAGCTTATAGAGTTCGTTACTGAATTTTCTCCTCCAAACGCCATTAACACAAACAGGACTAAAAATCACACGCCAAATTTTTCGCTCGAAGAGACAAAGGGCTTCCTCATCTTCTTTAAGTAACGTGCAAGTTTCCGCGCCGTGGAGGAGGACTGGGATGATCAAGCTTTTGTACAAAGCCAGTTTATTCCTTCGGGAAAGGGCTCTATTACTCTCGAGCTTTAAGAAGCAGCGGTTGCTAGAGCGATTCTGCGTTTAATTTCGGTACTGATGATGTTAGGTAGACGAAGTCCTTCCTTAAAGTTTCTGCTTCCTAGAATTACTCTCTCGCTCTATTCGAGACGTCGATGTTGTGTCCTTCCTCGGTGACAGCATAAGTATATTTCTCCTGGTTCTCATTTATCGCCAAATCCATCTTAGCGGCTTTTGCTTCAATTCCAGCAAATGTCTCATTAACGATTCGCTGTGTTCGTCTAACCACGTCAATGTCATCGGCGTAAGCTAGCAGTTGAACAGACTTATGGAAGATCGCGCCTCTGATGTTGACTTGTGAGTTACGCACGATCTTCTCAAGGATGATGTTAAAAAAGTCACGTGACAGTGCGTCACCTTGCCAAGCTTTTTGAAGGAGCCAGAGTTCTCCGTCGTTATCCTACACAATCTGACGAGTTTGGTAGGAATGCAAAAACTAGACATGGCACTGTATAGCTCGCCTCTATGCACACTGTCATATGCGGCCTTGAAATCAACGAATAGGTGGTGAGTGTCGATTAAGACTTCTTGGGTCTTTTCCAGGATCTGCCGTAGTGTGAAGATATGATCCATGGTTGACTTCCCTGTCCTGAAACAACACTGATAAGGACTTAAAAGATTGATAGTTGGCGCATTCGAAGGGGTCTTAAGTATCCATGACTATTCAATTTTAACGACGATGGACAAGAATCCATCTCTAGACGAGAGCAAAACAGCGATTTCCAGACTGATGACAAACAAAGCTACTGGAGTTGACGAACTATATGCTGAACTTATAAAAGCAGATAGCAATGATAGGATTGGGCGTATGCATCAACTCATCTGTAAAAAATAGTAGGAGAAAACTATGTCCAGTGTGCGGAATCCGTTTGTTCAGTCCACAAGAAAGGAGGCTCCTACTTAATCTCTCCTAAAGCATCCTCTATGCTGTTTTTTGTAAACGCTCGATAACGAAAAGTCAAATAGGCTTAGTTTTTGGTAGATTTTAGATAAGACTTAAGAAATGGAAATCTACACCAACTACCGACTTCTTAATGTGAAGGCTCTCATTGGGTGCATACATACGTGCTATACATTGCCATGCCAAGTATTTTTAACTTTTGCCAAACTCGTACGATTGGATGGTGGAGAAATGACGTTATCTTACCGTAGTTAACTCACTGAGACTTTTAGTAAGAAAGTGTTTAGAAAAGTCAATGTGCTATCATAAAACATTTTTAATATAATCCTTAAGAAGATGGTGCGAAACTCAGCAGTCAACCAGACTTTCCAAAAGTCAGTAGACACAGGCATTGATTTCTTTGGATAAATACTGCAAGTCGAAAATGAGGCGTTTGGAAGAATTTAAGCAAAAGTGGCCAAAATGATTCTAGGTGTAAGCCAGAGGAAAATAATGTATTTGCTGTCATCGAGGATCATTAATAATTAGCTTAAGGGGACACAACATAAATTGAGTAGTGCTACAGCCCATAAAGGGACTTCTTCATTAACGCTGCTTTGTGTGTGCTATTAATCTCTCAAGAGGAGAAGCGACCTATAGTTTATTACCGACACCGACTGATTTGGGAAGCTCTTGATAGACAATAAATACTCTTTGAGTGTTGTAAGAAGCTCGAAAGAAATTCGAAGTGGGATTTTAGCAGGAAGTTAGATAACCTCTAACATCTAACCTCTAACAAGGACTTCGTTTCTAGTAATAAAGGACAGCAACATCTGTACCGAAATAAAATCTGGAATCATTATTGCATATCGAGGCTTAAAGGAATTCTATAAAATTTTAATTTTCATTGTTCATTGTTAACAATTCAAAATGGTAAAAAATAAATACAAAAAATTCGCTATGTAGGAACTATTCAGAGGGAACAACAGACAATAGGGCTGATAAAATAAAATTGACTAAGAAAATGCCATCAAATGCGGGTGGGGCACACTAAGAAAAAAATTAAAATGTACGCTATATTGCAAAAGAAAACAACCCAAGAACAACAATTATTCAGATTTTAATATATGTTTGTTTAAAGATATCTTCATGATTTCTCTCGAAAGAGCAAAGTTTCAGAAACAATCTCAGATCCTAAAGTTCTTATATCTAACAGTAATTTATTGTTGAATATAGAAGTAGTTGCTGTGTAGAAAGACCTGCGGATTTCTTCTCGTGAAAGAACAACGCAAGTAGCTCCTAACTCGTGAAAGAACAAAGCTAGGCATTGCGAACAGTACTACCATTCTATTAGTTTGATTTATTTTACTTGTAGACATAATTAAGTGGCACTACAGTCCACAAGTTACTAGACCCTAGTTTCTTCAGAAACTACTCATGTTGTGCGTGCTTCTATTCTTTCACGAGAAGATGGTACCTACACTTTTTTGCCGACTCCGAAGAGGCTGATTTGAGCCAGAAGCACTTACCCACCATGAAGGCACGGCGACCAGTGGATCTTGGTACTTCTTGGGTTGGGCTGAGTGAGGCTCTCTCTTAGTGTGCTGTAGACTCTTTGGAAGGCTATTTGTACATGAAGGTATTTCAGTTGTATCGATTTGTTTTCAATTGAATGTTCACTAAATATAATCCCTGTTTTCTATATGCAAAAAAGTAAGGAGAGAGAAAGGGAAATAGTTGTTCTACTTTAAAAATGTAAGAACATAAAAAATATGAACAGAGCTGTCTGGCTTTCCACAGCTTTCATCTTTTGTCAAGAGCCTCGAGCCACGTGCAGAAGGTCTAGGTTTCTGTTCTCAGACGGGATATCTCGCATTTTTCACGGCATCACCTCCTTCGAGTCGCTGACAACACTCAAAGAGTATTAATTGTCTGTGAAAAGCTTCTCAAATCTCGCCGCTCGGAGTCGGCAAAAAACTGTAGATCCATTCTACTTGTGAGAGAACAGTAGCAAGCAAAGCACGAGTAGGTTTTTTAGAAGCTAGGCCCTGGGTCCTTGTGTGTAGTGCCACTCAATTATTATTATTATTAACCTTCTTTTACATAACCCAGCGAGGATTATTTCATTACCTAAGACCTCATTTGTGTTTTTATATGTACTTATTTGCAACCTTATAAATTTTATAAGGCGCCTTAAATGCCTTTAGACCTACTATATAGGAACTACACCTGAGTACTAAAATGGCTTCCTACACCCATTAGACGACTATAGAAGCAGAACACTATTGCATTTGAAGAGAGAATGGAGGATCCAAGCCTAGGATATGCTGTTGACGGTTCTGGGTATGCTGCTTCTAGTCGCTAAGAGCAAGTTGTTTTAGATTCTTGATGATTTGGTCTTTATACTGAGGATTCGGTCTTCCTCTCCTTCTTAGAATAGGGGGCTTAGATTTGAAGACTGTCTTGTTTGATGAAGCCTTGGCGTTCATCCGGGCCAGTGTAGTCCCACAAATTTTGGTACAGCTCATAAGGCTTGTGGTTGTGTATACCCCTCTATTTGCCTTTCTCGTAAACAGGACTATACATATATTCGACCTAAAATTTTTCTTTCGAATGCATCAAGAACCAGCTGAGCAGTTTTACTTATCGTCCTGCTTTCGGCTTCATATACCAGGACTGGTAGTAATAACCATAATTTTGGTACTTCGAGCAAGGAACTTCGAACTTAGTCGAACTTACACCGGTTTCGGATTTAACCTTACATTATGTGTAATGATTTTTTCAGTCTCTTGGTGTTTATATTTCTTGTCGAATAGGGAGTTCTTGGGGTACATATTCATTTGACTTGTCCATTCTGTAGAAAGTGTCATGTCTCTGAGATTTGAACATATTACAATCGTCCCAATCGTGTGCTTCAGCAACTCTGCTCGAGCAGCCTTCCTAAAATGTCTCACAGCCCAGAAAAGGTTGACGTTTGAAAGGGAAAGATTTAAATTTTTATGGAAATAGAAATTAAGTTAAACTATTCCTTTTATTGTTATAGTTACGAAGTCACGCGTAGTGAGATTAATCTATCTATCCAAGGCACTTCCATCACTAAATTAAATTGATAAAAGTGAGTCTGTCATGCCCTTTTTTATCTTGGCATGGTAGATCTATCTATGCAGGGTGGGCCAAGTCCAAGTATTCCTTTTAACTTTTTTTTAAAGAAATGATTTCCATTAACTAAGAGATACAGTGTCGTTCAAAAGGTTAGCCTCGTAGTATCGCTTTCTTTCATATCCAACCATCAAACCCCTTCTCGATACCAAGCAATAATCCTTATACCTTCCATTAGTTTCTTGAGGATGAAGGCTTTCTTTTTCAGCGTGTTTTCTTAATACTGGCTTCAAACTGTTACCTTAGCTGCTCTGAACCCAAAATCATTTTCGCTTGAGAGGATACAAAAGGACGCTTCGCAGCACCGGTTGGTTTGCTCGTTTTGCGAAGTTGGGAGATAAACTGTCAACACAAAAGGCAGCAATCAGTTTTTTATAGATATAACAGGTTTCAAGGGCTGTAAAGGAGTGCAGAATGGCCTGGGGGAAATTTAGGCAACTCACCCTCTGTCTCTTATGCAAGAAGTCGCCATTTTTTTTGTATGTACATGAACAAGGTTTGGGAGATATTTGTAGTGATCACGGACTAATGTTTGGGCAAGCGAATAGATCTTTGGCGTATGTAGTAGTTTTGAAAATGTTTACTGAGCTGGCTATACATTTATGAAAAAAACACGCCTCATAGAAAGTCTGCAAATACAAATATTCAAAGACGACATCCCTTAATTCTAAAAAACACAAGTCAAGTGTTTACTACTCTTTTAAGCAGACAATCATTAGCGCATTTGACGCCCCTGTTAAATTCAAATTCTGACTTAGCTAACACTGACTACAATCGAACAGAAATCTCAAAAAGACGACAACAGACGAAAACTGTTCCTTTGTTGAAGACGATCCCCAATCTAAGGGAGTGCCCCCTCCAAAAACATAGGGAAGCCGTCAATATCTCTCGCCGTCATAAACAAACACATAATTGTGCGCACATACACACATACATAAATGGTTAAATGTCAAATATTCCCATTTAAATGCGCCACACTCGGAAGAAAAAAAAAAGTGATCGCCCCTCACTGCTATTTCACATGAGTGTGCCTGTGCCTGTGCGCAATGTATTTCAAAGTATGTGCATTTTTTTATCTGTAAGCCCGGTCAATTCTTTTCAAACAGCCGCAATTAATTCAGCGTGGCCTTTCCCTGCTGCCCCCGGGCGCGATCAATCAATTCATTATTCATGGATCGCAAACAGTCGAGCCGGGCAGAGTGTTCTCTTCACTGCGGGTGTGTTGGTGACGACCAAACTGTGAGCGACAGCAATTTGATGGTTCTGACTGAATTGTAGGGAACGTATAACGGAGCCAACCAGCGTTGCCAAGGTGCAAGTAAATAAGTGAATTTCAAAGTGCCTTAAATTCACTTTAAAGCCGAAATGTCGAAATAACTGAAAATTTCGAAAACCCAAGCGAATGTTGACAGTTTTGTGGCATCCAAAGGGCGATTTATCATTTACGGGTATTAGTCATCAATTACAGGCCACGGTGCAGATCGGCATTCAGATCCATTCGGCAACTCTAATCGCGATCGCTTTCCTGTGTACTTTGTCAACTGGCCGGGTGCGGTTGTGAGTCGGTGCAGAGGTCGCGGGGCGGACGGAATGTGATGTTTCGGGGTTGGTGGTGAGATATGATTTTGCCTTTGTGTGCAAACAACATTCGGATTGGGACAAGTTTATTGAGCGCATGCACACACACACACGCACGTGCGCGGGGGTATTGTTTTGTTGCTGCGTCGCGACGGTCAGTGTACATAAGAGTATGCCAGGTCAAATTCTGTTGCCATAAAATATTGCACGAGTACAGTTGTCGTTGGGATCGGGCATGTACCCCAGTTCCGTTGCTAACAATTTTCAATTGAATTCGTTCATAAAGAATTGAATGGGCGTTTCCCCTACTTGTGCTTATCGTGTCATTAGTTGCTTATGTACTTCCAGACGTCCACACATACGTGGCTTGAATATTTCTGAAGATGAGGACTTGGGAATAGGGTCGTGCCCATATGGTTTGGTCAAGAGATTATTTGATGACAATGGAACTTGAATTACAAGAACGTTTGACTAATTTAGCGAAAAAGATGCGTACACTGGTCCATGAAAATATGCGAATTACGGTTTGGAAATGCAAATGACGAACATATTTTATCCGATTGTGATAGATGACAAATTATGTCCCATATGTAAGGAACGTTTTGAGAATGAATGAAGGAATGCAATGGGAGATGATTAGGACCGTTATTGAAAAGCCTACATAAGTGTTATGACACCATTGGCAGATCACGCGTGACTCCTATCAAACTGTCTTGTCATTTTTGTTAAGTACTGCTTGAATAGAAGACGACTGGAAACGTTGTCAAGAAGACATTAAAGAAGCTATCACTGATGTGTGGGGTTTCACGCCACCACCTAGGAGGAACCCATGGTTTGACGCCGACTGCAGGCAGTCACATCCAGCTAAACAGGACAACGCTGCAGCGAAAAACGAGAGTTCTACAAACATAGAAGAAGGGAAGAAAATCGGCTTCTCTGAAAGAAAACAGATAGAGCATGAGATAAAGAGGTGCTATGGCGGGAATGAAGTTCGGAAGTTTTGCCGAAATGTGAAGCAGCTATCCGATGGATATAGAGTCCGAAACAAAGCCTGCCCGGACCAAAATGGACATCTAGCAGTTGAGTTGCAATCGATGCTGAGAATAACGAAAGATCATTTCTGCGGACTCTTAAACGGCGATGACGGCCCAAATTTCGCTGTTAGGCAGAATATTCCACTTGGACGACGATAGACAAGACGAGGTCAAAATAGCAATTTTGAGACTGAATTGGAACAAAGCTGTTGGAGCCAACGGACTGTCGGCAAAACTGTTTAAAGCAGTTGGAGATGACTTGATGTGGAGAATGCAAAAGTTAATTTTTAGGATATGGTCGGATGAAAGATCGGCTCCATGAAAAACGAACCCCTTCGACTGCGTCAATTATCGTAGGATCAGTCTCTTCAACATCGCGTACGAGATACTCTCTGTCGTAGTGTGTGAACGCTTGAAACCATTTGTCAACAACTTGTCCCTATCAGTGTGGTTTCAGGTCAGAGAAGTCCACCATCGACCAAATCTTCACACTACCGCAGAGCCTGTAAAAGACTCGGGACGCACAGATCGACACGTACTACCTATTCGTCGATACTAAGGCCGCATATGACAGTGTGCATGGAAACGAGCTATACAGTGGCATGTCCATTTTTGGCATTCTAACCAAACTCGTCAGATTGTGTAAGATGGCAATGGAGAACTCTCGCTGTTCCGTCAAGGTCCGCAACTAACTCACCGAGACCTTCAACGTCACAAAAGGTTTTAGACAAAGTGACGCGCTGTCATACGACTTTTTCAACATCATTCATAAGGAGATCATGCGTAACTTACAATTCAACACCAGAGGTACGATCTTCCAAAAGTCCGTTCAACTGCTAACTTACCCCGACGACATTGACGTGACTGGATGATTAAAGCGAGCCCTCAATGAGACGCTTGCTCAAATTGAATCAAAAGCCGCTAAGATGGATTTGGCGATAAATGAGGGCAAGAAGAAGTATAAGCTGTCATCAACAAATTACACATAGCATCGAATTCTCAGACAAAGCGTCACACTAGGAAAAAACTTCGAGGTAGTCAAGAACTTCGTCTACCTCGGCTCCGCAGTAAATAGGGACTACAACACCAGTACCGAAATCAAACACAGAATCACTCTTGCCAATCTCTGTTTTCATGGGCTCAAGAGGCAATTGACTAGCAGAGCCTTCTCTCAAAAGATTAAACTGGCTTTGTATAACATTCCTCATTTTATGGCACAGAAAACTTGAACGTTATTTAAAGCGGAAAGGGAAGGAAGTCTTTAGTCCTTTTGAGAGAAATGTTCTACGCGCGAATATGGGCTTGATCGTGGATGACATCTGGAGGAGAAGATTCAACGACGAATTGTTGAGGCTGTACGGTCCCATGCGCCTAGTTAAATGTCTACGGATACAAAACTTGTTGTCATGTTGAGCGGATGAATAACACTGATCCGGCCCGAAAAGTCTTCGAATCCGAGCCATTAAGACAACGCAAAAGAGGACGACGTTGCATGAGATGCCATAGAAGGACCTTATTTAGCTTTAAGTGCCAAGTTGAAGGCAGGTTGCGAGACATCGTGTTATCTGGAGAGACACGTAGGTTGAGTCGTAGGTCCACTCCGGACTATAATACAATAAAGAAGAAGTTTATTTTACCATTTTTAAAGTAGATCTTTGAGAACGTGTCTGGTGATTAAATCGTACACAGAGAGCCTGCTTAGCATACAACTCCCTAATCCCTTGTTCATTAGCCTAGACATCTAAACGAATCGTTTTCCCTGATGTTAGTTTCTGTCAGTCGGTCTATACTCTTTAGCAGACAAGAGGATGCAGTAACAGGTCGACTACTGACTCTGTACTGTGGGGTTGCTTCAGAGTATAGCTGGACAGCTGTTGATGATGAATTATAGCAATGGGTTTGGAGGTTTCAGGACATTTTGGGCTTCATTCAACCTTCAACCTTTAAGGTTAAGTTTAGTTTAGGCCTTGAAACTTCCAATTCTTCATCTAAAGTTAAGATGACTCTTTTTTTAATACTTGGCTCTATTTTCTTTCTAGGAAGCGACATAGAGATCTACGCTATAGCTATGGTGGGGAAAATTTAAATTTATTCTAGTCCGATTGCTTCGTTTTAACGACTTCTTAGCATCAACACAACGTATTACTATGCTGCTTACAATACTGCACAATCAAGTAAAACATTACAACTGTACAAAGGACATAACCTACCACAAATCTGCAAGCTCTTTAAAACTTACTTCCCTCAACAGACTTTTCAAATGTAACTTCCTACCCACAGCAGGCAATGACTACTTAAAGTCCGTCCACATCTCATCAAAGATTCCTTGATTGTCAAAGGATTTAGTATGTTTCAGAGAATTCATTCGCAAACTAACAAAAGATACCTCACTCATTCCATGGCACAGAATTCCCCAAGAAGCGCTGCACATGCATGGCATTCCCGCACAAAACAATACTTCCAATATTCCCCCACGTCCCTGGCTGGGTTTAAATTCCTTGCCATGCCCCTATTCGATGCCGACAAATTGCTCAGTTTAATTTTCTTAGTCTCCTAATGAATCGATACGATTTTTCATCATAAACGAGGCATTCCCGATTGTCTCTTTATCTCTCCCTCTCTCTCTCTTTTTATCTCTGTTCAATTTGTTTTTAATCGATTGGATGGCGGTGCACAAGTCAATTCGCAATTTAACCACTTTAATTTGTGCGGCTTTAATTTTTTTACTGAACTTTCGACGATCTAGATTTAGAAGGACATGGCATGGTTGGAATAATTGAAGAGTGTTGAAATTGGCAAGTGACTCATTAGATCTTGAATGTTGTCAGAAATTCAGTCAAATATGAGCTGTCCAGCACATCCTGTTCAGGATCAGGGTTAACGTTGTGACAGTTTCAGACAGGAATGTCCCTTAACAGACAAAGAGCAGGCAGTCAACATATACAGTACATGGACTGGGCAAATGTAAGCATAGCAGCGATCGAAGTTAATTGAAATGGACTGAGTAAAAAGTGGGTCAGCAATTTGTACAAAAAGTATAGGAAGCACTAATTTTCTTTGGGAATTATTGGAGGCGAATTTATTGGAGACCTTTTTTCACGGCACCACGTTTTTCGAGTTGCTGACGACACTCTAAAAGTACCAATTGTCTATGAAAAAGCTTCTTAAATCTTTCCGTTCGGAGTCGGCAAAAGACTGGGGTCCCTTCTACTTGTGAGAGTTGAAGAAGCTAGGCCCTGGTCGCTTGCGGGCTGTAGTGCCACTCAATTGTTGTTTTTGCCTGAATTCGGCACGACAGCAAATACAATCCAAAATATGTGCCTCACACCAATTCGCATCAAGGCTTAATTTGAGAGACTGACTTGAATACACTCATGACACGACAGTAGAGAAAACTGACTTCAACATGGATTCCATTGAAAGAACAGACGATCAATGCACCCTAAGATTGTTCAAGTTAAAACGCACAGAATGGCCTTATTTCGGCTGCGGCTTTCCATGCTGAACGTATTCATGATACGGAGGTATGCCCATTAAGGCGTTGGACAAACGACTCCTATACGAGGCCAATTTGATTAAGATCAGTGTAGCCAGGATGGTCGGGCTATCTCTGTCTGTGACAGAACCAAAAGCGCATTTATACTAATTGTTGAAGCCCCACCAGAAGCGCCAGTAATCGTGGGTCTAATCGGTTGACTGTTAACCTATTGGCCCTATCAACCAACGTCCAGTTAGGTTAAATTCTTCTTTTTTCCATTCTTCTTACGGCATGCCTGTCCAGCTAGCATGATCTCTCGGCAGCCGCCTCCAGCTGAGCATTCAATGTTGGTTGAGTTCCTTGTCCACTTGTGTGCGCCATCTCATCCTAGGCCGTCCTCTGTTGCGTTTTCACAATATCTCGGATTTAAAACGTTTTCGGGTCGGAGCAGTGTTGTCCATATGATCTACATGCTCTAGATGTCTTAAATGTGGTGTTAGAAAACGCTTGACCAGGTGCATGCCGCCGTACAGAAAATAAGGTTCGTCGGTGAATCTTCTCCTCCAGATCCCATCAACGTTCAAGCTCAAGTTCGCGCGTAGAACATTCCTCTCAAAAGGACTAAGAAATAAAGCCAGTTTAGTCCTTCGAGAGAGAACTCTAGTACTCAATTTTGGCTTGAGCCCAAAAGAAGCAGCGATTGGCGATTGGCAAGAGTGATTTTGCGTTTGATTTTGGAACTGATCTTGTTGTCTCTGATCCCTGACTACCTTATAGTAAGCCTTAACGTTAACTTTGAAGGTTAGATAACCAAGGTGGCTATGGGCAAGATTTTAGTAACAATTAAACCACGGCTTTGCAAGGCCCAAAAATTGTTCCCAGCCGTATCTTGGAAGAATAATAGTTTAATGATGCTACCACTACAACAAAGTGCACCAAACAGTTGCTATCCGTGGATGCTTCTTCTTCTTCGGATGGCGCTGCAGTCCGGGGTGGACGTGGGCCTCAACCAGCATGCCTCTCCAGCTAGTACGATCTTTTGCCAGCTGCTTCCAATTCGAAGACTCTTCGGGCCGGAGCAGTTTTGTCCATTTAGGCCATGTAGACCTAGCCACCTTAAGCATTGTATCTGTAGACGCTTGACTAGGTTCATGCCGCCGTACAGCTCATACAGTTCGTGGTTGAATCTTCTCCTCCAGATGCCATCAACGCAAACAGGACCAAAATTCGCACGCAGAACTTTTCTCTCGAAGAGACCAAGGGCTTCCTCATCCGCTTTTAGTAACGTCCAGGTTTCTGCGCCGTAAAGCAGGACTGGGATGATCAAGGTGTTGCACAAAGTCACTTTGGTCGTTCGAGAGAGGGCTTTATTACTCAATTGCCTCTTAAGCCCAAAGAAACAGCGATTGGCAAGAGTTATTCTGCGCTTGATTTCGGTACTGGTGTTGTTGTCCCTATTCACCGCGGAGCCGAGGTAGACGATGTCCTTGACTACCTCGAAACGTCTGCTGCCCATAGTTACGCTCTGTCCGAGACGTCGATGTTCTGCGTCCTTCTTCGATGACAGCATATACTTCGTTTTGCCCTTACGCACGATACCCTCAAGAATTATGTTAAAGAAGTCGCATGACAGCCTGTCGCCTTGTCTAAATCCTTTTTTGACATCGAAGGTCTCGGTGAGTTCGCTAGCGACCTTGACGGAGCAGTGAGAGTTCCCCATCGACATCCTACACAATCTGACGAGTTTGGTAGGAATGTCAAAACTAGACATTGCACTGTATAGCTCGTCTCTATGCACGCTGTCATACGCGGCCTTGAAATCGACGAATAGATGGTGGGTGTCGATTTGGACTTCTTGGGACTTCTCCAGGATTTGCGTGGATGCATTGACCTTTCGATAAAAACACGACGCGGGTGATCGCGCACCTTAATTTGAAACTTCCAAGTGAATAATTCCAGAGCTTTGTTCAGGATTCTTTGGAGCTAGTGCTTGAAATGTTGAGCTCTTCAGATCAATGGCGTTGATGACGAGCACACTCTAGGCCAGAACATTTTTATCTGCGTGCACCGAGCGCCAACGGGTAGCATGAGTGTTGTCAACTAGCATACCAGCTGACCAGAGACCATGATAGCTGAGTAGACATGTTAATTGGGGCTTAGGTACACCTCGGGCTACACTGCCATTCGAAAAAAAGGAGGACTCCAATTTTGAAAAATGCTTCTTCTCCTTAAAGTTCGAAGAGGTTGAATGATAACTTTCCGATGGTATTTATGGATTGGTAGCAAATTTGAAACTGACCATGTCCATCGATTTTTCGGAGCACCTGCCGTAGGGGTGGTTTTTAAAAAATGCTAAACCCTGTTCCCTTATTAACTGAAGCGTCATCCAATTTATTTATTTCCGTTAAATCGCCCTTAGCAGCTCTCAGTGCCACTTAATAAATTTAAAGCTCTCCAACCAATCGTACCATCTAAACAAAGTTAACCATGCGTCTAACCAAATGAACTAAAAACCTCATCGAATTGATCGCAAAAGAACTGCATTTACATTCCCTTCATGCACTATACTAACGAACCTCTCTCGTCCTCTCCCTCTCTCTGGGAGAACACACCGCACAAGGCAAGTGAAACCGAAGGAAAAACAAACAAAATTTGTGGAAGCAATTTGAAGTGCACCTAACAAAGTGCATTCGAGTGCACCCACGAGTACATCACCGACCTGAAGTGCATGCACATCTCGAAAGTCGGAATTTATTTACATTTAGGAACTAATTATATTACTGTTAGCCCGATGGGGCGGAAATTATTACGTTTTTGGAGGACATTTTCATAACCCAATTTCTGATGAGCAAGTTTGTGGCGCACCGACATGTAATGGCCGAGTAGACGCTTCCAGACGTCCGGCAAGACCAGCAAATTCATTTTAAGGCCAGTCTCCGCCCGGAGTAACAAGCAATGGCTTCTCTACACATGGTTGACCACAATTAACCGCATGCACTTGTTGTCATTGTTGGCATCCTCTCACAGAACGTTGAAAAGCCGCTTCCGGTCGATGGGGTGGGTGATTTGACTTGGGCAGCCATTATTACATCACCGCCCACCACCCCATCGCCTGGCGACGGGCCGAAACCACGAAATATCTTCAGGCGTCGAAGGAGTGATGCGAGAAGATGACACTTCTGTCTGCTGCAAAGACACCGAAATGATTGTGTCGGACGATGTGGAACTTAAAATAATGACAATAACTTACCGGTCGACGGCGTCCGTTCTAATGCAATAACGAATCGATTTCTGAAGACATTTAAACCAATTAAGGATTGCATGTGCTCAGCAGCGCCGTGGGGCAAATTGAACTTAGATTGATTATCACTGGAGCATCTATTTGATTTGTTTCTAATTTATTCATTCTTGGGAACGGATTACAGGCTCCTGAGTGGGGCGGGGAATTGTTTTCATCTACATGGTTGGATGTGGATGTTGGCAGATTTAATCTTTAATTGAATGTCACAAAGAACATGCGATTGCCTGGAGGCGGTTCGTCTATCTCAAATTGAAGAACATCTCCAGGACAATGAATAAATTAGCCCGACAGTGACATCACATTTGTGCATGCTTAAAGAGTGCTTTATTTTTTGGTTCTTTCAAAGGACTAGGAAAACTACCCTCTGGGTTAGTATGCGTTACACCCGAACTTTAAAGATTGTTTATGCCTGATGTGAACCACTTGGATCTACTTTTGGTTTGATGAAAATAGAACTTCTTCGAAACTCTGCCGTGGAGTGAGTGGAGTTAATGGAGCTCTCTAAAGCCTGATAGCTGCCAACAAGAAAGAGGCCACCTTAACAGAAGTACTCAAACGAGCAGCATTGAATGCTTCAGAGAGGGGAAAATGTGGCTTAAGCAGAAATGGTTTAATTCAGATTGTAAGAGATTCTGTTACAGGTTTGGGGCTTAGGCGGAGAAACAATTTGGCCGCCTTTAACCACTTGACTACTGGTGAGTTTCAGAACTATAAGACCATTTGCTATAAAAAGAAAGATCCGTAAGAAGAACGACTGACAACAGGAAAGCCTACGAAATTGGATTAAAGCTCGAGGCATCAGCCAGAAATTTTAGAAATCTTCCTAACCCTATCCAGAACTATCACTCCTTCTCGTTGAATACAAAACTCTTGACAGTCCTTTTAATAAGTGACACTTGTCACAAGGGAGTCTTAATGTTACAGCTACACGTGACGTTCCTACGCGAGATAAAAAAAATTTTAGATTACGAAGAGTTCCATTGGGAAACATGGACCTGTACATACGAGGCACTGTCGATGATCACGCTCAACATCGCGAGCTGCAAACACTCAATTGTGCACAGCAGTTCATATTGGCATAAGACCCCCATCTGGGGCCCGCTGAATAGCCAACACAACATCCATTGTATAGGTATGCAGCGAACCCCTCTACACGAGTGCTAAAAAATTGGCCTGGCCTACCAGTCTGCTTGTTGTGCGTGAAGTAAACTTCCTCACCACGCAAAAAAACGCTGTATTTAGAGACAACTTCATGTCGAACGGATAGGGACGGATCTAATGCTGACGACTCCAGGAAACGAACCAGGGACAATGACTTTTGGTTCTGCACGTAGAATGGAAGACGAACAAGTGGAGGCCGTGGACTGCTACAGAAGAGATATCACAGCTCTCGGAAGTGTGGTGGGATGGGTGGGGCAAAAAGATGATGAAGATATTCGATATCTACTACAGCTATTGCTACTTAAGGAGAGAGAGAGAGAGAGAGAGAGAGAGAGAGAGAGAGAGAGCGAGGGAGAGAGACAGAGAAAGAAAGAAAGAGAGAGAGAGAGAAAGCAGCGTTTATTCGAATACGGTCTAGTTCTTCGAGCCAGACTAAGGCAAATAAGTTTAAAGCTTCCGGTATGTTATCGAGCGCCTCCTAACAATCCGTATCAAGCCTTAACTTAACATTAGCCTGATTTACGCCTACTTCCAGACAGAGGAGTGAGATGGCGATAGCAAGGAAAACGCCAATGATCCCATAAAAGGAATATGCGATCAACGCCCCAGCTACATATGACATCAAGATTATTCTGTGAGATCTCATCATATAGCTGGGTAACGAAGAAAAACACATGGGGAAACCCAGCTTGTGCGACAACACATCCGGAAAGTGACTCTGTCTACTTGACTTTGCCTCAGGACGTAGCCTCTCTGCGATGAACAATCGGTTCCCACAACTCAACTGATCAGTATACCAGATTCCATAACAGTCAACACTCCTCCGGATTTCTAGAGGCCTGAACTTTTCAAATAGCCAACATCGACTCGGATCATTTATTTTCTGTAGTTAAGGTAAGAATGAGGATATCGATAGAAGTACGTCGTCGCGACAGGACATTACGGTTTGACACTGGAAAGCTAGAGTACTACTCTTTGAAATTCCCTGCCTGCACTTACGATAGATCAAGAAAGGAAACGTTGATATCTGATGTGATCGGTTTTACGAAACCACCAGGAAAAAACTCATGCTTCAATGACGAATGCAATCTTATACCTGCAGCTAAACAGGAGGTCTACAAAGCAACGCTGCATCGATCAACGATGGATGTTCGTAAACTCTACGAACAGAAAAAAAGGGAAGAAAAAGAACTCCTCAGAAGGATAAAAGGGGAGCACGAGTGTAAAAAAAATATCCCGACGATGTGGACCTCGAAACGTCAGCGGGGCTAAAAATGCACAACTGGTCATAGAGTCGGAGTCAATGCTGAAAGTCTTTAAAAATCACTTCTGTAGATTGTTAAACGGCGATGACGGCGATAAATACTGGGCAGAATGTTCCACTTAATTTGGCTAAGGATGAACAAGAATTCCGCCCACCCCAGGACAGCGATATCTACACTGAAGTCGAATAAAGCTGCTGTAGAGGATGGAGCGTCCGCGGAACTGTTCAATCAGCTGGAAATAATTTGGTTGGAAGCAGGCAACAGCTCATCTGTAAGATATGGTTGGAGGAAAGCATTCCCAATGAGATCAGTCCCTTGACAACGCATTCAAGACTCTCGCTGCCGTTTTGTGTGAACGGCTGAAACTATTCGTTAATGATTTGGTCCGCATCACTGACATTCTAGCGCTGGGAAGTCCACAATCGACCAAAGCTTCACACTACGGCAGATCCTGGAAAAGACGTAAGAGATGCAGATCGACATTCACCACAATTTCAAGGTGGCATATGATAGCGTGCATAGAGATGAGCCGTGTCTAGTTTTGGAATTCTAACCAAACTCGTCAGATTGTGTAAGATGACGATGGAGAACTCTCGGTCCTTCACCAAGCTCGGCAACGAACTCACCGAGACCTTCAATGCCAAAAAAGGTTTTAAACAAAGCGACGCACTGTCATGTGACTTTTTCGCCATCATTCTTGAGATGATCGTGCGAAACTCAAATGTGAACACCAGAGGCACGATCTTCGAAATGCTTGTTCACCTGCTTCCTTATGGGGACAACATTGACGTGATTGGACAGTCACAGTGAGTCGTTAATGAGGCGTTTGCCGGAAAAGATATGAAAGCAGACCGTCGTGCCCAGAGAATTCCAGATCCACTCTTGAAAGTGCATGAAGAAGTCCTTGCACGGTTTGAGAGAAAAGTTCTGTGTGCGATCTTTGGTCCGGTTTGCCTTGATTGCGTCTAGAGAAAACGCTTCAATGACGGATTCTGTAGGCTGATCAAATGTCTTGGAACGCAAAGCTAAGGATGACTAGGTCATGTTGAGTGTATGGACACCACCGCTCCGGTCTGGAAAGGCTTCGAATCCGAGGCATTGGGACAACGCAACAGAGGATGGCCTTGGTAGAGATGGCGCATACAAGAGGAGAAGGTCCTCAACCATATCCTTGACCGACGGTAGAAACTGTTCCACCAGGCTCATAGTTATCGTGATGTATTAGGATTAAGCTCAAATTTTGACACCTCATGCTTTAATGCTTATGTGTGTGCAAATCACTTCTTAACATCTTTATCTACACAAATGTAACTCATGTTTACCAGAAGGAGAACTTAGCCTATACAGGGTGATTTATTGTTATTTTGACAAATGTTTTCCACTCGAAGTTCTGACAGAAAATCAAAATCATACCTCCGTGGAACAAAATAAGTCACTTTGCACTTGAAGATTAAAATTCTGTGTAGCTTAAAAGTGGATCTTTCAAGTGGACCACCTCAGACATAACCATGGTCAACATCTTCATGATATTATTTTTAAACAGTAAATGCCATGAAAAGATCTCTTAGCTGATGGTCAAAATAGCTAGCTAGCTTTCAAATTTATGTGTCTTATTTTACATCATAAATCAAACCTTAAGATGAATCACCCTTTATCACGGGCTCAATGTGCCCAGGGACTGTTCTACCACCCTATGAGATACAGCACCCGGCTGTAATGAAGCCCCACACTGCTGTGCGATTGATCCCATAACCGCCTTCCTTAAGCAAGAAGGCTTTAGACCTGAGTATCAAACCACTGTCACCACGATAATCCTACAAGAGGTCTTAGCGTACGGTCAGGTTGAAAGAAAGTTTCGGGTACTCTTGACTTGACCGTAAAGTCACCAGAATATAAGCTCTTTTCAAAGTGTCACTCTCCTCTCTAGTGGTTTGTGTGACTCGTATCGAATGATGGTGTCAGAAGGCTGTACAATTTCAAGCATTCACTGCGAAGAAGTATCCTTCTGCTAGTTCCACCAAGCCCTAAAGGCACACTCATTCAATTTTAAATTATCCAATCTTTAGTCCCCTTCTTGTCAAGTTGAAAACTAAGTGATCTTCTGTTTGTTCTGCTCCTCAACTATGTACACGAAAGATACAAAATTGACTTCATACGGAATTTTGCCACTCCGCGCATTCTAGTGGCATAGTCTTCGCGAGCGGAATGCAAAAGTTTCAAAGAAAAATGATGCAAGTTCCTCAGACTTCACCTTGGAGATCTGGTAACCGGGATGCAGCGAAATTACGACAAGCATGCGACGCTGTATCAAGGGCGAATGTTTTCGCCAAAGTTCAAAACAAAGGAACTTCTCTGGTCAATTACCGTATCTATGCAAACAGAAGTTGGAGGAGATATTACACACATGCGTGTGCAAATTTCCTCGATACATATTGAGTAGAATCTTTTATTCACCAAACTTTAGGGCTGATTACATTCTGTGCGGAGAGACGTTAGCTCCTCCCGTGCTCCTGAGCATATTAGCACCGCATTGCGACATGCATGTGGAAGACGCAGTACAGGATATGGCGATGAACGATGAGAGGTTACCGAAAATTGCACTCAGGAGTGCAGTAAGAAATTAGGAAAGTTTCCTCTGAAGTCTTGCACCTAAGCCATGGGTACAATTCACATGTAACTTTCTCTCAAGCTTAACTGTTTATTCAAATTAGTAAACAGGGGGTAATCGAGGTGGGGTTTTGCTCCTTTCTTGTGTAGTTTGATGCAGAACGTGCACAGAGATATGTTTCGAATGTCTTGAGGCATGGTTTGAAGTTCTATCCAGTGTTGTACTGGAAAATAATTTTGAAAACAACGTTTATGCTGTATAATTCAGTAATTTTCAATTTTGACTCCGTATGGTCTTCTAAATGGCACAACAGCCTGCGTTGGAATTAGGACTCAGAAACAACTTGCCTCCAGTTGATACGGCCTCTCGCCAGTTCTCTCTAGGCATCTCAAACGAGGACGTCCTCTGTGTATTCTGTGTGTATAGGTATTCCTATGGTCCCTATTCGCAACCTTTTCGGATCTACGTTGCCCAACTTCAGGCTCTACATGAATTAGCTACTTTAAGCATTTTATTTGTAGACGCTTGAAACTAGGCGCATGCTGCCGTACAACCTATAGACTTCGCCTATGAATATTTTTCTCCCGACGCCATAAACAGGAGAGAAGGAACACTTTTCCCTTGAAATGTCTCTAAATCACAACTCATCCGCTTTGAATTAGGCTCAGACTTTTCTGCGCCACAAAGAAGGGAAAAGATGACCAAGTTGCTGAACAAAGCCACATAGGCCTTAGAAAAGGACATTGTTAATCAATTGAGTTCAAAGAAACAGCTGGGGAGGCAAGAATGATTCTGCCATCTGTTGTCGTGCGTAACTTGCGAGCTATGGGAGTCGAAGTTCTTCACTAGCTAAATGTAAGACCAGCCTAAGGTGACGTTTTGGCCAAGGTGTTGATGTTGTCTATCATTTCTTAATGACAGCATATACTTCTTTTTCTCCTCGTTCCCCACTAAGACAATTTTGGCCATCTTCGTCGCAATGCCAGTGCATGCTTTTCTGACATCTCGCTGTGTACGAACAATCACGTCAATATCGTCCGCGTATGCTACCAAATGCACGGATATTTAGAAAATCGTCTTGCACAAACTTACGAGTTTGGCAGGAATGTCAGAGATGAACATGGTGTTGTATAGGCCGCCTCAATGTGAGCTGCGCCCTTGAATTCGGCAAGAAGGTCGTGAGGGTGGATTTGCATCTCATTGTTTTTTTCTACAATCTGCCAAAATGTGGAGATTTGGTCCATAGTGAACTCCGCCGGCTCGAAATAACACTGGTACGGATCCTTTAAAAAATGCGATGTTTAGGAGACCTTTCTTTTGGTACGTGGCGGAGTTGAAGGGGTCTCCTTTTTCTGAAAATCGGTTGAACTATACCCCGATCTATTCATTGGGGATACTTTCCTCCTTCCCTTCCAGATGAGTTGACGTATGTACCAGTTCATCTTCAGCTGCCTTGAAGAGTTCCACAAATAGCCCGTCTGCAGCAGTGGCTTTATTTGATTTACGTGTCGACATCAATATCTTGACTTCGTTTTGCTCGGCGTGACGGAATTCTCTTCTAATTGCCTGTCCTAAAGTTTCCCTATTATCATTCAACTTTCTGCAGAAATGATTCATTTAAATCTTCGATTTTAGTACGAATTGTATCCTGTATGCACAGGCGTCTGTGCAAAGTTTATAGTCATTGGATAGTTATTTCATCCGTTGGTAAAACTTTTGGACATCATTCCTGGGGCAAGAACTCTCCATTTCCCCTGTCGTTCGCACTTCATTCCCATTTTTTTTTATTTTTAGAAGCCGATCCTGTTTCCTTCTTTTAAGAGCTTACGGACAGCTCTCCACCTTCCATCCAGCGTCGTCTTTTGTCCTGCTAGATTAGCTGAATGCGCCTGCCTGCACTCGTTGTTCAACCAGAGGCCCTTTCTGAGTGGCATATAACTGTTTTGCCTGGCAGTGTTGGCCTCTTTGAGAACTGAGAGAAGTTAGTAGCGTTTGATAGGATTTTTACCTTTTCGACTTCTATCTGTTGTGGTCTTACCCTACTCTGCGTTGTCTTATTTGCTGAGGAGTCAAGTTCCTTAGAATATTCGCACATCGGGAAGGCGGTAATCAATCTCTCTCAATCAGAGTTTCATGTACTGGCTACAAAGGGGTCTCGTTCCATCACGAAATCCAGGAGCCTTAAGCTGTTCTAGCCTGTCTTTTCCTACAGGTTCTGCTTTCTGAGGGCTTGTGCAAAGATGTTTCACAGCATTGCGTTAAGATCTCCTAGAACGATCTTGGTGCTGTAGCTGTCCTTTTTTTTGCGTGGGCATGGGCGCACACTCTCATACATATGTGGCCTTTGAATCGACGAATATGTGATGAGCGTTAATCTCTAGTTTTTGGGTCTAATTTGAATGTGTCGAATTTTCAATCAGTTTTAAACATGCAAAACTTTTCAAGGAGAAATTCAGTTTTTGGTTTGGCTTTATATAAAGTGAAGCTTAACCTGTCAATTTTCGCATAGGTCATAGTGCTTCAAGATGCAAATGAAATTACCAGAGGTATCCGAGCCAACTGTTCTTGAACACACTGTCATCTCGACAAGCATAATGTTTAACAAAATGTAAGAAATGACAGCTTATTTTTGTATGTGGTTAAGGAATAAGATCCCGGAATGAAAATTACCGAAATACCCAACGTCCCGAAATGACGATATCTTAAGAAATATCATAATGGTGTGATTGGTCGCCGTGGTGTACTGGGTGCGTGCGTCGATCCACATGATTCTCGGACAGAATACCTCTCATTTTTTTACGGCACCCTCAATTGTCTATTGAAAGCTTCTCAAATCTCACCTTTTGGGGTCGGCAAAAAACTGTTGGTCCCCTCTACTCGTGAGAGAACAGTAGCACGTACAACACGAGTAGTTGTTGTAGAAGTTAGGCCCTGGTCCCTTTTGGGATGTAGTGCTACACAATTAGATAGTCTTTAGCGTTATGATGTTGCAAAATCACCTTGTAATGCCATTCTGTTGATCCTGGGCATTTTCGACGCAAGGCATGGCTCAAACGTATTAGTTGTAGTTGATGAGGTTTCCCATCAATGGTTTCGCCTGGTTTCAGCAGCTCATAGTACATCACACTCGTCTGCTCCATATGCAGAAGATGACCATGACGTTTCTTTGGCATTCGTGCAGACGATGATTTAACGGGCTTACCAGGATTTGCATCGTATTTATTCTTCTTGGGGTAATCGAAATATATCCACTTTTCATCTCCAGTCACAATCCGATGCAAGAATTCCTCCTTTGATGTTTTTCAAGAAGCAGTTCCCAGGTTTAAAATCGCCTTTTGACATCTCTCGGTTTCAGCTCGTAATAATAATAATAATAATTGATTGACACTACAGCCCATAACGACCAGGGCCTAGCTTCTACAACAACTACTCGTGTTGTGCATGCTATTGTTCTTCACGAGTAGAAGGGACCTACAGTTTTTTGCCGACTCCGAATGGCGAAATTTGTGAAGCTTTCCATAGACAATTAATACTCTTTGAGTGTTGTCAGCAACTCGAAAGAGGTGGTGCCGTGAAAAAATGCTAGGTGTCCCGTCCGGGAATCGAACCCAGACTTTCTGCGCCGCAGTCGATGCACTTACCACTGTGCCACGGCGACCACGGTTTCAGTTCGTACAGCACTCGATTTCCTTGCTTTTGAATATTTATTAAAATTTCTTTAACCGAACGGAAATTGTTTGCTGAGTCAATTCCCAACGATTGTGAGTTTGGCACGGATCTTGATCCAGTAAGCCCTCCAAAACCTTATCTTCCAACTTTCCGGATTGGCCAAGACGCTCTTTGTCTTTGACGCTAAGATCAGCACTTTTGAAGCGGCAACACCACTCTCTGCATAATTCATCGGTCGGAGCAGATTCACCATAAACTTCTACAAGCATTCGATGGACTTAAGCTGTACTTTTCCTCTCACTAAAAACGAAAGTCAAATCTTCTTGCGAAGACACATC
Organism: Eristalinus sepulchralis; assembly: GCA_944738645.1. NCBI lineage: Eukaryota > Metazoa > Arthropoda > Insecta > Diptera > Syrphidae > Eristalinus > Eristalinus sepulchralis. Next base: position 13,173,084 of record OX122885.1, on the reverse strand, counting down.
CGTACATTTTTAAAGAAGCAAAAAAACAATGTTGTTGTCTTAAACAGACGCTGATGCCCATTAGGTTTTGCGGAGAGACACACTTTTCATGTAAATTAGAGGGGGTCGTTTCCAAGAACAGCCACAGCTTGTAGGTGGCGCCATCTCTTGGAAATGGATGGACAGGACGAAATAAAGTTGTAGCCCAATAATTCAAAACTTCATTTGTCTGTTGTAACTCTTCGTCCAAGATGTCGGTATTCATGAGCAGCGCGTACCTTGAAAAGGGTGTCCCAACAAGAGCGCAAAAATTTAAATTTGGTGTCATTCGAATTGTCATTGTTTGACATTTGAACAATTATTATTGTTTGTTAGTAGAAGGTATAAGGTTAATAAAAAAGGAGCGCTACACGAATGAACAACGTATTCTCATTGTGAAATTGGCTTAGCAAAATGGTGAAAGTTTGGCGGCTACAGTTCGCGAATTGCGATCAATAATGCTCCAAAAGAGTCAACTGTAAAGCGATTAATGGAAAAATTTGCTGAAACTGGGTCTGTAACTGATTTAAAGACAACAACGCGCCTTCGAACAGGTCGATCGACCGAAAATATCGCAGCAGTACGTGATGAGGTCGCTCAAACTCCATCCAACTCCATCCGACACCGAGCTCAGCAGATTGGTGTTTCCAAATTCACTATGCAGCGAATTTTGACGAAAGATTTGTATCTTCATGCATGCAAAGTTTAATTGACTCAGGAACTGAAGCCAGCTGACCTTTTCTTTTGAAGTCGATGGTTTATGGAAATAAGCCGACGACGACTCAAGCCTTAAAAGAGGAATATGGACGCTGCGTTAATGAAATTTCATTAAAAGATCGCGTATGTGCCAGCAAAGCCGCGGCGGCCATATAGCCGATGTGTTATTTCACACATAACCTCATCCTGCCTACTTTGCGATATAATAAAAAATTTGCGATTTTTTTTAAATATCTGCGTTTTATTTAAAATTTTAATCTTGCGTTCTTGTTGGGACACCCTTTACTTTTTAATATTTCAAGAAATTGGCAAGTCTTAAAATCAGAATGTTGTGCTTTTGTGGGTTAAGACATTGGGGGATTCTGGGAATTTCTAGAATCTGCACATTTTCCTTCTTTTGCGGGCATCTCTAGATGTACCTCTGAGCTCATCAAAAATAGATGCCAGTCCACATTCGTCCCAGAATCAAATGATGTTTGGTCCTCCTAAGCAACCGTCTAAATTCCTGATTCTAAAGGTCCAAAATCGGCCTATACAAGACGTGCTACTCAAAAACTGTGTAAGTAGAGGGCGAATGCTGGAAAAGGAGAACCGGGAAGATCGATCGACTCTGCGCCATGTAAAATAAAGTATACACAATTAGACTGGTCAACGGAATAGGTTAAACGCAAAGGAATGAGAAAAGAACCTCAACTAACTTTTCCGCAACTGCAGACAGCAGGCTGTTGAAAGTCATTCCGACAAGCGCCTGACACCAAAACAGGACGACTTCACTCACACTGTTCGACGAACGCAGTGCTTCCATCCAAATCGCCAGAAAATCTGCCGCAGACGAGCAACTTCAAGCGAATGAGTGAATACCCATTAAAGCTGTCTGCCGCCTTCGCCATGCAGTACAGACGTCCGTCATTGTCTGATTCTCTTCACAAGTGTCCTTATTAATTGTGTCGCTGCGAAGTATGATTGCTCTTCTGATGCCTGTCCTCTCTCTCTTTCTCTCTGTGAATTGAGGCATGAATTCCCTGATTTCTGCGGACCATCGGAACGTTCCCCTCAGTCCCCAGAACAGGAGAAGCAGTCGAGCCATGAAGAGGGTTCCAGAGTGGGGATTTATGTCTTGCGAAATGACGTTCTTGACAAAGGAAGAATCAATAACAGCAGACTCCTCGTTCTCGTATCCATGGGACATAATCATTTTTTCGCAGTTAGCCTTGAATTCCTGCCTGCCCGTGGGCAAACAAATTCCTTTCGCGTGTCACTAAAAATCGATGTTCGGGGCGATTATTTTATGTCTTCATGGCAGTGGGCTGTCCTTGTGTTGATTTAATTGAAGTGAATGGGTGCTGTTTTGATCAGCTTGTTTTTTGATTATCCCCCAAGCTCTGGATTCCGATTTCTTCCGTGGTTACATCAGTGCTCCCTGAGTCATTGATGGATTTCCCATCCGCATAATGACGCCAAATCTGTGAGAGGAATAACAACAGCCCTGAAAGGAAATAACAAAATGGATAAATAATTTTATTTCTTTTCGCCTTAATTCCGTTGAATCACTTAATCTGCATCCGGCCAAGCGTGGAGATTTGCGAGTGTACAGCAGCTTGGCTGAAGTGGGGTCAAGACTCCATCAATATTTACATCTCAAATCGCCCTAAAGATGTTCCTGCACCCCCGCCGCCGCCGCCGCCACCACCACCACCAGGGTAAACTTTGCTCATCTTTAAAGTTCTCCGACAGAAGGGAAGGGACCGCTGTGATGGGGCGTATTCATCACTATAAGTACATTCCGGTGAACTGCTGCACGGAAACTACTCCTCCGCTAATCGCTGTCTTACGATCTCGGCAACCGTTATCGCTTCAGTTAATTTTCTCATTTTCAAAACCTTTTCACTTTCATTCTTCAGGTTCAGTTTTTTTTTGTTTTTCTTTATTCGTCGCTTTGGAACTTAATTATGAATATTGTGTTTCCTGGGAAAGTTTTTCTTGATCCTTGATGTGATCCGATTGGCTGGAGAACACTTCGAGGTTATTACATTTTGCGCGCTTAAACTGTGCTCTATGTGTGGGTGTGCAGTTGGGCTTGCATCGCGGTTACGGTTGACTGAAGTTTTAGCAATAATCGTTTAATTAAAATTTATTCGATGATGATGAGGGATGAAAGGTTGGGCTTAGCGAATAATTACGAGGAAACTGTGCAGATCTAATTGAATGGTGCGAGGGATGGATTATAATAGGAGTGGGGGTGGAATTTATTCAGTCTGGGATGCTTTTTAATTGTTAGCAGATATGTTGTTGTTGTTGCCAATTAACTTGCTACGCTGGTTGAGTTTTGCGAAATGGGCAGATTGGTTGGACGAGAACGGCGGCATACTTGGGAGGCTTTCTAAACACTACCGGTTTGCACTGAAAAAATTAAACCTGTAGCCACCTTAAGAAAGCAGTGGAAGAAATGCAAAAATGAGAAAGAAAGCTGAATACATTGATCATAGCAAAGACATGAGACACCAAAATGGAAAGGAAAAGTGTTGGCGGCCTATGCTTTAACCAACAGTCAAGACCGCATGGGTCATCGCCGAACTAAGTTGCCCTATATTTGCCTATCCTAATTTTAACCTAACTTATCTACCTTATCTTTATCTACCTCTTTTTTATTTTTGGGGGTGGGGAAACACTGTACTTACATCGACCAAATCACACGACACTTCGGCAGATCCTGGAACAAACCCAAGAAGTACATATTGACGCGCACCACCTATTCGTCGCTTTTAAGACCTCATATGACACCGTGAATTGAAACGAGCTTTAAAGTGCCATGCCTAGTTTTGGCATCCTTACCTATCTCGTCAGATTGTGTAGGATAACGATGGAGGAATCTTGCTGCACCATCTATGTCGGTAACGAAATCACCGAGACTTTAAATATCAAACAGAAGTTGTCACATTTTTCCAACATCAGTCTTGAGAAGATCGAGACTAACTCATATGTCAACACCAGAGCCACAATGTTCTAAAAGTCCGTTCAACTGCCAGCTTACGCTGACATGATTTCATGAATACAGCAAGCCATGAATGAGACGTTTGTTGGCATTGAAGCGGACGCGGCTAAAATGGTCTGGTGATAAATGAGGGCAAGACGCAGTATATGTATAATGTTATCAAGGAAGGACACACACCATCGACGCCTCGGACAGAGCGTACCACAAGGCAGCAGAAATTTCGAGGTAGTCAAGGATTTCATCTACCTCAGCTCTGGAGTAAGCCGAGACAATAACTTAGTGCTGAGACCAAGCGAAAAATAACTCTTACCAATTACTGCTTGGGCTTAAGAGATAATTGAGTAACGAATTCATCATTCTAGACACCATATCGACTTCATATAATAATTGCATTATCCCCATCTCTAGCCCTCAGTCTTTTCAAGAGAAAAGTTTTGTCTGCGATTTTTTGTCCGGTTTGCGTTGATGGCATCTCGAGGAGAAAATCCAATGACGAACTCTATGGGCTGTATAGCGACATGCGCCTAGTCAAGCGTCTTCGGATACAACGCTTAAGATGAATAGGCCATGTAGAGCGTCTAGGCACTACTACTCCGGCCCGAGAAGTCTTCGAATCCGAGCTATTACTGTAATTTGTCTGTTTTCCAGAGGGAAACACTTCTGTGGTATGCCTACGTTTTCAGCTCCCACTACATCAGTATTCTGATGTAGTGTCTTCACCTTTTCTACAAGCGTCGCAGAGGGTTTCATCTCTAAGCCCGAGCACACTTAATTGTTTAGCAAAGGTGACGTGTCCCCTTAGCAGTCTGCAGTCTTGAGATAAAAGAAATGCCCAGGATAACTGACGTTTGGGAATATGATCTTGGTCAGCCTACATCCGGAAAAGTCATGTCATCTCTGGCTGTGCTGTTATGAGACCCAACCGTCGACGGAAGCCCTAACCTAGGATGCAGGGAGTCCCAAGTTGGGTTCGGACCCTACGAATGCATTTTTTTATCCTTGCCTAGCTAGTTCCACGGCAATCTCGTTCCCATGATCATGTGGTGTCTCGGGAACTAGACAAATCTTAGTAAATTTAGTCTGCCGACCAAGTTAAGGGAAGACTTGCATTCCTGTACCGTCCTGGAAGTGGTTAGAGGGCTTAGCAAAGCCGACAGCCTGGCTGTTGCTAGATAGTTCCCGACTTCCACCTATTTTTCACAATTCAGTTTGTGGCCTTTATGATCGCAAAAGCCTCCGCCTGGAGGACCAACACGAATGTTCCTAAAGAGGTGTGAAGCCTAATGTTGTCGCTTTCTACGAAAGCCACAGCTTTAGATCGTTGCGAGTACATTTCCTTCTCGGCTCAGTTTCTGCCTAGAGCCAGTTCTGGTCGCGGGAAAAGCCGACTTTATATGAACGTCGCAAGTGGATGTTGGTGATTCCGCATCAGACGGCATGTTCATGAGAGTAGTGTCATAAGAGAGGCGGTGCACGAGGTCATCAAAGATACAATGCGAGTTGAAACAAGGACCACTTTTGCTGTGAATATCAACGAGATCAAGAGGGGATCAAGAGCAGAGGCAGGCGTTCAAGTTAAAGCCCCTGTGCAGCCAGACAGAAAGCGCGAAATCTTATTTTTACCAAACGACTGATGCATAACAAAGACGAGTTCTTATCTTTGCCGTGTAGATCCATAAAGATCTTTTTGCTGATAGGCAGTAGGCATTACCGGAAACTCCCTTACTAAAGCTACCTTGCTTCAGGTCTGCATCATTTCAGCGTTTTTTGGCAATCGAGTCAAGAATCTGAGGATGCCTGAGGTCGCCAGTGCAGCTCCTATTTTTGCAGGCACAGCTCCTTGGCGGAGACGTTAGGAAGAAGCATAATGACCTACTTTTACTCAAGACCAACATTGCGTCCAAATAAATCGCGGATAGCCGCTCAAATTCAGCAAAGCCTAGTATAGACTGTCAAGGCTCTACAAGTCGCGTAACCTCAGCAACAACATCAAAGCTGTTGCTGCACAGGAAGATGGTTTTATCGGTTCTCACATATGAATCAAAAACTTGGGTGCTAAGCAAAATGCACTCCAATCTTTTGGCCGCGCTCGAGACGAATGTTTGACTGGGAATTGGTGGTCCGTATGTGAAGAGGGACGATTTAATCACGAACTGTATGTAGTCTATCTCAGAGGTTCTTTTCCATTTGTGTGCGCCATTTCATTCGAGGGCGTCTTTTGCTTCGTAGCGCCAGTAGTTCGGATTCAATGACTTTTTGGGCAGGAGTTGTGGTCAAATCGTTCTACAAGACATAGCCATCGTAAAATTTATATCCGAAGAAGCAGCTGCACAGTTCGTACAGGGTTAAATCTTCTGCTCCAGACGCCATTAATGCAATCAATGCAACGCAGAACATTTCTCTCAAAACGAAATTTAAGATCGAACGAAGAGGAACCGGCCTGAAAAATCCTTTGTAGCTCGCGAGATGGTGTTGACCAGGACGCTCGCTGGTTGACTGCGGCGCGTGATAATTTGGATGGAGAGTCTTGTTGATCCCGGTTGTCGTTTCGATGATGATGAAAGAATACAATGGTCCAGCAGAAAGACTTAGTACCAACATGAACCGAAACTTTTTGTGTTCGACTGCTACTCGCAATTATCCGAAGTACTTCATTTTTGACTTTGACTGCGAAGATTCCACAAAGGCAACAATTCGAAAAAAAGCGCTTCGATTTTGATGTCCTCTTTCTACAGGCCAGCAGTTGCATGAGACATCAGTTCAAATTAAACTAGGGCTTAACCTCTTTCGTATCGAGAAAGGAACAAACGACTTCGAAAACGTGTTTCAAAATCTTTATCTGTCAATACTTTCTATGCAGTGTCCGCAATCCAGAAGAGTCGTGAAAGATAGGTTTCAGGAGCTAGAGCGATGGTGTCAAGACATCTCCTTCGTAGCCCTTATCCTGATCGCCAAAAAATGGCTAAAGGAATGATATGGCAACTTCTTTTTCTTCTTCTTTCCGAGATGGACCTAGACCTCAACCAATATGTCTCTCCAGCCAGCACGATCTCTCGCCAACTGCCTCTAATTTTGCACTCCACATTGGTTGGGGTCCTTCTCCACTTGTGTGCGCCATCTCAACCTAGGCCGTCCTCTGTTGTCCCAACAGCTCGGATTCGAATCCTATTTGGGCTGGGGAAGGGGTGCAAAGTTACTACTTTTTTTTAAATACAGTAAATGATTGAGACTGCACCCTATACTCTATTGCTCTTCACACATCAAATTGTGGACCTCCACACCTCTGAATCCCACAAAGAGATCAAACTGAAATGACAAAACCCAACTCGTATGCTTTGAGCAACCTTTTTCCTACGAATTCGTAAATTATGTAAATTTTGTGAGCATCTCATGGATTTCAAATTAATGTGGAAGCCATTAAGCAGTCACTTAAAATCGACCTACATAAATGAATCCACATTCAAAATTAAATCATATGGACGACCTGACGAAAGCAATTATTTAAATCGAGAGGAGAGGTTATTCCGCTAAATGAGGCAAATAACTTTTTCACTTTGTGCCGAACAGTTCCTCCCCGTTTCCACACGCTTTCATTTTCGAATATTGTACACGCAAATTTAACCCGAACTTTTGAGCAGCTCCTTCAAACTATTTGAACAAAGTTCTGAAGAACGAGCGAATTGACCACAAATCGCTTTCATTTTGATTTAAGTCCTTCAATCAACCGCAAGCACCTAAACCAAACTGGAACACCACCATTGAACCAGCCACTAGCCATGAGAAGGACGAATGAATTAAAATAACTTCAAAGGAATGTTTTTCTTTTTTTTTTTGGGGAGGGAAAAAGTTTTAATTACGTTCTTAATCCTCTCCTCTCATTTTACCGGGACTTTAATGTTATACAAACGGACAACGGCGGAGCGCGGGGGGTGGACTTTTGTGAGGACAGGCACACAGTCGATTGGATTCGGATTCGGTTTGTGGCTTATGTCTGGCATCGCGTCTGGCCGGAGGTACACAAAAAGGCAATTACCATTTGATTGACATTTTGTAAATGCTGATGCTTAAGTCGATTGAATTTCAAGGGATTCAAAAATTTGGGAAACGATGTTGTTGTGGCTGACGTTCGCGACTAGATGGGTCCGAGTTTGAGTGGAGGCGAATGCATTTTAAGGGGTTCCCTTAGAAGGGACACTACTAAATGGACTATTTACTGCGACCTACCCCAGTTTGTATAGACACAGCGAAATCGGTGTTTCATGTCTGTTTTTGAATGTGGCACCCTTCACACAGGATGTTCATGTATTCTGTTGCAGGCTTAAAATAGCTACTCTCTACACAAAATGGATTAACCGGCGGGTAGCCCAGCCGAATTCATAATTTGCAGGAAATTTCATTAGCCGCCCACCCTCTCCTGCATCAAAGCGCAATATCTTCTGTGCAATTTGGAGTTTCTTCTGCCTCTTCTTTGTTTGGCGCTATAGTCGGGGGTTTACCTGGTCCTCAACCAACTAGCATTTCCAGTCAGCGAAATCTTTGCTCAGCTGCCTCAAGTTGCACACACCAAGTTGGTTGAGGTCCTTCTCCACTTGCGAGCGCCATATCGTTTGAGGATGTCTTTTGCTACGTGGCGCCAATAGGTCGGATTCAATGACTTTTTGGGCAGGAGTTGTGGTGTCAAATCGCTCTACTAGACCTAACCATCTTAAGCGTTGGATTCGCAACGTACATCGCGTACAGTGTTGAATCTTCTCTACTAGATGCCATCAATGCAAAAATCGCACGCAGAACATTTCTCTCAAAACGACCAAGAATTTCTTCATCCCTTTCAATAGAGTCTGTGTCTCAAACAGTCCTTCTCATTATTATAAATGATCGCCAGTCTGTTACTTCTAATCCAATCTAATCCTTTGCTGATGGCAGAACCCTCAGTTTTTCATGTTCGTTCCTTGGCTCCAGACCCTCCTAGTCGGACATAGATTGGGAACGGCAGTGTATGTTACGCTCATTCAAATGTGATCTTGACGGCATGATTGATTGGGGTAAAAACAGTAGCGTAGAATTAAATGCTTCCAAGACCCAGTGCTGTCTACTGTCACTCAAGCGGTCCCAAAATAACAAGCTATTGTTCATAAATGGCTCTAGCGTTGTTGAAATTGAACGACTTTCCATCTGTATCAAATCAACACTAAGTTGGATCGCATATTCGATATCACCAAAAAAAAGAGCGAAATGTCTAGGTTTCTAAAAGCATTGCAAGAAATATTTTAACCCTTTTAATCCGGGAACAATATAACAGAAAACTTAATAAATCCCGGAACATATAGGGGCGCCACTAACAAAAATTATTCATTTAGAGGGTGATTTTTTAGCTATTATCTTTTTAGCAACACTGGTTTAAACAGCTGACGCACATTTCGTGTTTTGTTTCACTGTCAAACATCTTCAGTTTGGTCTATAATTTAACCATGAACCGTCTTACAGACGAACAACGCTTGCAAATTTTTGAATTTTATTATCAAAATGGGGGCCTCTGTTACTCAGCAACGTGGAAAATTTCGTGGAAGGATTTACGTGTGATGCCTTTCAAAATACAGCTGGTGCAAGAATTGCCGAACGACCTACCGCAACGAAAAATTTTTGATGAATGGGCTCTTGGAAAGTTGGCCAAAGATCCACTTTTTTACCGAAAAATTGTGTTCAGCGACGAAGCTCATTTTTTGCTCAATGGGTAGGTAAATAAGCAGAATTGTCGATTGTGGAGTGAATATCAGCCAGCAGCATTGCAGGAGCTACCAATGCATCCAAAAAAAGTCACAGTTTGGTGCGGTTTATGGGCTGGTGGAATCATTGGACCGTACTTCTTCAAAGATGATGCCAATTGTAACGTGAGCGCTACCGTGAGATGATATCAAACTTTTTTTTACCTAAAATGCAAGAGGTTGACTTAAATGAGATGTGGTTTCAACAAGACGGTGCCACGTGATACACAGCACGCGCAACAATGGACTGATTAAGAGGCGAGTTCGATGAACATTTTATTTCACGTGCGGGGTCAATTGGGCGCCTAGATCGTGCGATTTAAAGCCTTTAGACTATTTTTTGTGGGGTCTTGTTAAAGCTCATGTCTATAAAGACTAGCCCGCTTCAATTGACGCATTGGAAGTAAACATGAAGCACTTATTCGTGAGATACCGGCCGAAATGTTGGAAAGAGTGGGCCAAAATTGGACTAAGCGTATGGACCATTTGAGGCGCAGTCAAGGTCAACATTTGCATAAAATAATCCTCAAACATTAAATTATATGGACCGCTCAATCGATACAAATAAACATTTCATGCATGTTTCTGAATTTTATGGGTTTTTTTTTATGAAAAACTTTCTTTAGCTTTTAGAAAATCACCCTTTAGTATTAAGTTTTTGGTAGTGGTGCACCCTATAAGTCCCGGGACTTATTGAGTGATGTATTATAAGGCGTACGACTGCCCAAAACTTGAGTATATCGCTCCTATCTGGTCTGGAGCTCCTAAGACCTTCATGCACCTACTCGATAGAATTCGTGAACGAGCGAGCGATAAAACCGATTGGTAATACTAATGCTGTGAAGTCAATGGACTCGCTAGAACATCGACGAAATGTTGTGTCTTGCGTCGATATTCGATCGCTATTTTAACCAGCTGCATTCCGCCCTGCAATACTCCCCTAGGGGGGGGGGGTGGCATGTCCTTCATTCACCCTTAAGCCCACCTTTCGACGAACAGTTTTAAGTTCGTTAAGTTCTTCAGCCGCACCACACGAATATGGAATGCTCTTCCCAGCCCAACTTTTCCCCGTCATTACATTCCACAGGCATTTAAAATCAATGTGCACCGATGCCTCCTCTCCCTCTGTTCCTCTATACCATCGGACCATGCTATGATATAATTCCGGTCACTTAAGGGTACCGAACAATCCCTTTAGCGTGCGCCGATTATAAAAAAATGGAACTGGACGGGGATAATTGTTTCTACTTCTTCTTCTTCTTCTGTGACGCTACAGTCTGGGGTGGACCGGGGCCTCAACCAACATGCCTCTCCAGCCAGCACGATCTTTCGCTAGCTGCCTCCAGCTGCGCACTCCAAGTTGGTTGAGGTCCTTCTCCTTAATAGGCGCATGTCACTATACAGCCCAGTCGTTAAATCTTCTCCTCGCTCGCAAAACTTTTCTTTCGAAAATACTAAGGGCTTCCTTATCCGCTTTTAGTAACATCCACGTTTCCGCGCCGTAAAGGCGTAGTGGGATGATCAAGCTGTTCTACAAAACCAGTATAGTTCTTTGAGAAAGAACTCTATTTCTCTTCTCTATTTCAACTCCATCCGCGTAAGCTAGCAGTTAAACGGATTCTTGGAAGATCTCTGGTGGTGCCTGTGGCGTTGACTTGTGATTTCCACACGATCTTCTCAAGAATGATATTGAAAATGTCATATGACAGAGCGTTGCCTTGTCTAAAACCTTTTTTGACATTGAGGGTCTTAATGAGTTCGTTATAGACCTTGACGGAGGAGCGAGAGTTCTCCATTGTCATCATACACAATCTGACGGGCTTAGTAAGAATGCCAAAACTAGACATGGCCCTGTATTGCTCGTCTCTATGCATGTCATATGCGGCCTTGAAATCGACGAATAGGTGGTGAGTGGCGATTTGCACTTCTTGGGCCTTTTCCAGGATCTGCCGTAGTGCGAAGATTTGGTCGATGGTGGACTTCCCTGGCCTGAAACCACACTGATAAGGACTTATCAGGCTGTTGACGAACGGTTTCAGGCGTTCACACAATGCGGCAGAGAGGATCTTGTGCGCGATGTTGAGGAGACTGATCCCTCGATAGTTGCCGCAGTCTGAAGGGTCTCCTTTCTTGTAGATTGGATAAAAGACGCAGAAATAACACTCATCGGGCATGCATTCCTCCGACCATATCTTACAGATGAGCTGGTGCACACCAAGTCATCTCTATCTGCTTTAAACAGTTCTGCGGACAGTCCATCTGCTCCAGCAGCTTTGTTCGACTTCAGTCTCGATATTGCTATCCTGACCTCGCCTAAGTCTAGGGATGGGGGATTCTTGTTCATCCTCGTCCAAATTAAGTGGAACATTCGGTCTGTTAGCGGTAGCGCCGATTAACTGTCTGCAGAAGTCAGTTTTCCAAATTCACACCATTCACCCTCTCAGATACGTCCCAGTTGGCGTGCTACATTGCTTTCCACTTTATTCCATCATACGGCTGAATTTCATCATTAAAGCGCATCTTGGCACAGTTTGGTTTTTTTCGGTCGGTCTCTGGTGAAATTGTTTTTGAATTTACTTCCACTAAAAACAACCCCGAATGCTGTTGGCCCAATTTAATGGGCAGTTTCCCTCCAGTCACACACTTTATTTGACTTGCTTGTACCTTGCAGTCTGCTGCTTAATTAAAAGCGGAAAAGCAAGCGTAGTTGATTTTTGTTTTTCCCCACTTGCACTGACGGCTTCGAGAGAAAATAAATTGGCTGCCACGACCGCAGCAACATCCGCCGGCTGAGCGCTAAATAATAATCCTGTGCACAACGTCAGCGGTGATTTGAGAGCCTTTTTTCCGGCCGGTCCTGTACTTACAAAATTCTTAAGTGTTTATCTTTTAGTCTCGGATGTGTACATACGAAATGCCTAAGGCGGTGTACGAGTATCGCCAGCGGCAGGTTTGGACGTTTTTTTTTTCTGCCTCTCTTCTGTTGATTTCTTTGAAGTGTGTGCACGACGAACATAAACTAGGACTTAAATTACGCACACACAGCTACAGCCATTTGTACTGCTGTTGGATTTAATTAAAGGAGGAATTTCTATTCATCTGAATAATTGCTCAGAGTCTCTTCATTACATTTCCTCTAGGGGTGTGTCAGGCAGTAGTCCTAACGGGGGGGCAGTGTGGGTGGGGTTTGTTTGAGTTTCAAAAAAATGGGCAAATAGGATCAGCTTTTCGTTTGAAGTGTGTATGTTTTTCGTTTGATTCATGAAATCCCATCATAATTCATTGGAATCATTCAACAACTCAATTGGCAGTCAACGCATTTCTGCACATCATCCAACTGGGGAAAGGGACGCGGCGCCGGGTGATGACATTTTATTGCAATCCAGGAGGCGAGCGATTAATGGTTTGTAATCACTTAATCCAAATTGATTGAATATCAACAGGACCTTTGCATGTGCGTTGTTAACAGATGCGAGCGTGTTTTCAGCTGGATTATGAACTGTTGCCTGTATCTACATGCGATTTGCTTGTCCTTTTTTTTTTGGGTGGCGATTGTAATTGTCATTAACTATCGCTTGTCGATGAAATTGCTCGGTTTCCCTATGACATCGCTTTGACACATGTGTGTGAAGCACACATCCCCACTTTGGATTCTGCATTGATACTTATTTAAGCCAAGAATTAAAAATATCTCATGCGCTTCAATCCAATCCAAATATTTCACGTATGCTATGTACGGCCATCCAAATTTACCACACAATCACAATCCTCATCAATTATCTGGCTGATGGTGGGCGAGGTGAAACGAATGTGATATCTCTGGGACTTGTGTCAAATTTGTCAAATTCCACGAGAGAAGTTGATGAATTTGTTACGCTTCCGGATCTCTGGGGTCACTTAAACATTAATGAATCTTGACATTTTCGATGGCGAACCTTTGAACCTTTGGCTCACCCTTTGAGAATCGGAACTTTCCACAACTTCTCCCCTGATAAAGTTAAATTCCTTTCTTCCGTTGTTTACTGCTATCCAAACCAGTTATCAGCTTGATGAAATTTCGAAATTTGAATTTCAGCTGCTTCTCCAATCCAGAACGACATTCAGCCATTTCCAGCTTCCAGTGAAGTATTTCACGGATTCATGTCACGTGGAAATTGACGACTCTTTGTAGGTTTATCTGTGTGGTCCAAAGCAAAAGTGCATTACGTGTGCCAGTCATCGGCTGCTTCGACTCAGATAGGGCAGGAAGTAAGGAACCTTTTCGTCTTTATGTGTCACTGTGGATAAGGGTTGATTCCGTAAGCGAACGCCTCATGACAATCCGCATTAAGGCTAAATTCGGGAACATCAGCCTGATTTGCGCTCACGCCCCGACAGAAGAGATGGATGACGACAGCAAGGATGAGTAAGATCTCCTAGAAAGAACATATGATCGATGCCCCAACTATAACAACAAGATCGTTCTAGGACATTTCACCGCTGACCTGGAAAAAGAGGACATCTTTGCTGGCGTCATCGGGAAACACAGCCTGCACGACACGACCTCCGGAAACGGACTCAGGCTGTTGGACTTCGCCGCGGGACGGAACTTGTCTGTGAGTAGCACGCGGTTCCCACATCTCAACATCCAGAAAGGAACTTGGCGATCCCCTGATCAATCAACCGTCAACCAGATTGATCACGTTGCGATCGACGTCACACACTCCTCTAGTATTCTCGATGTCCGAACATTCCGAGGCGCTAACATCGATTCGGATCATCACCTTGTTGTAGCCAAAGTAAGAACCCGGATATCGATAGAACAACGGAGTCGAGATAGGCCAAAACGGTTTGACGTCGGAAAGCTACAATCGCAACAGATTGCTGGGATCTTTGCCGACCGAGTCTCCCTGAAACGCTCAGAAAGTTCGACGCTACCTGCACTGACAATAGAAAAAGAATGGAAAGCATGCGTGGATGAGTGGAATCTCAGCGTCGTCTTACCGGTAAACAAGAAAGGAGACCCCTTCGACTGCGCCAACTATCGCGGGATCACTCTCCTCAACATCGCGTACAAGATCCTCTCTGGGGTATTGTGTGAAAGCCTGAAACCATTCGTCAACAACCTGATAGGCGCTTATCAGTGTTTCAGGCCAGGGAAGTTCACCATCGACGCAATTTTCACACTATGACAGATCCTGGAAAAGACCCAAGAAGTGGAAATCGACGATTTCAAGGCCGCATATGACATTGTGCATGGAGACGAGCTATACAGTGCCATGTCTAGTTTTGGCAACGCTACCAAACACGTCAGATTGTGTTGGATGACGATGGAGAACTCTCGCTGCACCGTCAAGGTCGGGAACGAATTCACCGAGACCTTCAATATCAAAAAAGCTTTTAGACAAAGCGACGCATTGTCATGTGACTTCTTTAACATTATCCTTAAGAAGATCGTGCCTAACTCACAGGTCAACACCAGAGGTACGATCTTCCAAAAGTCAGCTCAATTGCTAGCTTACGCCGACGACATTGACGTAATTGGACGAACACAGCGAGCCGTCAATGAGGCGTTTGCTGGCATTGAAGCGGAAGCGGCTAAAATGGGACTGGTGGTTAATGAGGGCAAAACGAAGTACATCCTGTCATCAAGGAAAAACGCACAACATCGACGTCTTGGACAAAGCGTCACACTAGGCAGCAGAAACTTCGAGGTAGTCAAGGACTACGTCTACGTTGGCTCCGCTGTAAATAGGGACAACAACACCAGTACCGAAATCAAACACAGAATCACTCTTGCCAATCCCTGCTTCTTTAGGCTCAAGAGGCAATTGAGTAATAAAGCCCTCTCTCGAAGGACTAAGATTGCTTTATATAACAGCTTGATCGTAGAGCAAAACTAGTGACCCAAGTACCAAACTGAGTTCGTTCTTGAGAAATAATTACTCCAGCTGGATAGGAAGCGTTTTCTGTGTCGCAGCACCCGGTTGAGAATATAACTCTCTACTGAGCCAGGAAAGTCCACTGGCCTGAGATGTTGCGTTTTGAACGTTACAGCCGCCCCGATACTCCTTTGAATTTCAATCAGTTGGTTCGAAAACTCAGTCACATCATCTGGAGAGGATCATCATCTGAATGGGCAGCCGATCATAGACCCAGATGCAATATACGCGCTGGTAGACCGCAGAAGACAATACAGGGGGCAGAAAAGACTCAGCTGGGCATATCTCTGAAACAAGGCTTACGGCAAGAAAAAGGGCAAAAACTTCTTGGGTCAATATGATCCAAAATGTCATTGCATAAGATCAGCTTTCTAAAGAGGTGTGAAGCTGTGAAATTTGAGAAAGCTAAAGGAAGCTGTGTGAAGCGGAAGTGGTAGGAAGGTACGTATTCTCCCAGATTGTTAAACTCAACCAGAATGGGTCTATGTCAAAAATCATGCCTTTGTGCCAATAAAGAGTGCCGCTGCAAAAGCTCTTGTTATTGAAAAACGTCCATAGTCGCAGTGTACACCTTTGACCGTGTTTTTTTTTTGAGGTTGGCAGTAACCTTCATTGACTGTAGTTTTCTGGTTTTCCGAAGAAAGACCAGCAGGCGCTTTTGTAATATAGGGCTTAAGTTTTCAGCTCCCACCGCATCTTCGCCAAACAGCAGCCACCTGATACGACAAAAGACGGGATTTTAACAGAGAAAGTACTCTGAAGTGTATTCACCTTCTTCACACAGGCGTCGCAAAGGGTGTCTTCAATAAGCCCAATCAGACTTAGGTGCTTAGCGAAGGTGAAGTGTCCCGTTTGTGCGCCGACAAGTTTTTTGCACTCTCTCTGTCAAGAGATAACAGAAAAGCCACGGATTTCTTGCTGACGCCCGGGAGCATGCACTTGGTCAGCCTGCATCCTGGAGAGTCATGCCATCTCTGGTTGTGCTGTGGGGAAACCCAACCGTCGACAGAAGTCTCTACCAAGGAAGCGGGTAGTCCCAAGGTGGGTTCGAGCCCTCCGTATGCTTCTTTAGAACCCTGCCTAGCTAGTTCATCAGCAATCTTGTTTCACATGATCCTGTGCTGTCGCCAGGAACCAGCAAGTCTTAGAGAATTTAGTCTGCCAACCAAGTTAAGGGAGGACTTACGCCCTTGGACTATCTTGGAAGTGGTTAAAGGGTTGAGTAAGGCCTTAATCACAGCTTGGCTGTTGCTGCAGACGCAAATGCTGCGCCCCTTCCACCTATTCTTCACAATATAGATTGTGGCCATTAATAGTAATAATAATTGAGTGGCACTACAGCCCCTAACGGGCCAGGGCCTAGCTTCTACAACAACTACTCGTGTTGTGCGTGCTACTCTTCTTCACGAGTAGAAGGGTCCTACACTTTTTTGCCGACTTCGAACGGCGAGATTTGAGAAGCTTTTCATAGACAATTGATACTCTTTAAGTCTTGTCAGCAACTCGAAAGAGGTGGTGCCGTGAAAAAATGCGAGGTGTCCCGTCCGGGAATCGAACCAAGACTTTCTGCGTGGCGGTCGACGCACTACGCCACGGCGACCACTAGCTGGTGGCCATTAGGATCGCAAAAGTTTCCCTCTGGTAGACCGTGTGTGAAGTGTGTGAAAGAGGTGTGAAGTCTAAAGTTTTCATCTTCCACGAAGGCCCCAGCTTTAGATCTTTCCTTCGTCTTGGAGCCGTCCGTGAAAATCCGAGTATATTCCCGTCCCGATTCAGTTTCTAGTCAAAGCCAGTCTTCAACACAGGGAAAGTCGACTTTGTATAAACGACGCAGCTGGATTGTTGGTGCCCCTGCATCAGACGGCATCAGGCTTGGGTCATAGGAGGTTATCAAGACTCAAGTGCGAGTTGATCCCAAGATCATACCTTCTTTGTCGGGAGATGGCTAGGGAGAGGGAAGGGAGATTAAGCAACGCATCAAGAGCAGAGCCAGGCATGCTGGCTAAGGCCCTTGTACAGCTGTTTGTTGACTGTTTGAACAGCTGGCTTATCTTCGTCACCACTTGTGTGAGCAGTTTCTACCAAGGATGCTCTATGGATCAACTAAAGCTTAGTTAAGTGCTGTTTGTGGGGGCTTTTGACTAGGCATAAAACCTAATTTGTTTCCAAATAGAACCTAGAACGTGTCCCCTCAAGCACTTGTCTCAGTCAAAAGACATCCACAAAGGCTTCATGCGAAAGCCACTGGGATCATCCCTGTTGGACCCCCCAGGTCGAATTTTTTAAAGCATTCCCTTAGCGTCCATTTCAGTCAATCTCTTTAAATCGTTATCGTTCCACAAAAAAAAAAGACGCGATAATGACATCACAGGTCGAAACCACATCCCTATCGGTGGCATCCTCTGCAGCAGCTGTCGTCGTATTTCCTCTGCTCATTCTTACACATCCTGCGCGCCGCCTGCATGGTATGAATGTCCGCTTTTTATGACGTGTGAATATATCCCCTTTGTTGTACGACACCTGTAAAGGATTTCGACGCCTGACGTACTTACCCGCATCGCAAATCATTGTCCACCCATACATCGGCGGTCCTTTCGAGCTTATGGTTGTGCTGTGTGGTTTTTTTTTGTTTGTTTTCAGCACGTTGAGATGTTTGTCCTTCACATAGCCGCGCACCCGGCTGCTAGGGGTTGCGTGAACCATTGAAATTGGCCGTCGAGTGGTCGCAGGGGTGGTGCTTCAGCTTAACTTTTGCATTGCACGGGGATAGTTTTTTGGCTTCCCGCCAAGTCCACTGCACACAGAAAAACTTCTCGCCACAACTCACAGCCGTTTTTGGGAGGTTTTCATTGAAAAATTCGAACTTATCAGAAACGAAATTTATTGAAATGTGTCAGTGTGCAGGTACAGAACGATCAAATATATTTCAAGACCTGCACGTCAATTCAAAGCGCAGTGAAAAATTGTTAATTACTCGATTCAACGTGCAGGTCCTTTGTAAATTGTCCTCCTCTCCTCGTCTCCCTCTCCGAATTCTTTTCATTTTTTCGATCCCTTTGCGAAGCCACCCTGCTCTTGTTCTTCACCTTTGAAACTTATTTTCTATTCTTGCTCGCGACTCCTTTTTCCTAGTTTCCCTTCTCCCCCGCGGCATTAGCTTTTTTTTTCTCGTCTTCTTCCATCTGCGCCTCAGCTGGAACAGTCTGCGACGTGAGTGTATCCATTTGTCCATGAAGTTGATGAATAAGGTCTCCTTGACGGCGCCGTATATTGCCCAGGCACACAAGGTCCTTTTCCATTCGCGGCAAACCGTTGCACTTGAATTCCTCAACGCCGCAAAAGGCAACGGCGGCGAGTTCAAACAACAAACGCTCACGCTCGCTTGGGTGCGCTTGAATGATTTGCCTCAACCGAAATTGCACTTTTGCGAAATGTGAGGTTAGGGAGAAGAACGCCACTTGCAGGGCGTCGTAGTCCTTGTCCCTAACGGAAATCGCTGATGCAGACTTGAAACAGGGCAGACTCGGAATTTTTCGAACAGATGGACTCGCTGCTAGAGGAGTTTCCTCACACTCCGTCTCTGACGGTTCATCTTCCCCGGTGGGAAGGTAACAGTCGATGGAGTCCTCGGAAGCTTTCTTTTTGCAGCATGTTGACATTTTGGAGATGAATTTCGGCGGGTTTCCTTTTGAATTTGTTTTTGAAATTGTAAAAGTTTACGCACTCATAGTCAAGTGAGTTGAAAATCGACTGTAAAGCGATTGATTTGTGTGGCGCCCGCCAAGAGAGTCAGAATTGAATTTAAATTTTCAAGGATTATTAACATAACGATTGTTTGTTTGCGGACGTACCCAAGTCGGCAACAGGAGATGGGGTCTCGATGCCAAAACCATGCAGTGGATGTAGAAGGCCATAATGAGAGTCATCCTCAAGGATGATTGCATTGTTTGGTGGAAGACCACGCTGAGAAATGCACACTTCAAGACATTGACATCATTTTGCAGACTAGCAGGCCTAGGTATAACTAGCGCAATTAGCTCTAGTCACACAGCAAGGTTTGAAGTCTTTCTTAACCATTTTCCATATACATCAGATTCGCGCTTTTGAGTAAATGCAGGACAAAGTGTAGAGAAAGTGAATCGAGCTCAAAAAACTCGGCATAGCTGCTGATGAGTTGATAGGCATCTGGCGTACGTGCATTGCCCCCACAACTCCTCTAGTGAAGCACGCTGGTCACTGACAATGGCGATGATGATGGAGTTTCTATTAGAATTACGTACCCCTTTGGATTACTCAGCACTGAAGCCAGAGCAAAACTTCACTAACATGTCTCCATCCCGTAAACTTTGGTTTGCCAAGTATATTTCCCTCGCAGCTGCCGCTTTCGTTTACAATGATGGGTCTGACGCCCAATAAGGTGTGGACAGTGGCATTTACTTCCAAGAACTTAACCCGTGTCTAGTTTCGAACATGGCAGCTTGCTTTAAGCTCAGCCTTTTCTTAAGGGAAATATTCCATTTAGGGAGGATATTTTCATTCTCAAGCAGCTCTCAAAACCCTAGAATAAGTTTCGCTAAGTTCCAAAACAGTCTTTGATTGTCATGTATCCTTAAGACAGATGGCCGATGTCCAGAGCCTCAAGGAGCACGAAAAGAAACTCCTGCAAGTTCGACATAGTTTACCCACAGAGGCAGCTAACTGTTAAAAGTGTGGTGAGATATCTTGGCATTTGGTTGGTGATATCCACACAGCCACACAGCTTGATCAGCGCTAAGGAAGCATTCGCTATGGCAAGGGAACTGTTTTAAAGCAGCCAACTTGATACCAGAGTGAAGTTAATTTTCTACGAGTAGCTCATACGGCCAATAATGGTAAATGGTTGTTCCGTGTGGTTCAATGTGAGTCTTTTCTAGGTGGAAACAATGAGGGTGTTCGAGAGACAGTGCCTTCGAGCCTGTCTCCAGTTGTATCGGTCACCTGAATCCCAGTACAAGGAAGGCCTGATACAGAGAAGATATGATACAGTAGAGGCCTATACAGGGAAGGCCTAATACAGGGAAGGCCTGATACAGGAAAGCCCTAAAAGAGGGAAGGCCTGATACAGTGGAAGCCTGACAAAGGCAAACCAACCCGGACGTCGTTCGCAACCACGAGTATCTCCTACGGTTCAGTGGAGCAATTTCTGGATGCGATAGAGCAGTCTCTAACAAAGAATGGCTTTCCTGCGGGTGATTACATGGGAACCAGCCCGAATAGAGATATCCCAAACAACTGTATAGCAGAAGAACGCCGCGATGTCCCAAGGGAATATGACAATGTAGACATACACACACTCACAAAAGTATACATACGGCATGAATTTTTAATATTTTTCTTAAAAGAATCGCAAAACTTGAAATATTTTCCACTAATATTATTTATTCACATTAAAAAATAATAATAAAACAAAGTAAAACATAATTCATAATAAAACTTAAGAATAATACATTGTTTTTCCTTTTTTAACACTTTGGAGTTCTCACAAAAGTATACATACCCCCAAAAAATATTATATTTTCCATTGTTTTCGTGATGAGCTGTTTAAATTTGTTGGTGCCCTGCATTCAATACGCATTTCTGTACCAGAGAAGACAGTATTTTTTAAACTTCACAAAATAATGCCTAAGTCAAAGGAAATAACATTGGAAATTCGCAAGATCGTTTTAAAATATAAAAAAGATGGAAAATCATATGCAGAAATTGGGGAATCTTTAAATTTACCGAAGTCAACAGTCCAGATAATAATAAGAAATTTCAACAACACCGGTACTTTCGAAAGTAAGCCACGCTCAGGACGTCCCCGGAAACTGCATAAAATAATGCAGAGGCAAATTGTTAGATTTCTGATCGAAAATTCGAAACAAAGCGCTATTAAACTTACAAAAGATATCGGAAATGAATACGGAATATCTGTAAGAGCAGAAACGGTTCGTCGTTGTTTGAAGAAAGGGGATCTCCGTTGCAGAGTGACAAGAAAAAAACCGTTGCTAAAGGAGTTAAACAGAGCAAAACGACAAGCATATGCCCAGAAATATCATAACGTCCATCTTACAGCCCCTTCGTTTTAGGAACGAGTCATTTTCACCGACGAATGCAAATTTTACATTTTTGGTTGTGATGGCCGCGTTAAAGTGTGGAGAAAAAAGAACACCGAGCTTGAACCCAAAAATGTTGTTCCTTCCGTAAAACATCGAGGTGAATCTTTCATGGTATGGGGAGCAATGGCAGCAATTGGTGTTGGTGTTTTAAGGTTAATAAATAGAATAATGGATAAGCATATGTACATAGACATTTTGAAAGATATGAAAAAACTAAAACTACAATTAACGGGCAAAGATATACTATTACAAGATAATGATATACACTCATCCGGTTTGGTAAGGGAATGCCTGCTCTATAATATCAAAAATAAACTGGAACATCCACCACAATCTCCTGACCTAAATGCCATAAAACACTTATGGGATCATTTAAAACAACAAGTTCGGAATAGGCGAGTAACATCAATTTCAATGCTAAAATCAGTTCTGACTGAGGAATGGTATAATATAAGCCCGGAAATTACTCATAAGTTAGCGTTTTCCATACCTTTTCGTTTATCTGCAGTTATTAAAGCCAAAGGAGGCCATACTTCTTATTAATAGTCTAACTATTTTTATATTTTTAGTTTTTATCAAAATCGTATGTATACTTTTGTGAGAGCTCCAAAGTGTTAAAAAAGGAAAAACAATGTATTATTCTTAAGTTTTATTATGAATTATGTTTTACTTTGTTTTATTATTATTTTTTAATGTGAATAAATAATATAAGTGGAAAATATTTCAAGTTTTGCGATTCTTTTAAGAAAAATATTAAAAATTCATGCCGTATGTATACTTTTGTGAGTGTGTGTAACTTTCGCCATATACAAACGTGGACACGAAACGAATCTTAAATGTGACCGCTAGCATATTTCAATTAAAGATCATTCTTTTGATTCAAAAAGTTCAAACATCTTCTATCGGTCGGAAGTCGCCCGAGAAAAAATCGGGCACTACCTGATTCTGGAGACATGTATAGTCAACAATTAACACCGGTCTATGTCGGTGTCAGATTCTTATCGACTGAAGCCATCTCCCAGGGAATCTTCTCTTGGATCTATTAATAGGCATCGAGAGAGACGGATTTGAGCTTTTCGTTGCATCACAGGGTGGTGAGTGGTTGGTATTCAGTGAAAAGGGTGTATCTGATCTACGCGACAGCACAAGGGTTATGGTAGTCTAAGTTGTTATGGTACATTTTTTTTTCTTTTAGCCTTATCATTGATATGCTTATAGGATTAAAACGCGCACGGCGATAAATTTATTATGAGAACTTCTTCTTCTTTATAAAGTCTGGACGTTGCCATTAATTGTGAAAAGTGAAATCATTTAAATAGCCGCATAGAGCTAATTCGGATTTGTTATGGTCATTTGAAGCAATTTTTTCCCATTTGGGTATCTCGGACATAGCTTCAGTATTCTGAGCGTCAAGAGTTTGGGGCTAATTTGCATAAGCACGGTCTTCTGCAAAGCCTAAAAGACTCTAAATGTCATCAAGTCACTTGATCTTGACATCGCCCAAAAGCCACATTATTCGTCCAGGAAAAATTCTCACGCAAGTAAGTGCTCGGTGGTCGTTCGTTTGGTGTAGTGTGGTCGTGTGGCATTTTCTGGCTTAATAATAATTGAGCGCCACTACAAACCAGTGCGTTGTATGGCTTGTTGCCTCGTATTTCTGGAACCACATGCAAACTGAGTCTTAGCCTTCAATTGCTGGCCGAAAAAAATCGATTATCATTCAACCATACCGGACCGGTGTGAGTTGACTGTAACCATCCACCCATTGGCCTCTTCGAAGAAATATGGACCAATAACCCTTAATGACCATGGATGGATGGATGCAGTGGCACCTCTACGATCACTTTTGTGTTTTTTGAGCGGCGGTTTTCTGTGTTGTCATACTCACCGAATGAAAAATGTGTCTTATCACTGAAGAAAGTGTTGTCTGAAAAACGGCTGTTGATTGTTATGTTACTCCAACACCCAAGAACCGTCCCTACTATGATCTGAATAGTCAGCAGGCTTCGACGGCTGGGTGAGTTGAACTTTTTAAGGATGGAAGTATGGGGTTATACGATACGAAACTCCGGATCCTCAACGGCACTTGCACCTCCCACTAGAATATTTTCAAATTATCGAGCATTACCAAGATGCACAGGCTTTGCGACATCCGTGACACTTCCACTCTCCTTTCATCCCAGTACAATTTTTCTAGAAGCGTAGTTCATGGATTATGACGACCACCAAAATCGTGTAATGTGCTAAAAGTGGCATATTTTGTTGTAAGTTTGAAAGATTTCAACGAGTTATTCGACTGTAAAGTGATCATTTATTGTAAATGGCAAATATTCAGCTGATTTTGTGCCACTTAAAATGACAGCTGACTTTGGGAGGTGTCAAATGTCAGAACTTCCAACGTGAAGCCATGTAATGAATGACCTCTTATGATGCTATGCTTAAGTGGGTAGAGTTTTCTATGTATTCTAGCACACAAACACACGTACCAAAAGGATCATTGACAACAATGTAAATTTTCATGTCTGAGATAAGGTACAGAGAGGACCTCATTCCCGCAAACTTCTCATAAATTCCAGTGCAAATCAGTCATAACGCAAAACATCTTAAATAAATAGCCAGTGTAAATGTCAGAATTTCATATCCGTCGCACAAATTGCCTACAGGCTCGAGAACAAAGGACAACTTAAGTCTAAGCCCCTCCAGCCAACCCGACCGATCTGCTCCCATTACACATTAAACCCAAAAAAGAAAACAACAAATTAGCAGTCGCATAATTGGCAGCGAAATAACACGAATAATACATGAACCTACACGTGTGCGTGTGTTTGTCAAGCCACTGTTTGCGCTCGCAGGAGCTACCTACCTGAAGGTGAAAGCGCCGAAAGGGTAAAACAACATTCGTCCATAAGAGTGACTGTATCAATGTGCGGATAATTACGGAGTGTAATGGACTTAAGCCCCCGGCTGACAGTTGTTGACATACCTCCAGTGAGCGGTTAATCCCCTCGAAAGTGGAGTTTAATAAATTAATTGCCGCCACCGCGCCACTCGCCTGCGCGACGCTCTGTTTGCAGACCATTTCCTTCGTCCCCAATTGCAAAATTAAATACATCCACCAGACGTACAGTTAACTGTGAGAAAATGTCGCCCCACGGCCTACCTGTGCCGACGTGGGAGTAATGACATTTTTTTTGCCCCAGCTACACGGTCCTGGGTGGTGGGCCGCGGGCCAGACGCGCTTTGGCTGAAATTCGTGTTTAACGTGCGAGTTAGGAATTGTGTTTGAAAAGAACTAATTACGGCGACCAGGCCGCCAGGTTTGATCAGGGAAAGTCAATTTCGCAACCCCTCTGTGCACTTTTGCGAAACCAATTGGAGCGTTGATAACAGACCTCTTATGAGTGCATCTCTGCGGTGGCAGGGGTGGTCGAAGAAGTGGCCTCTCACCAGCAGTCGATTGCTATCTGGCAATCTCCTCGCCCATCCCTCCACTCCACATCCAATCAACTCCTGCACAGATCGTTTGAGAAGAGTCCAAGTCCTCTGACCTATGAGATGGTTTTATTAATTTTTGATTTGCAACAAGTTCACAGCCAGCTGGAAGTGTGTCCTTGTTCGTGCCAGTTGCTTCTGGTTCGGCTCCCATGTCGAGATGACTGTTGAACTATTCTGCCATCTCATCAGGAGATGAACGAGTTTTTTGCAGTTTATGAAGTCTAATTCCAGGGATCGCCTGACTGCTGGCGAAAGTACGGATAACAGTGCGGGCAAAGGAGGGTGTGCCACAATCGGGAAAGCAGAGGGACAGGACGAGAGAGGGAGAAATTAATTATTAGTTTAAGAGATAGAGAACTCAGAGTCAGCCGTATAAATATGTAAGCTTTGCATCAAGGATAATTTACTGCTGCTTTCTGCAAGTCTCTATCTGAAATTAAATTTTTGAAACACCCTTCAAGGAGTAGGGGGGCGAAGGAGACTTCGTGATTTCAGGTAGAAACTTTGCAAAGTTTGTAGATTTGCTCCCTTTTGTCATCCAGCGAGATCCAGGGGGATTAGGGGACTGCATGTCGCAATCTTTCCAAGGAGTGTGGACTTGTATGCTTGTCGGACACAGAGAGGTGATCGGGTGGTTAAAGTGCTTTTGCAAAAATTAGATTCCATTAGCAGCTGTCTTTAAAAATTTTTCAAAAAAATCAGTCTCTTTCATATTTCTTCATAAAGTTGGCTGTCATTCATCGAAAATAAACCATTTAATGATATTGTGCAGAACTGGGGACAGCACTTGGAACATAAGGGTTTCCTTTGTCGAAACATTTACAACGAAAGAAGCGGAAGAAAGAAGTAAAATTGCGAGATGTTCACACAATCTAAAATGTCACTTTCAGCACGTGTGTCGACGCAGTTACTCACTAAGAGCCACTAGGTCACTTCACCTACTAGCCCACGGCACAAAGTGCAGACGAAATATATTGAAACTACATTTATAGAAATATTTCCCAAGAGTATGTCAGCTACAGGTGGTTTCTAGGTGTTTGTGCGTTTGATTATTGCTACCGATGGTTCATTGTGCAAATCCTTGCTCAAGTCATTGCCTAAGCCCAAGTCTTGTACAAGTCCTTGGCCAAGATTTTGACCAAGTCTTTGACCAAATTTTTCACCAAGTCCTTGACCAAGTCTTTGACCAAGTTTTTGACCAAGTCCTTGAACAAGTCTTTGACCAAGTCTTTCACCAAGTCCTTGTTCAAGTCCTTGACCAAGTCTTTGACCAAGTCTTTGACCAAGTCTTTGACCAATTTTTTGACCAAGTCCTTGACCAAGTCTTTGACCAAGTCTTTGATCAAGTCTTTGACCAATTTTTTGACCAAGTCCTTGACCAAGTCTTTGACCAAGTCTTTGCCGAAGTCTTTGACCAAGTCATTGACCAAGTCTTTCACCAAGTTCTTGTTCAAGTCTTTGACTAAGTCTTTGACCAAGCCTTGTACACCACCAGAGCACCAGTCTTGTGCAAGTTATTGTAGAAGTCCTTGTTCAAGTCCTGGTACAAGTCCATGTGCCAGAGCTTGTCCGAATTCCTTCCCAAGTCTTTGTGTAAGTCATATGCCCGTAAAGGTCTTTGTTTAGGTTCCAGTTCAGTCGTTGTCAAAGTTGCAGTTCAATACCTTGTCAAAGTTCTGTTCCGAGACCTCGTTATTGAGACCCGTCACAATCATAATCCCCTCTCTGGTATATCACCCACCTACTCTGTCACCATATCATCCCCCCAGTAACCTTCTCGCATAATGCGCAACTATATGCACACATTAATGCCTTCAGTACACATCTTACCAACGAAAAGAACTAGTACTTTGCCTTGACATCGAGGGAGTTGTGGATAACACTGACTTTGACTTGTCAGTGTTGCGGAGCATTGCTTAAGTCTCCTTCAATTATCTGCACTTCAGGAGGCGTGTCGGTTTCGGCGCGGCGAGCCAGCGAATTACAAATAAAGTCAAAGGACACTAAAATCATTCAATGATTCGATTCTTATTTTCAAAGGATTATCACACAGCGCAGTTAGTGAACGCTTGGATACTCTGTACGGTGACTACTCCTTAATGGGTGACCTTTAAAAATCGGTTAAAACAATCGATGAGTTTTGTGAGCAGCAGGTGCCCGGTTAATAATTGCATTCTCGTTTCGACAAACCGCCGCTTGAGGGGAGACAAAATAGTCCACATAGAGGGAATCCTAAAAGGTTGCGTGAGTCATTATCTAAGGAATATATTGGGCAGAGCTGTCTGCAGGATAGGTGCTGCGTTTGCTCACTTTCAACAACAAGCATAACAGTGAGATCAATTCAGAGCAGATTTTGATACTGTTTAAGTCCAATACAGAAAAGTTTCGGCGTTGTTCTCTGAAACGAAACATAGAACAATTGGTACTAGCCAGAGACCGCGAACAGTCGAAACTATAAACTTCACCCGGTGAACATACACCGATGAAGACGAAGACTGTCCCATCGGCCGCAAAAGTTGATGATCACCGAACGACTTATGCCGAATTATTGATCCCATTCGCTGCCGAGGTTCAGAAAAATCGGATCCGTTCGGCTCGCACCATGATAGGCACCGGCTCACACCTCTGCTGCCACCACGTCCAAACCGGCTTCATTAAAAGTCAAATTGCCAATAAAGATAGTTCGTCCTTTCTTTGCGATGAAACTTATGAATCGTTATGAAGGTGCTAACTGAAGAAGCCAACTTAGGACTGTAGGGAAGAGGAAACTCTTCTAAACAAGGAGCCATCATTGTCACCTGTCTATCGTCTAGGGACCAGGCTCTAGCTTCTTCAACAACCACTCATGGCTTGCGTGTTGATGTGCCACTTGTCGAAGGAATCCGAAGTTAAATGCCGCCTTCAAACGCCGAGAATCGAGAAAAACTCTGTGATTGTTGTCAACAAGTCGAAAAAGGTGACGGATTTAAAAAATATGTTAAAACAAGTTTGCGCTGACTTTTCTTGTGAAGTCAATCTTAGAGACTTATTCCTCAGACGGATCACACGAATATGGAATGTTCTTCACAACTCGATGTTTCCTTCCCCATTACAATTTACAGGCATTTAAGATATACCCATGTGTGCAGGGGTGCCTCCTCTCCTTCTCTTTCTCTATACCAATGACCAATTCTAAAAATTAAAAAAGTGTGTCTCATGCACGACAAACACCAAGCCCAATGGGGTCAATGCAATCATAAACGCAAAAGGCTGTCCAAGAATTGGTCTAAGCAAATAAGCAGATTGCAACTAAACCGACACCATTGCTCTAAATCGGCCAAAAACAATGGTGACATACATTGGACATTAAAAAAATGTGGCAAGAACTTGACATGACAAGAAATTAACTTTATTCGAAAGATAAACGCTTGGCATATGACCGCCACGGCTGGCTTGGGCTTGGTTTTTATATTTATATACTGTCAAATACATTTGTGGCCGTATTTCAGCACTTATTCGGGAGTTGTTGTCCTCCAAGTGGGCAATTGTTTCAGGCTTATTTCGGTGCTGTCTATTGGCTTCACATATCCCAACAGGAAATAGGCATGCGACGCTAAGTCTGAAGATCTTGGAGGCCGATTCATGTGTCGGTAACTATGCAGGTACCATACGTTTTTATCAACTAATCACTTGTGGTACAAGCTGTGCGACATTATGCGTCATCTTGTTGAAACCACAGCCTTTGAACATCATGGTTGTTCGATTAAAGGGTCTGTAATCATGGCCTAGAGCGGTTACCATTCACTGTAACCTTCAGTGTAATATTGTTTTTAAAGAAGTACGGACCAATTATTCCCCCTCACACCAAATGGTAAGTTTTTGTAGATGTAACGGTGTTACAACATACACCTCAGGATTATTATTATTCGAAATACTGATTAATGACGTATCCTTTTAACCAAAAGTGAGCTTCGCCGTGCAACAAAATTGGGATCAACGGTTACCTTGCTTTGGGTCCATTCACCGAATCAACGCCTTGATAGGTCATCCTTTGGCATTAATTCTTTCACGAGTCTGATTCTGTAACGAAGATCATTCCGCAAGATCATCCATAAAGTAGATGAACACATCTCCGATTTCTGTGCACGATTGCGAAGAAACTGATTCAGGTCTTTGTCTACGCCATGCTTCACTTTAACGCATTCTATTACGTCTCTCTGGATGCGAAGTCCTTGAGACTATACGTGTCGCGAAAGCATTCCATAGTAAATTGAGTTAATTGCTCTGATAAATGATTAAGCTCACGGTAAAATGAACATAGTGCGCGATATGTTTTTAAAACAGATGCAAGACTTTCAAAATAAATTCGGACAATTTGTAAAAGACATTGCCTAGGCGCCAGTCTAGAACCGAACTAAAAACAAATCAAAATGGTCGCCAGTTAAGAGAGTGTAGCCAACATTAAAATAACAAGTCACCCCTTTTTTTAAGGAGATCCCCCATTCGCATACTACACTACACAAAAAAAAAACACTGCACTAAAAAGAAATCAAATTGTTTATGCATTTGATGTTCTTGTTTTCAAGTAGCCTTCAGTTGGCGATTAATTTTATTTATCTTCCTCCCGCCACCGTCTGCATTTATTTGTAGTTTTTCCAGTGGACATCTTTATTGCGGGCGTATCGGTTTGTGAAAGGAGAGCGCTTTACTGCGTGGAGACAGTGCGGACTGTGACGTTAAAACGGCAATAAATCTGTCTTTTATAAGCTTTAATATTTTCATTACGGGGTCTATACGTGCAAGCGCTTGTAGCTGACAACCCGTTTGATGGATTTTTGTTTATTGCTATTAGTAAGGGAATAAAATGTCTCGAAGAAATGTTATTGGGAAATTTTTTGTTTATTTGATCTGAGATTTTAGAGCTATTTGATAGTCGGCCCACAAACGTGTTTCGTTCGCCTTCTGATGTCATCTTGTGTTGATGTTTCTTTTCATAATTCTTTTACCTGAACAGAAAACCAAACAAATCTCATTCAAAAATCCACCCTCCCCCCTCCCCTGGCCGCGCTCATTTTAACGCAATCAAGCAGCGACTACTTCCAAGACGTAATTGATTATTAATACCAATATCGAATTATGTCTGATTAAAACTTTAATCTTCCAACGATTTAGCGGTGATGACGGCGCGATGGCGAGGGCAGCAACCCCCCACCGTCAATCAAATGCGTGTCGAAAGACTTACCGAAGTAGCGCGTACATAAATGAACAATAATTTCAGGATCACCGACCGACGGAAGTCGGGGGCAGACTACTTTCCGGGGTTAATAAAGCGAACGAAAGCACTTGGTGTCGGGGATTATGCTCTGTTGCATGCGGTTCTAGTTTAAAATGCTTCGCAAAGTTGAGAGGAGTGAATGGATTAGGATTTAAGTTTCTTAAGTTGTGGACGATGGGGTGAAGAAATGGGGCGCCCTGCTGAAGGATTCGTGGAAAGCACTTGAACATTTTTAAGTGGAATTGCGGACGGACATTTGCAGATGTCCAAAACCATGAAGATGGAAGTGATTTAGGAATTATTCTGTTAAGTCGCGATTAATTTCATTTATTAATTAGTTTGCTTCGGTCTTAACGTTGATCCGGAAAAAGTATTCAATGCTAATGCTGCACAGGATGTTGTAGATGATGGTTTGGATGCGTTGTGATGAATTTCCATTGGGTGGCACTACACTCCACAGGGGTGTCACGATATAACTTCCTTTGCGAGTACCTATGTTGGGCGTGCTCTTGTTTTCCTAAAAGTGGAGGAGACGTGCAATTTATTGGTGATTCAGAGCACCACATTTCATTTACAATGAAAACTCTGAGAGTAGTTTCAGAAACTCGAAAGGGGTGCTGCCGTGAAAACTGCTCAGTTCAGAAAATGATTCTGGGACACTTGAGGTGTTAGTTGTGGCACGTATACACTAGGCCACGACGTACACTTTGGTTTGGACTGAGGACTTTCTGAAACCACTGCCACTCTCTGGGTTGCAACCCCCGGTTCAGAATGCAACTTCACACTGAACCTGAAGAGTCTGCTAATCGCCTGGTCTGAATCAGTAGTATGAACAACCTAGACCATCTCAGACCAGTCAGCATAGTACACTAACCTTGATTCGGCCCGCGAAATTTGGTTTTAAGCCAGAGCCACCACAATAATCACACAAGGGGCCTGCCGCACAGTCAGACTGAAACCGAAGTTCCAGGGACTCCTAACGTCTCGTTGCACCAGAATATAGCCTCAGCTCAAGCTGTCACTACTAGTCAGGTAGCCCTCAACACCTGGATCTGGTAGCCGGCATTCCGCCACAAAGTGAACCTTGGTTCCATTAGTGATTCCCTCTACATTAATAATAGTGTTGCCGTTTTTTGAGCAAGTAAGTCATAAATCCAGTCAAATCATCTGAAAGCCAAGACGTACAGTGGTCCTAAAATAAATAAATATAAAAAGTCTGCTTAAGTTTAATAAAGGGTGTCCCAACAAGAACACACGATTTAAATTTTAAATAAAACGCAGATATTTTAAAAAAATCGTGAATTCTTTATTATATCGTAAAGTAGACAGGATGAGGTTATGTGTGGAATAACACATCGGCCAGATGGCCGCCGCGGCTTTGCTGGTACAAACGCGATCTTCTAATGAAATGTTCAATGACCGTTTTGCATAAATGCTGCGGTATTTCATTAATGCAGCGTTTAATTTCCTCTTTTAAGGCTTGAGTCGTCGTCTGCTTATTCGCATAAGCCATCGACTTCAAAAAAAAACCCCAAAGAAAAAAGTCCAATGGTGTTAAATCGCACGATCTAGGCGGCCAATTCTGGTCTCCAAAACGCGAAATAACACGACCGGCAAATGATTGATGCTTGACCTGACTCATTTTCATAAAAAAAGGGTCCAATGATTCCTCCAGTCCAAAAATCCACACCACACAGTGACACGTTGGGGATGCATTTGCTTTGAATCACTCGAGGATTTTCCTCGCCCCAAATGCGACAATTCTGCCAATTGACGAAGACATCAAGATGGAAATGGGCCTCGTCACTAAAGATGATTTTATCGGCCAAATCAGCATTTTCATGTTGTCTCTCCAATACCCACTGAACGAACTCTCTTCGCTGTGCATGGTCAGCTGGCTTCAGTTCCTGAGTCAACTGAACTTTGTATGCATGAAGATACAAATCTTTCGTCAAAATTCGCTGCATAGTGGATTTCGAAACACCAATCTGCTGAGCTCGGTGTCGGATGGAGGTGGATGGAGTTTGAGCGACATCATCACGTACTGCTGCGATATTTTTGGTCGATCGACCTGGTCGAAGGCGCGTTGTTGTCTTTACATTAGTTGCAGACCCAGCTTCAGCGAATTTTTTCATTCATCGCTTTACAGTTGACTCTTTTGGAGCATTATTGATCGCAATTCGGGAACTGTATCCGCCAAACTATCACCATTTTGGTAAGCCAATTTCACAATGAGAATGCGTTGTTCATTCGTGTCCATTTTTATTAACCTTGTACCTTCTACTAAAAAGCAATTATTATTGTTCAAATGTCAAACAATGACAATTCGAGTGGCGCGAAATTTAAGTCTTGCTTTCTTGTTGGGACTTCTTCTTCTTCTTCTTCTGAGATTCTTTGAATGTGAGAGCCTAGACAGGAAATATTTTGCTATGGGCCCGTTTTGTTGCGCCTTTGGCTCAAATTTCAAGCTTCGAAATTTAGGAAATAGTCGTTCTTTTTAAGCAAATTGTGTATTGCATATTTCCTTAAATTAATTATCTTTGCGAGCCTAGTGGTTTATTGTTTTTTTGTCATACATTTGCCCGTCCATATTAACCACCAAATTTTGAGTCTAGCCTTTTATTCAAAACCACTTTTATAGGAGGGGCTTTAAATGTTTGATAGACTGTCATAAAATCCTCCCAAATGCTAAGCTGAAAGCCTATCATATTCCCTATCGATAGTGCGAACATAAAAATTCACTTTTCTCCATTTTGGGAGATCGAAACGTTTAAGTGAAGCACTGTCAGGCATTTCATATCATTCTAAAATCATTTTCCTTGCAGTTCCTGTATTCTGCAAATGTTATGCTTAATGTAACCAAATGCTGATAATCTTGAAAGAGACTACACTGTTGTATCTTTTGGAAATTAAGACGTCATTGCCAAATGAACTTATTTCTGGTTTGAAATATGGGAAACTGTTTAGAAAAATATCGAAAACATAAAATGTGAAGAAGGGATTTAATTTTATTCCTCTTTTTCTTCTTTCTTCTTCAGCTGGCGTTTACAGTCCATGGTGGATCTGACCCTCAGGCAACATGCCTCTATAGCTAGTACTGTCTTCTGCTAGTTACCTTTAGCCACACATGTTCATTTGATTTGAGGTCCTTTTCTAGCTGCGAAGAGTGTTCTTTCATTCAGGGCCATTCACAGGGAGCATTGATCTCCATTACCTTCTTTACACACCTAGAATAACGGTCGCTTTAGCTAAAGCCCATGCTTCTGAAATGTGATTAAGATCTTATATGCTGACTCATCGCGAGAGGGCTCCATGCCCTTCGGAGCTCAAGAACACAACGATTAGCATGCGTGGTCCTTTCTTTTATTTACCCAGTGGAATTGAACCTAGACCTTCTGCGTGGCGGTCGACGCACTTACCACTACGTCAAGGCGACCACCTAACGCGTGGCTAACATCTACGTGATTTAATTAACAGAAAGTAAATATCATAAATTGTTCTTTAAACCAATAGCAACATTTTTAAGTTCTGAATCTGCACTTACTTTGATTGGTTAGTTGGCTTTAGTTTATCACGTCGGTGTCAAAAATATGGTTAGAGAACGGGTTTTGGGAACACTAACGAAAAGGCAACAATTATCGTGGTCAGCGGTTGTCGCTGCTAACAACTGGCCATCCTTTATTTTAGTTGTCCGATGCTTTACGTCTTCTAGCCTCTTCCTTTTAGAACTTCCTTGTTTTTACCAGCACACGGTCTGCCAGTGGCGTCCACAAACTTTTAAATCTGCGCAATTTAAGCATTCTTCAATGAAGTTATATTTCGATTGCAGTTTTCAAAGTGTTGCCATGTTTTGCCATTTTGGCCAATAACGCCGGAATTCTCGAAACAATTTTCGTTGATGAAGTTCACTCTTGAAAGCCTTGTTCTTTCGAAAATTGTCGTAGAAACTCATGAAGGGCACACATTTTTTTCAAAATTTGGGCATAATTGCTCTCTCGGTCGTGCTAGTAACTGTCAGCCACAGACGTTCATCTGATTGAGGTCCCTATCCTGCTGCATGCGCCACCATTCATTGCATTGCTGCATTGCCCCTAAACTGTATTTCTTTTAATTTTTTTTTATATATCTTGTGTGGGGGTACGTTAGAATTTGATTTTGCTTATTCTTCATTTTGTACACGTGAGCTACCCCCTATCCAACCATACAACCGGTTAATGCAAATCAGTTCATAAATACAGAAGATACGGTGAGTGTAACAGACCCTAAAATAATTGCGTTCCTTGAAACGGAACCATAAAAAAGTTCCTAATTCCATTTCGAGACATTCTAAGTGGTTTCATAATTCGTACAAACGTTTCGACTGCAACCCATCTCCTGAATTATGCCGTTTTTGCCTTTCAAGGAAGTCCTGTATCCTTCTCATCTCCTTATCAGACGGTTAAGACGTTTCAATATTCATCTTGTGCGGGTACCGTGGCAACTTGTGACATTCCAGAATTTCTCAGACCACGATCTGGTCTATTCACTGAGTGGAGGGCCTTTGTTCATTTGATGCGATTAACAGCCACCGTGCCGAAGGTGCTTCAAACGAACATCGTGTAAGTCTGCCTTGAGTTTTTGCTTGAACGTGCAGATCCGGCCCCCGAGATTTTGCGTTCGGCGTTCACTCTGCCTAATCCGAATGACTACACATAAACACTTGATGCACTCATGAACGCTGTGACAGGATACTCTGCGTAATTGGCGAGAATGTCAATGTGACGACGGGAAGACGAAGTGATTTACTTTCAGAAAAGGAGGCACTGTTGTTGAAGCGTTGGCGTCTTGTTTCCTTGTAGACTATGGCATCACACTCCTTTTGGGGTGGAGGTCTCGATTGAAAAGGGCTTTCTACGACCACTTCCCTTGCCCTTCGAACTCGATGCACATCGCTTGACTCAACTCAATGGGCGTGAGTAGGAGGAAGAGAAAAAAACAAGGATAAACCCACTGTCACTCCAGACTGTAACGTCACCAGAGATCAATGAGAAAAACTTTGTCGTAAGTCAACTCATCAACTCATCGGAGCAGTAGTTGACACAGCACAGGTCAATGTTATCTTCCCTGTGACTTCCATCTCCGAAGACAATAGAAAAACTAAACTGATTTCCTGGACTACAAAGCAAATAGCCATCCGTTTACACACACTGCCATCTGCCATCAAAGATCGCAAACATTCCGTCTACACGTACACAGACTAAAAATAAACGAAGAACATAGTGAAAGCGACCGAATTTCCAACAGCAAAGCGAACAAATTTATGTGGCACCCGATCTGTTTAAAATCATAAATTAAGCGCGATGAAGCAACTCCCGTTTATTTCTGTTTCAACAAACCTACCCTAAAGTTTTCCGCTTGCGAGCGCCTGCACAAAACCAACACCCTTCGGTGCCTCTGATGCGATTGCGTTGTGCTGACTGCCGGTAACCGGCAGACTGGACACCACCGGGGCAGGTGGTTGAAAATCAAAACTAATAAAGACAAAACAGAAAAATCTACCATTCTATGTTCGTTCCCCATCCCCATCCCAACCCCCACCTCGGCGCCCTGTGTTAGGCTTTTCTCATTTCTGTTTTTGTACGAGTTTTCTAAACACAAAATTTTTGCTACTATTTGAGGCTTTTCTTGGTGAAAATATTTTCGTGTTTTTCACTCTTTTTTTGGTTGAGGGGGAAATTGCGACATACAGGGGTGGCTGTGTGCGTGTGTGTGCGTGTGCCTGGAGGAATGTTGGCAACAGAGAGAGAGAGAGAGTGAGAGCTTTTAAGAGAATAGCTAGCTGTGTCAAAGAAAGAGATTTTCTTGGGTCGTGGGAGAATGTGAAGGAACGTGTTTGTTGAATGTCTGCAAAGCATGAAGGGGTGGATGGGCGTTCTATTTTTTTTGGTTTTGCATACGCGTGTACATAACGTTTTCACCTGTCACGTCAGGAGCAACAAGAGATTAACTAATTTTCAAACCGTGCCCTTTTCTTTTGACACGAGCATGTGGGTGAGGGGGTTGATGATACGCTGCCACACGGAGAGGCATTTTTTTTAACACTACGGCGGGGTGCTTTACACAGCGACGCGACGGTGGTGTGATTATTTTGACATAATGTGATGTTGAGAACGCGTTTTGTGTGACAGGTGATGTGGATTGTAAACGGGATGGGATGGGGTAAGGGGGTTTTAGAGTGGTTGGGGGTATGGTGGCCTAAAATGTGGATTTTTTGGTTTGATTTTGATTTGTATCTGCATCTGAATGGCGGGGTATACGGGTGGCGCGTTGCACAGAGGAGTATTTGAATTGTTAAACTGGCAACAATTATTTTTCGAAGGTTTTGTTATAATTTGTAGCTGATATTCAAATTTTGATAATACAACAACAGAAAGAGGTTTTCAAAAGAAGAGGTTTGCGTTGAATGCATCTGGAAGAGATGATTCTGTCTATGTACTACTGAAATTTGTTCGTCTGCCGGAGGAATACCAAGCGCCTTTGTTATAAAGAGCCAACGTTTTCAGCTCCAACCACATCAGTACAGCACATTGACGGAGGAAGTACTCTACAGTATCTTCACCTTTTCTCAAAGCGTTGCTGACGATTTCATCACTAAGCCTGATCACTTAAATGTTTAGCGAAGGTTAAGTGTCCGATTAATACAAAACGCCGTCTGTAATCTTCTCTGTCTTGAGATAACAGCAACGTCGCGGAATTTTTCGCTGACGTTTGGGATCATGCGCTTGATCAGTTTGCATCCTGGAGAGTCATATCAGTCGAGAGATCTAGCGCGGGCGATCCCGAGGTGGTTTCCGCTTCTATGAATGTATCCTTTGATCCTTGCCTAAGAAGTTCAATTCATAAGACAGATAAAATGCCAGCGATAGCAACTTGAAACCCTATTTGATTTTTTTTCATTAGAGCTCCAGATTTCATTTTTTATAGAAGGCTTAATTTTTGTTCTATGTAAAACTTTGATTTGGTCTAGGTAGGGGTTCAGCTCTCGTTCAATTTATCGTGTACCTACTTGTTGAGTTTATCACTCTTCCTATGTGGAGTGAAATCGATGTCGACTTTGAAGCTGTGTGCAATGCCACGATCCCTTCCGCTGGGTTTGCATTTATCGTTTCACTAAGAATGGCGCCGTCGAGTGCCGTTTACGATTTTTTACACAGCTCGTTTTTGAAGCTTAAACCTTAGATCTCCAGAACGGAACTTGGTGCAATGTTAAAATGCTGACTACTTATCGTGGAATAAGGATTCCCGGAGTTCAGACAAATTAAGCCGATGTTCATAGAGGCCAAGAAATCCTGGGAATCATTTGCGGGTACATTCAACCGCGGCAGACGATGAGGATTGACGGTCGGCCTGCGTACTTAGGGAACTGGTAGAATCCAGCGAAAAGCTAAGCCAGTGGTCTTCCCAAGGAAGGTACAATTCTGTCGCTAAGTGAAAAAGCCAAAGGCAAACTGGAAATCAAACATTTGTGGCATGTTAAAGGTCTATGAAAGAAATATCAACTAACTCCAACGCTATCCTTTAGATGTACAGTCAGACAGACAGCTACACGATTTTTATGGATTTTTTTTTAAAAACTTCACCTTGAAAATGATGACTCAATCAAGTGTGTAAAGTCGTCAACTAATGATAACGGTTAAGGACCAAAGACTTCTACGTCTGGCAGCACCTGGTGCAATTTGTTTCACTCCAACAACATTCGACTTTCCCTTTCTCCCATTTAAATTTTCTTACGAATAGGTATCGACTGAAAGATGCATTCAACCCAATAAGTGTAACTCAAGTCCCACTTGTAGTGTTTGAAATTATTAATGCCTGAGAAAGACAATAGTAGCTGTGTAGTCATCTTTGTAAGCCATTTTGCTGCCAGAATTCCATTCAAGGGTCGACCATGGGGACTTGTACTGACACCAAGTCCAAAATAGAAAAGGAGGGAAAGCGTTGATCCGATTTCCGCTGCTCGTTGAGTTAATCTGGATTTGGAAGGGATTCCCAAGCCGAGGTGCTGGTGGTCAAAGAATATAGGTCGTGGCAATACCATCTGGTGATTCCCTTCTAGGATGAGTCTTTGCTGGGTATCAAGACAAAGAGGCATGCCCGGCAATGAGACAGCTGACAAACTTACCAGGAACAGATCCTAAGTGTGTCTACCCACCACAGTTCGGAGGGATCAATTCCCACTTTGCCTCTGATGAAACGAGTAGACGACAGAATTCGCAGTTGACAAGCCATATTTAGGTGTCAAACTTTGGCTAAATGCGCATTAAGGGGCGTGAAGTCTCTTATAAGTGCGACAGAGATAAAACCGTGGTACGTTATACATATATGCCAGTTCCTCACATGGCTTCAAAAAAATCAATTTCACAAAATAAGTCATCTCCTTCTTCTTCTTATGGCGCTATAGTGCGGGGTGGATCTGGGTCTCAACCAACATACCTCTCCAGCGTTAAATCTTCTCCAAAACTTTTCTCTCGAAAATACTAAGAGTTTCCTCATCCGCTTTTAGTAACGTCCGGGTTTCGGCCACATAGAGTAGGACCGGGATGACCAAGGTGTTATATAAAACCTAGTCCTTCAAGAGAGGACTCCATTTTTCTATTGCCTCTTGAGCCCAAAGAAGCAGAGATCTGCATTTAGATTTGGCACTGATGCCCACACCTACTTACAGTGGATACGAGGTAGATGAAGTCCTGACTACCCCGAAGTTTCTGCTGCCTAGTGTGACGCTCTGTCCGAGACGTCCTTCTTTGATGACAGCATGTACTTCGTTTTGCCCTCATTGACCACCTGACCCATTTTGACCGCTTCAGCTTGAATGCCAGCAAACGCGTCATTGACGGCTTGATGTGTTCGTCCAATCACGTCAATGTCGTCGTAAGCTAGCAATTGACTGACTTTTGGATAATCGTGCCTCTGGTGTTGACTTGTGAGTTACGCACGATCTTCTCAAGGATGATGTTAAAGATGTCACGCACATGACAGTGCGTCGCCTTGTCTAGAACCAAATAAGTCTTAGTGATGGTTAAATATACCGGCGCTGTGTGACGATGAAGAACAGGCCGCCCACATCAACTTAACATTGAGTTCACTTCTATAAAGGCTTTTGCAACCCTCTGAATGATTGGATGAAATTTGAGGGTTTCACTCGGTCCTTGGATTCTGGTCTATTCTTTAACTCAACTTGACCATTCGGTAGCTTCACCATTCTAATCATCCGGCACCACAAAGATCAAACTCGTTAACGAAGTGATAATGTAGCGCTTTCACCCTAACCTGTGGCATCATTTGGAGAACCTTGTGGCGGACGTTTGTGCGACTTGCATTCAACTCTAGGAGGATTGCCAAACCGAAAATTAAAGTTGACGCACGTCCTTCAGTCCTTCAGTCAACCAAAATTTCTGATGCCAATGCACAGTGGACGGAAGAGATCTGTGTACAAAGTGCTTCCGGCTCGGATCGATTGTGTGTGTTTTGAATTTCACCGGGTAATCTCCGATTTTTTTCTTTCACTCTTTGCTGAAACGTCAGGCGTTGCGAAGGATTATTGCCATGATCTCTTAAGCGTTCAAGGATGCATAGTAAATGCACAACGAATATTAACCCAATTTTGGAGGGAGTTTAAAGAGAGGAAAACCCCCCTCCCTTCACCGCATCAACCTTCCATGTGACCAAGGACGTTCTGCTACACCCAATTTTCATTCATTCTTTTGCACACTTCCACAGGCGTTCTCTCTCTCTCGTTGAGAGGATGTCTCTCAAATCTGTTTAGACTGCGCTTTGGTGTCTGCAAACCTGACAGGAGAGACAGACTGAAAGAGTCTGACAGCGAGAGAGTAAAGTTTTCACAGAGAGCAAGTGAATGTACATGCCTAGAGGAAAAGCACACGGCTTTTCAGTTTTTCCGCAAGGAATGAATGGAAAACGAAAATTGCCCATACACCTTGTTGTTGTAAAAATATACACTACGTCGTCGTCGTCTCCGTCGTCATCTCTGCGATACACACAACAGCAAAAACAAGATGAAACAGAGGCAACAGAGAACAGGCGAAACAAGAAAAAAAAAAAAGCCGTACTGAAAAACAGACACACTCCTTAGCGCTGAAAAATATGGCCCGCAAATCGTTTCAGTTTAGAACGAACGGTTTGGATGCTAAGGTCAGTTTTATCGTGCGGTCAGAACGTTAAAGGTGTGTATTTGTCAAACATTTTTGGCCCTCAGATTGACTGTCATCCATCTAGTAGCATTCCGGTTCATCGGGTGGCACTGGTTAACAAAGTGTTCGTGTGGCTGTGTGTGGCGTTTTTTTTTTCCTTTTTTTTTGTGATTCAAAGCTTTAGTTTAATCCGGTCGCGGAAATTACAAAAAAAAAAAACAGGCGAGAAAAAAAAAGAAAATTCACATTTCCTCGATGAGCACACTCTCTCGACGGTAGTGTCAAGTGTGATGTGCGGTCGCTCGATTCACATTTGAGTTTGGTGATTTTACACACGATACCGAGTGAGAATATTGACGCAATGACACAAAAATATAAATAAAACTAAAAAGAAAAAAAAATTAGAATTGGAATCGGAGGAAAATGTGCATATGTGTGTGTGTGTGTGTGTGCGGCCATACTCGCATCTCCTCCGTTAAGGCAAACTAAAAATATTTTATAACTTTTCACGTTTTTAGTTGTTAGTCGCGGAAAAGCTTAAATATATGAATATTTGTTTTTTTTTTTTGATTCTGCGTGAGGAATAAATTTCGGTTTCTTGGCACGGATTTGTTTCGAGATTCGCATTGTTGTTGTTGATGCTTTCTTTCGGCTTCGATTCGAAAGGAAAACATGTAAGTTTTTATGGATTCTGAGGCGACACCGGATTTCAAAGTTATTTCAACATTTTTGCGGGGACTAACAAGTTTTTCTTTTTTTTTCCTCGGAATACATTCAAAAACCAAAAAAAGTAGAAGGACAGCTTGTGTGACTGACACATTATGATCGCGTGTTGGTGGAGGGATGAGAGATGAATGCTAAATGTGCCGTATCTATCAAAATAAATCACAAAATTCACACGGACACGCATAATTCTTTTTTCAAAATTTTGAAATTTACTCATTTTAAAGTTGATGTAACACATTTTCAGAACACAGAACTGCATTTGCATCTCTCATGCCGATGCCCGAGGCACATGTAAATATCTTGTGTTAGTCACTGAAAGCCGACTATTTCAATCGATGACGATGCACTTGAAAATATACGGTTTCTAACATCTCGAAAACTGCCAGAATCCCAACGAAAACTGAATTTAACTAATTTAACATAAAATTTAAATTTCCTTAAATATCTCTACACAAAATTTAAAGTAAATAAACAATTGAAGAAATAAGAAAATTTAATTTTCCGCCAGCAAAAAAAAGAAAAAAAAATTGAAAAAAAAGAAGAGATCAAAAATAGATCTTCACTTCATCTTATTTATATTTTACGGTTTTCTTTCGAAAGAAAATTCGCCCCAACTTCCATACTACTGCATTGTCTCTATGTGCTTCTAGTTCAGTGAAAAATCAAAAGAAGAAAAAAAAAGAAAAAAAGTAAACGAGAGGAGAGAAAGTGAAAAAAAGCAACAGAGAAGAAAAATAAATAAAAAGAAAATTTTTTGTGTGTTTAAACTAATTATTTTCGGATTTAAAATTTTTGCCGAACAAAGGGTAAGTTCATAATGCAATTAAATTTGAAAGGAAACCGATTTTCTTACATTCTCCTACATTCTTCGCTAACGTACACAATTCACTTGTCCAATAGCGGTGAGGGCGGGGGGGTGGTAGGGGCCCATTTCAAGGCTTCAAGTCTTCGACTTGGTGACCGCTTTAGTTTCATTTTTTCTGTTTCTCGAACGGGATTACTCATTTGCGTCTAGTTTGTGTGGTCACTCCTTTCTCGTATGCGTTAGTATGTAAATTACCATCACATGGTCAGGTTGGCATGTATAAATACGAAATGGAAATGGCGCAAACATTGGAAATATGAGGCAACGATGGGGTGGCAAAGTAGGTGACAGCATTGTCATTATTGCTTCTTTTACTTTCTTGCCTTGTTTTTTTGTTGGCTTTCGGGTTGGTTCGGTGGAAATGGGCATACCGGATTTTCGGTTCGGTTTTATGTTGTTGTGTGTTCGGTAAATAACTGAGGAACACATGTTGTGCGGTAGCATACATTTTTTTTTAAGGAGTGCGAATGGTGTGGTGCGGTGTGGGGGGTGTGAGGGGGGAATAAGAATCTGTTTTATTAGAATGTCCCATGGTCGGATTGTTGGTCAATGGCGTTTGATTTTTGTTTTGTAATTTAAGTTGATATTTATTGTCATTGTTTGTGGTTTTATAAAAGTGGGATGGGATTGCCCAACCCTTTCATGTTCGCTTTAATGGGTGGAAATTTTGTATTTTATTTCTTTTCACTCAGGAACTGACCACTTGCTGTGAAATATCCAAAAAAAAAAATGCCTTGCCACCTATTGTGTGGAATAGGGTCAGCTCGTTGCGGCAGATAGACTTCTGCCCGTTAGCCACATCTTACGCCATTAATTTACCCCTTGATTTGAATGAAGTACACTTTTGTTGGAATCACTTATTCTAGTAAGAAGAACAAAACAAATTTGGTTATAGATCCCTTTTGAATTTTAGTCTGCTTTGAAAGGTAATAACTCATTATGGTCAAAGAGCCCTAGGTAACACATAATTTACACTCTCAGTCTAGTGGAAGGATGCATCTAACAATCTTGAAGAAGACTGCCCCTAGGCGCTGGATGTTGTGCAGCAGACTGATGTGTGTCCGAGAGCTCGATATCGAACCTGAAACTATGGCAGTAGTTCCTCAAGGTGATATGGTCACACATCTACTTGTGTCATATTAAAGAAGGTGATTCGTAGTGTTGTTTGATTTATAGTGCAAAATAAAAACATAATTTTGAAAGTGAACTTAGCCTTTCGAGACTATAGTCTAAAAGGCTAATTCCTGGCATCTACTTCTTGAAAACGATATCATGTAAATGTCGACCATGACTGCGCCTGAAATGGTTCATTCGCAAGGTTCAATTCTTGAGCGACTCCCTTAAGCCTAGTGAGTAGTGTCTTACGAATAACAAGATTAATATTGGCTTCCAAATTGTCAGTCGCAGCTTACTCCTAAAGACTTAAGACTTTACATATCTCCAGAGAAAACAGTTTAGGGTGTAAATGTACCACAGCAACATGATTTCTTTACACGTCCATTGTCTTAGGCGCTGTATGGCTGGTATCGCTTAAACGCAGAGCTTACCGACATCCTCTTCTTCTTCTTCTTATGGCGCTACATTCCGGGGTGGACCCGGGCCTCAACCAACTTACCGACATCACGTACCTTAATTTCAGAAAGCACACAGTCCGTTGTGGTCTACACTGTCAGCTACAGCTGCTACAGTCCTTTCACTGCATGCTGGAACTGATCGGATATCATCCACTAATGTAAACTGCTACACCAAAGTGCAAACGGTGTCTTCAGTAGGTCGATTATGTGCACCGTAAGTTCTTCGAATCGTACAAAAACATTTCTTACATAACTCTGAATTTGTAATACAGTTGAAGACTTTGGAGAGGTTGTTGTGGCATGGGTCTTCGAACAATGACTTGGCAAACGATTTTGAACAAGAATTTCAAAGTAGTTTAATAGAAGTCACACGTGATCTCTGAATAACAGCCAATTGAAAATCAAACCCTACGATGAATCACTCACATCCTCTTACTTATTACCTTATCAGTCTGGCAACTTATGAAGAGTCTGGGCCTGATCTGAATCCATTTCCTGCCCAATGCATGGTAGTCTCCTCGCAGTCACTAGAAA
Source organism: Eristalinus sepulchralis (assembly GCA_944738645.1). NCBI lineage: Eukaryota > Metazoa > Arthropoda > Insecta > Diptera > Syrphidae > Eristalinus > Eristalinus sepulchralis. Next base: position 13,128,899 of record OX122885.1, on the reverse strand, counting down.
TCAAGTTTCAGAGGTTCGTTCCTTCTCTTCATCCTGAATTCTGAGGATGGGTCTGGAAAACCCTCGCGGGTCATTTTTGCCCCCGTGCTTCTTACGAGCAAGCCAGTGTAATCTGTGATGACTTGCCTTCAAAATCAAAGAAAAGTACGCGGTTGTGGCTACTGCTCCATTCGGCCTTCTCAGAGATGGGAAAGTATATCAGCTGCAGAATTCTTCTCCCGAATGCATTAAGAATCCGCTCTGGCTTTTCGATTGTCGTCCTTCAGTCGACTCAGTTACTCAGAAATGAAAATCATAGCCTAAGGAATTCACGTAAAAAGAAGTAGTTTGCCTGAATCAATTCTTTAGAGATCAGTTTCCTTGTCATAGCGTACGAGTACATGTTGTTGGTTCCCTGGTTGTCCCTATCTGTTTATGGTGAAAGATTTTTTGAAAGAGCAAGAAACATGACCCAGTTCCAACATCATCTTCGCATCTTTAAATTTAAACTAATCCTCTAAGTTCACGCCGCCGGCTTCAAATTGGGAGCACAAGGACTTGTGAAATGAAACCTTAATCGGGTGAAAAGAATGTCTTAGAATTTGTGGAACGCAGCATGTATGACAGTATCCATATTTTAGAGTCTTATTTTGGCCTGAACCAATTCCTGGAATTTCCTAAATAGTGCACGATTGACGTGTGGAAGGTGAAGTGACGATAGAAAGGCAGGTTTACTCAAGTCAATAGCAATTGAAAGTGTTCATGCGGACATCAAATTTATGGCGCCATAGGTGCCTCGTTTGCTCACTTAGGACAACAAGGGCTACCAACCACTTTAGAGCTGAGTTTAACACTGCTTAAGTGCAAATCGAAGCAGTTGCTTAACCGGAGTCGTGACAGTTGACCAAACATGTCTTCTCTGGCACACATCAAACAGCAAGGATCAGTCGACACAGTAGCCAGCGACAGAGAAATCTTTGTTTTCTCCCATCGGATGGAAAAATGATGTGCACCTTTTGCCGGAATTCACAAGATTTGGAAGAGACGGGCGTAATTTCGTACGATTATTGGGCTTATTGGAAGCTTCATTTAATCCTTGTCCATGACGACAAGTGCCAACACACACAACCTCTGTCGCCATGGACGAATTCCTTGAATTAGACAACAATTTGCTGCCCCATTCAGTGTGTTCTCCAGACTCGGCCCCACGTGACTTCTGTTTATTTCTGTACTTGAAGTATTCACTCGCTGGGTAGTATTTTGAGGCGAATTGGAGGAATTCCAGAGGCCTACTTTGCAGGACTCTGGAAAACTCAATATTAAGATGGACTAAAGAAGTTGGAGCATTACAGACTTATGTGTAGAAGAACTTTTTTTAATGTTCGTTTTTCTTTTGCTGGGTATGTACGCTACAGCATGCGGTTTGATCACTTTTTTCTGAGGGGCTGTGAGCATTCTTGGCACCCACCTTGCACTGACCTTTGAAAGGCTAAAATGGTCATGAAGAATGGTGTGAATGGTACCATTTGAAAGCTTGGTGATCTCTGCCATCATTTTTACCTTAACTCGGGCATCCTCGAGAACAAGTTTTTCGACTTCTGTGATGCTTTCTTCCGTACAAGCAGTAGCCGGGGCGCCGGAGCAGGGGTCGTCTTCAATGCTCTCTCTGCCTCTCTTGAACTCACTTGACCACTTTTGCAAGTGATTTTTTTGATAATGAAGGTGCGGAACCCTGGTAAACAACCACATGAATAGTTTTTTGACTTTTTCCTAGCTTAGTGAGAAAGCTTTACCCCGATACCAAGAATATATTGAACGCCCCTCGCACTAGTCTGACTTTTCTTGTTTATGCAATTTTTGAACACCTTGTGCTGGTTGTACACTTTCTTAAGACCCTCAAGAAGCATACGAAATAATTAATAAGGCATCTTCATCGTACCCAACGTGCTTCTTGTAAACAAGAGCTCAGTGGCTTCATTTTCAATTCTGGGATGCAGGGTTGTATGTGAATAGTAGGTAAGACCAAAGTTAGTGTAGTTGTAATCATAACTAGCCTGGTCTTATGTAACCCCACCAAACATCACTTATGATTGATGGTTCTTGCACTATTGCTTCTTCATTTATGTTTCACCGCAAGGACTTTGTGCTCTGTTTCACTAAAGCGACTAGATCCTTCCAAAGCATTCCCTACTTGCAAACATCTGGCAGTCCCTTTGAGGCATCAGCCGCGAGGAATTTCAGCTCTACAATGGGTTGCATGTGATATGACACCCTTTTTGGCATCCGTCTACAGCGGACACCAGTACATACGCAAACAGATACCAATTGTGGTCATCGTCTACAAGTATTAGCCCAAGGGTCGTCATGGAAAACAAGTTAAATTAGGTTCATGACCACATTTGCAGGTTTCAGGCTCACCCGATGGAAATTTGAACCACTGACTACTCAAATTGACATTTTGGGTGGCCCTCCCCACATCTGCTGTGTTAAGTAAACATTGAGAGACAATAGATCTTGGAGATTGTCTTTAAAGAGCATACTGTACTCACTCAGTACAATATCTTGTCGCACTGCATCAATCTTTCTTGACACACGCAGACGTCATCGTCAAAGTTATTTCTTTCGGATGATGATACAGGCCACACCTACCACCGCCAATTCGAAGTTGTTGCTTGTCGCTGGTCTTTTCATACTTATGTGGGCCACATAAGCAGTGGGCGACTTCTGTTCGCCTGACTCAGAGTCAGCAAATTTTTTGGGACAGGGCCAAATTTTTCATGCGCTGAACATAGACCAGTCACCTTCGGCGTTTAATCTGCAGACGCCGAACTAAATTTACACAGGCGTCATGCGGCATTTACAGTTCTCTGTGAAGTCCTCTTCTACATTTCTTATTCATGCAAATTTTCGAAGATCAGGGACTTTTGCATAGGCTTTTGATTTTATGCGAAATATAGGCCTTGTGCTGCTTTAGGAAGACTTGGGTGATGATTGTGAGATGTTTCGATTCGGTTGGCCGTATTTACGCGTGGTGACCGCACTGTACAAAAGCTATGGAAAACAGAGATTTACATATACATTGACTTCGTATCTGGGCCATGGTCTAGCTTCTTTAACTTCATCTAGTGGTATTTTTTCACGATTTAAGGGTGAATTTGACAAGCTTCCTTTAGGCAGAGTATATATCCTGAGTTTCAGTCAATAACCAGAAAGAGGTGAAGCCATAAACAACGAAAGGGTAACCAACAGTTCAGTTCAGCATTCGAACGTAGGATTCATATGGCGTTGTAGGACGATACTTGGAAACGAAAAAAAAAACGTTGGACATGCAATTCATGAAGATTTACTTGAATTTACGAAAAATTTGTATTCCACTCTCCCAGAATTCAGGTCATACGCCTTACTTTTGCGACTACTCATCTTTAAGAGAAAGAATTCCTAAAGGATGAGGCCTAACAACTTGCTTCACTGACAACCATCTTGGCAAAATAAACATTTAGGAAGGACCTTTCTTAGATTTACAAGAATGCAGGCGATGTCCAAACTTCTTGGATAAAAAGGTCACCAACAAGTTTGGGTTTATGTCCATTAGGACGGTATTTTTGTCCTACATAGCGCCCACGTTAATATCCTTCATTTTGACCCAATTTCGGATACTGATTTATGGTGAATATTTCATATAAACTGTCGTTGACGCCAGGTTGTAAGAGAAATTTCCAAGGTGTGGATATACACCGGATGTAAAAACTGGCCAAAATGAAAGTTGACATCCCTAAAAGTGCAATACAGAGAAGTCCATTTCGCACTGCTTACGGCTGGTGCCTCTTACCGGTGGCCGTGAAATGCCTAAACTTGTATAAGCTTATGAGAAAGAAGAACTGGTCAAATTAAGCACATGCTTCGAAAACTCAAAATAATCGACCACTGTATGCGGCTGTAAGAAATTAACAGACAAATGACACTCAAATACATAAAATTATATCATTCCGGCAGACCTCATCAGTCGACTTTCTTCTTTTTTACAGTGGCTATAGTCCGGGGTGGACCTGGCCTCAACGAGCATGCCGCTCCAGCCAGCAGGATCTTTCGCTTGCCGCTTCCAGCTGCGCACTCCAAGTTGGCTGAGGTCCTTCTTGTGTGCGCCATCTAATCCTAGGCCCTCTGTTGTGTTCTCCCAATGGATCGGATTCGAAGATATTTCGGGTCGGAGCAGTGGTGTCTCTACATGGCCTTGCCATCTTAAGCGTTATTTCTGAAGATGCTTGACTAGGCGCATGCCGCCGTACAGCCTATAAAGTTCGTCCTCGAATCTTCTTCTCCAGATGTCATCAACTCAAACACAGCCAGAACTTTTCTCTTAAACAGACCAAAGGCTTCCTCATCCGCTTGTGACAACGTCGAAGTTTCTGCACCATAAAGGAAATCAGCTTAGTCCTTTGAGAGAGGGCTCTATTAATCAATTGCCTCTTGAACCCAAAGAAGCAAGAGTGATTCTGCGTTTGGATTCGGTACCGATGTCCACACCTACTTACAGTGATGCCGAGGTAGACGAAGTCCTTGACTACCTCGAAGTTTCTGCTGCCTAGTGATATGCTCTGTCCGAGACATCGATGTTGTGCGTCCTTTCTTGATGACACCTTGTACTTCGTTTTGCCCTCATTAACAACCAGACCCATTAAAGCCGCCTCTGCTTCAATGTCAGCAAGCGCCTCATTGACTGATCGCTGTGTTCTGTGTTCAGCCAACCACGTCAATTTCGTCAGTGTAAACTAGCAGTTGAACGGACTCTTGAAGATCTCTGATGATGCCTCTGGTGTTGACTTGTGGGTTACGCACGATCTTCTCAAGAATGATATTGAGGAAGTCACATGACAGCGTGTCACCATGTCTAAAACCTTTTTTTTAAATAGAAATTCGCTTTGAGTTCGTTGCCGACCTTGACGAAGCAGCGAGAGTTCTCCATTTTCATCCTACACAATCTGACGAGTTTGGTAGGAATGCCAAAACTAGACATGGCACTGTATAGCTCGTCTCACACTGCCATATGCGGCCTTGAAATCGACGAATAGGTGGTGAGTGTCGATTTGCACTTCTTGGGTCTTTTCCAGGATCTGCCTTGTCGATGGCGGACTGCTCTGGGCTGAAGCCACACTGGTAAGGACCTGTAGGTTGGCGTTGAACAGTTTCAGGCGTTCATACAATACGGGAGAGATATTGCGTTGCCTTTTGTGCACATGCCAGTGCCCCCCTTTATCAGATAGACGTATGAATGACTGCAATGCACTACTGTTTTTGGATCGTCGGATTTGACACTTTCTTTCTTTGCCCATGAAACTCTTAGCCATTTAGAACCCAGTTACACCGCTTGCGATTTTGTTGAAGGTGTTTTACAGAGTCAGGGGCCGCTTTTATACATCAAGAGAATTTAACAATCTGTCAGCTTCATTGACACAAATAGCTGAGCCTCAGTACAAGGCCGATACACAAGGATTTGGATAAGGTGTGTTTAGTGAAAGAAAAAATTTAAAGCAGTTCGAGTTGTGGAAGTTTTGCAAAGATTTAGTTTCAGTAGTCAAGACCTTTCTTCGGGTGTATGGAGCTACAGTAGCGGCATGGTGTAGTATTTTTAAGAAAAGTTCGAAAGCTCAACAATCCACAAGGGACCAGGAGCTGAGCTTATTTAACAACTACTCGTGTTGTGCGTTCTATTGGGCTATCATGAGCAGGGGAGACCCACAGTTTACTGTCGACTCTGAACGGCAAAGCATACTCATTGGGTGTTGGCCGCTACTTGAAAGCGGTGGTGTATTCAAAATATTGGAAATATGTCCAGGACCTCTGGTGTTTGCGTTTTTTCACTTAGGACCTTCTCCATGGCTACATTTGGTTTCCTTAATTGCCCGACCGTTCAGAGGATACATCAACCATTCAAATTTTATTCCCACGCTCCATGTAATTGGGAAATTATTTTGATTTGAAGGACAGCAATTAAAAACACCCCTTTTGTGCTTCCTGTCGTTGCCCATACACTCTTTGACCCTTCCACTGGTGCTCCCTCGAGTTGCACTCAGTTGGTTGGGTGTCTGAATTTATGACGGTATCATGATTTACACGCCCCACTGTAAGCCCATCCCTCTACACACTCCCACAACTCACATTCGAATTGAGAAAGCGAATGTAATCCTTTGGTCACTCATGTCCAGCATCTCAGACTGCAGCATGTACACCCCCCCCCTTCCCACCGCCTCCTCCATTGAAATGCTTTTCAGTCTGCACATAATGAAAAATCTATTTAATTCCGAGCAGCGACAGTGAGAAGAGTTTCGCACGCCGCCAAGTTGCAAGTCTGCTGTTTATTTGTTCGTCAATGTACATACAAATAGAACATGTGTCCGAAGGAGCTACAGTGCGGAGCACTTCTATCCAGAGCAAATGAAATCATCGAATCCATTGATACGAGCGAGCTATTTATATCTGCCGCACTGCTTGAATTTACGTGCACACCGCATGACTCACCTATGCGACCCTAAACCCGCTGGAAAGGGGCTCCAATAATTTTCCATTTGTCTCCGGCGGGCATTCATTAAATTTTCACTCATCTAATTCCCCTCCTGCAGTACACGTAATTCACAGGCATTTAGCTCATCTATTAATAAATATTCTTTCACCCACGAATTGATCACAAAACATTCGCGCCTAGCAGCGGCGGCGATGGCGATGGCGGTGGCGGTGTTGCTGGCGGTAGCAGCAGGCGTCATTGTTGCCCCGAAACATTGGTGATCGAGTAGACACTCATTGGCCAGGTGCCAAGGGTGGGACAGTTTTTTGTGTTGTCGCTTGTTGTTTTTTTTTTGACGCCATTTAAAGGTACCAGCTTAAGTTTCCTGTGTGTTGTTGTTTTAGGCAGGTCAGCGGCGGCGGCGTGGCCACAGGCCCATGGGCGAATTCACCAGGCGGGCGGGGTTGGTGGTCGACGAGTTCAATAAAATTTAATTACAATTGAATTGGTTGCAAGTGGAACCTTGTAATTACGTTTAGAGTCTGCTGCGTACCCTTTTATTACCAGTGCAGACTCAGTGGGTGTGTGTGTGTGTGGGGGGGGGGAGTGGTGGGAAGTTCAAAGTTGGAACAATTAACTGTTCGTCCTAGAGCAAACACGACACAGCAATCGACTGTTTGCTAAAGCGAGCGTCGGCGGGCGGCGTCTGGTGGCGGCAATTGGAATTTTGCACACCCAGTGGATGCATGCGTGTGCATAAAAATAAAGCCTTCAAACAGTTGCAAGTTTTCATAATGGGGGTAGATTTAATCACAGGCGCAGAGAGATTAAAGCGGGCGATTACATGAGCCGGGGCGCAGTAAGAATGAAAAATTGTGATACACGCTGCGCCGTTCGCGTCACAAAGCGAAGGCTGTCCGCGTGTATGTGGATTTGCTGGTGGAAGACCCTTAAGCTGGCGACACTTATTAATTGCGCGTCATAAGCCCGATTCGGAAATGTTGGACTGAATTGCATTCACACCTCCACTGAATGACTTGCAGGCTTAATGGCAGGGACCATCAATGCTTGGGTGTGATGGTCGCTTGCGACATCTGACCAAGATTTTAATGACAAGCAGAGTGGCAGGAGGCAATTTCTTTCAGAATGTTCATCACCATCATTTCTTGTCCCCGGACTCACCCAGTCTGAGGCGGCGGTCGAGCAGATTGATGTTCGCAGTTCAACTTTCCGAGAAGCGTTCTATTAATTGCCTTTATGCATGTGGCTACTGTCGTGGGGGAGGGGGCGTTGTCTTGACTACAATTTCAAATTGATGGGGAACTTTGCTTTGAAGATATTTATTTCTGAACAGATTTTCATGCCACAAGTAGTTTGTGAAGCTAAAGTGAAATGGTTGCTGTCTGCAGAAGGAATGAAAGAGAGGAGCGACGGGATCAGAGTCCTTTGATTTTCTAATGAAACGTTAGGTGAAGCCAGTGCTCTTTCTGGCCACCGCTAACGTCAAACGTACAAAGCTCTAGAAATATCTTCGAGCAGATCTTTATATAAAGTCAAGTCCTGAAAAAGGCCAACGATTCCTATCAATACGCCGCGCCGCCTTCTTTTATGCATTTGAAGCCAAAAATGACAGAATACAGAGCAAAGATCCTTTCGATACGATGGTCGAATTCGGGAAACCGCTGGCTGCCGCTGTCTGCTATGTGAATCGGATAGACTCTGAATAGCGCCATGCTTATGATGGACAGCAGTACGGATCTTCCTTCACTTGTGTTTTTTGACCTCCAGTGATTGTAGTTCATCTGAACTAAGCCTGGTAAGCTTATAAGTGAGACATCTTATCATAGGAACGAAAAAAGGGAATTGACCCTCCTGACGGGAGGTGTGCGTCAATGAAGTAACTGACCCGTCCCCCAAAACAAATTCTTACAAAGCAACGAGATGTCTCTGGAACGAAAGAAGCTAGTCCTCAAATCCACACCCACGGGATGACGCATTCGAAAAGGACCACGAGTAAGGTGACGCATAAAACTTAATTGGGACCTCACCCAACTGTGTGTGCACACTTGCAGAAGATCAGGCTAGCTGAAGACCCTTGTTGGTTGTGACCATCGTCCATTTCAGACTGCAGTGCAACCTTAAGTAGTTTGGTTTTAAGGGCTAGGTCGAGACGCTTGTTTGTCGGGACCTATGTCGATCCAGGAATGAATAGCGAATATGTAAGTGAGTGTCGACCCACTCTAACACCTGTGAACTCCATGAAACCTGCACGGAGATGCGCTGTAGAGCTTTCATGGAGCCGTAGTGAAACAGCCGAAACGAGTTGGTCTAGGGGTAACTGAAGCCATAGAAGGCTACAACTTTCAGTCAGTAAAGGACTTGTTCTACCTAAGAAAGAAGGTGAGCTCTGCGATTGATATCTTACGTGAGAGTTTCGTCGTGGAACTACTCTTGGCAGCCGATGATACTTCGACTTCTTTTAACTCGAAATGCCAAACTCATGCTCTGCTTGGCACTTCAAACTTTCCAGTGCAAGACAATTAGAAAAAGAATAGGACCCTAGTACCATTGAAAAAAAAATCGTATAAGGTGGTTGGCATAATGAAGGAAGCGTTAGATCCTTTTTGTAACGAAACCTTGAAACCTGGAATTTGTTTCCATTTCTAGTTTCCTCGTCTTCTTACGTTGTTGCAGACTTGCCTTCGTAGTTTCTAAGCGAAACTCGAATTTCGGACAGAAACAACGCAAAGTAAAGTCACACAAAAGTTATCTTACGTTAAAGCAAAGGACATAGTTGCAAAGAACCAACTTTGTGAAATAATTGCGCAAATTAGTCAAAATCCCTTCCCATCTAACATTTAAGGACAAGAACGCTCAAGGATTTTCGTCAATGTGTTGTCCATTCTCTGATCCACTCAGACCTATTCCAGACATTTGTTTGAATGGAAAAGAGCTTCCCAAGTGCGAAAAGTTAAAATATTTGGGATCTATGATCAATAGCGAAGGAAACTGTGATGACGATATCAAGCATAGCGAAAGTGCAGTGTAGATCAAGTGGCGGAGGAACTAACCCAATCCTAGCTAAAAGGAAGGCTCTACACCGCAGTTGTATGTCCGGCGCTCTTATACGCTTCACAATATTGGAAGTATTGTGCAAAAAGTATGAGAGCAAACGAACGGCAAAAGAGATGAAGATGGTTTGCATGACAGCGGGAGTAACGAACTTATTTACTTAGGGTGACACTATAGTCCGGGGTGGACTTGGGCCTCAACCAACATGCCTCTCCAGCCAGCTCGATCTTTAGCAAGTTGTCTCCAGTTTCGCACGCGTAGTTGGTTGAGATCCCTTTCGACATGCGTGCGGAACCTGAGTCGAGGTCTTCCTCTACTGCGCCGTCCTTCGGCGGTGGATTCGAAGACTTTTCGGGCCGGAGCATTGGTTTCCATCCGCTCTACATGATCTAACCATTTCAGTCGTTGGAGTAGAAGAGCTGGATCAAATAAGAAGTTCAATGATCCGAGGTAGCCTTCATGTCAAAGAACCCACCTCTAAAAAAGTTGATCATGACCGGCTCAGTTGGTGTGTCAAGTTTAAAGGAGAGATCCTTTGAACCTCGTTAAAAAGGCAACATCAATAAACGTTCCAGAGCAAGCGCGAAAGAAAGGCATACCTAAAAACTCCAGGATCACACAAACGTGCCCTCGGTGATGAAGTGATCCCCAACACTGAGGCCTGCAAATATTACTTTAGGTCGATTCGGCGAACCCCACAAGCGGACCAGTAGGGATGAAGTCAAATGGATAAATCATAACCTCGCCGAATAAAAAAAAGGAAAAACGGGGTTTCATCAATGCAACAAAGGTTCAGAGGTAAGGAAAACGTATTGGCCATATGACAGGTGATTCATCGTGAGGTTTGATTTTCAATAAGCTTCTTTTGACAGAAACCGCATGACTCCTATCAAACTGATGTGTCAATTTTGTTTAGTACAGATCGGCAAATGATCGTAGAAAGACTCACACAACAACAGGGCCTTTAAATTGTTCGACTGTTTTACAACCATCAGTGATTTGTGAGAACTATTTGTCATGCGATTCAAGGAGCTTATTATACAATCGCTCTACTGAAGCCACTATTTGAGTCTCAGCTGACATTACTGGATGATCCTCGACCGGTTAGACCACATTCAGCACCTAGTAAAGAGACTCAACCTGAGATTGTGCGCAAAGACCGCCCGGAGTCGTCATTCTGAGCAGCTTGGATTGACTTTATTTAACGCTACGATGTCAGCCTAAGGGCGTACAAAATTCAACTTGTGTAAGAATTGGCAGGGTACTTGAATTTGCGTCACATTTTCAGTGAATGAAATCTGGAGAAACTCAAGGAAAATTTGGTGTTTTATTGTGAAATTTCGTTTAGGGATGAAGCCCATTCCTAGCTCAATTGATACGTTCATAAGCAAATTTCCCATATTTGGGATGATTAGTAACCCGACGAGTAGCAAGAGCTGCATCCATTTAAAGCATCGGAATGGTGTGGCTTATGGGTTGAGTGAATCATTGGCAACCGCTTGTCGCAGGGGGATTAGCCACTGGGGCAGCTTTGATGAGGAGGAGGAGGACGGAGCAACGAACCGAACAATGTCGGTGGACAGCTTCATCTTTAGAATAGAGATGCATGGCAAAAAACGGACTGTCCACCAAACAGCTATTTTCAAATTTCCATCATTTCTTGACGGGCTCTGCTGAATAGTGGTATTGACAGATCATGGAAGAGACGCAGGGCGACCAACACTTTAATAATAATGACTTGAAAGCAGAACTTCTATGCCATTTCAACGGCGATCGGAGAGATCACGATATACTCCGGGACATAATGGAGAGAAGACAACAATCCCAAGAGACCTTCGACGAGTTTTTCACGGACATCAGAAGTATGATCCTTCTTCTTCTTCCTCTTCGGATGGCGCTACAGTCCGGGGTGGACCTGGGCCTCAACCAAAATGCCTCTCCAGCTAGCACAATCTCTTGCCAGCTGCTTCCAATTGCACACTCCAAGTTGGTTGAGGTCCTTATCCTTATCCTTATCCTCTGTTGCGTTGTCCCAGTGGTTCGGATTCGAAGACTCTTCGGGCCGGAGCAGTGGTTTCCATCCGCTATACATGGGTTAGCCACCTTAAGCGTTGTATCCTTAGACGGTTGACTAGGTTCATGTCGTCGTACAGCCCATACAGTTCGTTGTTGTATCTTCTCCTTCAGATGCCATCAACGCAAACAGGACCAAAAATCGCAGAAGTATGATCCTCAGGATGAAAAACAGGCCCAACGTTGGGCGCCATTTCGTTGCAGGGGGGTTAGTCACGGTGGCAGCTTTGATTGGGAGAAAGAGGACTGCGGCACGCTTGCGGTTGCTCGGCTCAGCTCGTCGAAGGGGGTGTTTCGTGTCCTCTTCACTCGCACATCAACCATTGCACACAAAAAAAAAATTGTGCCTAAGATAGCTAAAGGAAGATAGAAGGGAAGAGGAAGAAAAGGGTTTGAGCAATAAGAACTCGTGTCATGTTAACGAACTGTGTGCTCCCTGAAGATGAAGCACATAGTCTAGGTAAGCCTTGTTTTCGACAAGACAGGCGCTACGAGCCATTTAGCACACAAAACAATGGATTCGTTGAGAAATCATTTTGGTCGGCACTTAATTCAACGTCTTGCTGCAGTAGATTGGCCATTTTGATTGTGATATCACACCCTTGGGCAATTTTCTCTGAAGAAATGTAAGGTTTTAGGTCTTCAGATATATGCCAGCTTCGGTAGACGCCTTTGGAAGCCCCCATTACTCATGTTTTTCGCGAGAAAGCAGTCGCTATGCGCGAACAAGTCGTCTAAAGTTGGACCCTCCTAATGAACCCCCCCATACGTTGTCATGATCAACATTTCCTTGATGCCATTTTCGGAGACTTTATGCCATGAGGCGTTCTTTCCACCAACGGTACACATTTGTTGTTCAATTTCAAATTTTTGTAATTTATGTTACATTCCCAATCAAACCTCAGGATGGATCACCCATTAAGACAGTTTGAGGAAGGACCACCAGACACGTAGAACAGTTCGTGTGATAGCAAAACCTTTACAATAACTCTGCAAATTACAACATGTGAGACCTTAACCACGTACATGGGTTATTTAGAAGCAACTCCATTGAGGGCCTCAGAGGAAGTCGACGCCCCTTTGGAGGATATCTCAAAAAGCAATTTAACAAATTTTGCCTTGGCAAATATTTGCTTTTCGTTGTTGTTCGCCCAAAAACCCCTCGCACCAAAGCGGCACTCCAACTCGATTTCCAAAAATCATCTGGGAACGGTCTCGCTCGCCCCCCGAAAAACCAGCCGGCAACCGCAGCGCAGCAAGGGCTGTAATTTGCCATGCATTCTCTATATTTTATTCGGTTAATGTTTAGACTTGAATGTACCAATTAAGAGCAGTTTTGCGGACCACACCCCGATGCCACATCCGACTGAAACAACGGCTCTTCTAATTGCCGCTCATCCGCCCTGCCGATGGATAGAGCCGACTGTGCCATTAAAATCCAGCCAGCAGACATTAAGAATGGAAACTGTAAAATCAAATCGAAATTCATCGGAGTTATTTGTGGATTTAGACTTTATCCGAGCGGGCGCCCTTGTGTGGGGTTGACATTTGCAGCGCGCGCTGCAGTGGATCTGCGAAGGCAATGAAATGCTGATTGAACTGCGGTTGAAGTTATGATAGCTTTACCCGCCCGAATGCACTAAGACCACATCATTACTCTTGTGGAACCGGCGTTGGCAGCGCCTGGGAGGGAGGGGGGTGGTGACGGGAGCTGCGATGACAAACTGCGGAGGTTAAATTGAAAGACAGTTAATATCCGGCAATCTGATGGAGGAGCGTTGCCGTGCATTCGTTTGCGGCGCGGCATAACCGCACGGGTGGGTGGTGAAAATTTTGTTAATTGGAAATTTAAATTTGTTTGTGTAGCCTTTTAATTCAGCGAACATGTAATTACACTTGTGTGTGCTCAAGAGGCACGAGGACGCATTCGCGCGACGGAAAGCGAGAAGGAGACTGACATGTTTGCGAAAGTGAGTTTTGTGTGAAGGGGGAGCGGAGAAAGACTGACAAAGGCGCAAAGTTCCCAAGTAACCAAACATAATACAGCAAGAACCTGAAAAGGAAGTCGTGGTGCGAGACTCGATGGGAACGGCGAAAGCTTGAAAAGAAACAACACTCTGTGTGGACGACTCCGTCAAAGGATTCGAAAAAGGAGGAGCCACAGTTCGTGGGTTCGGTTTAGAAGTAGCTTCTTTCGTGATGGAATCCACGGGGGGTTTCAATGCTTACGGTGCAAGGAAAGGGTTTTAATTAAAAAAATTACGACTTTTGTTTTGCGTTGACACGATGGGGGATCCTAAGAGCAACTGTGAGTGCTCTAGGTAAAGGATTCACATATTTGGTGCACTTCGTCATCCAATATCGTAAGTAGTTCGAAGAAGTCAACTGCCACTTGTGGTCAGGACGTTGTCTTGGCCACGCGGAAGATTTTACAGAAGAAATTGAAATTCCGATGATGTCCTTTCACCATGTCGTCAAAAGTTCTCACTTCATAAAATAGTTAAAATAGTTTGTAGTAGGGGAAAAGCGAACTCCAACAAACGAACCTTAGAACAGGCCTCAAATCATCATCTACTGATACCCTAGCCACGCGTTGACCAAATACCAAGAAGCCCATTGGGCACTTACCACTAAGTGAGAGGGACCAGCGATCAGTCATCAGACCATATCATTACTCTTCGATCACATAAGCAAAATGTGTATGCACTCCCCGGAGCATAGCATAGCACGTACCCGATTTGATGGGCGATGTCGTTGTCATTACAGATGTCGGTGTACTCATGGTTCCAAGGGCCAATTCTGCTGGATAATGGAGGGAGCAAATGGTGTGATGTATTGTTGGTGTTGTTGAACGGTTGGTTTGAAGTGCTGTTGGCGTGATGGCCGATGGTGCTGATGAGCTCTGAGGAGGGTGATGATAAATGATAAACTGCCCGACTGATGTACAGTGAATCACAAACAAGTGATTCACTGAAAACCAGAGTAACTTCTCGAACAATGTGCTAAAGTCAAGCCTACTCAACCTTCTCAGCTACTCTAACCTAATCCCCAATGCGTCAAATCTATTATTAACTTGCCTTTTGGTCAGAGCAGTTATTGGAATACATTTCCAATTGTCTTTTTTCTAAATTTTGAAAAAGATTGCTTGTCTCAAAAAAGGCTGTAGATTGAAGGAGCAAGGTCTGGAGAATACGGTGGGTGGAGTAAGAAATCCCAGGTAGTTTTTGACCACGACAGCCGTCATGCGTTTCAGTAGTTTCTGGCTGTTTTTCACACAAAGTCCAGCTCAGACGTAATCAGCAACGTTTCCCGTCAATTATTTCAGTTGGTTTAAGCAGCTCACAGTACATCGCACCCCCCGTTTCAACCATATGAATGGTAAGACCTTTGAATCGTGGTTGTTTTTCTTTGGCGCCAATGTAGCAAAGTAGTCTACTGGTGGCCAAGAGGCTTTTTAAATAATTGAGTGCTACAACAGCCCACAGGGGACCAGGACCTAAGTTCTACAATAACTACTCATGTTGTGCGTGCTACTGCTCTTTCACGAGTAGAAGGGACCTACAGTTTTTTGCCGACTCCGAACGGCGAGAGTGTTGTCATCAACTTGAAAGAGATGGTGCCGTGAAAAAATGCGAGGTGTCCTGTCCGGGAATCTAACCTAGACTTTCGCGTGGCAGTCGACGCACTCACCACTACGCCACGGCGATCACTTTTGAAGAGTTGAAATGACGTTCTGCATGAGTTTTCGGTCGAAGAAGATTCACCATAAACACCACCTGCATTCGATGGGTCTTAACCGCTCTTTTCTTCCAATTAAAAAAGGAAATCAAAACTTCTGTTGATTTGAGAAAATTCGGACACTTTCGAGGAGGTAACAATATTGTTGTCTTAAACAGACGCTGATGCACACTTGTAAATGCCAATAAATGTCACACCTTTCCAATGAAGTAGGTAAACTCGGCGAATGTTGTTGTCTAAGTGGTCAATTATTTCGCGCTTATCGGCGTAGACTGGCTGGGAGACGCTAAGTCCCACGAACTTGGAGGTCAATTCTCGAGTCCGTAGAGCGGTTACCAAACATTTCCTTCAATCAAATTTTTGTGGCACGAGCTGTGTGATATGTTGCGCCTTCCTGTTCAAGGTATAGCTCCTGCGCATCATGGTTGCTCTATTGACTAACGAAAAAGTCTGTAGTCATAAGCTAGAGCGGTCACCACTGACTGCAGCGTCGTGGCCAGCATTGTTTTCAAAGAAGTACGGACTAATTGTTCCCCTACATTTAACAGTCAGTTTTTATGGATATAACGGTCCACAACGTACCCTTGAGGGTTATCATCGCTCCAAATACGGCAGTTTTGTTTATTTACGAATTCATTTAACGAACTGTGAGATTCATCATTAAACTAAATTCGCTTATAAAAATTCTGATCAACGGCAATCCTGTTTTGTGCCAAATTTGCACAAATTGGAGGCGTTTGTCAGTCTCTTCAGCTGACAAAATGGCTGTCAGTTAAGGCATTGGGGGTACAAAATAGTTCGGTCCGATAATTTTTTTAACACAAAAAATGGAGCGACTAAATTTGACTGAAAATGTAATTAGAGTTGCGTTAAATTCGAGGTTAAATATGAACCGCGCTTCTCCTTGACATCTACATTATGGGTTGTACTCCTGTGACACTAGTCTCATGGACATGGCGTCTGTCGATTTTCCTCTTGTCCAGGACTGGCTTCGGACAGATACTGGACCGGGAAGAGAATGTATTTGGATTTTCCCAATCTGAAACTGAAGCGGAGCTGGAAAACCACAACATTAGACTTTACACCTCTTTAGGTAACCTCGCGTCTGTCTTCCAGACCCTAATGGTCACCAACTATATTGTGAAGGATGGGTGGAAGGGGCGAAGTATCTGCAGCGACAGCTTAGCTGTGCTTAAGGCCTTACTCAACCCTTTAACCACTTCCAAGAGAGTGCATAAATGCAAGTGTTCCCTTAATTTGAGTCGGCAGACTGAATTCGCTAAGACTTGTCTGGGTCCCGGGACATCATGGGACATGAACACAAGGTTCAAGAGAGGCATTCGTAGGGCCCGAACCCACCTTACGACTACCCGCTTTCTTGGTTAGGCCTTCCGTCGACGGTTGGGTCTCCCAACAGCACAATCAGAGATGGCATGACTCTCCAGGATGCAAGCTGACTAAGTGCATGCTCCCGAACGTCAGCAAGTAATCCACGGTTTTCTCTGTTATCTCTAGACAGAAAAGAGTGCAGAAGACTTGCCAGCGTACAAGCGGGACACTTCAATCGCGCTAAGCACCTAAGTCTGCTTGGGCTTAGACACCCTTTGCGACGCCTGCGGAGAAGGTGAAGACACTTCAGAGCACTTTCTCTATCAATGTCCCGCCTTTGCTCGCATGAGGTGGCGGCTGTTTGGCGCTGACGTGCTGTGAGCGGCTGCTGGTTTTTCTTCGGAAAACCAAAAAACTACATTAAATGAAGGTTACTGCAATGTACCAGTTTTTGAGTCTGAGCGCTCCAGTGCAATGTATCCCTTCTGAAGGTCAATTTTCAAAAATGCTGAAAAAAATTTATGGAAATTGTTAAAGTCAACCTTCACTCTTCCGATTGCACGGAAACTGACTCACTCACAGAACTGAAATCAATGCCTTACACCAATTCCTGTAAACAGTCACCGGGAAGGGACAATTTTGATGACCCGCAGAGCTTAAGATGGGTTCATCTTTTTGATGGATTGTAGTTCCGTTCTGTTACGAAAACTTCATCAAAAGTTCAAATATTTTCGACCAATTTTTTTACAGAATCCACTCTCCGGCAGATATTTTGGTCGAAATTTGGTGAAGAACCAGAGGTTGTGTAAACATATCCGTAAATCGCAGGGGATTAACAGTACAAGTGTCAAAAATGGCCGATTATGAACATTTCTTTTATTTCTAGCAAAGAACGTCAACTGCTTAATTTGAAAACCGTCCCTACTGGTCACAAAAAAACATCAGACGTTGTAAGAATGTTCGTCCTCGCTTCACTCACACTCCAGTTTCGTTAACTGCCCCACTCGTCAGCAAGTCCCAATACAATCCCTCACTTGCACTCGTTTAAATTTAACATGATGGTCAAACGAACAAAGCCCACGAACAGAGCCACTAAGAAAACTTCTCACTACTTCTTCGACTTACCTGAAATTGAATTTTTGAAAATCGCCGCCATAATTTGAATTGTGAATTTCGCTTATCTTCACCCGCATTGTCCGAATATGAAAGAGGACGCGGTCCGTTTCATATATATCCTCTACTGCAGATGCATTGCATGATATTGAGCCACGCCCAGAAAATCTCTTTCGCTACAGGGTAAGATTTGAGTTCAAATTGAAATCCACTCGCACGTAGCTGGCGTAAGGGATTGAATGAGAGGAGTAGAAAAATCGTAAAATAAAGCCAAATTGCTTACCATTGCCATGAAGATATACGTAACGACTGTCGCACGTGAAATGTTGCATGTGGGTGTGTGGGTGTTCTGTATGTGCCGTGAAGTTAAGAAAAATTTCCAACAAAAGGAGATTTAGAACTTTCATAAGATTTGTGTCGAGGATATCGTTGGGACTCAATGTGATTGTTAAATGTCTTTCAATGAAAAAAGAGAAATCTTAACTAAGTCCGTAAAGTTATCCGCGAAATTATTGTCATGAGTTTAAGTGCATGGACTTACAAGTACAGTCAATGAATTTATGTTTTGTTACTCACCACGTTATTACATTTCTCATGTTTCGTTGTGTGAACCTGTGCCTGGAACCTGGACTCTATCAGAGATTCTCTGTTCATTGAAATGACAAGCTCTTGAGTTTTGACAGCAATAGGGAGTTCTTGTGCTCAGTAAGAACAAGCTCTTGAATCTTGACGGCTACAGAGAATACTTGTGCGTAGTTGGGAAGCAGTTTGAAAGACACTTTTCTACAAAAGTCCTTTGAAGTAAGGTTGTCTGAAGCTCTACAGAATGGACAGGCCATTACAGCAACATTTTTGTGCACTCTTCACACTATCTTGACGTAGAGAGATTTTACATGTTCAACAACCCGATTTGGTGTAGTCATAGGAAGCTAGAAGTCGTCTGTGGAATCTGTGATTGTCTGAAGCTCACTCTACACTCACAGTAAATGCAATTCTAGAGTTCCATTGCAAAAAGGAGTCCCACGCCATTGACTTGGGTCCTTCTGCTAACCGTGGTTGTTAGATTGCTTGCAACGATAACCGCTTACACAGTCTAGCGTGTTTTAAACATTCCTTCCTCTGTTAACAGAACTTTAGAGTTATTGACTTATGCTGGTAAATGCCGATATTTATGTGGCTAAATGACAGTACTGGAAAAAAATCAACTCCTCTGTACCAGCGACTGAGCTATTCCAGATTCTAACCCGTCCAAAGTTGAATCGAGTTGAGGCAGCAAACTATTTTTACGGTAACAGCCGACCAGAGGTGTAGTGGAGTCCAAGGTTCGATACCGGCACTGAAGACTATCTTGGGTGTTGTCAGAGAAAGTAACACGGACAACATTAGTCATTCCTGAAGAAGCTAGACTCTGTTCTCTTGTCTGCTGGAGTAGCACTCCATGTAAATAATTTTTCTACCGTCGCTATAAACTCAAAGATTGTGTTTCTTTCACTTGAACCGATTTTCTGAAATGCGATTCTCATCACACGCAATCGTCAACAACAGATTTCAGACTGGTTCTTCATAGCAATAGAGAAACGAATGCGAGTGCACTTATCCCTGCAGAATGTAAGACCGCCAAAAGAGGCTCAAAGTTTAGCAACCCCAATCAGAACTAACAGAAAAAAGGCGCATCTGCATATTGAAGTCCTATAACTGAGGAGGCACTAAAGGATTCGCGGGCAATGCACCCACGAGAGACCACAAGGCTGCTCGTTCCTTCGCCATTGACTCTATCTCACCAGGAGCTATTGCCAAGCGCAACCAGACGAGCTTATGGACCTGATCCAACCACCTCGACTTGGGTCTGCCCAGCGGTCGCGTACTCGTATCTGATGGAATTGCATTTAAGGCACATATCGGAAGTCATAATGAAGGGGACATCCGGATCCACATCCATTAATCTCATTTTTGAATTTTTTCTAATGGATGGTATTTGAAGAGGGGAATACGAGTTTCCGGAGCCTTGAAGTAACAAAAATGCTGTTTTGTGAGCTCCTTCAAACTTTGTCAGTGTTTCTTATTTCATCCTTCACACAACCGAATTGACAACAGTCGCGTGTAAATCATGAGTCCTAAATATTACAATTATTAGAGTCGCAATCGATGCTGAGAATCTGAAAAGATCATTCCTGCAGACTTTTCAAAGGCGATGACGGCCCAAATTGCGCTGTTATGCAGAATGTTCCTCTCAATTTAGACGATGATAGGTAAGAATTCCATCAACCCGACTTAGACGAGGTCAAGATAGCAATATCGAGACTGAAGTCGAACAAAGCTGCTGGAGCGGATGGACTGTCCGCAGAATTGTTTACAGCAACTGGAGATGACCTGGTTGGGCGCGTGCACCAGCTCATCTGTCAGATATGGTCAGAGGAAAGCATGTCCGATGAGTGGAATCTCAGCGTCGTCTGTTCGGTCCACAAGAAAGGAAAGAACTCTCGCTGCTCCGTCAAGGTGGGCAACGATCTCACTGAGACCTTCAATGTCAAAAAAGGTTTTATACAAAGCAATAGTATGTGACTTCTTTAACATCATCCTGGAGAAGATCGTGCGCAACTCGTAAGTCTAACATAAGCCAACACCAGAGGCACGATCTTTCAAAAGTCAGTTCAATTGCTAGCTTACGCGGACGACATTGACGTGACGAAGTACATGCTGTCATCAAGGAAGGACACACAACATCAGCGTCGCGGACAGAGCGTCACACTAGGCAGCAGACATTTCGAGGTAGTTAAGGACTTCGTCTATCTTGGCTCCGCGGTAGATAGGGACAACAACAACAGTACCGAAATCAAACGCAGAACCACTCTTTCCAATCGCTGCTTCTTTTTGGGCTTAAGCCGCAATTGAGTAATAGTTCAGTCTCTCGATGGGCTACGATGGCTTTGTACAGCAGCCTGATCTCTCCCAATCCTCTTTTACGACGCTGAAACTTGGACGTTATTAAAAAGTTGATAAGGAAGGTTCTCGAAAGAGAACCAGCAGAGAAAATTCCTGCGCGTGATTTTGGGTCGTGACATGCGTCTGGCCAAGCGTCTTCGAATACAAAACTTAACATGGCAACGCTATGTAGAACCACTGCTTCCGCCAGAAAAGCATTCGAATCCAAGCCATTGGAACAACGCAACAGAGGACGGCCTAGGTTGAGATGAGGCACAAAAGAGGAGGATGACTTAAACCAACTTGAGTGGGCAACTGGTCGCAGCTGCAGAGAGATCGTGCTAACTGGAATGACACGTTGGTTAAGCCCCAGATCCACACCGGACTGTAGCACCCGTAAAAGAAGAACAAGATTTATAAGAAAAACTGCAAAGACATGTTCAGGATGTTGTGGCGTCTAAAGGCAATGGCAACCTTTAAGTTTAGACTTTGGGCTAGTAGTATTTATACTTCTCCTCTTTTTCTCTTCCTTAATTTTTTCTTAGCTTGCATGGACAGCACAGCTGCGGGTCTAATTGAAGCCATGGAGCATACGCTCTCGTTTGGCTAAGATGACCAAATGACTGCAAAAGGTTCATAACCACCGTGTATCCAACAGGGAGCAGTTAGCTGAAGTGTTATTTTACATCATTTTCCTTTAAGTATCAGGACCTCTTAACCAAACGCCCGCAGGTTTCTACCGAGTTCCTTTGAATTTTATCGGACATTGCGTTTCTCCAACACTGTCCTTCCTCTTTTGTCCAGCGTCAGCAGTTATTGAGAGTTTTCTTCTTCTCAGATTAGTTCTTGAGAAACTTACCTGGTCCTCAACCACCATCTGGCCTCTCACACGATCATCAAATATTTTCAGGCTGTGTCGCATATGCGTGCGCCATCTGAGACCAGAAGGCACTCCACTATGCAATTGCGACTTCGGAAGAGATTCTGCGTTTCGTAGCGATGTTGAAGCTGTGCCTCTATTTACTGTATAGATAAGGCAACACTTTTGCTGCCCATTATGACACTTCACCCCGTCTATATTTTGCGTCCTTTTGCGTGTACCTCACATACACTACTGTCCCAACTTCGGAATAACTTTCATCCTCGTCAGAGTGTGTGGGATGATGATGGTTGGTGCCGATTGACCTTAATGATAAAAAAGGCCTTAGGCAAGGCTACTAGCCTACTAGCTGTCATGGGACTTTTTCAAAATCATACTGGAGAAGATCGTGGGAAAGTCACAAGTCAACACTAGAAGAACACTATTGTAAGAGTCCCTCTGTGTGTTCGATTTTTGGTCCTACACGCGTTGAAAGCTTCTGGAAGCGGAGACTTAGTTTCGAACTCTATAGGCGGTATGGCGGCGTGCACAAAGTCAAGTGTCTCCCCTTAGACGAACTAGGTCATGTAAAGCTTCTGGACACTACATACACTAGCATCCTCGTCTCAGATGACACACACAAGTGGACCCAAACGCTGCCGAAAAGTCATGACAGTTGACATCCACATCCACCCCGGTCTATGGAGTCAACCTAAGTAGAAGCATAACCCCGTTAAAGGCTACATACAGATAAACAGAAAATAATCCATCAGTTTTCATTAAGACGCCTCAAAAGCAAACAGCCAGCCAATGCCAAAGTTAAGTGAAAATGTGAGAAAAGGAATTCAAGAGTTTATTTTATTTATCTCTCACACTTCAGCGATAGATTTGGCAGCGTTCCCGCGAATCGGTCATTAAAGAAAAGCCGAAACTATAAAAGAAATATTCCACAAAAATGTCTGCGTACAAAGCGGATAATAAAATAAAAGTGTCTCCTGGCGGGACTTTCTTGCCCCTTCCCTCGAGGTGCCTGTCAGAAAGTTTTGCTGGCTATGTTCGAATCGCTATGACATGGACTTGGACCCTACTTCGCAAGTAATTCAGTTCGATTCGTCGTGAATTATTTCTCGAGTTGACACTGAGCTGGCGCATGCTACCGTCCCAATGGATCCGACAAATGCTCAGTGGCACTGCAAAACCACCACCAGTTGGGGCCGGCGAGCGCAACTGTCTGGGTGTATTATGCAATGTCCCTCGGATCATTGGACCAAACACCACCCCCCCCCCCCCCCCAACCCCACAAGGACCCAATTTCTCGGTACATTGTTTGTTTTCAATGAGCTCTCAATCTGTCTAAATAACCATCTCCCGGCCGCCTCCTCACAACTCACCAGCCCGCAATGGAGTCCATAAATCCCGGCCCCGGTCGTGCAGCCCCAAACCATTATTTCACCGTCCCACCGCAGGATTGGCTTGTTACTGCCTTCTTTATGCTGATGGCAATTCGGAATCTAGTTTAAATGCGACAGATGGGCGAATGCGACGCTTTACTACTCCGATGGTCAATCCAAGGGGACGACTGATATAAAACCGATTTGAGGTTATCCATCACTCTGTGCACGAAGGAATGCGGCCCCTCCCCCGCCGTCCACAAACCATCCGAAACGCCTCTTGCCCCCCCCCCCTTTTCACAGGGCAGACTGATGATTTTCTTCATGACTAATTCCTTTTAATAACACGCCTTTGAAAAATGTGTAAAGTGATGTCAAATTCTTTGTCGCGCCTCTCCACCACCTCCCACCACCCCTCAAAACTCACGCCACCAGGGGGTGTAATTTGTTGAAGGAATTTCTTTAAGGCGGAAATGAGGGCGGACAAATCCCCGTTAATTTGTTTGGGCCCCTGAAGGGATTAGTGCCAGCTTTTGGCCTATAAATTGCGAGTTCCTCTTGAAATCAATTTTGAAATATTAATGAAGGTTCACTTTAAGGGCTGCACGAGTATGAATGTGAATATTTGCCCAAAAAAAATTAATGGATTGCCAACCGCGCAAATTTTCCGTCATAATCTTTTCTTCGACTTTTTCTGGCAAGTTACCCCGCCGCCGCCATCGCCGCCGCCGTTGCCGAACCGTCTCGTTGCCGGCGTGCAAAGTGAAAGTAAGCGCTGACAAAAATTATGAATTTATTAATGCCAGACAAATTGGACTTAATGCACGAGTCTGTTCAACTCATAAATTTGGCTTAAGCTGTGCACTTAGCTTGGCCGCATTGACATCGGGTGGAGTTGGGACTGCCAATTGGGTACAGCCTTCATCAGTTCAGGGTGTAGGGCTTCGTCTGTGGGGGCACAAGCAATTTGATGTCAATGTCGAAACGTGGGTCATGGTTTGCATGTAACTGGAGTGAAAATCGTTATCCGTCGGCTTGCAGCTTTGATGAGACAATTGAGGTTGAGAGGAGAAGCGTTGATTCGGGGTTGATGGTGGTCATGGTGTTGAAGGGACATAGTTAAACTGGGTGGCATGTATCGCGCAATCGCCAGACGCATTCTTCTGTTGAAATTATTCGCAGTGTGGTGGATAAATTGGAGTCTATTGGATCGGTCATCAGTTAATCAACATTAGCATAGCGAAGAAGAACATGGCCGCTGTCAGTGAGATTGTCCAGGAGAATGTAATGCAGGCAATAGACACAACTTTGTGCGCCGTGCCTTATGTCTGCGCCAACTGATGCAGGGTCAGACAAAGGCGGAACGATTAAGTTACCCCACAAATCGCTTAAATTTATTTTGTCTTCTGTGTTCGGTGTTAGCAAAAGTGGATATTTCCAAAGTGTTCTGTGGTGAACACACGCCTGATGTTGAATCCATCCCTAATGACAAAGAAAGGCCTTCCAAATGTTAACTAACTAACATTTCGAGGGCTACATTTCGAAAGCTGTGCTAACTCACACAGTGCCCTTTTTAAGTTAAATTTAAAAAAAAGGACGCGCTGACTCCTACACTGTCATTCAATTCAAGTTTTCAAGTTGGTAAGCTGGCAGTTGACACCCGTCAAACATAGCTCCAACATAAAGTGTGGGAATATTAGTTGAATATTTGCCATTTATGATAGTTTGTTGCCTTTTAATAGAAGAACGAGTGAAAATGATTAAAACTTACCACAAAAGTGAAGAGCACAAGGTCTCCTCGCAAAGGAATCTACACAGCCAACTAAATCGACCACGTGCTCATGAGCGCAAGGCTTACGTCTAACATCTTCAATCTTGAAACATTCATGGGCCGACCATTTTCTCGTTGCTGCAAGAATCAAAGCTCGAAAGTTGCGCCAACAGCGAAAGAGGAGGATTTGACATTGGACCTCTCTGCACACCGGATATTGTCTGAGTCTATGAAGAGCAACTCAGGGAGCGACTCTCCAGTATGGCAACGTTGAACATAAACGTCAATAACATGTGGTTGCATTGCCGCTCACCCATTCAAGAAGAAGCTCAGTCCACCATGACCTACCGACCATCCCGTCACCAGAAACCAGTGGTATGATGGCGAGTGTGAGCAAAAAAAAAACAAACAATGGACGAGACATAATGGAAAGCGTTGCAACGGAAAACTAAGGCAACGCGTTTCTAGAAGACGGAGGAGAAAAAAATGTTTCGCCTGAAAAAAGGTACCTCGCGGTCTCCCAGCTCAAGGACATCCAAGAATTTAGGGACAGACAAAAAAATACAAGTCTTTTATAAAAATGTCAAGCCGTTGGCAACAGGCTTTCAGGGATGCACACAGGCACTTCGACATTTTAGGGAAAACTTATTTTCTAACACTGAGGGAATTGTGGATCTGTTTGAGTAGCAATTCCAGATTCTGTTTAGCGGACCATGACCAGGAGTAATTTGCAGGGGACTAAGAAACTCCAACTTAAATCGATGAAGTAGTATTCCCGCCCAGTTTTGAAGAAGTCAGATCAGCCATTAAAAGCTTAAAGGACAACAAACATGCTATCAGAACTCTTCAAGGCTGGTGGGCAGCATACCCCAGATCTTCTGACGTCTGGAATGACAGCTCCATATGTCCCACCCAAAAAAGGCGATAATTCCATGGTTAAGAAGGAGCATACCTTACCCTGTAGTATATCGCTTGCAAGATCCTGTCCACTACAAACGTCAAAGGTTGCTTTGCACTGCGCTAATCGGCACGTTGCGGTGTAGCTTCAGGTCCTGCAATTCGACTATAGACAACATCTTTACGTTTAGGCAAATCCTGGAGAAGACCAGCAAGTTCCGAATCGGCACACATCACCTTTTGCCGAAAGTCGCAAGTAGTTCGAGAACCTCTGACCTTTGGCATGGAGATGCCCTGTCGTGCTTTCTTCAATATTATACTCGACAGAATGGAGGTCAGGTTTAAACAGAGAAGACACTATATTTTATAAGTTCGTATAGTTGCTTGGATGCGCTGATGACGTCAGCATCGTCGCACGTTCCCAGCGGATCATTGTAAAGAAATTCAATCTGGCGAAGATAAAATTAAATTTAATATTAATTGAGTGGCACTACAGCCCACAAGAGACCAGGGCCTACCTTCTACAACAACTACTCGTATCTTGCGTGCTACTGTTCTCTCACGAGTAGAAGGGACCTACAATTTTTTGCCGACTCTGAGCGTCTAGATTTGAGAAGCTTTTCATAGACAATTGATACTCTTTGAGTGTGGCCAGCAAATCCAAAGAGGTGGTGCCGTGAAAAAAATGCGAGGTGTCCCGTCAGGGAATCGAACCTAGACTTTCTGCGTGGCGGTCGACGTACACCACGGCAACCACAAAATGACACTTAATATGAATATAATGCAACAGCACCAGGTAGGTCAAGACAAGAACAAGAAGTTTGTCTACTGCGGCGAACTCCACATCTGACACCTTGATAGAGCTTCGAGGCAGAATGACCCTTGGCAACCGCTTTTGTTTCGATCTGTCGAATAAGGGTATAATCTTCTGACTCGAAGAACTAAGATAATCTTCTACAAGGTGTTCATCCTCGGTCGGTCTGGAAGCACAGCCTACAAGACACAACATCCGATAATGGATTCAGGCTGATCGACTTTGCTACGGGGCGAAATGTTGTAGTAGCCAGTACAAGATTCCCATATCTCGATATTCACAAAGGAACATGGCGATCTCCTCATCAATCAACCGTCAATCAGATTGATCATATTGCGATCGACGCAAGGCACTCTTCCAGTATAACAGATGTCCAAACGTTCCGAGCTGCCAACATTGACTCGGATCACCACCTTGTTATAGCCAAGATAAGGTTGCGGATATCCCGAACACCGCCAAGACAAAGAAATACTGTGAGGAAGTTCAACATCAGCCAGCTACAATCGCAAGAGATTGCCAAATCCTTTTCCGATCGTGTCTCCCTTAACCTCTTAAGGAATCCAACGCCGCCAACATCAAGTATTGAAGATCAGCGGCAGCACTGCCGGAGCTCGAGCGAGCAGAAGAGGAGAGATGAAGACCTGCTTCTCAGGAAAAAAAAGAAGGAGCATGAGAAGCGCGCGATCAGAAATATTACTGCAGGAATTAGGTAAGGAAGTTTTACCAAAGGGTAAAGTTAACCAGTCAAGGTTGTAAAGTCCGAACCGAAGCCTGTAAGGAGGATCAAGGAAACATCGTAGTAGAGTCACAGTCGATGCTGAGGATGTGGAGAATCCATTTCTGCAGACTGTTTAACGCCAGCAAAGAACCAAATCCTGCTCTTAGACAGAACGAACCATTCAAACCCAATGAAAGGGACGATGAAGAACAAGAACTCCGTCCACCCGACCCCGATGAGGTGAGAATTGCAATATCTAAACTGAAATCCAACAAGACTGCGGGAGCTGATGGCCAACCCGCCGAGCTTGTTAAAGCCGCAGGCGATGATTTGGTAAGGAGGAGATCCTTTGAACTGCGACAACTACAGAGGCATTAGTCCTCTAAGTATCGCATACCAAATCTTATCTGCCGTATTGTCTGATCGTTTACCTGGACGTCCATACCAGTGTGGCTTTAGGCCATGTTAATATACCAGCAACCAAATATGCACAGTACGGCAGATTTTGGAGAAAACCCAGGAGCGACAAATCGATACCCACCACCTTTTCATCGATTTTAGGGCCGCGTATGACAGCATCTATAGAGACGAGCTATACAGAGAAATGTCTAGTTTTGGCATCCCTACCAAGCTTGTCAGTTTGTGTAGGATGACCATGGAGAATGCACGCTGCTCCATCAAGGTCGGTAAAGACCTAACCGAGACCCCCGATGTCAAAAAAGGATTCAGACATGGCGACGCGCTATCATGCGACTTTTTCAACATCGTTCTTGAATGAATTGTTCAAAACTTGAACGCCAACACCAGAGGAACAATCTTCCAGAAGTCCTTATAACGAACGATCAACGCAGCGTGATTTCAATGGCGCTTTGTGGGTATTGTAACGGAGGCCACGAAAATGGGTTTAGCGGTAAACGAGGGTAAGACCAAGTATATGATGTGAACGAAAAAGGACACCCAACACCGACGTCTCGGTCAGAACGTCACAGCAGCCAAATATAACTTTGAGGTAGTCAAAAATTTTGTCTACATAGGTACCGCTATCAATTCAGACAATGACACCAGCGCTGAAATCAAACGAAGAATAACTCTTGGCAAGCGGTGCTTCTTTGGGCTAAGAAAGCAATTGGTACACAAAGCCCTCTCTCGAATACACCAAGGTAACGCTTGACAAGACCCTAATCGTCTCAGTCCTGCTATATGGCGCGGAGGCATGTACTTTGTCAAAAGCGGATGAAGCTGCTCTTGGTTGCTTCGAGAGGAAAATTCTTCGTGTGATTTTCGGTCCCGTCTGCAAAGATGGTGAGTTGAGGAGGAGATATACGGACTGTTCAGCGACATCGACTTAGCCAGAAGAGTGAAGATCCAACGAATGAGATGGCTATGTCATATAGAGGGGATGGAAGCCAATGCTCCGGCCCGAAAAATCTTCGAATCCACCCCCGAGACGGCACAGTAGAAGAAGACCACGACTCAGATGGCGCACGCAAGTGGAAAGACACCTCAACCAACTATGCGTGCGAAACTGGAGACACCTAGCTTAAGATCGATCTGGCTAGAGACGCTTGTTGGTTGAGGGCCAGGTTCACCCCGAACTGTAGCGCCACAAAAAGAAGTAAAGTCTTAGGCCTTGAGAAGCAATCCAGCTACGATTGACTCTTTTCAGTTCAGTATTACTGTTGTTGTTTCCGAAAGACACAAGTTGCTATATTCAAAATTGGACCGTCCGATTGGATGACCTCAGAAGAAGATTTGGCAAGAATTTTCGTGATATCTTTCTCAAGAAGTAAATGCCAGGAATTCTTCTTTCAAGCGATGATAAGAACTTTCAGTTCACTTTCAAATTTATGTGTTTTATTTTACATTGTAAATCAAACCTCACGATGGATCACTCTTCTAAACGAAGATGCGTGCGTGCTGTACAGCGGCTTACACCTGCTCAAATGTTTACGAATTAAGCTCTTAAGGTGGCTAGGTTAGCGTCCAATTCTAATCCGAAGTGTCTACGAATCCTAACAGTCTTCCATTCCGAACCGTTGCGCTGTCCCAAAGGACGCGACGGTACAAGAGACGAAGGACCTCAATCAAAGGAATTGACTCTGACGTGAAAAATTAATTTATAACAATTTTTCCGCAATGTCAAGGCGTCAACCCTTAAGCTCAGGCGGACATTTTGAATGTAATTTGATCGTCGGCGTGCCCTACATGCCACCTAAAATTTGTTTTTTACTCCATAATCAGATGCAGAACACACGCAAAGCATAAAATCACATCAGAGCATTACAGCTGCGGATTACTGAATAAAATTCAGATTCAGATGCCCCAATACTGGCACTTCACAACGCATAATATCCAGCCCGAGGAGCCATGTTAAATGTCAGACAGTGTATGTGTCGAAACAGAAATGCAAATTTTTGATGCAGAAGTTTCCTCCAGTTTTTGTTTGCTGCCTCTAAGTGGGCGACATGTAAAAACAACCCAAATTACTGCAGCCAGCCAGTCCCGCAGCCCCCCAGTCCCCACCTTAGCAGCCACACTTTTGCATAATCAGAACTGGCCGCCCATGCCATTCGACATGCTTCCGCACATTTTGTTTGAAGTTGCTGTTGTTGTTGTTGACGTACTCGTACACGCCACCAAACTCACGACTACCCACACACGCCTTGAAGAAACAAATTAAACGCTCTGCTCCAACGAGATTCGGCACGAGAAGAGCATGTGAATGTGCCAGCCGAGGCATGTCTTCCTGGGACGCTTCCACATCCGTTGGCGCATCTCATAAAAAAAAAGTCGAACAAAATAATAAACACGCTTTCGATTCTCTTCGGAATACATTTTCCGAGAACATAAAAATTACATGTCCCTCCGCCCCCGCCCCCCCTTTGGCGCCACCGTCGCGTATCTCATCTTCATGCGCACCATTGAGCAAATAAAATCAATTATTCAATATTCATTTAATTCGCATTTTTGGCCACCGAAGCGTGTCGCTTCTCAAACACCGAGTCCACATTGAGAGTCCTCCTCCTTGAGATCCTCCTGAATCCTAATGCAGGCACTGCTCCGTGCCACGACCTCTGCAAATCATGATTGATTGCACACGATTACCTTCACACATGTGCAGGAAATGTGCCTTTAAAGCAGACGCGATAAACGATCTCGCTTAAGGGCGCATTAGATTCCAGCGCAATCGATAAGCCATCTCTCTCTCTCTCTCTCTGTGTGAAGTGCTGCCAAGAAGTAGGACCGCCCGAACTCCTCCCTGTCTCCGGTAAGCCAATTAAACTGTTGCACAAGATCCTTAATTGCACTCCCCCGGCGCATCGATTAAATTTTTACTTAAAGCCAATTGAACGTATCCCTTACATGGGTGTCGAACACCTTCAGCGCGTCGGGTGAACTTCAAGCGCCCTCAAGAGTGCTCAACGGAGCGAAGATGACGCCGGGATTTGCACCTTCTCGGCAAGCGCTGGAGAATGCGGAAAAACTTCTTGAACACGACAGGGCCGCTGGGACTCCTGCAGAAATCGATGGTAATGATAAGTAATTGGCGAGAGAAAATGGCATTAAACACTTTCCCATGGAAAACGTTGTCACCTAATTATTACACGATTGTTGCTTGGCAAGTGCTTCCTGCCAAACGGGGTGGGGATGGGGGGGAAGGAAGTGAAAAAAATTTCAGATTGCTCTGCTCCTTCGCCTTCGCCTTCGCTGTCGTGTGTAGTTTCCACCGTAGAGATTGTGTACGGAAGAAAAATCCAAACTGCTCCTGATTTATGATTCATTTCGGCAGGATGTGCCCTCGATGTGGGGGCTCTATCGGATTCGTGTTCTTGGACAGCCGACGAAAAGTTGCAGCGAGAAAGTCAATAATTATGCAAATGCTGGGGACGTGGCTGTGGACGTTGCACTTTTGGAGCTCATAACTCACATCAATGACGGCTATCGGAGATAGCGGAGAGTAACTCACATGCACGGCGGCCATTATTCCTTGTTATTTTGGTGGTGCTTTGGTTTCGGGTGGTGTGTGGAGACCTGTAGTCCTGTGTAGTGCGTGCTTTTGTTCTCTCGACTAGAGGGCCACTTAATGTGCAACGCTGACACTGAGCTGTGAGATTTAAGACTTGCCAGGGAACGTGTGTTGTTAAGGTATTGCTAAAGACTGTGCCACCGGGCACGTGTGGTGAATATGAATATTTTCGGTATGGAGCATCGAACTTCGGTTGTCATTGATGGTAAAAGTATGTAAATTCTTTGATAGCCAAGGCACTAAAGAGTTATACATTTGACTCCAAGGCAGGCGGGGACAGTCACAATGCACTAAACACACTGGTGGAAATTAAAAGTCTGAAGCTTATCTGGGGACCTGGATACCCGTAGGCTCCTTAGGCATTCAACAACCCGGACACAAACCTTCATATCCACAAATGGATCACTGAGCAAAAGATCAAATTTTGGAACAACCAGGCATGTATCAAGCAGTGTAGGAGGTTCCGGGGACAAAACAAAATTCCAAACGAGCCAAAGTAGCTCTATGAATCAGCAAAGTTGCAGGATGTGGTTTATTGGAACCTAGTGCTCTTGAATCGGCGTAAATCGTTTTCGGATTGTTGCCATTTTATCGCTTCTTCACGGTTCCCTATGGATGCTATGTGGTCAGGGCGCGAGTAATGATAATGCCTATTAAATCGGGCCCTTCATTAAAAAAAAATACCTGTGCGCACTTTAGGCCAGATGCTGCTTATCAATGGTACAAGCGCGTGAAAGAAACAAAACATTTGAAACAGGAGAAATTTCTAAGAGATCCCATCTAGGAACGTTTTTGAATGTCTAAGGATCGTATTAAATTCCTTGACCAATCGATCTCTCTGGTCTCAGCACTAGGGTCTGTAAAACACAATTCAGTCTCATCAATAATAAACAATAATTGAGTGGCACAACAGCCCACAAGGGACCAGGGCCTAGCTTCTACAACAACTACCCGTGTTGTGCGTGCTACTATTCTCTCACGAGTAGAAGGGACCTACAGTTTTTTGTCAACTCCAAACGGCGAGATTTGAGAAGCTTTTCATAGACAATCGATACTCTTCGAGTGTCGTTGGCAACGCGAAAGAGGTGGTGAGCAATCCTCTGTAACTCATCAGTACATACTCTTATTCCCAAGTGCAACGAGGCGACTTGATGGACTTGATTCAACCACCTCGGCGTGGGTCTGCCGGGCGGTCGTCTGCCAGATGGAATCGCATTTAAGCCACGTCTCGAAAGTCGTGGTGAAGGAGCCATCCGTTCCAGTAGACCTTTCAGTTTAAAGAAGTAGCTGCTAAACATTGATTTCTCCAGCACTGTTGCGTCTCTCAGCCTATACCTTCAAGTAACTCTTGCAACAGTACGAAGAACTCACCAGTTGGTATTTGGGATCTTATTCTTTCGGTCAATACCCGAATTTCATGACCCTAAGTGAGAGTGGGACAAGCACTGAGTCGAAAACCGATAACCTGGCTTTAACACCAAGTTCGGCCTTCCTCATTATTCAACTTCCACGTTGTTTTAAAATTCATCCAGACTGGCCAATCCTACAAGAAAACTCAGTGTTGCTCACCTGTTTCACTAGGACTCCACTGGCATGTAGACTGCATTGGATAGGCGTTTGACTATAACTTCGGCCTTTTCCACGTTCACCTTCATTCAGGTATCAGTTCATACGGCCACAAACCCATTGAGTACGCTCTGGACTTCCGTCTGGAAGGATGTGACGGCAGTATGAATAGAACATGTCTTTCGCTCAAATTTCCCAATGTGAAGCATTCCTCTTTTCAGCTGCGCTGTAACATCCAGTCCATATGTAAAATGAGAAGAAGACGTGACAAGACGCACGCAACATTCACGTTGAATGATATTAATTTTCCACCGTTTACCCAAACACAGCTGCAACAGTTGGTGTAAAGAGATTGAGTGGCACTCAACTACTGATCATCAATCCCATACTCCTGTAGAACACTTCAGAACTTACCTCGAGGGACTCGGTCGTATGTCTTTTCTGTAGATCAGTTAAACATACTCCCAAGCCTTCTCAAGCAACACTTTTAGAGCTTAAAGCTTTTAGGTTGTCCTTCGTCTCTCAAAGACAACCTCGAACGCTGGCTTCCTACGTATGCAACCCCCAAAAAGAATTGCTGATGGTTGCGGAATGTGCCTCATGGATCGGCTTAAATTGTCTGCATAACATCAGCTCTCACTGTTCACTACGAAACACGGTTCAAGGAGGGCAAATCGTAGTTCGGATGCTGCCAAGTGAAGTCACCAGGAAGGCTAATAGCACGATTTGGGAATATTTTTCTTCTTCTTCTTGGCGCTACAGTCCGTGGTGGATCTGGGCCTTAACCAACATGCTTCTCCAGCCAGCACGGTCTTTCGCCAGGTGCCGCCAGTTGCGCACTCTAAGTTGGTTGAGGTCCTTCTCCACTTGTGTGCGCCACCTTAGCCTAGGCCGTCCTCTGTTGCGTTGTCCCAATGGCTCAGATTCGAAGACTTTTCGGGCCGAAGCAGGTGTCCATACGCTCTACATGGCTTAGCCATCTTTAACGGATGGCTTGTGTGGAATGGCGTAAATCTTGCATGAAGCAGAGGTCACCCTAATCCATGTCTTCAATATCAGCTAGAAAAAAGTCGATTAAGATGACACCGTCACATCCGCCAGCCTTATTCCCAGTCTCATCCATCTAACGATGACATCACTCCACAATCTGAACCGAACTGACACTCTGTGATGGTCCACCCTGTATATGGCCACGGTTTGTTGCTTTATAATATTGGAAGGCGTCACTCTTCTTCTTTCTTGTCTAGCAAATTTAACGATTTCAGTCGTCTTTGCATTAACATTCAAACCATATCCAGTCGCTCGTGTGTACAGCACGGACACCATTTTGGTAATAGATCTTGGAGATTGAAGGTTTTACATATTCAAAACCAAAATTGAAGCATTTTCCGTTGCTTAAGTTGGCAAGTGTTGAATTCGTCTGCAATATCCTGGGCATTGTTTATTATTTTACTCCCGGCACGCTTAATCCATTTCAAAGAGAAAAATGGACGTCAAGTGAAGCATTTGATGAAATCATGAAAAATCATTCCGAAATGTGGATTCAGATCGCGAATATTTTCTTCTTCGTGCATCATCGACGGGATTCACTTTTGTTTGACTGACAGCGTTAATAAACAAACTTGTCAAGTGGAGAGAAAGAAAACAGAAAATCCAAGGTGGCAACGATGTTGCACACGTAGCAAGTCTTGTAGTGCTCTGTGGAATGTTTGAACCATTGGTCCTACAGCGTCCGATCAAGACATCGAGCTGATGCATCCGATAACCAATTGATCCACCTTGGTATGAAGGAGCTGGTGCAAATAGAAGCAATAAATGCAATTTGAAGACAGGGATCTATTGTGACCAGTGCAACACTCCAAGCGAAGCATAAAATTCTGAATACATATACATGTATTATTAGGATTTTCAACTACTAGGTTCCAGTTATAAATTTTGAAAGTGAGAATTTCGTTCAATAGCTCAGAAGAACAGAACACAAAGCAGGACAAGGACGTCCGTCAACCACACACCGAAGGTCTACATTCGATTGCCGGACGGGACGCCTCGCACACGCCCACACATTTGAGGTTTCGTTTATTTTATGCTTGATACAAACTAAAACATGAACGTGTTGCTAGAGATAGTTGTCACTTTGAAAGTGTTGATGTTGAATCTGAGCACCCTTTGACCCACAGCAGCAAACTCTCAACTAAATATTTCGAGCACATGGATTTAAATGGTGATTCATCTTGAGGTTTCAGTTTTAATGCAAAATAAAACACAAATCTGAAAGTGAACTTAAGATATTTATCATCGGTTAAAAGAGAAATTTCTGTGGACGCGTTCAAGCATAGCCACTGGTGTCTTGCGGATAACAAAAATAATGTTGGCTTTCACAGCAGCAACCGTAAATCCCTGAAGATCTGAGGCGTTTAATATCCCCAGAGAAAACAGTCTAAAGGTGTGATAACACACGACCTAGGCGGCCAATTTATTGAAGCGAAACGTGAAATTAAGTGCTCACCAAAATGAGTTCTTAGGAAGTCCATAATCTCACGCACTAAATTTCTCATGGCACCGTCTTGTTGAAACTGCAGCTCTGGAGAGCATATGCTTCAGGAAGCGCATAGTCCGTTCACATCACCAAGCTGACACTTTCAAATTAGTGGTCCGTTTCGTTAGAAAAAGAGTACACTTCAACATCTAAGAGAAGGTCCGGTTATACGTCATTAAGGAGTCGTTGACAAAGCCATTAAAATTCCTTAAAAAAGTGGATGTAGATGCCTGCTGGTTTTGCAAGAGAGCCCACGAAATCGTCTTTTACGAACTAAAGACCTCATCAGACTTAGAAAAATTTAGTATACATGCATAATGACTCTCTGATATGAAAACATGCAAGAAAATTGGGCGCTCCATGCAATGACTTCTGTAGGTATTGCCTAGACAAGGATGAGGAGGAAATAATTTTTCACTCCCTAGGAACCTGCCAATCTATTACAACAATCAGAAAGTCTACCACCGGGGACTGTATCTACAACAGTGTAGCCTAGACGCTTAGACGGAAAAGCTGATGTCAGTGTGGGAATGATCAAGAAATGTCTAAGGGAATCAAACTGCCTAGACAAAGAGAAGACTGAAAAATATGTCTTCTCTCACAGGATCCAAGAGGATTATGTGAATGGCAATTCTCCAGTCAAATCGACTTCAGCAACCTTGCTTAACCTAGTCTATGGCCATAGTTTGGTTTTAGTGAAGATTTTTGTTAATCCTCGACTTCTTCGGTCATTTGTAGAATAATTAAACAAGTTTTTATAATATTCATCAAGACGTTTCAGCAGAGATTGTTAGTTAATCAGTCATCATTAGAGGTTTGTTCTTATTGAAACAATGAGTGACACAGACTTGCATAGAGGATACAAGACAAGAAAATATAAACTATGATTTAATTGGAGATCCACAAGAAAGGAGATCAGTTTCATTGTGCCAACTACCGAAGGATAAGACTCCTAAACATCGCATATAAGTCCTTGATAATTTATTTGAGCGCCTTAAACCGTTCGTCAGCAACCTAACAGGTCCTTATCAGTGCGGTTTCAGGCCAAAGAAGCTCTCCCCTGACTAAATCTTCAAACTACCACAGACTCTGGAAATCACCCAAGAGATGCAAGTCGACTCTGACCACCTTTTCGTCGATTTTAAGGTGGCATTTGGCGAACAACTAAATGGCTTATTTTTGACACTTCTTACAAACTCGTCTCTTAAGCGACTGTCTTGAGCATCCCTGCATGCTGAAGCAGACTTAAACCCAAACAGGCTAGACCCGTAAGCAGGCTGGACTCACCAGCAGGTTGGACCCAACAGAAGGCTAGAGGCCCTATCAGCCTTAAATCTCCAACAGGCTATATCAGATAGCAGTCTGTACTCACCAGCAGACTAGACCCACCAGCAGACTGGACACACCAGCAGACTGGACACACCAGAAAGCTGGAGTCCCCATCAGCCTTGAATCCCCTGCAGGCTGAAACCCACGTCAGGTTTAGCCCGCCAAAAAGCTGTTCATGCCAGGAAACCCAAGCAACCGGGTTCCCCAGCAGGCTAGATCCACCAGCAGGCTGAAGGCCTCAGTAGACTGAAATCCCCAGCAGGCTCTATATTCCCAAAATGCCAGAATTATGCAGGATGACGATGGAGAATTCTAGCTGCTCCGTGAAGTTCTGTATTGAGCTCTACAACACCTTCAATGTCAAAAAAGGTTCTAAATAAGGCGACGAGCTGTCCTTTAACTTTCTCTACATCGTCTCTAAGAAGGCCGTGTAGAACGCACTCGCCAACACAAGCGGCACGTTTTTCAAAATATCCATGCAATTGCTGGCATTCGCAGGCGACTTTGTTATGATGGGTCGTATACAGAAAGCCGTCTGTGAAGCGATTGTTGCCATCAAAGAGGAGGCGGCCAAAATAGATTGTAGGGTGAACTAGGGCGAAACGATGTATATGCTGCCATCGCACACAATCGATGTCTTGGTCAGAACATCACGTTAGACAGCTATAACTTCGATTTAGTGAATGACTTTGGATACATTGGCTCTAAGTAGACAGTACAAAGAACGTCAGTTCCGAAATTAAGGGCAGGATAACTTCTGCCAACAGCTGTTGCTTCACTCACCTTCAGTACTGACTTTACCGACCAAGTTTTCTGGAAGTCAAATTTAGCCAGAAATGGGAGTTTTTTAAGAAGTGCTCCGAATTGTTTCGACGTTATGCACTCTCCTTTACCTTTTAACTCTTTTGGCAGTCCACAAGCTACCAGGACCTAGCTTCTAGCTTCTACATTAACTACTCATGTGGTGCGTGCTACTTTTCTCTCACGAGTAGAGGGGACCGACAGTTTCTTTCGAACTCCGAAGGGGGAGATTTTAGAAGCTTTTCATAGACGATGAGTACTTTTTGATTGTCAGCAACTCGAAACAGGTGGTGCTGAGCAAAATTCGAGGTGTTCCGTGCAGGAATCCACCAGGACCAGGGACCTTGGACTATGAGTCGACGCACTTACATGGCGACTTCTTTTGCCATGATTGTCTTTTTTGTACAGTTTGCCACCACAGGGTGCAAAGGAGTCAGTTCCAGTAGCACCTGTCGGGCAGGTTCTCAGAAGCCATGCGGTGCAGAGCCGTGCCTTTACAATTTGCTGAGTATATTCCTCACCTTAACTAGATTGGTTGAGCCCCAGTTTCAACAAGACTCGCTGCCAATTCGAAACATTTACAGTCTTTTTCGAAAGCCCTATGGCTCGTCTTAACTTTCAAAATGAATGTCATACTTTGTATTCATCATCTCGTACAACAAAACATCTCTCTTCTCGAACCGTACACAACTTAATTCGCTTGACAAATGTCATCATTTGATTGCCCCACATCCTTGCAGAGCTCACTCGCCAAAGCTAATTCAACAGGAGGAGGGACCCAACGATATGTGAATGCGTACAAAAAGTATTGTCGAGAAAATCTCAAAAGGATTCATTCTCCTTCAAACTGAAAATGTTAAATGTTTGCCTGCCATTCGTGATAACACGTCAAATAGACATTAAGAGGACACACTCCGTTCACACTTCAAATGTGAAGCACAAGCCCATTCCTACCCTCGTTACGACACCCTCCAGAGGGAAACTCTCGAGAATGCCGAAGACATAATGCAAATACCTACTCACTGCTGTGTGTGTGTGGGGGTGTATGTTTGTGCACATTCGTAAACACATGACACAACAATATCACTCGCATGCAGTTGTCCCTTTGCGATTTTTCGCTGGGAATCAGTGCGAAAGACTTGTGCACTTGAAATGAGCCAAGTCACGACAGCAAGATGTGCACATGACATGGTCACTAATTTCCAGGAAGTGTCTTTTTGCAAATGTGCATGTCTGTGTGAGTTTGCACATTCCATTCTGCTGCTGCCGACGACGATAAAATCGCTTGATGAGTGGCTGCATAAATTTTGTGCCTTCCTCCTGCCGCTCCTGGAAACATCTTATTTCGTGAAGTGAAAAGCTGCACATATGAGTGTAACCTTTTTTGCGGAGATATCTGATTTTCTGCTTCCCCGATCCTTTTGGAAACATTACACCCACCAGAGTTTGGAAAGTTGAGAGGGGGCGGTGAGCAGGACTGCCAGCTGGACAACTTTTGACAAAGCTGTTCAATGTTATCTCTTCAGCACTGAAAACCACATCGTTTGTCGCGTTAAACACACCTCCCCAGCCCCCCTGGCCGCACCCCCCCCCCCCCCTCGCCGCTGGACATTGGAAACAGACAGTTTGTGGCCGGCACAGCGGTTAGATTGAAATCATTTAACGAGTGGATCAGTCTGCGGACTGGGCATTCCACAACTCGAACAAAGTGAATACCGCAGGACACAAGCCACACTTCCCCCCTCGACTCAATTTTAACAAAAAGTTCATAACAATCGCTCAACTCGGCACTCTGAGCACGGGAGCAGCAACGGGAGACGCCCTCGGGTGTGGCACAGCTCTGTGTGGATTTTTCACAGAGACGGATCTGGGCACTGCGCCGACAGTGGCATCAGGTGCACATTGTAGTGCCTTCCAGGCGGAAATATTGCCGATTACAGAGGCATTCTGCCGTGGTCCTGTAATGGATAGTAGCCAGTGCGCATATGTGCACTTGTTAAACACGCCGCATCGCTGCCGCACTTATTAAATACTCATAGCGCTCCAAATACAGTGAATCCTACGCGGAAAGTTTTATGCTGCGCTCGTCAGTTGCTACTTCCGCGAGAGCACCTCCGCAACATATGAGCCTCGGAGTTGTGTGTGTGGACAAAGGCACGCAGGAAAGTCATATGCTCTCTGCAGGTCAGTACATTTTTCCGCAATTAAACGGTTCGTCTGCTTCGAAAATTCCATGGAATTTTTTTTGGCGAAATTCTTCTCTTTACCAGCAGACATCATACTAGGGTGAACGGCATTTGCTGCTTCAAACTTCCTCAGCGGCTTTAAGGCAACCACCGTCAAGGCGATATTCGAACACAATGTCTCATTACAGTGGAACCGGGGGAAACGTTGGTAAAATCTTTTTAAAGCGTTTAGACTGTTGACATAAACTAAGGCCTCAGCGAAAGTCCTTAAAAGACTCGCGGTAGAAGTGAAACTGCATTGAATTGGTTGAAAAGTGGAAGGTCCTCACATAAAGAGGGAAACAAAAATTAAAGTTTCATTTAACCACGGTTTGTTGACCTCGTTCACCGAATCTCCTATGACACTTGCTTCACCGATAAGTCTCGTCTGATGCAATTATGCCAATAATCCAGCACCGCCTCTCAAACAAAACCGAATTTCCTTGTGTCCAGGAATGGCTCTGGCTAGAAACTGAGCCTGAAAGGGAATGTACTCGGATCTACGCGGACGGCTCTTAGACGATGGAGGGATCTGGAAATGGGGCCTAGAAAGAAAGAAAACGACGCGAAAAACGAAAACGACAACAGAAGACTTCAAACATCTTTAGGTAACTTCGGCTCGTTCTTTCAGGGGAAAACTTCTGCGATCCTAATGGCCACGAACTATATTGTGAAGAAAAGGTGGAATGGGGGCTATCGACAGCCAAGTTGTGCTCGAGACCTAACTCGACCCTCTAACCACTTCCAATGTAGTACAGGAAAGCAAGTATTCCCTTAATTCGGTCGGCGGACTAAATTCGCAAAACCTTGTTTGGGTCTCCGAACACCACAAGATCATGGGAAACGAGATTTCCGATGAAGTTGCTAGACAGGTTTCAAAAGAGTCACTCATAGTAACCGAAGCTAGCTTGTGATTGTACGCGTCTTTAGTTGAGTCTCATGTTGGGTCTTTAACTAAGCTCTTGCTTCCAAACGTCAGCAAGAAATCCCCGGCATTTCTGTTCTCACTAGACAGAAAGGTCTGCAGACGGCTCATTTATGTACAAACGGGACACTTGTTCGTGGGTTTACTGACGATACCCTATGCAACGCCTGTAAGAGTAGGCGAAGACACTGCAGAGCACCTCCACAGTCAATGTCCCGCCTTTGCTCAGATAAGGTGGTGGCTGTTTGGCGCTAATGTGATGGGAGCTAAGAGCCTAGGCTCTTTACTGCAGAAGTGCTTGCTGGCTTTCCACCGTAGGACAGAGAAATTACATTAAATGTAGGTTACAGTCTGATGTCGCAATGGACCTGTTTTCGAGTCTGAGCGTTCCAGTGCATTATTCATTTCACTTTCTGGTACACAGTGGGGCAAAGCGACCCAAAGATCAATCAAATTAAAATCCTACTTCAAACAGCCTTGAAAGCTTTGTAAACAGCCGACCTGCTTTCATTGTTGTCATTTAACAGTTGCTTGTGACACTAGGACACCCTAAAATTTGGGACTCGCTTCTTCTTTCCATGGCATTACAGTCCGTGCTAGACCTAGACCTTAACCAACATGCCTCTCCAGCTAGCACGGTCTCTCGCCAGCTGCCTCCAATTGCGCGCTCCAAGTTGGTTGAGGTCCTTCTCCACTTGTGTGCGCCATGGCAGGCAAGGTTGTCCTCTGGTGCTCTGTAACGTTGTCCCAATGGCTCGGATTCGAAGACTTTACGGGCCGGAGCAGTGGTGTCCAGTCACTTTACATTGCTAGCCATCGAAGACGCTTGACCAGAGGCATGCCACCGCATAGCGTATAAAGCTCGTCGTTGCATCTTTTTTTCCAGACGCCATCAACGTACACAGAACGAGAACTTTTCTCTCAAAAAGACTAAGAGCTTCATCATTCCCTTCTGGTAACACAAAAATTTCTGGACCGTAAGAGAGGACTATTATATTTATAAAGCCAGCTTTGTCCTTCGAGGGAATCTCAATTGCCTCTTGAGCCCAAAGAATCAGAGATGGGCAGGAGTGCTTCTGCGTTCGATTCCGGTACGGATGTTGTTATCTCCATTTATCGTGTAGCCAAGGTAGACGAAGTTGTTGACTACTTCAAAGTTTTTGCTGCCTTGTGTGACGCTCTATCCGAGACGTCAATTTGTGTTTCCTTCCTTGATGGCAGCATATACTTCGTTTTGCCCTCATTAATCACCAGACCCATTTTAGCCGCCTCTGCTTCAATGCCAGCAAACGCCTCATTGACGGCTCGCTGTGTTCTTCCAATCACGTCAATGTCGACGACGTAAGCTAGCAGTTGAACAGACTTTTGATGGTCTCTGGTGGTGCCTCTGGTGGTGGCTTGTGAGTTACGCACGATCTTCTCAAGGATGAAGAGGATGACACGCGACAGCGCGTCACCGAGTCTAAAACCTTTTTTTACATTGAAGGTCTCGGTGAGTTCGTTGTCGACCTTGACGGAGGAGCGAGAGTTCTCCATCGTCATCCTACATAATCTGACAAGTTTGGTGGGGATGCCAAAACTAGACATGGCACTGTTTAGGTCGTCTCTATCTATCTCACGCTATCGTATGCGGCCTTATTCGCGTGTCAATCTGTACTTCTTAGGTGTTTTCCACTATCTCCCGTAATGTGACGATCTTGTCTATAATGGACTTCCTTGACCTGAAACCACACTAATAAGGACCTATCAGGTTGGTGACGAACGGTTTCAGGGGTTCACATAACACGGTACGCGATGTTGAGGATGCTGATCCCTCGATAGTTGGCGCGGCGTCGAGTCCTTTCTTGTAGACCGGACAAACGATGCTGAGATTATTGCGACTCTGTGTTTAAAACATCTCCAAATCTGTGTTTTACGTTCACGGTAGGGCTATAGAGGAGGCAAAAAACTAAACTCTTGGATTTTGAATTCCTTTGCTTTCGAATTTAACAGTCTCGCAACCCACGTAGGCTCAAGGGTCCAGCAAATGCTGCCGATCATCTCATCCAAACCAAGTTCCCTAACGTCCGCCATCAATAATAATAATAATTGAGTGGCACTATAGCCCACAAGGGACCAGGGCCTAGCTTCTACAGCAACTATTTATTTTGAGCGTACTACTGTTCTCTTACGAGTAAAAGGGACCTACAGTTTTTCGCCGACTCCGAGGGGCGAGATCTGAGAAGCTTTTCATAGACAATTGATACCCTTGAGTTTGTCAGCTTCTCGAAAGAGGTGGTACCGTGAAAAGTTGCTAGGTGTCCCGTCCGGGAATCGAATCTAGACTTTCTGCGGGGCGGTCGACGCACTTAAAACTACACCAGTTGGTCCTTTTACCGGGGGTTCTGTCTTCGTCTTCTCCTTGAGCCTGGAGGCTGGGAACAGAAGGTGCTCTTAGCTGAAGCTTTGTTGTCTATCCACTAAAGGTGATCGAGATAGTGTAGTCAATGGTACTTTTAGTTCCGGACTACATCAACGAAAGTTGTGTCTTTTCCTCCATTTGCCCTTCTTGCAGACAGGACCGTATATCGGCAGTAGAAGTTAAGTCGCAAAGTTGCCAGGAATACGCTCTGCCTCCACGCTTATCTTCCAGGTTTCGAGTCCGTATAACAGGACTGAAAGGATAAGCTATTTCTGAAGCATGGTCTTGATCCACCGCATTAGGAATTTTAAACCTAGCTTTTCAGACCGGAAAATAACACCAGTTGCCAAGGGTACTCCTAAATACGATGGATGACCGCTAAGATGTAATTTGCAGAGTTATCGTTCACCCTGAGGTAGATAAAGTTCTTAACTACCTCAAAACTACAGCTGTTATAGGAGCTGCAGCGTGTGTTGTATGTGCGTCTGCAACGTCTGCTGTATATGTAACAGGAGATAGTAGAACTCATCTGTAGTCTTTTCATAAGTTTTCTCAAAGCAAGCTCATGTTCCCAAACTTAGACTTGATGTGGATTCTAATGGAGTCCACTTGCAGCGCTTATTTGAATGCGGATTTGCCGGTCAAGGCAGCTTCATTGAACTACAAGTTCACAAGGCTCTTCCTTTCTATATCATTCATCGTCGTAGGGGTTGAATTTTCACATCCTCTGGTCAACTTCATCGAATATACGAAATTGTTGAGGTGTATTCTTGTAGTCACCCTTTCACCGCAAATTCACCGCACGCATGTCTACGTTCTACCTGTGGAATGCAACTTCACTGTTCTTTCATTTACTTCTGTATTCGAGGCGGTTGTATGTCCGTTAACTACGTAAGTCCTTTAATGTATTTTTGAGGCTCCCTCAGATGTACTCCTTCACTGGGACTCGATGTCCATTTTTTAACACGCGACTGGAGGCTCAGAATTAAACTAGTGTCGGTGACTTAGCCGCTTTTGGCACTACAAGGTAACACTTATACACCACAGCCTCTATTTCAGAACTCCAATCTGATCCTTAATGTGTGTTGATATTAAAAGGACAGTTTTCCAAAAAGTCCTCACCAAACGGAGCTTCGGGCAAAGAGGTTGACGAATCCTCAGATTATGTGATCCTTTAGCAATTTTTTCTAATGAAGCGCTTTAAGAGAATGTGCTTCAAAGCGATGGTCACAGCCGGCAGCCAATAAGTCGCTTCATCAATTCCGAAAACAGACTAAATCGAGAAGAGAATCCTCTTCAGTGGAGTGCAGGTTGAACTACAAGGGCCGGACAACAGACCTTTAAGTGATCTTGCCCATCTTTGACTGTAATCATCATCAGGTTGATCTTCTGTGTTCGGTGTCTCTCAGCGGTCCCCATCCTCCTGGCATAACATTTAGAGTACGAAGATCCGGACGACATAACCAAACATTTCCTTCGCAAGGAGACACCCGCACCCACACTGACTTTCCTTTCCGCTCCAGTTTTAGAAGTTTATCAAAAATCTTGATTTAAGAAAATTTTCGGCAACAAATTTTGTGGCGCCGTAAAAAATGTCAAACCACCCGCCCACAACTGTCAACTAAAATGGCGCCCA
The DNA here is from genome assembly GCA_944738645.1 of Eristalinus sepulchralis. Lineage (NCBI taxonomy): Eukaryota > Metazoa > Arthropoda > Insecta > Diptera > Syrphidae > Eristalinus > Eristalinus sepulchralis. Next base: position 13,084,278 of record OX122885.1, on the reverse strand, counting down.
ACTAAAATCGATTGGGAATACAAGGTATGTGGAAAGAGATCCAAATCAAATCCAACTCAACGCTACTGTCAAGAGATTCGTTTTACTCTCCACACATACGGTCGCTTTCTTCGAGTTCGAATTTGCAGTTAATACTGCGTGTGATGATGGCCCACTGCTCGTAAGAATGACCGGCCATATGAAAATCTGGGAAAAAGAAAAGTCTCAACGCCGCCGCGCCGCCCCCCTACATCGTAAACATGTAAATCCATTTCTGTCGAACTACACATAAAAGAACATCCTGTCCGCATCCGACGAAAAATTACATCTTTCCCCAACATCCTCCCACATGCATACACACACACACAGACACACACATACACGCGCGAATTCCCTCAAAAAATTCAATGTATGTGTGAAGGAGGAATTAAGAGATTCAACTTGAAGCATTTTCTGTTTTTTTTTTGTCTCACATTCTTCAGCTGGCAGAGCCGGCAACGACGCCGTCTTAGACGGCCGGAGTTATTCATTTAGGAAGATGCCATAAAACACCACCATCACCAGTGCCACCCACAAGGGCACGACAGAATGTTACTGCGATAAGGATTTGGGCACTGTACTCAATGTTCCATTTAACTGTTCATTCTCTTCTTCTCGATGAACTTTTTGCCGGAATATATCGCACCTCCACCTCTTTGGCGCGACGGACGAGGCGGCAAGGACATAAAACCAAAATTGAAAGGCAAAAAGTTCCTACAGCGATTGTGTGCGGTGTCCCTTGGGGCTTTGTTGGCGCATTAATACATAGTTTGTAGGGCTTAATGCATCGGGCCCATATTACTTTATGACTGAATAATAATTACTTGCCGTGATGGTGGGTGGGGGTGGGGGTGATGTACTTGTTTTATGTGCAGATTTATGTTGTTGTGATAATTTCTCCATAACCTCTCCCCGGAATTGTATTTTGATTTTGGGGAGTATCCAGCAACAAATGGTCGAGTTATGGGTGGTTGTGTCATTTTGATGCCACAATCATGTTCTAGTGGTTTGTGTAGGGTGCGGGGGGGGGGGGGGGGGGTGGTTGTATTTCCCAGAAGTAACAAGCTCCATTTCGAAGAACTTAGGATCGAGAAATGAAAGAAAAGGGTTAACCCCAAACGTCAGTCGAATCTGATGTTGCGGCTGTTGGAGCTGGGAAAGATGACAGAGGGAGCCCAATGAAGCGAGGAAAATATTCCTTCGAAAGGGTAATGGAATTCTGAGTATTCTTAATTTACATTCCGGCCGATGGTGAGGAAACTTGTGGACCTTGTAACAACACCAGCAGCCTACTGATGTGCGTGTGGAATTGTGTTAGTTATGAAAAGTTTACCTCTTGGTTTGGAATATTTTGTGAATCGAATTTTAAGGGATGTTGAGTTACAAATCGAACGAAAAAGAAAGAAGGGAAACACATTTTTGTGGAAGGCAAGATATTCATTTAGCGGGGAGAGTCACAAGCTCTTCTTTAAAATTATCTTTAACGGGTAACCACGGCTGTATAGCGACATCCGCCTAGTCAAGCGACTACGGATACAACGCTTAAGATGTCTAGGCCAGGTAGAGCATATGGACACCACTGCTCCGGTCCGGAAAGTCGTCGAATCTGAGCCAATGGGAAAACGCAACAGAGAATGGCCCAGGCTAAGGTGGCGCACACAAGTGGAGAAGGACCTCAACCAACTTGGAGAGCGCAACTGGCGGCAGCTGGCGAAAAACCAAGAGGAAGAAGAAGGGTAACCACCACAAGACTTGTTAAGGGGCTTCATTGAAAATTTGTTGAACTCTACAAATTCGGTAACTAAGATGTGCGCACAAACCAGACTGCATAAGATGCTGTGTACCACTTAGGAAACATAGAAACTGTGTTGAAGCCAGTGTCCTAGGTCTGTTGTAGTCGCCAGTTTTTGTCCTTGACTACAAGGCAGACGCGGTACAGTCCGTATTCAGAAAGTAAATGATATTGAATATCTGAGGATCTCCCCTGATAAGTCTTGAAACATTTCAAAGTATTCGTTCACAGGCATATTTCTCCACTTCGGTGAACCTCTCTGTTTTTCTAAGTTTGAAACTCAGTCTGTTTTCTGGGCGAATATTCCCACAAGGGGTTCGATTCCACACGTCATAAATCATGGGCCCATTGTACGGAGCGATGACCTCGAACATACCTGCGTCACCATTACCTTACAATGCAATCTTACAGACTATGTTCAGATTGTCCATGCCTTTTTTTTTGAAGCCACGACTTCTATTTCAAGACCTCCCTCAAGCGCTGTCTGTCTCTTAAACACTTGGTATGGGAGTCGGAACATTGTGAAATACGGGAAAATTGTGAAGCTTACCAGGCTTGATAATAATTGAGTGGCGCTACAGCCCACATGGCTGCAACAACTACTCGTGTTGTGCGTGCTACTGTTCTCTCACGAGTAGAAGGGACCTACAATTTTTTTCCGACTCCGAATGGCAAGATTTGAGAAGCTCTTCATAGACAATTGATACTCCTTGATTGTTGTCAGCAGATCGAAAGAGGTGGTGCTGTGAAAAAATTCGAGGTGTCCCGTCCGGGAATCGAATCTAGATTTTCTACCTGGCGGTCAACTCACTTACCACTACGCCACTTACCTGACCACAGGTTTGACACCCAACCCCCTAATTTCACTCTTAGGTGACATGCAGGCCATTTCCTTAGGAACAGTCAAATACCTACTTAAAACACAAACATTGCGGGAACAATACAAAAGGTGGTCAGAGAGCCCTACTTGTCTTAAGAGTAAAGAAATTTGGTCACCGCTCAGTTCTAAATGCTCCCTTCGCCTCTTCAGCTTAAAGAAAGTGGGTATACAAATCATAAAAGCCCACTTTGCTATAGGAGTTCATGCCTCCAGGCTCGCCATTCTGCACAATGACCTCAGCGACATTTGTGTAGAACCTATCAGCACCTTGAAGCAAACCAAGTATTCTAAGAAAGACTGCTAGCGCAACGTCACATTGGGTCCAAAGACGGCCCAAGTGTGACTTCCCATTGACAACCAACTGCTTCAAACTATTTTAATCTATTGCTTGGATCACTTAGACACCATTTAGCTGTCTTTAACCCTATTGCAAGATCGTGAACATCAACGACCTGAAAGGGTGTAGGGTGTCGGAAAGCCTGTATGGCAATTTGAACGGGTGACCATTGACAGTTTGCTGACAGTGTTCCTTGCAAGGAATGTTGCATACCACGGTGGTCAACATCAGATCCCTCGCTCGAAGGACGAAACTGGTTTTGTACAACAGCTTGATCCTCCCCGTTCTCCTTTACGGCGCAGAAACCTGGACGCTACTAAAGGCGGACGAGGAAGCCCTTAGTCTTTTCAAGAGAACAGTTCTGCGTGTGAGTTTTGGTCCTGTTTGCGTTGATGGCATCTGGATAAGAAGATTCAACGACGAACTTCATAGGCTGTATTGCGACATGCACCTGGTCAAGCGCCTTGGGATACAACACTAAAGATGGCTTGGCCACTTAGAGCGAATGGACACCACTGCCCCGGCCCGAAAAGTCTTCGAATCCGGGCCATTGGGACAACGCCACAGAGGATGTCCTAGGCTGAGATGGCGCACACAAGTGCAGAAGGGCCTAAACCAACTTGGATTGCGCAACTGAAGAGATCGTTCTAGCTGGAGAGGCATGTTGGTTGAGGCCCAGGTCCAACCCTGACTGAAGCGCCAATAAAAGAAGAAGAAGAAGTACAACATCATAATAGGAAAGAGATTCTTTGCATTAGGCTAGAAGCAACGGAATTGTTGATGAGATAGATTTGAAACTTGTGGCTCAAATTCGGCAGACGCCAAAACGGAGAAAACTGAATAATGGCTGATCTCATGCAATCCAGGCTGTATAGTTGCCAACCCTCGAATATCTAACAGGATGCTTTCCAAACTGGAATTGTGAAGCATACAGAGTTTGAGTCTTGCTTTGGACTTTACTCTGTGCATATAAGCTTACATCCTGGAGAAGGAATATTTCCGAAACCACGGTTGGATGTGAGATAAACGAATGCATCTTGGAAATGGCATTAAGCAGGAAAACCTTTTTTAAATAAGACAAGATGGAAGGGAATCAAAGACGGTAGCTAAATTACGCTGCACTACCATGCACAAGCCTAGCTTCTTCAGCAACTAATCTTGTTGTACATGCTATTGGTCTCTCACGGGGGGGACCTGCAGGACCGACTCCGAAAGGTGAGATTTGGAAAGCTTTTTATAGACAATGAGTACCCTTTGTGTGTTGTCGGAAACTAGAAAGAGCTCGTGCTGTGAAAATTGCGAAGTGTTCAGTCCGGGAATCGAACCTTGGACCTTTGACGTGTGAGTCGATGCCCTTACCCCCTACGCCATGGCTGCCATACAGTGCCCTTGATAGGAGACAAAGTTTTTCCCTTTAAGTAAAATTGCAAATGTCTCGCCCATAAGCATGCGGGTGGGCTAGCAACTTGTGCCAATGATAGAAGGCACCGTTCTTCTGAAGTCTCGATTGCCCAACGACACTGGAGGAGAGTTGTTCCCCATTCGGCTAGAGTTAAGTGGCTTTAGGCTGGTATAGGTTTTGTAGTAACTTAAGTTAATCCTAAGAGGGTAGTGTAGGTTTGTGATAGGTTACACTTCGCGGCCTTTCTCTTTTGGGGATAATTCCTAAAAATTGTTCACCTGTCCCTCTTCTTTCTTTCTCCCTGCTCTTGATGTCCTTCTTCTGTCTAGAGTGGGTACAGCTCGGTATATCTTCTTTCCTTTCTCCATAACTATTGTAGCTTTGTCATCTGTGCAAAGTTTTGTTGTGATAGAGGAGGGGGTTAAGAGCCATCTCCACAATCATGCCTTCTCCTCATCAAACCCCCCTACACCAGCCTTCTAGATGGATGTAAAGCGCACTGTCTCAGTTTATTTTTCATTCTTTATCCACCACAGCCCCTCCTCCGCCGTGGAAACAGGAAACCCTTCCGCTCTACTGAATTGTGTCTATCTAAAACTACAGCACATTGTACAAAAATGAAATCTAATCTCGGACTCGGACCACAAAAGATCCTTGTGGCGGGTGGACAGCGGTAACAGCACTGAAACAAAGAAATGCAACAAAGGCTCACTGGGATATTGGATATTGGACATGATATCTGACCTCTTGACTGATTAATGAGTTTTTTGAAGTCTGCTTCCTTGACATTTTTAGAGAGTCTCCATCAATTCTGAACCACGTGCAAATGCTTTTCGGGCGACAGGTTGAGCTATGCACGACCATTCCATTGTCTCTCTCTTCGTCACTAAATCATCAGAATTCAAAACATCCCGGTGACGTTCACACCTCACACCTTCCTTCCTTTCGCACAATCGAAAAGCATGTTTTAACTCAAACCTCTCACACAGTCGACAACTTAAAGACTACTGCCCGAGAGCGTAACTAATTACACAATAAATTGCGGACGATGTCCCACGAAGATGACTACGTCAACATGCCAAAGGGGTGGATTTTCATATTTAACACAATAAACGTGTTACGTGAGCGCACACATATGTATGTGGGTACGTTTTCCATTTCACTTCAATCAACGGAAAACTTCCGTAGTCTTTCCGGCGAACATTTACCTCCATTTACGAGAGCCATCTAGGGCATTTCAACGTCATAACAGTGCACTGGAGGATGTTGTGTCTCAGAATAGTTTTTTTTTTGTGTTGTTGTTGTATTTTTTTTTTTTTGTTGTTGCCTCGTTTCATATTTTGTTTTTCCCTACAACGTTTCCGCCACTGGAATATAGAGGGAATGCAGGAAACAAAGTTTATCGTTGTACGGACCTTTAGTAACATTATGAAAGACAGCAAGTTATTCTTCTTCACAATGTTTGCGCTTCTTTGTGTATGTGTGTGTGTGTGAGTGTTTATGTTTTGTCGCAAAAAAAAAAAATTCCTATTGTGTTGTTGTCTCCTCCTTCTGTTTTTATAATTAGATGTTGTCTGATATTCATTCACTTTGGCGACTGTAATCTGTAATTCGGTTCCAAGTCACTCATCACCTTCAGGGCAGAACACCCTTCGTCAGGCAGAAGGTCCTTAAAGAAAGTCCTTTAACAGTTCTGTGGACGCTCCATTCGGTCAACTTCTGACATCAGTGGAAGACAAAATCAGTGATGGAAGTTCTGATCCATTGTTGTCCAAAGAGAGTGAAATATTCTGCCTGCCGGAGGATGTTCTGCCGTTATCGTCACTTAACACTCTGCAAGAATGAATTTCAATCGACAGTGCCCCGGACCGTTTTTATTCCGCCAAACTTGGGTTTGAAGCTTGCATCCTTCGTTTTTGTAGGTGTGTCCAAAATTTGGCTTAAGTCTGGAACTGAACCAACATGTCGCAACAGCTAGCATGGCCTTTTGGTAGCTGACTCCAATGCTGCCCAACTTGCGTGCGTCATCTTAAAAGGCGAAGTGGTCTGTTACGTGGTCCCAACGTTGTCCCAATGGCTGGCTTACGAACATTATGTGGGCGGAAGCAGCGTTTCCTCTTTGACACCACAGTCGCTGGTGATAACACGGACATCGAAAATGTTTGAAGAGCGTCTGGCGTCTATGGCAATGTGATGGATTTGGTTGGCGGTTGATTGATCGGGAGACCACCAAGTTTCCTTACGGATGCTGAGGTGTGGGATCCGCGTATGTATAACGATAATGTCCCGCTTCGAAGTCTACCGCTGACTTTATAGTCATGGCTCCAAAAAGATGCCTTTCATTTGCAACTTTCCACTGGTATCATAGCTGAAGCATTGATTGAAAGTTCTTTCTAGAAGATCCTCGCTGAATATTGTTACGAATGCTTGAGCCTCAAAAATATATGCCCAAGTCCAACCAATCCATATCCAAACCAGTGCTTCCTTTTCCCTCTGAAGCAAATACCGAAGACGTATTTTTTCATCCTTCTTTTAGCCCTCCATATCACCTTATGATTGGTGTAATATATTCTTCTTATTCTAGCAATACAGAGCCAAGCTCATTTGCTGTCTGCCCGTTGGCCGAAATTAGTTGTCCTCTGTTTGGGGTCGTGCTGGAGTCGTCAATAGTAACACAGATCCATCTGACCACAAATTTCTTTGTCGGTGCATAGCAGACATTTTTTCTTGTGGAAAATAATTTCATATACAGTTCCAAACTGAGAGTCGATGGCAACTTACTCTATACTCTGGTGGAGGCTCCTGATTACAGAAGTGCAGGGAACCTCGCTGATAGTGGCCAAAATGTGGTCCGACGTAGGCACACGACGCTAACTGTAAATACAACAAAATGTTTTCAGAGCGTTATCTTCATGTTTTTCCTGATGATAGAAGGATCTATGACAATTATGGGTGGGAAGCAAAATATCGTCGTTCAATGACTCTGATTGGGGATAAATATCCCCAAAGAAAAAATGCAAACGGTGTCAAACCGAATGATCGTTGTGGCCAATGAACATCTCCATGGCGTGAATCAGCCGTTGAATTTCGCTTGCAAACGAACCATCGCTTCGTTGTCTGTATGGCAACAAATAGGCGGCACCATCCTATTGGATGCATATATCGCCCAGGCCCATATCCTCAATTTCTGGCAAAAGGAAGTCAGTTATCATCTCGCGATCACGAATACACGATGACGAGTCAAGATTGACGGCTCCTTTGCCACAATATCACGCACAACAACAGCATGCACAGGTGATTTCACATTTCCTACAATCCCAGTTGGCTGAAATTTGCACAAAATTCTACTAATTCTGGACACATGTGGCCGATTACGTTGGTCGAAGAAATCACGATGTGCATGAAATGCATTTTGATTTGCTCGTCCATTTTCGTAAAAGTCTCCCACAACCTTAAAACGCTGCTTAGTTGTTGAATCTCTTCATGGTTGAATATGTCAAACACAGAAACAAGGGAATATCAGATTAAATTAGGCAGTTCTTAGAATTTTGTATACATTAATTTAAGAATCTGTGGTCGCCGTGGCGTAGTGGTAAGTGCGTCGACCGCTACGCAGAAAGTCTCGGTTCGATTCCCGGACGGGACACCTCGCATTTTTTCACGACACACCGTCCTTGGAGTTGCTGACAACACTCAGAGAGTACCAATTATCTATGAAAAGCTTCTAAAATCTCTCCCTTCAGAGTCGGCAACAAAACTGCATGTCCCTTCTACTAGTGAAGAAGAGTAGCACGCACAACACGACTAGATGTGGTAGAAGCTAGACCCTGTTTGCTTGTGGGCTGTAGTACCACTTAATTATTAATATTATTATTAATTATTTAAGAAGTTTGAACTTGAACTGGGTGAACATGTTTGTCTAACTGAAACAAGACTCAAGGGGAATTAGCTGCTATTGACACAGGTTTCAAAATAGACGTTCATTATATGTACATATGAAGGGTGATTTTTCAAAAGCTATAGGAAAGTTTTTCAAAAAAGAACACATAAAATTCAGAAAAATCCATGAAATCTTTATTTGAATCGATAGTACGGTCCATATAATTTAATGTTCGAAGATTATATCATGCAAATGCTGACCTTGACTGCGCCTCAAATGTCCAATTTTGGCATACTCTTTCCAACATTTCGGCGGGTATCTCACGAATAAATGCTTCAATCTTGTTTTCCAATGCGTCAATTGAAGCGGGCGTACCTGTATAGACATGAGCCTTAACATAGCCCAACAAAAAATTGTCTAAAGGCGTTAAATCGCACAATCTAGACGTCCAATTGACCGGTCCCGAAAGTGAAATAAAATGTTCACCGAACTTGCCTTTCAATAAGTCCATTGTTGCGCATGATGTGTGACATGTGGCACCGTCTTGTTGATGCCACATGTCATGCAAGTCAAGCTCTTGTATTTTGGGCAAAAAGAAGTTGGATATCATCTCACGGTCGCGCTCACCATTCACAGTTACGTTACGATTCGCATCATCTTTGAAGAAGTACGGTCCAATGATGCCGCCAGCCTATAACCCGCACCAAACTGTGACTTTTTCTGGATGCATTGGTAGCTCTCGCAGTGCTTCTGGCTGATATTCACTCCAAAATCGACAATTCTGCTTATTTACGTACCCATTAAGCCAAAAATTAGCCACGTCGCTGAACACAATTTTTCACTAAAAAAGTGGATCTTCAGCCAACTTTCCAAGAGTTCATTCACCAAACATTTTACGTTGCGGTAGGTCGTTCGGCTTCAATTCTTGCACCAGCTGTATTTTGAAAGACAACACACCTAAATCCTTCCGCCAAATTTTCCACTTTGTTGAGTAACAGAGGCCCAATTGCTGTTAACGGCGACGAATCCATAATTGATGGTCATCATTAACACTGGCCGATACAGCTGCGATATTTTCTTCAGTTCACACTCTAAGTAGGCGTGTTGGTGGTTTAATGTCCAACAATGTAAATTTGGTCCAAAATTTAGTCACAAAAGCCCGAATATCCGCTTCAGTGGGTCGCTTAAACTAACCATAAAATGGAAGAAGCGCGCAATGAACTTTCTTAACAGAGCGCCCATTTTGATAATAAAATTCAATAATTTGCAAGCGTTGTTTGTTTGTAAGACGATTCGTGGTTAAATTATAAACCAAACTGAAGATGTTTGACAGTGAAACGAAACACGAAACGTGCTTCAGCTGTTTAAACTAGTGTTGCCAAAAAGATAATAGCTTAAAAATCAACCTTTATGTCGACAATATACTCGTACAGTAGTTCTCCTGTGCTCGTAAGGGGACAATGGCGGGCGCATCATGTGCCGTTGTTGAGGAAGCGGAGGTCTTATTCATTATGCTAGTTACACTCGCAATTAGATGGTTTCGTTTTTTCTTTGATGTAAGCAATACAAATAATTTTTTTTAAACTTTGAACTTAAGTGGCTAGATCGTGTTGATGTCCAAACATCTGATTGTGTCAAATGATCACGAGTTTCAAAGGTGACGTGTTCGGCTACATTTGGTGTTAAGACAATATTGTTATTGGTTGCTCGTATAAAAAGTTACACTGATTTAATTATAAATTAAATTTCTGAGAAAATACACTACGTCATGTGAGTGAAGAAACTGTGGTACATATGTTGGATTTCGTTTCGGAAATTTTTATGTAAATGATGCTCCTCTCACTGGCTGGCCTGTAACTGAAAAAATAATGGAGCAAGACCCTCTAAGACGGTGTAGGAGAAAGTTTGAGCTATGTGATGCACAAGCAACTCAAAGAAGCTCGATGTAAGGGTTCATAAACACACAAAACCGCAGGGATATTTGATTGACCTTTGATATGTATAAATGAAAAGCTGTGTATCATTACGGTCGATGAGAAATGGATTTGGCGCAAGAGATCATGGTCAACCGCCGGTATACGACCACAATCAACTTTAAAGCTTTGATTGACGGGAAACAAAGTTATGTTAATTGTGGAAGGGCATGGATCCTTATGATATGCTTAATGCGGTCAATTCGATTGTCCACTGTGTACAACTCAACCGCTTGAATGAAGCAATCACGAAAAAGTGATTAAAATTGGCCAACATGAAGCAAGTTGACAATACCCCGCTGCACACATTTTTAATAACTTAAGACATATTCACGGAGCTTGGTGGAGAAGTTTTGTTGCATCCAGCGAATAGGACCTGAACCTTGCACCCTTTGTTATCGTTGTTTCTGTAACACATACGAAAAGAAGATTTCATCTTTTTATTTGATTTTTTGGAAAAATGAATTTTGTCAAGGTTTTCGATGCAAATACTTCTATGTGTGGCATTGAGTGATTTTCTGATTAGCTCATAGGCCGTCATTCATTCTATTTCACAAATATCTATCAACTGGCATTAGTCCCACAAAGCTAGACCCATACAGTGACAGCATTATTTATAAATTTTCCGGGCTTTTAAACAGAGAAGGTGTGTATGTCATTCAAGACGAAAGACACAACTGATTCCTGTCCTGTCTTGTATTTATGATCCGATTGAAAGTTATCAAAATTCTTCAATTTGAGAGCTGATTTGCATGAAATTCAACACTTAAAAGGGGTGTTAAGTCCAGCAAAGTTAATTAGCTCAAGGCTATGTGATGGACGACACGATCGAACAAAATGTTGTGTACGCTCATTCACATTGTATGAAATGTGTTCGACATTCTGCGAACAAATCGTCGCACGACAAAATTTGCATAGCCACCCCCACGTCCCGCCCCATGCAGATGAGTGACAGAGTTCCCTTGACAGAGGCTAAGCGTTTGTGTCTGCACGAATCACATGTCAGCGCTGTGAAACGTAGACTCCCACCCACCGGACCAATTACATTGCTGGCAGGCTCTTCAAATTACACGCTGATTGGGATTATGCAAAGTCCCCAGCATTGAAGTAAACATCATTCACTCAGAATTCACACGTAATTCCACGAATCTGTGGCCGAAAACTATGCCTTTCGGAAGCTGTTCTCAGCCCAGTGGTCAGGTATGAGTTGCGGAGTGCATTTTTTTGGACACTTATCAATGCCCAGATCTGATGGCGAGATGGATGAGAAATTCTGGGAAATCACACAGAAATGTGCCAAACATCTGTAATGGTGATAATAGCCAGAATGGGAAATTACACAATTCACATGAACTTTGTGGCATGTGTTGTCGACTTGATAAGAGTGTCCTTCAGTAGATTATACATTTTGTGTTATCTTCTAAGCGCGGAGAGGTAACATTTTGTGACAGCAAAGTGCGTTTATTATCCTTGTTCGATTTAGACAGTTTCGAGGGAAGATTGTCTGAGGAAAGACTCGCTCTCACTTCCACGTGATGCTGTCATGGTCATGTTCGAAGATCAGGGAAGGTTCAAGTTGTAAACGCAACTGAAAGGTTAAGAGCCCTTTCATACGTAGACGCAATAGGCTTTCATAAAGCAATCAGTTTTCAAGTCTTTCAAGTATTTTAAGGGAAAATAGTTCGGACAGCGTAATGGCATTCGAGAGAAAATTGGGATGCAACGGACTTCAGGCTCATTCAAAGGTATTCGAAGTCCATTGGTTCTTTTTATGATTCACACTCAACACGGAACCAAATTTCTTGCGAATGCCATTCCGATTTGAAATTCTAGAAACAACAAACTTTGAACAGCGCATGACAAAGCATTTTCTTTAAAGAAGTTTCCCCGTAAACCGAAAAAAGTAGCATGATGAACCGCATAGTTTCACGTTACAGACCCGTGAACTGGCCTCCAAGATCGTGCGACTTCACGCCACTTGACTATTTTCTGTGGGGATGTGTCACTAAACAACACTGATGAACCCGAAACGATTACCCACTTGAAGGACAACATTCGCCGTGTTATTGGCAGAATACGGTCAAATATGTCTTGAAAGAGCCACGTGACAATTACTCTTTCGAATCACTGTTTCCTGCAGCTCAAAGAGACAATTTTTTGCAAAGGCCTCTCTGAAAAGATCAAGTTAAGGCAAATTGTGCAACAAATCGAACATAACTGCCCACTCTATGAAGCAAAACCTTGAAATTCTTTTGTGAAAGGCCATGCCCGCGTTGATGAAATTTAAAGAAGCCGATTCAAGAACGGAGTCAAAAGAGACTTTCACACGTCAACACGCCCATCCTTGAGTGTGGTTTTGGGTTGATAGCATCTGAGGGGAGAGATTTTACTATTAACTCTAAATGCTGCATGGCATTTGTCTAGTCGAGCGACTATAGAAACATCGACTGCGGAAACATCGATTGTTAAGAGTAACAAGGCAAGTTTAAAATGTTCTGATGTACCTCGAATCATTGGGACAATATAGCAGACGACGCCCACTTCTTGCACGGTGCTCATAAGTGGAAGATGTCCTTCACCAACTTGTTGGGCCAGAAAACTGCCAACAGAACGTGCCAGTTCGAGAGGCAAGAACTCTCTGTGACCTAACGTAGTATCTACTGCATAGGGTACACATCAACTTTTTCCGTTCTTTTCGCCTTTCTGTCCAATAATGCCCTGCCACCTCCAACCTCATTCCTTGCTCTTGCTGTCATACACCTTCTTTAATGGAGACATCTGTTGTCATAATTTAAAAACGGCGTCGCAACGTTTTTTGCAGCAAGCACCCAAACAAAGCTGTCAGGCTGAACCTTCAACGCAATGTGTACAGTTTCATTTTCTGGTTCCAATCCAGGCAGCAGGCGAACAAATTTGCTAGAGGTGACGAAATATCCGCGGAAGCTCTGGATGACATAGTTGAGCGCAGGCACGATTTCGTCCGTAAGATAAGGACGGATGAAAGCATGACGATAAGTGAGATCTGAAGGTCGTCTTGGTTCAAGAAAAGAATATCTCTTCAACTCCGTAAGCTACCGAATGCTCACTTTCCGTGGCAGCTCACACAAGATCCTTGTTGCCATTTTGAGTGAAGACCTAAACATTTTTACAGACTTGAGAGCTTCTTCAGCAATGTGGTCTCAGTTCAGGGAAGTCGCCAATAGACTCGATTTTCATAGCTCAAAAGACCCAGAAGTATAAATCGATTATTGATTTTAAGGCCTCATATGACAGCGTGCATAGAGATAAGCCATACCGTGTTATGTCTAATTTTAGCATTTCTAGCAAATTCGTCAGATTGCATAGGATGAGGACTTAGAACTTTTGCCGATTCCTCAAGATCGGTAACAAACTCACTGAGTCCTTAAACGCCAGAGAGGGTCTACGACAAGACGACGCGCTGTCACTTTTGACTGTCGTGACGTGCATTTTTTAGCGTCATTCCTGAGAATAACGTGTGTAACGTAAAGTCAACACCAGAGTCAACACGATCTTCCAAAAGTCCGTTCAACTGCCAGCTTACGCCAACGACATTGACGTGATTGGATGAAAACAGCGAGCCGTCAATGAAGCGTTTGCTGACAGTGAAGCGAAGCGGCTAAAATGGGCCTGGGGGTTAATGAGGGCAAAACGAAGCATGCATGCTGTCATCAAGGAAGGACGCATTACATCGACATCTCAAATGGAGCCTCACACTGGGCAGCAACAACTGCGATGTAGTCAATGATGTCGTCTACCTACGCCCCGCAGTAAATAGGGACTATAGCATCGGTTCGGAAATCAAACGTAGAATCACACTTCCTAACCACTGTTTTCTTCGGATTCAATCAAAGCCCTTGCTCGAAAGGCCAAGCTGGCTTCGCATAACCTGCATCGCTTTATGGCGCAGAAATAGGGACTTTATTTAAAGGGAAGCCTTTTGAGTAGTTAAAGCCTTTTTTCGTTAATGGCATATTGGGAAGGAGATTCTGATAATATACCTGGCCGCACAGGCATGTTGGTTGCGGCCGAAGTCTCTAATGCCACCCAAGGTTCATGCAAATGAATTTGTTTTAAGAGCCTAGAACCTCAAGAAGGAGAATGATATTACCGAATACCTAAAGTGGTCTTTATCCCTTTCCTTTCCTGCCTTATAGAGCAGAAAGCTGGAAATTGTTAAGAGGTGATGATGTCCATATTGACAGAAAAGTAAAATTTTTGGTCCTGAAATCTATCTTTTCTATAAAATGATGATGAAATTGATATTCGGGGAAAAATGGAAATATCAGGCCTTCCTTACAACAGTTCATAAAAGCCAAAAAGTGTCCACATTTTCTAGGTTGTTTACGGACTTCAGGGCTCTCTCATATATCTTGGAATCTCTGCTCAAGTCATGTGCACTTTTGGTTCAGATTTGTGCGTTAAGAGCTTCAAGACTTGATGTGTTTTCCAAAAGTGGCAAAAAAGTTTGAACTCCGATGACATAAATCAACGATTAGAGAAAGACCTGCTTCACAAAAATCCCACCATTACTCTGAGAGTCATCAGAAAAGCCATCAAATCCTGGAAAGCACTGCAAATTCATTCGAAAAAAAGCTCTACTTAGATGACGTTCAGATTAATTGCATTATTTTTTAATTGAAATCCGGCTTAACCTCAGAAATTGCATCCAAACGTGCACACGGTCGTACAAACAAATTTCTGAAATTCGTGAAGTGCTGTCTGCGGAGTGGCGAAAATATTCAGATCCCCCTCACCCTCCCCCCGGTGGCATGTGCTTAAGCAAATTATTTTGCTTGTATAGACCTAGAGGCGTACGATTACATCACCGCCGACCGTTTTTTTGTGTTTCTTTTTTTTTTTCTACTTTCACATCCTTCGCAATGCGATTGCAAATTTATGCACATTGCGTGTCAGGGCTGCAGTGCAGTCAGGAATCGCATGCTAGTTAAGAGCGGAGTACACACACAGCCAAGGACTAGTGTGAAACTTAAACTTCAGGAGAACGTACGCTCTGTACGTACACACGTGCAGACTATATGATGGGTGAAATTTTAATTGCAGCAACGTTACATTTTGGAAGTGGAGTGTAAACATCCAGACTTACGTTTCACTACGTCGACGGCAACATTGCCGTCGTGCATGGACTTCACTTGTGTAGCTTAACTCAATTCAATAAGCTTACCAACGAATTTTGCCGTGAAAATATTTTTAAATAAGATAAACTTACAGATGCATGAATGGATGTGTGAAAATAATATTGGTCTTCCTTCTCCTTTCAGATATATTCGTGGTGAGATACGGTATATTCGAAGGCGTTCATGCTCAACAACTTAAAGGTAAGAATTTAAAAGATCCACAGAAGAATTCAATAATTATCTTTACTTCTTGCGAGTTTATTTTTTTCATTTTTAAAATTTAATCGGTTGAGAGTTTCTTCTAAAAAAATCATTGGCTCGTGGTTAACGTAGCGGAAATGTGCGATCAAATGAATCTAAAATGGGTAATGGAACTCGAATTTAGGAAACGAAATGGTGGAGCTTTTGATTGTTCACAGGTCATCACCATATTTGTCAGTGACGCACATATTCTGCTAACGAGGTCACGGGGCAATGTACACACGATAGACCTTCAGACCGCTCGATCTCCATTCATCGACTCTACTCATCAGGATCTATTCTAAAGTGCAACCAGACGAGTCTATAGACTTAATCCAACCACTCTGTCTTGCGTCTGCTGGGCGGTCGCCTACCTGTTGGAAGGGAACGTCCATACCACGTATCCATACCATCGGAGTTATGCATTTTTCGTCCCAAGAAGTAGCTGCTAAATATTGAATTTTCTAGCACAGTTACGTCTCCCACCCTTTCCTCGTGGGTAATAATAATAATAATTGAGTGGCACTACAGCCCACAAGAGACCAGGGCCTAGCTTCTACAACAACTACTCGTGTTGTGCGTGCTACTGTTCTCTCACGAGCAGAAGGGACCTACAATTCTTAGCCGACTCCGAACGACGAGATTTGAGAAACTATTCATGGACAATTGAAACTCTTTGAGTGTTGTCAGCAACTCGAAAGATGTGGTGCCTTAAAAAAATGGGAGGTGTCCCGTCCGGGAATCGAACCCAGACTTTCTGCGTGGTGGTCGACGCACTTACCTCTATGCCACGGCGACCATGTCCTCGTCTCAGCAGCTTGTATTCGCGATCTTATTCCTTCGGTCATTAACCAAATTTCAGGACCATAGGTGAGAGTTGGAACAAACACTGAGTTAAAAACCGATAATTTGGCTTTGACACCTAGCTCGGCCTTCTTTATAATCGATCTTCCAAGCTGCTTCAAAATTGATCCAGCTGGGTCAATCCCACAAGAAAGCTCAGCTCAAACCTCGAGGGACTTTAACTAATACACCTCCTCGAATGGGACTCCACTGTCATGTAGACTGCAGTGGACAGGCATTTTGAAAATGAACATAAATTCGCGATTGTCTCCATTCGTCCTCATTCCAGCAGCAGCTGATACGGCCACAAACCCATCAAGCGTGAGCTGGAGTTCCGCTTGGGAGGATGTGAGGACAACTCAGTCATCTCCGAAAAAAATATATTTCGCTAAAATCTCCCAATCTGACACATTTCTCGAGTCGGCCACACTGCAAAATCCAGTCCATAGATTAAATGAAAAGAAGAGGTGACAACACGCACCCTTGTCACAGTCCAACGCCCATTGTGAAGGGTCTGGATTTACTACCGATTCCGCTTCTACAGTTGGTGTAAATGTCACTCAACAGGGGGCCATCAATCCCACACTCCTGTAGAACACTCCAGAGTTTACATTGAGGGACTCAGTTGTATGTCTTTTGCATGTCTATAAGACAGCTGTAGATCGGCTTAGCATAGTCCCAAGTTTGCTGAAGTACTGCTTCTAAGAGTGAAAACTAAGGCCGGGTCGTAAACCGCACTGCTTATCTTCCAACCTGGACTCAACTTTATTCCATGGACCACCCTTCAACACCTTAGCATAGACTTTACCGGGAAAACTTAACAAAGCAATGCCCCCGGTAATTGAAGCAACCTCTCTTTTCTCCCTTTTTCTAAGGGAAACAGTGACTCCAGTCTACCAATCGCCGGGTGTCTTGCTCCATTTCCAGGCTACCTTAATTACATGAGAGTGCCACAAGACTCCATCTTGACCCATCAGCTTAAGCATTTCTGACCGGATTTCATTCACACCGGCGGACTTGCCCACATTTAGCGACTCAATCGCCAAAGTGACTTCCTCCACCGACTATTTTCCGCCCCACTTTAAACAGTAGGTCTGCCATCTGCATAGACGTTTGTAGGAAGTTTTAATAATTTTGCAGCTTTATTCCTAAATAGCTAAAATGCAAGTCTGAGTCTTCTTCTTCTTCTTCTTCTTCTTCTTCTTCTTTTTGTCACCTGGGACTCAACCAACATGCCCCTCCAGCCAGCACGGTCTTTCGCCAGCTGCCGCCAGTTGCGCACTCCAAGTTGATTGAGGTCCTTCTCCACTTGTGTGCACCACCTTAGCCTAGGCCGTTCTCTGTTGCGTTGCCCCAATGGCTCAGATTCGAAAACTTTTCGGGCCGAAGCAGTGGTGTCTATACGCTCTACCTGGCCTAACCATATTAAGCGTTGTGTTCAAAGACGCTTGACAAGACGCATGTCGCTGTACAACCCCTAGAATGCGTCGTTGAATCTTTTTCTCCAGAGGCCATCAACGCAAAAACGACCAAAAATTGCACGCAAAACACCTGAGCCTGGCGGGTGTCAAATGAGTCATTTGATTCTCAAAATGTATCCCATCATCTTTCTCCTCTACACAGTACTCTGTGGAATTGGAATTTCTTCTCAAATCATTAGCCTCTGGAGACTAGATTCGGGATTGAAGAAACCTTGTCATAATCGCTAGCTCCGAGTACGCAATGAACTCACATCATGCGGTGCGATATCTTCAGATGGTTCTGCAAGTGATGTCCAACCCAGTGAATCCACTATCAATTGGGTATCAGCAATGAAGCGATTCGTCAGAGCCACGTGTACAATGGGACGACGTCCTTTCTGTACCAAATTTCAAAAAGGATGAGATGAGATTTTGTACTAGGGTGCCGAAAAAGAAGTGCTTGGAAGCATTTCCCCTTTTATTGATAAATTAAAATGAACCATGAGGTAGGGGTCCTTGCACACAGTGCAAAGTTGTTGATCGAACTAAACCCGTTCAGATGGCAACATTAACCCACTATACAAGAAAATCTTAGTCACAACTGTCTTGTGGCGCTCCACAATCCATCGCTATAAGCATTGTATGCTGCATACAGCGATCCGACCCTTTCCAAGGTCGAGCAGCATATCGCAGGCTGAAACGGAGCGAAACGTTAATTCGGTTCAGAATGTTTTTTTTCGTCAAATTATGCGGCACCCAAACATCAAGCTTCTGCAGATGGCTTAAATTTGTTTGGTGACTTACTCCCATCTCCTGGGCGATGTCAGGAGATGTCACATGCCGGTCTAACTCGATTTCCATGATTCGATCGGTATTCGTCGTCACAGGTCTTCCGCCGACTGGCTTATCCACGGTATCGTTTTCACCAGCTCTGGATCGTCGAAACCATTCCTCCGCGGTTCGAAGTGATAGAGTACCATCCCCCAAACCACCATTAATCTCACGGAACGTTTGTCTAGCGGATTTGCCTTTGACGAAGGAAAACTTTAAAAAACGCGAATCTCGGCGTTAGTGAACTCCATGTTTACACGTCTATAACTGTTGAAAGCAATGTCAAAACTTATGACGCATAGCGGCGTTTTGTAGGTTATGTCAAGACCTTTCAAATGATGTATGGTATTGCCAGATATGGGCTCTGTAGCGCTTTGTACATAGCCAGAAAATTCAAAAGACAAAAAGGCGGAAGGGATGTATTTCACAACCTTATATATGACCAATGTCATATATGTCACCCCGTAGTATATTTTTAGAGTACTTGTTGGAAAAAAATAACGAAACCCTGTATGTGTGTAAGTGAAACTTGCCCAGTTTATTCTTGGTTTATCGCATTCGGCTCAAAATGTAAAACTTGTGACACTCACAGGTAGAATAATAGCACTGAAGACAGCGTTTTCGAATTGTCGGTACCTTCTTGAATCCAAAATCAAATTTAACTTGCGTGCCTTTGATTGAAGTTGTGACTATAAAGCGTGAGGTCCACCGGGCAAAACATTCCTCGAAACTTCTGACATCACACAACTGTAGCCATTTGTGCCCCACTCCACAAACCATCCGTTTCCAACAATGTCCTCTTTGAAAGAGTTAAAAAACAAAAAAAAAGTGGCTATAAATAGCAAAAAAAAAAAAAAAGTATCACTCTGCTGTGTGACAAAGTGTTTTGAGCATGTGTCCCATTAAACGTCAAACTTTACGATATTATTGTCACATTTGACTTATCTAGGACGGCATTGCCATACGTCAAGACGTCAGGCTGGCGTCGCCGGATTAGTGCTGCCCGAACGGGTATAAATTCCACATGAAAAGTTTGAAATTTTCGTGAAAAACATGCCAGGACTTATAACAAGGTTAATAAAGAATAAAGGTTTATGGTCGGCGCGCCGTATTAAAGTCTCAATAAAAAGCGACTTCTTCAAACGTGCAACGAAATGAGTCCGTAAATCTGAAATTTCAACTGAAATCTGCTTTTATCGCCGAAGGACCATGAAAACTCAAATAAAACTATATTTATGATATTTCATATCAGGGCTAGAGACTGTGTGCGACTGTGTTTTCCACCGTTAGTTGCCTACGGTTCACGGCTAAGTTCACGCAATTACTCATTGTGTTATGACCTTTAATGAAAATGTTAAGTGCACGTTATGGTGGCTGTGGGAATGAAGCTGACAATGTGTTTTAAATGTTCATAACTTTAAGTGGAATGTGAACGGGGAGTGTTTCGAGTGTTATCTTTGCCTAGAAGATTTGTTGCATTGTACTTGACTGATTCTATTGGGGGCTGTTTACTAGAAAAGTGGATGCGTGCCGTAGCAAAGGGGGTTAGTGCGTCGACTCATATGCTAAAGATATCCGGTTTGATTTGTGCACTCGAATTGTTTTAAGGAACCTCAATTTTTTGAAAAGCTTCTAACTGGGCGGCTTGGGGTCGGCAATAAACTGTAGGTCGTCTCTACTCGTGAGGAATGAATCGCACGCACAGCACGAGTAGCTGCTGAAGAAACTATGATTTGGTCTCCTCTAGACTGTGGTCTTCTCATGACATTTAATTTGATGAGAGCTTCAAATAATGTCGCGATGAAAGTTATTGTTGAAATCTTAAGGCTGATACAAAACTGGGCTTATTTTTTAAGACTTACCTCAGTGTTTAGTCGATTAACAGAGACAGGGGCCGCGCTTCTTTGTTGAAAAATAAGTTCAAAATTTCGTAAGACAGTACATTTTGGAGGATCTCCTATAAGTGTACACCTTGATAAGGCTTACCTGAGATAGGATCGCATTCTTTCCAAAAATGAGACATGTATGAGGTAATGTTATGAGGCTGGTTTATAAGTCCCCCGGATCTTGTCTTTATCCTCCCAAAATCAGTAAATGGCCTGGTGCATGCTCGGCATTCGAACATTACCGCCAGCGTGTAGGTTTACCGTGGCAATAACTACATATTCATCCCCCTTTACTTCGATTGGGATTTCCTTGTTTCCTGCCACGCTTACGGTTCTACTTATTAAGAGTTGGCTGAAAGTTATCTTCTTTTCCTTCTTTTCATGACGCTTCAGTCTGGGGTTGATATGAAATTCAATCAACATGCCTCTCTAGCTAGCACGATCTCTTCAGTTGCGCACTTCAAGTTGGTTGAGCTCCTTCTCTAATTGTGTGCGCCATCTCAACCCAGGCCGTCTTCTGCTGGTTTGTCCCAATGGCTCAGATTCGTAACTTCGGGACGGAGCTGTGGTATTCATACGCTTTATATGACCTAGCCATCTTGAGCATTGAATCCGAAGACGCTTGCCCAGGCGCATGCCACCGTACAGCCTATAAGGTTCGTCGTTGAAAGTAGCACGCACAGAATGTCTGTCACGAAAAGACTAAGCAGCCTCCACATCCGCTTTTAGTAACGTCCAAGTTTCTGCGCCGTAAAGGAGGACTGGAATGATCAAGATGTTATACAAAGTAAGCTTAGTTTTCGAGAGAGGCCTCAATTATTCAATTGTCCCTTGAAGCCAAAGAAACAGCGATTGACAAGAGTGAATCTACGTTTGATTACTGATGTTGTTATTCCTATTTATCACGGAGCCGAGGTACACGAAGTCCTCGACTACTTTGAAGTTTCTGCTGCCTAATGGTACGCTATGTGCGAGACATCAATGATGTGTGTCCTTCTTCGATGACAGCAAAGACTTCGTGTTGCCCTCAATTACCGCCTCATTTGCTGATAGTTCTTCTTAAAATTCACATTCACAGTTCCCCGTTGTCCTTCAGCTGGGAGACAGCGACAGACTTATCCTTCAGGCACTGACAGTTTTTTGTCTTCTAGTCTGTTCCTCTCCAGTGTTGCCCTAGTTTCCAACTTTAGCTCCTCTATTATGCTTCTTATGCCTTGTCTGTCTGTGACTTGGACAAACACACTCGAAATCATGTAACGACTGCTTGAAGCATGGCTTATCAGCAATGCACCCATCCAGCTGTGGACACTTGTGGAGACGTACTGGAGTGCCTCTCCTCCATAGATGTCCTTCGAAGGCTTTGGTTTTCGTCTTTTTGCGAGGCGTCCAATGGCAAGATGCTTCCTTCAAAACTGTTGCCGAATTCTGGTATTGGGCCCAGTACCAGGTTTAGTCAACATTTGCTAACTTACATTTTTGTAACACACACAATCATCGACGTCAATGATCTTGTGGTTCACTTTCTTGCGAGGGAACCTCGTGTAGTTACCAGATGCGGGATTTGGTTTTAAGTGATCACCTGCCTGTATTTTTCAAGAGTCGTAAGTATCCCAGGACAGGAGGCCTTTGCTACTCAAGTTCCAACTGAGTTCAAGTTTGAGCTGCAACCACTCCCTTTTCGTGGGGAAAGAGGACTTTTTAACACTTCTACCTTTTTAGTGGTCACACTGCGCTCGAAATCATGCTGATGAATCAGAATAGTCAGAGTGGTATAGTTACCCCGGTTCTGTACATGATTTGAATATTAAATCACGGCTGAGGTGGACACTCGCACAAGAGGACCTACTGTCCGGTCAGTCTGAGACGATGTTTCAGCAACTTCATCAGCTTTTGGTTAAGCTGTCATTATCAGACGGGTTCCTCCAATACCTGGGTGTGGTAGCCTTCATCGCACCAAGTGGTCTTTGGGCCCATCAGTGGTTCCATTGACACTAATTATTGTGTTGCGGATGCGATGTTGAATTAGGGGATGCATACTTCCAGTCACATCGTTTAGAGGGACACTGTCATAGGCAGGGGAACTGCTAAGGCAATGGACCCTAATGTCACCCGATGATGTCATACCTTCTAGCATATTTGCTTCAGTGAATCATCTACTCGAAAAACACATATTCAGCGAACAAAACAAAAGGTGGTATGATAAGCTCCATTTTTCCTACAACCAGCTCAACTCCTAACACCCTCTCTGCCTCGTCATCTTAGACAAGATGTGTCTTAGAACCATAACAGACATCATAACAGACCACTGCGCCATTGGGACACACGCCTGCTGTCTTGGCAGCCCTCACATGACTTCCGCAGAAGCAGCTATCATCTCTTCTGCGACTGTCAAGCTCTTCTAGGAGGAAGAAAGACACACTTAGAGAAAAATTTTTTTGACAACCTTAGTGAATTCAGCGATATAAATGAGGCATCCTACAGCTGGCTCACAATAAGGGAGCCATTGGTGGCTCATCACACATGACCCAATGACGGCCTAAGTGTGGTTGTCCAAACACAACCGGCCACTCTAACCTAACCTAACCTACATCAGAGCTCTTAGTTCGTTATCAAGACTGGGACATTCGTTCACATCTCATTTTCGACGACTCACAGCCATGTCCATGAATAATTTTTACTGACCAATGGCACACAGAATACAAATAGTTCTTGAAAAGAAATTGGGTTCTGATTACGTGTGGCCACTCAATTTTTTAGGCTCAAAATCCCAAACTCCAAAATCCTGATAAGCCTGACATGACTAAAATCTCAGAAGGTCAAAATCCATAGAAGCTAGAGATTCGAATAAATCAAAATCCTGAACGACACAATCCCGAAAACTGAATTTTGAGAAAGATGTCAAGGCAGCAGTTAAGGGGGCAAGGTGCTCCCCTGCTTGCAGTCACTGTACAATTATGTGCCAAATTCTGAGAAGACATCTTCATCCTTATTACCTTTTCACAGAATCAAGTTAAATTATTTCGAAATTTAGGGCATCTTGTGATTTTGGCCTTAAAGGAGTTTTTGGGACTCAGTTTTTTTGGGATTTGGGCCAATCGTCATTTTGTCCGTCACTCATTTAACTCCAGGAAGGTGGCTAAAGACCGTAATCTATTGTGAGAATTGACCATTTGGCCATGAGGACGTGCGGGGTTATGGTTCATGAGTGATAAATGATTTAAAAGCCCAGTCACATCATCTGCAATGTGCAGGTAAAAACATCATTTTGAGGTGTCCCGAAGTTTTGGATATATGGAGGCTTTGTCTGTTCATCACTTTGCCGTAGATGTTTTCCATACTAAACTTCTTTTGGAATGCCCCCAAAACGAAGCTTAACATTGTACTCCAAGTGGGCGCCATAGACTCAGTCCAATTGGTCACATGAACCTATTTGAATATGAAGTCCCCTCCACAGAAATGCCTGCTCTATACGGCATGAGGACTTCCTGCAATTCAATCTTTTCACACGATTGAATTGGAATAGTTAACGCTCTTGCCTCTCTAGCCCTCTTTCTTTCTGTCAAATTCTAAGAAGTGCCTCTATCCCCAACTAAATTTCCACACCACTTGCTTCATTCTCTTGACGACATTCTTCATCCCATTTTTTTTCAACCAACATCTCACAAATCACGGCTCATTAGATCAGCACCTTAAAAAATGATGCAAACATTCAAATGGCCTTGAGTTGCGCAATCTCCGGGGCCGCGTCAAATCTCCATATCAATAAAATCACACGTACAAGAAATTTTTGTCGTGCAATACAGGCGTTGCTTCACCAGCTGTGCGGCACATGGGTGCGACCAGTCGAAAATAGACGTCGCCCACGCTTGGCTCCAGTCATCCAAACAATCATTCAGCATCGATTCCGTTCACTGGAATGGTGGCACTGAAGTCAAAAATTTTGAAAAAAGAAAAACATGATCTACTGACAAAAAAGTCGCATCAAACTGTCACTTGTTGCTGGTGGAGTTAATGTTTCGCATTTGTCTCCGTTTTTCGGAGACCCAGATGCGTTTGTTTACGCGCCCGGGCAGATATAAATGACCGTCATCACTCAGAATAGTCTGGTATGAAAGTGATGATCTTGCTCGTTAATTTCCAGCAGGCGCGTGTGCATGTGGGTGGTTTGTTGACTTAATTTCTGGCATGGACGCGATCATGCGAGCATGTAGGTCAAGATGCTATATGAACCAGCTTGGCGTGCGAAATTGCCAGCAACTGACTTAAGATCGTGTCAGCTGGGAGGCTTGTTAGTTGAGGCTCAGATCCATCCCGCACTGTAGTGCCATATAAGGAGGAAGAGAATTTTTCACAAACATCCATAAATCTCTGTGAAGTCTCGATTATTTTCAATGAGCTTTGGGTTCATATATGTTAAGTATGTACGTTTACTAACTAAGCTCATTTTTTAACAACTATAGTCAAGTTTTTCAAAACAAAAAAAAAAAACATATAAAATTCAGAAAAATGCATGATATCTTTATTTGAATTGACAGTACGGTCCATATAATTTAATGTTTGTAGATTATTTCATGCAAATGTTGACCTTGACTGCGCCTCAAATGGTTCATCCGCTTAGTCCAATTTTGGCATACTCTTTCCAACATTTCGGCGGGTATCTCACGAATAAATGCTTCAATGTTGTCTTCCAATGCGTCAATTGAAGCGGGCTTGTCTCTATAGATATGAGCTTTAACATAGCCCCACAAAAAATAGTCTAAAGGCGTTAAATCGCACGATCTAGGCGGCCAATTGACCGGTCCCGAACGTGAAATAAAATGTTCACCGAACTCGCCTTTCAATAAGTTCATTGTTGCGCGTGCTGTGTGGCATGTGGCACCGTCTTGTTGAAGCCACATGTCATGCAAGTCAAGCTCTTGCATTTTGGGCAAAAAAAAGTTGGATATCATCTCACGGTAGCGCTCACCATTCACAGTTACGTTACGATTCGCATCATCTTTGAAGAAGGTCGGTCCATGATGCCACCAGCCCATAAACCGCAAGAAACTGTGCCTTTTTCTGAATGCATTGGTAGCTCTTGCAATGCTTCTGGCTGATATTCACTCCAAAATCGACAATTCTGCTTATTTACGTACCCATTGAGCCAAAAATGAGCTTCGTCGCTGAACATAATTTTTCGGCAAAAAGTGGATCTTCAGTCAACTTTCCAAGAGCCCATTCACCAAACATTTTACGTTGCGGTAGGTCGTTCGGCTTCAATTCTTGCACCAGCTGTATTTTGAAAGGCATCACCTAAATCCTTCCGCGAAATTTTCCACGTTGTTGAGTAACAGAGCCCCAATTGCTGCGAACGGCGACGGATCGATAATTGATGGTCATCATTAACTTGGGCCGATACAGCAGCGATCGGTTCGGTCAATTCGCACTCTACGTAAGGGTATTGGTGGTTTTATGTCCAACAATGTAAATTTGGTCCAAAATTTAGTCACAATTTGGGAATAGCCGCTTCAGTGGGTCGATTAAACTGACCATAAAATGGAAGAAGTGTGCGATGAACTTTCTTAACAGAGCACTCATTTTGATAATAAAATTCAATAATTTGCAAGCGTTGCTCGTTTGTAAGACGATCCATGGTTAAGTTATGGACCAAACTGAAGATGTTTGACAGTGAAGCAAAACACGAAATATGCGTTAGCTGTTTAAACCAGTGTTGCTAAAAAATCACCCTAAGGTTAGAGGATCTCCCTCTTTGAGCTTGCCATTCTGCGTGTGGCTCAACTTTTGTTTTGTCAATGTATCAGACTCCTAAAACGTTCTCATCTCCCGTAGCCTATTGGAAAGAGTTTGGTGACTAGGGCCTAATTGCTTGGTCAGTTTTTTTTTTGTATTTGCGAATCGTGTATGCTTAACAGTGCTTTCAATTCTACATCCTTGAATGTTTTAGGAGCCCTTCCGTTCCACATTAAACATCAATCACCATCCCCGATGAGCCATAGTCACCGTAAACTGCTCGAACCCATGAATACTGTCACTCCTGCCAATCGCTGTTTCTGTGGGTTTCGGAAGCACTTGTGTCATAGAGGCCGAGTTGGTACTCAACCAGTTTCTGGCTTGTATGACACCTTCATCCTCCTTGTCCTGCACCAAAAAACAGACACCTAGACGTCATTAAAAGCCGAAGTGGAAGCCCTTGGATTTTTCAAGAAAAAAGTTCCTCATCCACTTCACATGGCATCTAGAGAAGGGGGCTCGTCGATATAGTCTGCAAGCGTGTACTTATACAACGCAACGGTTTGCTGGCCCATTCAGAGTTTACAACACTGCTCTAGTTCGAAGAGTCTACCAATCCGAGTCTTTGACACAACACAACAGAGCACGTCTTCAGTAAGGACAGCGCCCACATGTGCAGAAGGACCTTAACCAGCTTGAAGATCGAAAGCAGCTGGCAAGAGAGGCTGAAGTCCGTGTTGTCTCAGGTCTAGCTTCACCTCAGAATAAAGTGCCAATCCTGTAAGATGAAAAAGAAGAATGAGGACGTATTCTGCCAATTGACGTCGCATCACCGCTGCTCATGCAACCTCTTCAAAGAACAACAAGAAAGAGTAGCGTGTCTTTTGAACCAGATCTAGGACTACTTTCAACCACCCTTCCCGAAAAGCTCAACTACACACAGAAGAGGAAGCTAAACATCCCTTCTCGAATCTCTTTGAAAAGTTATTTCGACCGTGAAAATATGCACTTTCGCATCCCTTCCTCGTGATCCTCTGAATGCTCAGCTGGGCTCGCACACACGTCCAGTTGTTCCTCATCAAATCATTTCATTAAATTTATTCCCCATTCAAAGCCATGTTTTGCAAGAGCAAATGAAAGCAGCCCTCTGTGCTTCCGAAAATGAATTGCACTTTATTTAGCATTTAGGGTTGGCGAGTTGGCAAACATGTGCATGCACATAGGAATACTTCAACGTCGCGGACGGATGCCTACACAGCATTCCAAGGATGTGCTAGCACACTGCTGCCAACTGCTTGCACTCTGTGTGTGTGCGTGCGTTCTCAGACGCCTGCATGCATGTCGGAGGTATTTCTTTTAAACATTCCCCATTCACAGACGGAGATAGAATTAATCAGAGCTGGGATTAGATTCCCCGGCACTTGGTATAGTTTCTCTGCAGATGAGATTTTGTGAAAGAGGAGGACGTTGATTAATATTTGAAAACCGGTCGGTGTGGGGGGGGGGGGGAGAGGAAACGGTTGCCTTTTGAAGGGACTCCGAGGAGATTTCTTTGAAGTAATAACCACCAGGGGTGAGTGATTGTGATTCACAACGAAGTGGCATGAGGTGGAGGGTGGTAGTCGCATGCAACTTTATAGGCTCTTCAACCTCTTTGGGGCAAGGAATTGTATTTAAAAACTGGAATCTTCTTGAGGTGCAGAATGCGTTCATACAGATGTGTCTCCGATCAGCCACCTGTGGTTGAAGTTTCCCATCCACTGAATCCCCATTGGATTGTGGGCCTCAGTTTCTGCAGAATTCATTGAATTGGACACCCATTGGCATGTCCATGAGTGCTTGCTTGGATTTCGTGATTAATCAAAGTGAGCACTCAAGTTCCTTAGAGCACTGTACTTGATTATGCGTTGCACCACCTACTCGTCCAATAGACAAACATGAAGCTCTGACTTTAATTACAGACATTTGTAAGTGGGCTTGTGCGTCTGCTGGCTTGCCTGCAAACCTGGATTTTCCTAGAACATTAACATGTCATAGGCAACGATACAGACGCAATTAGTGCTTGTTTCATCGACGGGTAGTCAGCTGGTTCCGGCAGTTCATGCAAAGCAAGACTTGGTGGATTCATATTCCACCCCAGAATGAAATACACTGGAAATATGAGAATGCTCTCTATCCTAACACCATTAACGGGAAGTTCTAAAAGGCGATTGTGTTGTCGGTGTGTGTGTTTGTTTCAGAGATCTGTCGGGGTTTCTTAAATCTGCCACGACTTCGTAAAGATGACGCGCATTCGAAATGTCCTGGATTGTGGTTTATGACACAGGACCCCTGAGATGGATTGGTTTTAAAGCCAACTGTGGCTCGTGGCTTAGTCGAAAACTCGCACAATATTGGTGGCATCACCTCCATTTAGAATCACCACTATTTTAAATTGCTCCTGTAGAAACTTTGAACCAATTTATGGCGGCTGACTTGCTGTATGGTATACCAGACTTCTTGTGGAGCTGTTTGCATTATTTTCGTATCAGAAGTAAGTCGACATCATTCCACAAGTTCTGAATTGGATTGCGGTCCGGACTTTGTGGAGGCCAACTCAAAACATTCTCTTCAAGTTCATTCTCTTGAGATCACTGTTTACTAACACAGCAGTATGTTTTAGCTTATTCTTTTTCTTTCCATGGCGCTTCAGTCCGGGGTGGACCTGGCGCTTAACCTCTCCAGCAAGCACGATCCTTCGCCAGCTGTCTCCAATTGCGCACTTCAAGTTGGTTGAGATCCTTCTCTACTTGTGTGCGCCATCTTAACCTGGCTCTCCTCTGTTGCGTTGTCCCAGTGGCTGGGATTCAATGACTTTTCGGGGCTTAACAGTGGTGTCCAAATGCTCTATATGGCCTTACCATCTTAAGCGTTGTATCCGAAGACGCTTGACCAGGTATTAGCACCGTTGAATTTTATCCTCCAGACGCCATCTCTCGTATCCTCCAACTTCACTGTTCGTCGGGTGGGACGGTATGTACTCGGTGGCTTAAGGCCGTTCGAATACCGGCGTAACCATGGTCCCTTTTTTCTAATTTTTTTTTTGTTCTTCTGTTCTGTTTTCACTTTTTTTCTGTTCGAGGTTAGGAAACACTACACTTGAGCGCTCAGTCTCAAAAACTGTTCCATTGTACTACGAGACAGAAAATGGAATGCAGAAAGCTTTAAGTACTGGTCGAGTCAGCGCAGTCAGGTTCCTCTTTTTCATGAAGAGGCCAAATTCCGTTCTAAGAGGATTGACTGAAAGTCCATTTCTAAATAGTACACCAACCATCGATCATGTCAAGGGCCGTCTGTCCACTTGCACAAACGATCACAAGGCATTGTCCAGTGACCATTACGCCAACGTCACCCGCGCAAGCCTGGACGTAGGTGTATATGGTAGTTGTTCCCCGGCTGGCGCAATAGTAGGGAAATAGTGGCAGTTTTGGCAGATCACTGAAAAAAACAAGGCATCGTCCCTTGTAAGCTTGACGAATAGAAATGGGTGATCGCCCACCGCAAGGCGGACGGAGATATTGTGTTTTTTTTCTTCTGTCATTGCTTGCTCCCCAATTCCCCATCACATACCTTACAAAATCTCTTCCCTTACTCTCTGTTCGCCCAATTCTAGAATATTCTGGCCACATGCAGTCCAACTTGCATTTACCTCATTGCAATAATCGAGTGGCACTGCAGCCCAGAAGAGACCAGGGAGACCCTAGCTTCTTTAGCAACTAGTCGTGTTGTGCGCGATATTGTTCTCTCACGAGGAAAGGGGGCCTACAGTTTTTTGCCACCTCCAAAGCGCGAAATTTGTGAAACTTTTCATAGGTTACTCGGAAGAGGTGGTGTCGTGTAAAAATGCGATGTGTTCCATCCCAAAATTGAAACTGGGAACTTGGCGTGTCAGTTGACGCACTTTTCCACTACTCCACAGCGGGCACTAGGCATTTATCTGCGTTGCGTTATATGGTCACCATGCTTAAAATTTATCTCTTTACAAATATCGCCTAAAAACTGCTGAGTATGCGTTCCCTCGGGAAACTTCCAAACGACTCATTCATCCGAGAGTAATGCTCCTCTCTTCATTGCCCTTCACTTTGTTCAGCTGTGTATCTTAAATATCGGCCAAAATTCATAAATGGAGTATTTTCCCGATTTCTTGGACCAAATCCTTGTTCAATTTCCAGTCCAAGTTCTTCTTCAAGTTGCTGTATCAGTCCAAATTCTTGTGCAAATCTTTGTGTGAGTACGTGCCCAAATCGATACCTAAATCTATACCCAACTTCTTATCTAATTTGTAGTCATTGCTTTGTACTATTTGCAGTTGAATTCCTTGTTCATGAATTGGTGCAAGTCTTAGTCAATGATATTATGATTTCCCCCCTCCACCCACTCACACACAACACGTCTTCATTCCGCTTCCTTAGCAACATAATGCATTCAGGTCCTCGATGTATGAATATATTATCCAATTCAGGTCAAAAGATGTTGATAATCAGGAACCTGTAGTGCTAGCTGTTGACGGTGATATCCTGGTCAACATCGTAATCAAAGAAATTAAGTCCAGACACTGCACCAAGTTGTACCCCCTTCAGGATGAATTGGAAATCCATAAGTGGAAATCCAGAAATGAGTCTCATCATTAAAGAGAGAGTGTGAGGGAGTATGAGCATTCCAACTTCTCCAGAGCCGATTAAGTGCACATGCCTCTGCATGGAGTCAATCAATTTACTGGAAAAAAATTGCTGAACTTACCGCATACTTAATTTTTAATTTTGAAAAGTCTAGTAAAAATCTTGTCACACTTTCTTCATGTGACCATATTGTATAGTCGGGCAGTATTTTGTTCATACCTTACCTCGTCAACCTAAGAAAGAGTCCCATTAACTAGACGGCGTCTAAAGCCTTCTCCAAGTCAACGAGGCAGAGTCCGGTACACTGAGTTTTTGCCTTGTTCCACTATAAGTCCGAGACCAATTTTAACGTGGCCGTCCCCAATCCTCTGCATCAGGATTCTGTTGACAATCCTGTCAAGAAGCGTTCCTAATGGGGGGAAGGAGAGTTGTCGACTGAAGATTTTTCGGAAACGAGGAATCTTTGTCCTTTTAGGGGATGGACAAATCTGCCTATGCTCTGGGTCGTGTGCATTACTGAGTGCATTGTTAATCAGGATTGTGAATATCTTCGGGATATCTTAGGTATCCCGACTATTCCTGCCGACTTTTTATTCCTCAGGCTGTTGAAGATGCCTTTGAGATCTTCCTTCGAAATGAGCATGGCACTAGAGCCATCTTAGGGGACGGCATTATTTGCCTTATTTTTGTCGTTGAATCTAGTGAAACCATGAATGGCAGAATGCCATTGTTCTTTTGATGATAGAAATGGTTAAGTCTGTAACACATCATTTGATAAGTCCCGAGACGGCGCCACTAACAAAAACTCAATAATGTCCGGAGACATATTTCCTTGCTGGAAATGGAATGTTTCTATTTTGAATAAGGGGTGATTCAGTATGAGGTTTAATCTATTACATAAAATTAAAGGCTTGATATTGAAAATGTTCTTAAAATTTTCATTGTCGGTTAAGAGGACAGCATATGGCATTTACTATTTGAGAACTATTTCATGTGAATGTTGGCCACTATGACTTCTGACGTGGTCCCCTCGAAAAATACAGATATGAACATTATGCTAGAGACGCTTATTAGTAAAAATCAAAAAACAATTTTAATCGAATAATGACGTTAAAAGGCGTTTTAGTATTTCGTTACCTGGTCTTTGTTCTTAATAACTGCTTGAAATCTAACGTGAACTAATCGGTGACATTTTTCGACTGGAATGGTCACCCCATGACATTGATTTTCTAGTTCTTGAAAAGGTTTTTAGAGAACTACGAAGAATGTTTGTAAAACCATATAGGATGCAAGCTTAGGGTAACATCGTATTCTTCACGATATCAACGTATGTACATCAGCTGATTCATTTTGTCTTCTATCAGGTCCTTCGCCATACCACGAAAAACAGCAATGCTACCGCCTCCATTCTTAACCGTATCTCGAGTGTATTGTGGATTGAGTTCTTTCAAAGGTGGCCTTCGTACAGTTTTTGTGCCATCCACAAAACATTTCGCCATTTTTTTATTCTTGACAATTCCAGCCAAGATTGTCTTAAGCATATGTTTGGCGAGACCTTATGTTTTTATGTCTTTGTAAAGGTACTTTTCTGGCGATCCTGTCATGCAAATTTCCCCCCACAAGTCTTCTCTGAACTGTTCTTTCCGAAATGTTCTTCGAAAACTTGAAGGGATCATTTTTTTAAGTACGAACTTTCATCCGGTCTTCTTTAGCAGTGTTTTTTCTTGGTTGGCCAAACCGTGTAAAAATAACCCAGAAAGCACTTACTATCTCATAAAAGGAAAATCCTTAAGAAACAATTCAAATTTTGCACACACAAAAAATATCACATCTACTTCGTACTCTGTCTTTATTTTATTGAATGTCAAAAATATAATTTCTGTAAGAAACTGTTTGTGTAAATTTAGGAAATACAGCTTTAAGCTAACAGACCTTCTTTTTTGTAAATTAAACCCTATCTGTGAGTTTGGTAATGGTTAAAATTTCAGAGCATGGGTTGAAGTAATTTTTATTTGACTTTGAATGAAGAAAATTCAAATATTCTGCTTCTCAAACTGGTTAAGAAAAATAAGGCAGACTCCTGTTAGTTTCAATCTTAAGAATGATCAGCTTCAATTCCTTGGGCTCTTGAACTGGTTTATGATACCCTCGATCTCGCATTGAGGACGCTAAAAACTGTCAGACAAGTCGGTGTCCTGCATCCAAAACGGCACTAAAACGTTTTGCCTCCTCTGAGTAAATGAAACGCATAACTTGTGCCCGCATTTCCTATATTTCCCCCAAATCATTGTCAACTAATCCTTTTATTATTTCTATTCTCGATTTCAAAGTACGAAAATAAATTTCCCTGAATGTACATTGAATCCGAATTAGGGCGGTTAATGAAAGGTATCCATTCTGATCTCATTCACCGCTTTAATCGAGAATATCTTTTACAAATAAATCACATCCACTCCCCCTCCATTTCATTCATTTCCGAGCAAAAAAAAACAAAATTTCATTCAAACGTGACATCAGTTTAACAGAGAGTTTCTCGTGTAAAATGTGTCGTTTAGTACAAACTCGATCCCCTTTGAGTCTACGCGCAAACATTTCACCTCAAATATGTGACGCTGATGGACGTGGAGCCAGCAACTAAAGTTAATTCAATCGGAGTTCTTCGAATTGCGAGGATATTGCATTGACTGTTGGGCGACAATTCAGCCGTTAATATCTCGTGAATAATTGCTTATCTGGCGATGATTGCATTGCATGCAAGTTGATTGGGAATGGTTTTCCATTATTTTTCGGGATCAAAATCGAACCAAAGAGTTTCTGAGAATTTTTCTATTGAAAGGCAGGGTTTTGCTAGAATTCGCATTTGAGTTGTTCCCTGTGGAGTTAGATTGTGGAAATGTGTTGAGCTTTGATTTGGAAAATAAATTTGTTAGGAAAGGGTTTACCAACAAGGACTTGAAATGTTGTTTTTTTTTTTTAAGGAAAGCCATTAGAGGTGTTTCAAAAACTTTACTATAGGTTTGAAAAAGATCAAAATATGTATGAATGGACCTGCATCGTGCATATGGCCACTACGGGTAGCTTTGCAACGTTCGACTTCTTGGGCACAACTTTCAAGCACTCGGTCACACGCATCGATCGCTATTTTGAATTCAATTTTGATCGGACGTCGTCGGTTTATTTTCATAAACCAATTTCATAACGTAGCTTCACAGAAAAAGACATCTTCATCATCATCATCATCTTTTATCCGCATGTTTCACTAAAGGGGTCGAGGGGCAATGCATGCACGTGAGACCTCCAGAACGCTCGATCCACCCACATCGACTCCAACTCATCAGGAGCTGTTTCAAGCGCAACCTAACGAGTTAATAGACTTGGTACAACCATCTCGCCCTGGGTCTGCTGAGCAGTCGTCTACCTGATGTAATTGCATCTAAGGCACGCCTCGAAAGTCGTGATGAAGGGGATATCCGTACAACGTGGTCAAATCAATGGAATATAGACCTTTCCTTCCGAAGAAGTATTTGTTCAATATTGAGTTCGCCCCGTATTGTCACGTTTCTTAACCTATCCCGGCAAAGAACTTCTGCAATGGCAAGGATTTGCGATCAAATTAATTCGGTAATTACCCAAATTTCAGGACCATTGTTGAAAGTTGGAACAAACACAGAGTTAAAAACTGAAAACTTGGCTTTAACACCAACCTCAGCCTTCCTTATTACTGATCTTCTAGCTGCGTCAAAATTGATCCAGCTTTGCCAATCTTACAAGAAAACTTAGTGTTGCTCCTCCCATCACTCGTGAAAAAGATTTCGAGAGGCTTAAACATGTTTCAATGGGACTCCACTGACATGTAGACTGCATTGGACAGGCGTTGGGGGATGTGAAGGCTACTATGTCATCTGCGAAAAGAAAATGTCCTTCGCTCAAATCTCCCAATTTGAAATATTCCTAAACACGGCTGGGCTGCAACATCCAGTAAAATATAAAAGGAGACGTGACAAGATGCATCTTTGGCGAAATCCAAGTCCCACGGTGAAGGGTATTGATTTACTAACGTATACCCGAACACTGCTGCTATAGTTGGTGTAAAGAAATTGAATGGCACTCAACAAGGGATCATCAATCCCATACTCCTGTAGAATACTTAAGAATTCACCTCTAGGGACTCTTAGTCTTATGACTTTTCCAAATCTACAAGACAACTGAAGATCTGTCTAGAACACTCTCAAGCCTTCTCAAGTTCATTCTTAGAGTGAAAAGCTGGTCGCTTGTACTTATGCAGGTCGGAAAGCCATATTAAATCGCACGAACGAGACTTCCAATCGACTAGACCCTTTCTTGAGATAACACGCTCACCATACTTTTTCTTCACTAAATCGATTGTAACGTGGACTGCGTGACTTGTGGCGCCATCCTATTGAAAAAGTGTCGTTGAAACCCATATCTTCCTGTTGGGGCGAAAAACAATCGACAATCAAGGCGCGATAAAGTTGACTATGTACAATAACGTGACGATCGTTATCGTCGACAAAAATAAGAAACGCCCCATAAAGGCCACCTGCATGCAAGTCGCACTGAACAGTATATTTTGTGGATGAAGTGATGTGATGATTTCGACGGTTCAATATCGCATACTTTGCTCATTGAGGAGCCAAAAATGAGCTTCGTTGATGAAGATGATTTTGCGATCAAATTTATCATCTTAGCGCATCTTCTCCAGAAACCCAATCGGGGAACGAAGGTCACTGCAAATGGTTTATCAATTTCAATTCTTGAGGCAGGTTGATGGTGTAAGCTAAGATCCTTAGGCAAAATACGCAATAATGTGGTCTGAGCGATGTCAATCCTTGAGAACGCCGTGGAATTGATCGATTTCCATAACTTTCTAAGAATGCCGAACGGCAGTGATATTTTTGACGCTTCTACCAACCCCTCACTCAGCCGGTAACATGACACAAGACTTTAATTTTTTGCACTAAACTTGTTATTGTCTTTTAGGGCGAGAATTACCGACCAAAAATTGGAATTTACGCTCTTAAACTAGCGCTGACCGATTCCGAATTTCTGTAGAAAATTCTTACAATTTGCAGACAGTCCTCGCTCGTGTACTTTGATACGATGAAACCTGGGGAGTTAACTCAATGAATTGAAAGTGCAAATGTTGACGGGTGGAAGTGCGCGGTCACAAATAAAATTCAAAGTTGGCAAGTCCCTATTGGAAGGTCCTTTATTTAGGGTCCAAACCGAAAACAAAAGATACCCTTCCATTGAAAAAAAAAAGTAGTACGACTACTTTTTCTCCTCTCCTCTGGTAAGTTTCGAAAACCATCTAGTTAAAATTATTCCTCTCTGGCATCGATCAAATCATTGAGCCATTCCTCAATTTCTTCAAAAGTCACAAGCTTTCAAATCATATTGGAGGAGCAAGTTCTGGAGAATATTTCGGATGGAGTTAGACCTACGATTTCAGCGTTTCCATTTTTTTTTAAGTTCGGAAACACTTTTCGTAGGCTCGAAAGTTGGTCTATTGAACTACCTGGCAGTAACAATGACAATCTGCAATTTCGTGCTTCTGTGAAAGAGACCTTAGGTTTTCAGCTCCCACCACGTAAAGCCAACAGCCGATACCTGATTCAAGCAAAGGCGGGATCTAAAATGTCTTCACCTTCTCCACAGGCATGGCATAGGGTGCTATCACTAAGCCCAAGCATACTTAAGTGCTTAGCGAATGTGATGTTACCCGTTTCTACACCATCAAGTCGTCTGCAGTCTTTTCTATATAGAGGCAGTAGATAATTCGCGGATATTTTGCTAACGTCTAGAGGAATGCACTTGGTCAGACTGCATTCTGGAGAATTATACCATCTCTGGTTGTGATGTTGGGAGACCTAACCGTCGATGGTGGCTCTAACCAAGGACGGACAGGACAGTCACACAAGCTGGGTTCGACCACTATGAATGCCTCTTTTGATCTTTGCCTAGTAAGTTCATCGAAAATCGTATGTTCCCTGATCCCATGGTGTCCGGGGGAACTAGACAAGAATTTCGTTCGCACACTGGCCCCGTCTGGTCCAACCATATGCAAGACTTTTGAACCGTGAATGTTTTTCCTTGGCATCGATGTGAACGGTGATGGAACGGAATCATCAGGCTTTGCATAGTATTTGCCCTCTTTCGCGGGGGCATGGCAGTATATCCACTTCTCATCTCCAGTCACAATCCGCTGCAAATATTCCTTCGTTTGATATATTTCAAAATGCAGTTCTGAGGTCAATAATGGCCTTCTCTCTGACATCTCTCAGTTTCAACTCGTACGGCACCCGTTCCGTTTACCGAATGGAAATTGTTTACTGAGTCAATCCCAACGATTCTGCGAGGTCACTTTGTGTTTGGCACGAATCATGATCCAGTAAACTTTCCAATACCTCATTTTCAAACTTTATGCGATGGCCGAGACACTATTTGCCTTCGGCGCGTAAGTCACCACTTTTCAGGCGTCGAAACCACGCTCTGCATGATTTATCGGTCGGAGCAGATTCACCAAAAACTTTTGCAAGTATACGCTGGGCTTCAGCTGCACTTTATTTCCATTTAAAAAAGAAAATCAAAACTTTTGTTGATTTGAGACAAATACGGGCATTTTCGAAGAGGCAAAAAACAAAGTTGCCCAAAAGAGACCCTGATGCAAAGTTGCTGACAAATATCACGCCTTTCCAATGAAGTTGGAAACCGCTTCCAAGATCGGCCACAAGTTGCAAGTGGCGCCATCTTTTGAAAACGCAACTGAATTATGTGTGCACCGCCAATAGATTTATCTCTAACCTCCCCAAACATAGAGACCATTGTGCGACTTGGAGAATCATGTAACCCCCTGCTGCAGCAAAGGACCTGACGTTGGCGTGAATTAGTTTCCGTTTCCGTTTCAATCATGCTGCTGTGGGATAAATATACCGAGAAGTTTGAATTAAATTTTTTTCGTTAGGCCTTCGATGGAAACAAATGATTTTGCTGACACTTCCATCAGGGTGGAGAGTTTGTAAAAATGTGTAAATGTGAATTTTTCGTTGTCTCAAACTAGTCAGAAATGTTCTGCTGTCGAAACGATGAAAATGTTGCAGCGACGCTTCAGTGATCAGGCTCTATCGAAAGTTTTTGATTGTTTTGTCACGGCAAGGACAACTGCCAACATCAACTGATGACGAAGAACGGCTTTGATGGATACACCGGATGTGGACTTTCCAGCATATTTTTATAATTTTCAAAAATGTGGGCACAAGATTATTGATTTCGAAGGGGATGAAATGAAGTTAGAAGGATGAATCAGTTTTTTTTTTAAAGCCCAGTCTCCGTGGGAACTCTATCTACGAGTAAATCCTGCAGCGTTGATGTTCTCATTTCAATCAGCCACACACTTTCTTCCTTTCCTCTTTTCATTCACGTTCAGTGGCTGAAACTAAAGTGACCCAGGGGAATTCTTCAGGTCTAGGAGGAAATGCATTGTTTGTGACTCCTCACAAATTTAAAGTGAAACATTTCCACGTTGAAATTGTACCTTTTGTGAAAACAGACTTAAAGTGACTTTTAGGAAGACACACACAGACAGAGTGAATGAATTTCTGACCGTCGATTTGGCCGAAACAAATCCACACCACTGCGAAAATCTAAAGGGGTTGGAGCACTGTTGAGATAAGGAAATTTTGATGAAATAGATATGATTTTCAATTCACAGAACTGAGGTACGAAGGCACCGAAAGGTAATCATCATCATTAGATCGTCCGTTTGCTGGACCTGTTTTCAGGGGAATTTTGAAAATCAGCCATAGCCATTGTTGACACAGTTCAACCGCTCTTATCAGAAGTGTACGTGATTCCCGGGGTGCTTTTTGTGTTCATTATGCGTAGCAATTCAATGAAATCATCAGAATGGAAGTGCCCTCCCCCTGCTCCCCCGTCGAACACACCCAACGATACAATTACGACGTGGAACATGTTTATCGAAGATATCAATCAATCAGAGTCAATATTAGCACTGAGGAATTTAGCTTTCCTATTTCCCTGCTCTTTACTGCCATTGAATGTCCTTCCGCCCCTCAGTTCCACTTTAATTTGCCATACTGCAACGTTTCACTATTTTAAAAGGCACTCTACGGTGGCGGCAGAGGCGCGCCGCCGCTTCGGGCAGAGACCAACTTTTCATTTCACGATTCCAATTCTCACGGGTCACGGGACAATGCCTTTCGAGGGTAAAACTTTTTTTTGGGGGGGGGGACGATGCAATGACTCTCCAGCAGCCGGTAGTTATTCTAATATCCTGTCCTTGCGGTGTGAGGCATTAAGCCCTCTTGCGGGTGCAGATATTTATGGCAGCCTTAAAGAGCCCGCAAAACGATGCGATACCGAAGTGCAACTAACCGATAGTATGCGCAGAATAGGCACATAAACCGTTCGCCCGCCCGCCGTAAACACACAGAGATTTATGTGTGGGCGCGGCACACACAGACGCACAATCGTATCCCCACCCAGCCTGCAATCCTGCTTGAAAGACATCAGTGCGGTATTACCATAATGATGGTGTGCTTATGGTTCGTCCTTGTTGCTTGCCGTCGTCTCTTTTATTTCGGAAATCTGATCCCCTGTCTTTCTATTCGAGCCGCAGAGAAGGGGGGGGAGGGGGGAGGCAAAATAATAAAAGACAAAATTTCGAATTCACAATCCGTGATGTGTAAAACTTACGGAGGATTATTCCGACAATGGCATTGACGGTTTGGTGCTCCTTGTGTCTTTTTCCTTGGTATCCTTTCTTTTGCTCTTCGTCAGTTTCCCCAGTTGTGTGTTGTTTTTTTTCGCATGCGAAGCACGCGCGTTCTCACGGTTAAACGGCTTATCTTCAACGTGAGCGTGTGCTTGAGAGGGCACAGGCAGCGCAAAGGACCCCCCTGAGATAGGGAATCAGGCTTTCATCATCCGTGTAACTGGCTGGCGAATTCATTTAATTGAATCTTACCTAGAGTTGCCATTTATTAGCCGATAATTTAATCCCGCTCTGTGCAGTGAGGCCTCAAAGCAGGTCCTTTCATTTCGAATGTGATTGCGGCGACAGGAAGCGACTGCATGCGGAGTGGCATTTGCTTTTTTTTTGGTTGCCCCTCCCCCACAGTGGCGTCCCACTCTGTAAGGTCAGGCAAATGGCAGACGCCCGCATGCTGTTCGAATGAAGTACGAGTATAATTTGCGAGGCATTTATTTAAACGAAATTCAAAAGAGAAATTCCTCCTTGCGCCTGCAAAACAAAGTCGCGCTCTGTGTACAGACACTGCCTGCGCCGGTTTTCGACTGTACCATGCGACCGTGGTGGTGGCGTGGCGGCGAGCGGTGGCGGCGGCGGTGGCGGATGTGAATTATGGCCCGAAAATGAAAGAAGAACGAACCAAGGGAAGCGAAGCAGATTCGCGTGTTTGTTAAAAAAAAAAAGGAGATCCTTCAGCGGGGGCTGAATCTAAATCCTAAATTGTGGGGATAATCAAATCGATAATAAACTAAATGGGTCGGACAGGTCGTTACGAAGCGGAATCCAAGAGGAGGGTGGTGCTGAGGGGATAGCACGTAAAAGCCGAACCCTTTTTCCTCTGCAGCCCCAGAGGAGTGATAAGAGATAGCAATTACAAAACAATATCTTATGACATTAATTCGGCGAATAAAAGTCTCCGATTGATTTCCAGTTTACGGTGTTTACATTCGATTTATGCCCTGGCTGGTGACCTTTTTGAGGGTAAATTAATTCTGTTGACTTAGGCGGCTATTCGGAGGAAATCAAATCATGGTGGTAGCTACAGAGAGGGTCCCTAAACATTTCGATTTCAATGAGGTGCAGAAAAAACTGATGTGATTTTCTGGTGGTGGAGGAGGTGAAGAATATCCAAGGCTTAAGCCATTCTGTCAAAACATTCCATTTAAACGTCTGCAATTGGAGAGAGTCAATCATGAAAAATATAGACTCTATCAACAAATGGGTGTCCTTAGTCGTAACTTTGAATTAAATGATGTGCTTCCAATACAGGAAGCAAGCGGTCACAAATTTGAGGTCAGTGGATGGACGATGATAGGAACGGATTCCCCCGACTTAGAAGAGGTCTAGACAGCAGAGACTGAAGTCGAACAAACCTGGTGGAGCGGATGAACTGTCCGCAGAACTGTTTAAAGCAGCTGGAGATGACCTGCTTGGACACATGCACCAGCTCATCTTTAAGATATGGTCGGATGCCCGATGAGTGGAATCTCATTGTCGTCTGTCCGGTCCACAAGAAAGGAGATCCCTTCGACTGCGCCAACTATCGAGCGACTACTCTCCTCAACATCGCATACAAGATCCTCTCTACCGCATTGTGTGAACGCCCGAAACCGTTCGTCAACAACCTGATAGGTCCCTAACAGTGTGATTTCATGCCAGGGAAGTCCACCATCGACAAAATCTTCACACTAAGGCAGATCCTGGAAAAGACCCAAGAAGTGAAAATCCACACGCACCACATATTCGTCGACTTTAAGACAGTGTGCATAGAGACGAGCTACACAGTGCCATGTCTAGTTTTGGCATTCCTACCAAACTCGTCAGATTGTGTAGGATGACGATGGAGAACTCTCGCTGCTCCGTCAAGGTCGGGAACGAACTCACCGAGACATTTAATGTCAAAAAAGGTTTTAGACAAGGCGTTGCACTGTCATGTGATCTCTTTAACATCATCCTGGAGAAGATCGTGCGTAGCTAACAAGTCAACAGCAGAGGCATCAGCAGAGATCTTCAAAAGTCCGTTCAACTGCCAACTGCCTCCAATTTTGAAATGCATGTTGGCTGTGGTCCTTCGTCACTTGTGTGGCCCACCTCAGACAAGGTCGTAATCTGCGTTATTTAAATTGTTCTGACTCGAAGACTCTTCATGCCGGAGCAGCTGCTTTACTTCTCCTTAGCGTTGTAACTGTAGACGCTTGACAAGAAGACATTTTGCTACTTGGAGCTGCTTGTTGGTTGGGTTCAATACTCACTCAAGACTAAAACTTCTGTCATCGCTAGAGGCGGTCCTTGAGGTCCTTCTCCACTTGTGTGCTCCACCTTAGCCTAGGCCGTCCTCTGCGTTGTCCCAATGGCTCAGATTCAAAGACTTTTCGGGCCGGAGCAGTGGTGTTCATACGCTCTACATGGCCTACCCATCTTAAGCGTTGTATCCGGAGACGCTTGACTAGGCGCAGGTCGCCGTACAGCCCATAGAATTCGTCGTTAAATCTTCTCCTCCATCAACGCAAACAGGACCAAAACTCAGGACCGACTCTGAAAACGCGAATATTTGAAAAACTTTTCACAGACCATAACAATTGTCTGTTATTTATCAGTATCTCAAAAGAGGTGGTGCTTTTGAAAAAGTGTGAAACGAACAGTCCAGGAATCGATCCGGCCCACATAATGCTTCACAACCCCTCCAAAAATGTCCCAGGCTTGACCACAGGCAAAGTGTTCCCATTGACACACTCACACACCGCTTCTGTAAAGCCCCCCAAAAACCGGGTGTCCTTTCCGTTCACAATATTTTCATTTCGAATTAAATCAGTGCCACTAGCAATGACTACACTTCACGCCAGCATTCTGTAGTGTGCGGAAGCGCAATAAAACTTAATGTTATTGTTACGACAGCCCGGGCTCCATGTAGTGGTGTGAGTCCACATAATGCTCACGAATAAAGCCGATAAATCAACAACAGGTATGTATTGCAGGGGCGCGCAGAAATTATCGCTTACTTAAGCACGGGCGACCAGCGCTAAAATTACTTCAAAGAGAACAGAGCGAGGTGTATTTTTATCCCGTCCGCCATCGTCCGGAAGGCATTTTTCAAAAGAGAACAGATCATCTGCAAGAACACAGGTAAATGACATTGTGGCGAAGGGCGGTCTGCCTCCAAAGGAGAGGTTGATAAATTGGCGGTGGCATGTGCTGACCAGGCATTATTACGAGAAAATTGAAACGGTTAACTGTGCAGGAGGAGCAGATCAAAGGAATCACTTTTGGTTTTAAAATTTAAACAAATTGACGGTGTCGAGAGTGGCCAGCAGTAAGCATGATGCATGTGAGTAGATTAATTTTTTTTAACGACGCTTAGTTTTGACGATATTTCATGAGACTCCATTTTGCTAATGAGTTCCACACCAGACACAAAACTATGTTTTCGTCCCTCTCTATGCTTCGGGTAATTTATAATGTTAAATATGGACTGGGGATGCAATGTGTGGATTATGAAAAGCCGTCTTTGCTGTCGTCACATGCGAAACCACTCAGAAAATGATCTAAATGAGGGAAGAGAAAGAGGAGCAACAAGAGTGGAAATAATTCTTTTTAAAGGAACATTAAACAGCATTTCCTTGTAATGGGTATCTGAGCTACAGGGTGAATCAATCTGAATTACATTTCTTTAAATTTAAAGCCACCTTAGGTTGCCGACAAAACACGATACCGAATTTATGATAAGACAGTGGGTGTAAGCAGAAGAGCATGCAGCAGACAAAGGCACAAAAAAATTCAGAGAAGCAACTTCTACGCCTCAAGAAAATGTCTACATCTATCTTTCAGCTTAAGGTTGCGAGGAGTGGGAACATCTAAGGAAGAGTACAGCTTAATAAATAGAAGGCCAAGAGCCTGCCAGCAGGATTCAATGAATACACTCAGGCTGCTTGAAATTACAAGGGAAAACTAAAGCTACTTGCTGGAAATATTGGATGTGCTTATGCAGCATTTCTAGCAACTAGCAGGAGAGCACAAGGGAAATTGGAACCTCAGTCGATGATGTACTACTTTGGCCCAGTTTTGAACAAGTCGTCCGGATAATATAAACCTATCCACCAGAAAGCCACTGGCTCAGACAAATGTCAATCAAACTTCTTTAAAGCTAGTGGGCCTGGTAAGTAGCATGCATCTACAGCTCGATAAGTGGAATTTGAGCATTGTTTACACGATCCACAGAAGAGGGACTCCTTCAACTGCGTCAACAAAGGATGAATCAGACGCAGCAACACCGTAGTCCCTTTCAGGGTTTATCCTGTAACTTTTACAACTCACAGAGGTTGTT
The DNA here is from genome assembly GCA_944738645.1 of Eristalinus sepulchralis. Taxonomy (NCBI): domain Eukaryota; kingdom Metazoa; phylum Arthropoda; class Insecta; order Diptera; family Syrphidae; genus Eristalinus; species Eristalinus sepulchralis. The sequence goes on along the minus strand of OX122885.1, from coordinate 13,040,080 downwards.
AGACAAGGCGATGCGTTGTTGTATGAATTTCTTGACATTATTCTTGAGAAGATCATACAAAACTTAATCGCCAAGAAGATGCAGGGTTTTCCAAAAATTCCTACAGTTGCAAGCAAATGCGGACAACATTCACGTGATTTGTGGTACACAGCGAACCATCAATGAAGTATTCGCTAGTATTGCAACGAAGGAGGCTAAAATAGAATTAGTGGCGAACAAGTGGAAAACGCTGTTCTCGAGAAAGGAAGCACAACATCGACGACTCGGCCAGAAGGTTGCCATAGACAGGCAGTCAAGGGCTTTGCCTGTCACTGCTCCAAAGTAGTACAAACAACATAATTACAGAGATTAAGAGCGGAATAACTCTTGCCAACTGCTATTTCTTTGGGCTGATGTCGAGGCGATTGACTAGTTGAGCCCTCTCTCAAATGACTAGACTTACACCACCTAACAGGTTGATCATACCTATCCTGTTCCATGGTTCGAAAGTCGGGACAATATCGAAAGAGAATGAGACAGCCTTCTCGAGTTCAATCCTTGCTCCAGTTTGCATTAATGGCTTCTGAAGAAGAAGATCTAATGAATAATTTTATGGCAGCAAGGGTCTAGCAAACGTCTACGCATACACAACATGAGATGGCTAGGTCATATAGAGCGCATGCAGAACACAGCTCCAGCCCTAAGAGGTTTCAATTTCGAACTACTTCTCGTATGACGACACAGGGGAAAAGGCACACGGAATCGATGGCGCACATAAGTGAGGAAGGACCTCGACCAACTTGGCGTGCGAAATTTGAGACTTACGATTGTACCACGATTGGAGGGGCTTGTTGGATGAGGCTCAGATTTACCTATTTTGGTATCTCTGATGATTTTCCCAAATTTATCAGTTTGGGGCTGACAATAAACTGTAGACTGGCACTCATATCACGCGCGGTTTCTGAAGAAGTTGAATCGAATGAATAAACCCTTGCCTGACAACATACAAAAAAGTCAAACGCATTCCATGGAAGAATTATCAACGTATATCCCTGCCGCATGCTGCTTACAAGATCCTATCAGCCATACTGTGTGGATGTATAAATCCTTTTTGCATGACAAAATCCTGACAAACACCAAGTTAAATCATGGAAAGGACCAGTGAGTTCCAACTTGGTACACACACAAAGGAGGTTTTTGATGTCATGACCTGATTCCGGACCCCGAAGAAATCGATTCGGATGTGTTGTGAAACGGTAAGAAATTCGAGATGCACCATGCAGTTGGGGTCGAGGACCTCAGAGTCGATTGAAAATTTCCTCCACTTTCGGCACGTAGAGGCTCTGTCATGTGAATTTTTTTCAATCTTGTGGTGGAGAGGATTCAAATCAATGGAATTACTAATGACCTGAACATCCTCACTCATTCCCAGTGAGCGGATATGGTGACTGAAAAACGTGTGTGCTGAACCTCGGCATCGTTGTGCAGTCCCAGAAGAAACCATCCCAGAAGAGGTTACAGAAAGTTAACGGAGATAAGACCAAGCACGAGTATATGAAAATCCAGTCCAGAAAGAATCCGTGCACCACCTATGTCATTGTCGACAGCTCAAACATTTTAGGCCACAATTGTCCTACACTTGGCAATCGATTCAAATTCAGTTTATGGAAACAGGAACAAAATTCTTGACGTGATGATCTGAGATAATGATCTACGGGAGTCTGATCCTATCGGACTTGGTATTCGCAGTCAAATGCTGGACGATAGGCGAAAAATCGGAGCGGATTCTTCTGGCATTAGGGAAAAAATGGTCTATGAGGAGGGCGACCAGGTACCAGCTTACCAGCAGTTCCAAGATGTGAGTGTAGTCCAGATGGCAAAGTGCCGTCGGCCAAATTGAGCGCATGAACGACTGTTCTAAATGATCCAGTTCAGGAGATTTCACCCAAGGCATTAACCCAGCAGTTTAAACAAACTCTTTTCATGGCGTTAGTGGAACTATTGTATCTAATTCCGGCAAAGGAATTAGTTCAAACTAAGGTATTAGTTTCTACAAATGAAATAGTGTTCTAGTTCTAACTAGTTCCCCAAAATGAACTAATATCTTAAGCTAGTTCCAAAAAAGAAACTAGTTCCTATAAAGCAGCAAGGTCTCACTGGTGCCTAGAATTATGCCATCGTGCTACGTAGTAAATCGTAAAGCTTTCATAACCGTTGTCCCTGCATCCATTTTGTTTTCTTTTTCAAAACATGATGGGAGATGGCATAAAATGTTTGAATAACAATTTGATGATGCTGCTGCTGATTTGAAATAAATTTTTCACTAAGTTGGGGCCATAAACATCAGACATCATTATCTTTAGTGTTGCCCATTGTTCTTGAGCTAATCCAGTGCCTTTGTCGGAAAATTAATCTCTTCATAAGTTTACGAGGACATCCATTGTTCGCTCAAAAGTTCGTTCACAATATTCTCCTTTGCAATGCAATGATTTTTTGGTATTGTTTTCCAACTTCTGGGATGGAGGTAAATGAAATATTTAGTTTGCTCTCAGAACTTGTAAATATAATGTACTGGTTGCTTGCTTTTGCTCCACGGTTGCTTTTATATTAAATCTAAGCCGTACACGACGCAGGGCTGCATTAATATTCCGACGACGGATTAAGAACTTTACCATTAAGGGAGAATGTATAGAGTAATATTTTCTGTCATTTGAAAAGAGTGAGTCAGTAAGTATGATTCGAACACCTCGTAAAATTTTTTTTGTTCTACTGAACTACTATTTGGCTGAAACGACTGTATAACTGTGGGTTTGTAAGTGTGTCCATGTTCAATTCATAGAGTGTTTATGTCGCATTCAACTTTTTCAAGTTGCCAGCTCTTGAGCTCTGTGAACTAGCGAACGTACTGACCTCAAGGTTATCGTTAGCTGCTTAAGCAACATCCACTGCTCAGACTGCGCACAGAGCACATACGGACTCTGAGTGTAATGGTTTTAGGCATACAGCTACGTTAATCTTACCTAACCTTAGCCATACTGAAAGAACTTTTGTTAAACTTGAACTCTGTCGCCTTGTTTTGGTCCTCATCTCACTATTATAATATTTGGAAACGAGAAATCTGTCGGATCACCAAAACCCAACGAAATAGATCACAAAGAACGATTTTGATGAGCTTTACATTTTTTAAAGGACTAAAAAAATAAGTGAAACGCTTTGCTATTTATATTGCACTAGATCGGCTGCAAGCGGTTTCGTAGGTGACAACAAAATTTAACTATTCTGTCTGTAACTTTTCTTTAATTTTTTAAACGGAAATCTATGCGATCTCAGTGGCGATGAAATATGTTGTCACGAACAGAAGGATTGGAACGGAGTATTTGTGTCTGCAACAACAACCAACCAACCTTGTTTAATCTCTTAGCCACTTCCGAGTTCAGGAATGCAAGTCTTCTCTGAACATTTTTAGCACCTTGAACTCGCCAATACTTATTTAGGTATAAGCTGCCTTCTTGATCAAGGAAAAAGACATCGCCGACGAACTTGAATCAGGAACAGAGAAGGTACACTCAGAACTTAAAAATGCTTTTAGGCTGCTCGCGTCCTTGGTTATGATTTTCGTCGATGGCTAGGATTTTTGAGAAAACAATCTTCTTTTGTTCCCTACTGATGTCCAGTGGGGAAACCAATGGCCTACTTCCTAACGTCTGAAATCCTTCGCATTCATGTAATTTTTCAATATCGGGGTGTTGGCTTATCCAACGTCTAATACATACATGTTGGCTCAGCTACGAAAACCTCGGCGACGCCAGTGGTGATGAAGACGATGAGGTACATTTCCTCTGACATTGTTCCGTCTTATCGCGGATCAGATGGTAGATACTTGGCGCTGTAAATAAGTGATGATGCCGTTTCGCAGAAGCGTATGCTATTACTCCTTCAGAAGACCAACAAATACGGAAGAATAGCGTAAAGTGCTTCCACCCAAATTTTTGAGTCTGAGTGCTCCAGGGCAGCGTTTCTAGAACTTTAACAAAAAACTGTCTGACACAACTGTTTGACAGATGTACATATGTGTCAAATCTTTCGTCAAGATAATCATTAATGTATGAGTTACGCGTCCTCTTGTAATGCCTGATACTATTCAAAAACTCAGCTCGAAATGCTGAAACTGTGAGAAGAGGTCTTCGCTAAACGAGCTCAGTCGAAAAGGGGAGATCTATAATATGTATATCCGAAAGGAAGACGAACTACAGTCAGGACGAAAACCACAATCAACTGACGACGAAGAAAGTGTTAAAGGGTATACCAGTAGAGGACCTTAATGGGCTTTGAAACTTCGAAAACAATTTTGGCACAGGTGTGATGCATACATGGGTTGCCTACCGTCACCACCATTAAGTTTTGTCAACGCTTAAGATTGCTACATTTTATAGAGAGGATGGATAAAACTGCTCCAGCCCGAAGAGTCTTTGAATCCGACTCATTGGTTCAACGCATCCGAAGATTTTGTAATTTATTGTGCCGAAGAAATGAAGTGTGGAATATTGTTTTTTTTAGCCACCGTCCACCGGCACCGAATCACAAAGATCGCGTTTACCAAGACGCTCACTTGTGCGATGGTGCGGAATCCTATTGAAAAGTTCCCGGCCTCCGACTGAAATGTTTGTTCCAAAGCTTCTGAGCTGCCTCTAAGAAAGTTTCACGATAAACGGTCGCATTATTTTTGATGCCACGTCATGGGTGGATATGGTGGCTGCTTTTTGGTGGCCGTCAGAAGGGCCACATTTTTGAAGGACCAAGGACTGAAGTAACGTCGGTCATTTTGTTTGGTGACATATTGCTCGATAACAAATGGCGAATAATTGGTAAAAACCAAATTCGTCAACTCATCACTTTCATGCACGCGTAGCAACTCCTTCGCTCTTGCGATTATAACTTCTTTCTGTTGCGTTGTTAGATTGTAAGCTTTTTGGAACTTCTATGGCTTGAGCCCAAGCTCATTTTACGGTACAGTCACATCCGTTCCAAAGATATATTAGGCACACGAGTGATTTTTTATTTCCACTTCGACGCGGATTTCAATCAATTCGAGCCTTCACTATTCCAAACATTTCTGACGATGTTGTTGTATTTTTTTTATCACCTCCATGGCGTTTTGCAATGCTGCGTGATACCGGCAGAATCAGTTATGATCATCATCATCATTATTCTTAACTCACATTTTCCACTAAAGGGGTCACGAGGGGCAATGGACGAACTGGAGACTCCCAGGCCACCCGATCTGACATCGACTCTAAGTCATAAGGAGCTATTCACAAGGCTTGAGCCAACCACCTCGCGCCGGATCTGCCAAGCGGTTGTCTGTTTAATGGAATCTAAGACACGCCTCGGAAGTCGTGATGAAGGGGAAATCCATACAACGTGGCCTTTCCGTCCAAAGAAGCAACTGTTCAATATTGAGGTTCTGCGCATTGTCTCGTTTTTTAGCCTATCCTTGCAAGGAATTCCTGGAACGAAATTTCAGGAACATAGTTGAAAGTTGGAACAAACACTGAATTGGAAACCGAAAACTTGGCTTTAACACCAAGCTCAACCTCCTTTATTACCGATATTCCAAGTTGCTTCAAAATCGATCTAGCCTGGCCAATCCTTCAAGAAAACTCAGTGTTGCTCCTCCCATCACTCGTGAAAAAGATCGTATAAGACTTAAACTTTTGAACCTGCTTCAATGAGACACCGCTGAAATTTAGAGTGCATTGGACAGGCGTTTTGGAAACGATCACATCGGCTTTGTTCACGTTTACCTTCCAGCATCAGCTCATGCGGCCACAAACCCATCGAGTGCGCGCTAGAATTCCGTCTGGGAGGATGTGAGGGGATCTAAGTAATCTGCCAAAAGAAGATGTCCTTGGTTTAAGTCTCCCAATGTGAAACCTTCCTCTCCATGGCTACGCAGCAACATCCAGTTCATGTAATGAAAAGAAGAGTCTAATGCCAAGGACATTGATTTGCCACTTTTTACTGGAGCACAGCTGCTTAAGTTGGTGTAAAGAGATTGAATGGCAGCATTCAACAGGAGACCATCGATCCCAGACTCCTGTATAAACCTCTAGAGATCACCTTGAGCGACTCATTCGTAGGACTTTTCCAAATCTCCAAACACTTGACGATTGGTTGAGCATACTCCCATGCCCTCCTAAGTATCATTTTTAAAGTGAAAAGTTGGTCGGTTTTACTTCAGCCGCACTGTTCATCCTCCAACCTGGACTCAACCGTAGCTCTAGAACGGGCCACCAAAACCTTAGTATAGACCTTGACGAGCTATCATTCGTTATAAAAATGAAAAAAAAATTCTGTCACGTGTCAAGAGTTGAACACACTGCCATGAACGGTTTATAAAATTCTACCAATCTGAAGTTGGTTGCAGTTCGAATCAGTCAAGGTATAGGTGCTGTTGTGTCCCTGCCCCATAGAACTTAAATTATTGCAATATCTTGCAGAATTCCTCTTCTCTTAGGTAACTGTTCACTGTATGGCATCAAAGTCCCTAATTTCTAAGCCACCAATTGCAGATCTTCTTTTGAAGGTGAGATTGAATTGAATTTAAATTACTTTTGGACCCATTTTCCCCTTTTAGTGCGTCGCTGGATCGTCGCCGTCGCCAGCTTCTCCTCCTGTCCCCATCCGATTTATTGTATTCCTGGTACAAGGATATTCCAAAGTAGCTCGATTTATACATCAAAGCAGACACAGCATCCGTTTTCGTCGTCGAATCAACCAGAGACAACGCACGACAATAATTATGCAGTCATGAGTAAGAGTGTCATTCTTGCCGAACCTGCAGAATGACGGAAATCACTCGGTTTGTACTTCCACTCAAACCATATTATCGCAGACGATGTGAGCGCCCATGTAAGTAGGATTTCATGTCCCAGACACTCACCCCACCGACTGCAATCTATCGCGACGAATCGCTTCTGCTCAACTCTGACATTCAAGTGTGAAACACTTTCGGCGCTTCCCGGTAAATTTTCGTCTTTCATTCCCCGTGCGCGGGGCAGGGGGGTGAGGAAGGGGGTTCCCAGAAAATTCCTTCCATATTTAATGAATTCAATTTGTGTACCTTCCTCCCCCGCAGCCCTATTGAATTCTACCCAACTTATGAGTCTTTGAACTTTTGATTAGTTTCGTGGCATTAGGCATTCTGGCGGATTAACTTGTGAAGCATCTGCTCCGTCTGCTGACGGGATTAGTTGTTAGATGTCCTTTGTGAAGCGTCTGTTTGACAATTTCGTTAGCCCCGCCTGTGTCCCATTCGCCGAGCTTATATTTCACTCAACTCCCGAGTTCTTTGAATTCCTCTTCACGTGCCCTCGCTCTAAAATAATTCCGCCTGCTGTGTGCTGGGGTTAATGAATTTATAGTTGGAGTTAATAAATTTAAAAGCCTCGCTGACGTTGTTTTTTTTTCTTTTTTCGTCTTCTGCTCGGTTCTCTCTTCTTTGGGCGATCAATAGACAGCTTATTTGGCAAATTATGTCGGTCGTAAATTCCGCGCAACGTAGTAAATGTCCGCAAAAAAGCGAAACGTGAATTTTAGGACCGCGTTCGAAGAGTTTCAACACGTCCGTCGTTGTGGCTATAAATTCGTTAAATAATTAATATTCCGCGGCGAGTGCTAAGCAGTTTTATTTAATTTTTTTCAAACAGCTCTGTGGTTATGACATCCCGATTTTTTTTTATCACCTTTCTTGGTCGTGGTCGTTTGATGTAAACGTTTGATTGGAGAATGTCTAAAGGACTTTGGCAGCACACAGTGTAGAGATTTTATTTTTAAGCGGTTTCTCAGGGCGAAAGTGTTTTATGATCGTCTTCCTAGAATGATTGCCAGAATTTCTATTCCATTTGAGTTCAAAGCGAAGCTGTGGGGAAGTGCAAGGTCGTTGCTCTATTTAGCTTCTTGATGTCTCTTTTCAGCCAAACCACATCTAAGTTTAGAATTGTTGCTTTTCATAACATAGACATCTCTGTCGAGACATTCGGCTTCTTCTGAGGTTGTCGATATTGCCGTAAATGCAATTGTTTCCTCTAAGGTTCCCTCAGCTCGAACGAAATCGAAGAGGTGTAGCCGGACTTTTCTTTCGAAGCGTTCATGAATCTCGTTGTCCATGCGGCTGCGCTATATAACAGATCACTCAATAAGCCCGGGACATATAGGGGGCGCCACTAACAACAATTTTCTATTTAGTATGGCGCCCCCTTCATGTCCCAGGACTTATTGAGTGATGTGTTAGGCGGACTGAATGACATCGAGATGTTAATTTAAGCTTGATCCTCCAGGAGTTACATTTGGTGCCTAACACAAGAGTTGGCAGACGCTACATGTCCAGCGTAGATCAACACTTTCACTACCTTATTGCTACATCTGTTGAAAGTCAGTCCTCATCCGAGACGTCGAACATCTTACAGACGATGGCCATACCTATTTTACCGGGAGACCCAATTAAGCCCCTTCCTCTGCAATGCACAGCAGTATCGTTTTGACAGCCCCTTGAGCCACTCTAGTGCTTTCAATATCAGCGCATTTGAAGAATTGCACAGATATGCGGGGATGGTACACCTGATTTGTGAATTTTCAACGATCTAGAGTGTGATGCTTAAAGGCCTTCTGACAAGGTATAGTCTTCTGTAAAGCTATTCTTAACATCAAATGCCTCTGTAAGATATTTATTGGAGACCGACATGTGTTCTCCGAACGTATTTCTGGAGAGACGCCCAAACTGAAGAGACTGCCCTATTTCCTATTAACGAATCGTTTAGTCTTGTTGTTTTGGAGAAAAAGATTTGACCATAAACTGTACAGGATGTAAAGCGAGGTGAGCCTAACTAGGCGTCTACGGATTCAACGTCTATGAAGGTTAAGCCATGGACAATACTGCTCTAGCCCGAAGAGTCTCCAACTCGGAACCAATGAAACAATGCAATCGACGACGGGCACGAACCCGGTGGCGTACACAAGTGGTACGGCCTCAAAAAATTGAGCGCGCCAAATTGGAGTTACGTGGTTAAGGATCGTCTCAGCTGGAGAGGCATGTTGGTTGTGGCCTACGTCTACGCTGGAATGAAGAAGAAGAAGGAGACAAACTGAAGTTGCAAAGATGGCCAAGTTTTGAGGGGACGCCAGAAATAAATCTCCTAAGCTACTGCCTCTAGCGCAGTCCAGCTACTGGATCTACCAGATAACTCCTTTGTAATCCCACTAGACACTCATAATTTCCGGGAATCCCATAAGTCCAAGCTTTAAAGTCATTTGAAGTCAGTTGCAGGCCCTTGTGCATGATAGAATGCGTTGAATATTCCCAAATTTAATCCAGTTTTCATCGTTTGTACAGAATCGCTTCGAAAATGGTTCTATTTCGATACGTTTCAGAATTGTTTCAGCGATGGTGAATTAAACGTCCCGGGCACGTTGCTTTCAGTTGTCAAGACCAAGCTTTTAAGCGTCCGCAGTCACTTGCTTTATAGCGGTCTATAGCGGATGTGGTCTATAGTGGAGGTTCCGCCTTCCTCTCCTTCTCGAAATCCAAGTCTGGAAGACCCTCTTAACTGGAGTGTTGTTGTCCATTCGCTCGATGTAGTCGAGCCACTGTAGGCTACGGAGTTTTGCCTTTCGAACTCCATCCAGATCTTGGTACAGCACATAGAGTTGGCGGCTATGTCTTGTTCTCCATTCGCCTTCCTCGCAAACAGGACCATATATACATCGCAGAATTTCCCTATTAAAGGAACCAAGAATCTGCTCTGCCGTTTTGCTTATCGGCTAGCACATGGCTTCGTATAAGAATACGGGTCGGATAAGCGTTTTGTAGAGCATTATCTTAGTCCTTCGAGTCAGGAGTTTCGACTCTACCTGTTTTGATAAACCGAATTAACACCAGCTGTCAAGGGTGATTCTGCGCCTAATCTTCACTAAGGCGTCGCTTGTAGAATTCACGTTTTCGCCGAGGTAGACAAACTTCTTAACTATGTATTTGTCAATTGTCATATTCCGACCCAGGTTTTCTAGATTTTTTGTCGACAGCATATATTTCGTTTTATCCTCGTTCAGGAATAACAATATCATTCGAGCGGCTGAAGAATTTGGGAAGGTTCAAAGCATGCCAGGTAAGGTAATGTTTAACCAATTTTTCGCATATTCATGGCGGTATCTCGAACATTACTTGAGTAATGTTGGCTTTTAATGCCTCTTGAGTACGGGGTTGGTGAAGTGGCATCGGCAAAATATGAACTTACGCCACCAGACAACTTTTCACGCAGTAAAGTCGTAATAGTCGTGTTGTGTGGCTTGTTGGAACCATATATTGTCAAAGTTATGACTTTCATTCTCCGGCTATGATACAATCATAATAATAATTGAGTGACACTGCAGCCCACAAGAGACCAGGGCCTAGCTTCTACAACAACTACTCGAGTTGTGCGTGCTACTGTTCTCTCATGAGTAGAAGTGACCTACAGTTTTTTGCGAGATCTTGAGAAGCTTTTCATAAACAATTGATAATCTTTGAGTGTTTTCAGCAGCTCGAAAGAGGTGGTGCCGTAAAAAAAATGCTGGGTGTCCCGTCAGGGAATCGAACCTAGACCTACTGCGTTGCGGTCGACGCACTTACCACTACACCACGGCGATCACCATACAAACATATCGCTCAAAATTTACTACAACCGTCCGCCCATTGGCAGGCTGGAAGCAATACGGACCAATGACACCTTTCTATCTAGATCACGCAAAACAGTCACTTTGTCTAAATGCAACGACACCTTTTTGATCATTTGTGGGTTTTCTGTGACCCATATTTTGTAATTTTGCTTGATTACATAGCTTTTGAGTGGGAAATGTACCGCATCCCTGTAGTAAATATTGTTCCAAAAATTGGTGTTTTTCGTCTGTCGCTTCAGCACCCGATAAGGGTTTTTATGGCCCTGGTGAATCGTCAGCAGGCTTTAAGATGACGATTTGGAGATGTAAGTCCAAATGAAAATATGCATAAGTAAGGTATGGTCGCTATGGCTTAGTGGGTAGCTGCGTCAACTCACACCACAGGGTTTCATGTTCGATTCCCGGACGAAACACCTCGCATCATCCCTTTCGAGTTGCTGACAACACTCAAAGAATACTAATTGTCAATGAAAAACTTCTTAACTCCAGTAGAAGTTGGCAAAAAACTGTAGGTCCTTTCTTCTTGTAAGAGAACAGTGGTACGCACAACAAGAGTACTTGTTGCAGAATCTGGGCCCTGGTCCCCTGTTCAACTATTACTAAGGTGCACTTACAATTGCTGCCAACGCCGGAAAACGACAAATTCAGATCATCAGCCCTTACAGCGTCAATAATTTTGACTGACTTGACTTTGAAAAAACTTTTTATTGACAATTTCTACTCTTTGAGTTTTGTGGTGCTTTGAGAAAGAAATGTAGCCGTGAAATGTATGTTGTCCAGTCCAGAAATCGAGTCTGAAATCTTCGGCGGGTGTGAGTCGACGCACTTATCCACTCCGTCAGGGAAGCCACCTGAGTTGCTCGACTTTACCCATATTTTCTAAAATTTTTAGAGCAACGTCTTTGACACAGAATTTCATCAAACGATGCCGTTTACGACACTTCACAGCTGCTGTTAGTCGCCATACAAAAATGTCCATTGCCTGGATTGCGTATACACAGCGAGACTTGCATTTCGTTCAATTGGGGCAGCCTTCTATTTTTAGAATCGCCGGGTGCAATGAAAATTAAGTGCAACCATATACGATCTGGAGCGTTGAGAAAATAATGTGCCCGTTGTGTCCCGAATCGGGAAAATCGTTCTGCACGCGTTAAATTTAGCACAAGTGTGAAACGCAATTATCGCGGCTTTAAATAGACAATGCGAGTTGAACGCCAGGACTTCCAATTTTGGAGCACACGTCACAGATCATTGAGAATGGGGACGAATTCGTCCCCATTTCTGACACTCTCCCATGTTCGGCTAAATCAAGCACTTCGAATGCACAATTCATCTGAATTCCGTAGGCTGCCCGTTTAGCCAGAGAATCAGTATTCCACGAGAATTTGCTGATTCAAATTTTGTCTAGCTGAATTCGCCCCATTAATAAAATGCGGAAAAGTTTCTATTTGAATTTCAATTAACCACGTTTCGGAAAAACCAAAACCAAAGCCATGCATGTATCAAAACGGACTTTGGATCCGGGAAAGTTTTCATTTGAGCCGAGTTCGAGAGCATATCTTGCGTGCGCCGCGACGGGGGCACTGTGTTGACGAAATGAATTCATTTATTTATGAAGGCAAACAAGACGAACTGAAATAACGGCACTCATTGCCGGTAAAAAAGCGCAGTGACACATTTCGCATTCGTTCGCCAGTGGGCACTCCCAGTTGCAGCGCGTGATGCGGCCTGCTGCGTAGATGGGCAGTGTGCGGATTTTTCAATTATTCGGGATTAAATTAAGCGGGTTCGACTGTAATCGCACAAACTTGTGTCAATACCGTGGACTCCATCAGCCGAGAGAGTTTGATTGGTCGTGTATTTGGCGAAAATTTAAATTGGAAATATTATCGCACACATTGCAGGAATTCCTTCGGGTGTCGATTCGTCCTTCTGTTTGAATAATTTATCAGCACACTTTAACTGAACACACTCTTGAAAAAAAATTGTTGATTTCGAACATGGGGTAAATGAGTATCATACAGGCCAATTGGATGGAACACCAGAATGGCGTCAACTTCCTTGTGATCGGATTCTGGTGTTCGATACAACCGGAGGCAGGCCCTAAGACATTGCCTCTCGAACATCCTCATCTTTTCCATCTGGGAAGGAGTCAAGTTGAATCACACTGGACAACCGTACGCCATGATTAGCCGGATGACATGGAATCATGTTGGCTGCCGTAAAAAATATCAACTTGCTCAAGCAAAGGCTTTTTTGGTTTTTGTCAGAGCTGTAGCTACATTCTCACCGCAGTACAGATCTTGGTCCAACTAAATGCAAAGATATCTTACTACAATTTTCACAGCTAACGGCTGTCATCGTGGGTCAACTATGCTCAACATGCGCCAATTTTTTTTCGTGTCCCTTACGGCCCTGGATAGGTTCTACAGGTTCTAAAGAGGATAGCTTCGCACTTCCGGAAGCTGTTTTCAACTTTCAGTCGTCGCAAAATCGCTGAAATTTGCCTACTCGGCAACAAGTTGTTGATTACTTAGACTTTTGAACCTCATCTGTACGCTAGCAGATCATCGGCGTACGCTATTGAGTGCGCCATGGAACCTGCTAGTGGATATAACAAACAGAATCGGCGAACCGACCGCCCCTCGTTGCAACACAATTTTTATGTGAAATACTGTGGTTGCAGTTACATTGTCATTTCTCACAACAAACTGCCTACCTGTGACCACGTCATAGATCACATAAAGCAGTTTTTTTACCTGTACCTAGTCTGACTAACTTAAGAAACCTTATAACTAAACGGTGTCGAACGCCTTTTCCATGTCTATCAGGCAAGCACCTGTGCATTAGCTCTTGTTCTTGATCCATTAAATGTCACTGCATGCATAGTATCATGTCCTGCGCTAAAACCGAATTGGTTGTCCGTTATAATTTGATGTTCCTCGACTCATTCTTTGCTCTAATGACAATCTTTTCAAAAACCTTGCTCATGCACGGAAGAAAACTTGTAGACCGGAGATTAGTCGGGATGAAGGTATCTTTGTCTCGTTTCCGAATGGGCTATGCCACAGCTGTCTTCCAATGTGCCAGGTGGTAGGCATTACTCAGCTCATTGTTGAACAGTCTTGTGTATACATCCACCGCCTCAGAGGGCAGATAGCGCAGAACAATATTCGGTATCCCAGCGATTCTCACTACCTTCTTCTTCATCAGTGAGTTGAAGATACCCTGAAGTTCGTCTTTTGAAATAACGACGGACTTGTTTCCATCATCGGCGACGGCATTGATTCATAGGTACGCTATATTATGTTGGTGGTAAGGCTAAGGTGCACTGCGACCATCGGATCTCTTGCACCGCCGTCTTCAATACCCTGTCTACATTCCCTTACATACCCTGTCTACTCCCCGTGTGCAGAACAATCTCTAGACCGGTTTCTTTTTCAGAATCTGCAAATAAGAGCCGGTTCTAGCAGTTGCATTTTTTCTCTCTGTCAGGTATGCTCTCCAAAGAATCTGGTTTACCAGATAACCTTTGTTTCCTCAGGTGCTCTGTAAGACTGCTGTGACCTGATAGGAAACCCGTTACGATGCGAAGGCTGTTCTTTCTCAATTGTATGCATGCTTTAAGTCTTCGTCAATTATATTGACCTAGGAGTTTTTTTATATGTCTCAAACTTCTTATTCTTCTTGGAGCGCTACAGTCCGGGGTGGATCTGGGCCTCAACCAACATGCCTCTCCAGCCAGCACGATCTTTCGCCAGCTGCCGCCAGTTCCGCACTCCAAGTTGGTTGAGGTACTTCTCCACATGTGTGCCCCACCTTAACCTAGGCCGTCGTCTGTTGCTCTACATGGCCTGGCCATCTTAAGCGTTTTATCCGGAGACGCTTGACTAGGCGCATGTCGCTGTGCAGCCCATAGTTTTCGTTGAATCTTCTCCTCCAGAAGTCAATACGAAATCGCACGCAAAACTTTTCTCTCGAAATGACTAGGGGCTTCCTCATCCGCTTTTACTGGGATAACCAAGGTGTTATATAAAGCAAGCATAGTCCTTCGAGAGAGGGCTTTATTACTCAATTGTCTCTTGAGCCCAAAGAAACAGCGATTGGCAAGAGTGATTCTGCGTTTGATTTCGGTACTGGTCTTGTTGTCCCTATTTGCCGCAGAGCCAAGGAAGATGAAGTCCATGACTGCCTCGAAGTTTCTGCTGTCGAGTGTGACGCTCTGTCCGAGACGTCGCTGTTGTTCGTCCTTCTTCGATGACAGCATGTACTTCGTTTTGCCCTCATTAACTACCAAACCCATTTTTGCCGCTTCCGCTTCAAAGCCAGCAAACGCTTTATTGATGGCTCGCTGTGTAGGTCCTATCACGTCAATGTCGTCGGCAGTAGCTTGCAATTGAACTGACTTTTGGAAGATCGTGCCAGTTTGTGATTTACGCACGATCTTCTCAAGGATGATGTTAAAGAAGTCACACGACAGTGCGTCGCCTCGTCTAAAGCCTTTTTGACGAGTTTGTTCCCGACCTTGACGGAGCAGCGAGAGTTCTCCATTTGACGAGTTTGGTAGGAATGCCAAAACTAGACATGGCACGGTATAGCTTGTCTCTATGCACACTGTCATATGCGGCCTTGACATCGACGAATAAGTGGTGAGTGTCGATTTGCACTTCTTGGGTCTTTTGCAGGATCTGCCGCAGTGTGAAGATTTGGTCGATGGTGGACTTCCCTGGCCTGCAACCACACTGGTAAGCACTTATCAGGCTGTTGACGAACGGTTTCAGGCGTTCACACAATACGGTAGAGAGGATCTTGTACGCGATGTTAAGGAGACTAATCTCATTAATCTTCGTGGAATGTCTCATGCTATTGTTCCAAATTTCTGCCCAGATGATTATTTCCATCCTCCTGAATTCATCTTAAGTGATCTCCTACAGCACAGAGGCGTTCAGGTTTCTGAACCCTCCTTCTTCTTGTCGGTTCTTGCAAGATGAAGAAGTATCAGGACCTGGTATGCACCACAGTCTTACTCGGTTGTCCCTGCTTAACTCCTTTAGGAAGGTATTTAGAGCTGTGATGGATTTCTTTTTAGGTTGGAGGTTAGGAAACACAGCCCTGGCTGATGCACTACCGTGATCGATGCGCGACTGCCTGAGTTGGTACACTTTCACTTTAGTTTAATATGAACGCATGTGTCTATAGCTAGTGCTCTTGACCATAGGTTCGTAGTACATCACTCTTGATCCAATTTTTCCGACCTTCATTTTGAGCCGTCCATATACTATTTAATCGAACGGCCTGAGGATTATGGATTCATAACCCCACTGACTTGTAGTGCAAAGACAAAGTATATCACGAAGTCAAATATCCGCATCTCTTCATTCTTTGGAATGGCCAGTACTGGGATTTTTTTTTTACCATTCCGCCGAATTGTGTCGGTGCCGGGACTTTATATATTTCAATTGTGGGCATCCTTGCTTGCACAGCAAGCTACCCCCAGGTGCAGAGGAGCCAGCAGTCAGCAGCACCACCATGGCAGCTGTCGGGTAGGTTCTCACAGCCACTGCAATGCAGAGGCATACTTAATTTTGTACTTTGCTGAAAGTGTTTCTCACGTTTGCTAGATTGGTTCTCTTTGCCCTCGTCACTGTTCCTGTGGGTTGTCCAATCGCTAGGTTCATCCATTTCAGGATACTCGAAGTGCAACTCCGAAATTTGAACGCAGGACTTCTACAGATCATAGAGGCACGGATTGCCTTCCTGATTACTTCTGCCGTTCCTTCCTTCAGTATAAGGCTGGTGTCCAAAATTACATCAAGACATTTAACTTCTTTTACTGACGCCAGGGTAAGGTCCAACTCGTAACTCATGGTAACTCCTTACATCATTTTGGCCACGGTTGAAATCCTTGAACGCGTGAAAGTTCCTGTTGACCGCTAATATCGTCCCATAAGGGTTTCTACTCACTACAGCGAATTCATGGCAGAATAGAAATTTGCCTATTTCTCGTTTAATTCTGACTTCAGGAAAGAAACATTTTAGAATGTCTCCAAATTGTTCTAATTTTGAAACGAATCGCACAAGCAAAGGACACCTTCCTCGGTGTGAGGATGGGCTTCAACGCAAACACGTTTTAAAAAATTATTTGAAAACAAATTGAAACAACTTCCGATGGGATTCAGAAGCGTAAAGTCCTTACACGTGTTGTGCCATGTTTCTCTGAATTGAACTCTGTCAAAGACAGGACCAAAATATTACACTTCTGGGAATTTAGTTTGACACCCCAACTCGGAGACAACTTTTCCAACCGTATGCTGTATCACCTGTGATACCCCCCCTCCCCCCAAAATGGACACATTCCCTGGCAACAATTTTGTCGACATTCACTTTGTGTATTAATTGAAAAGAAGAGTCATTAGAATTTTATAAATACATCAAGCCATCCACCGTGAAGGCAGTGCTCCAGTGCTTCGTGGAAGCTTACTAAGGCAGTGATCAGCTCACACGACGCGGCACGCACGTACAAACTAAATCCTAGAATTCGCAAATATGTACGTTTCCAGCAGCAAATGCCGGTGAGTTCACAAAGTTAATATCACATCCGGTGGGGGTAGACGTTCCACGCGCTGAGGATGTGGTTACCTTAGACTTGGAAAGGCCCAATTAGCGCAGTGGTGTTCCGTTTTGAAGTCACTAAACTCGTGTACCTAATTGAAATAATTGTTCCGAGCAGTCGCCCCCAATCGGGGAAATGGGTATTCATTAAATTCTCCAAGGACTGCAAAGTTTCGTTGGGGTTGCGGGTCGGGCATGAGTATGCATCAGAAGCTCAGCTCCGCTCTAGGAAGTGCCGTCTTCAGTCACCGAATAATTTGACTGTGATGCAAGTCTGCTAAGTGCACGAAAAGCACACCGACAAGGGTGAGGAGAAGTTAAAGTTCTCGTTGCGCCCTTAAGGGGGTGTGTGTGCAGCGTGTGTGTGTGTGTTTCACAAGGCCGTTGCTATGCATTCATTGAAATTTTATGAGACATTTTGAAAGCAGAAGCGAAGCGTCTCGCAAAATTCCTCAGATTGATGGGGCATGAGCGCAAAATTTATCATTTAAGGGACACATGACATCAAAACGACATCCTGACCTGACCCAGATCTCCTTGTGGTTACGATTATGCCAATAAGACCGTCACAAACCGTTCAGGAGAAAAAAAAATTTTCATGATTCTTGAATAATTCCAGAGCAAGTGTCCTTTTGTCCTTGGTGCGACTTGCAGATTCTCTGCTTCACACCTCCAGAGGGTCTTGGATTTATCTGCACTGCCATCAGCATGATTGATTTGTGGCTGTGTCAGGTGAAGTCTGTATTCCTTCTAACAATCAGGTTGCGTCGTCGTCGATGACATCTTCACCCCCCCACCAACCGCGCAGCGAAGATGAATGAGATGCGGTGCCGTTTTTGACTGATGTGCTTAATAAATATGAAAACCGTCGTAACCGTACCCTCCATTCGAAATCTATTCATCATAATGGATGATTTTTTGTTTTAATATGCAAGAGTGCCTTGTGCGATTTCCATCTATCATTTCGTTTTGCCCTTTCAATTTGATCATCGGCGGCGTTGGGGTGTTGGAGAAAAATTGCGTTACCTCACGGCAATGTGTCTACGGCTAAGGCGCATTATTTCTTAGTAGAACGTTGCATATTTTCAGGTGTTTCAGTGGAGTGGAGGCAACCTTAGTTCACATCGAATGGCTGTTGCCCCTGCCTCGCATTGCTTGTGCCTTTTATGGGGCGACTTTCTAAAAAAAAAAATTTGAAATTTAAAATCACTAATATTTCCCCCTTTAAAAATACTCGCAAACCATTAAATTCAAAAAATTATTCTCTTAAAAAAATTGTAAATTTTGAAGGAAATATAAACTTGTTTTTTGTTTTATGTAGCCTTCTTCTATACATTGGAGCCTACAGTTACATAGATAAGAACTCCGCAAATGTGAACTTCACTCACACATATATGGTTTCGTTTATCTTTTCAACAATATTTGCCACAAGCAATTGGAATACGTACTGAAGTGGAATAAGACATGCATACTGCAATACTCACGAATTTAACAATATATTGGATAGTTCTTTGCGAGGTATTATCCTTAGCAAGCTTTTTTGAAAGATCGCGGCTGTCTCCTACTAAACTGTTGTATCATTTTTGTTTAAAATCGTTTGGCAAGTCATCATAATAAAACTCACTCCACAACAGCGTTTCCAAATTGTTGAGCTGTCTTAAGAAAGTCAGCGCTTTGTGAGAAATGTTTTTCGTGAGGCTAGCGGAACCTGCTGTGCGCCAAATCGGCCTACAACTGTTGTCATTACCATTCTCAAATTTAAGTCCCAGATTACTAATAGTGATACTCGACTGGTTAGACCACATCCAATACGTACTGAAGAGTCTGTAGCTGCTGTAGGTGAGGGTGTACATGAAGACCGTGAAAAATCGTTCCATCGCCGTTCTCAGTATGGTTGCTTTTACGTATTCGACAACTTGGTCCATTTTACGTGAAAACCTGGGTCTAGGTGCATAAAAACTCAACTTTTGCAAGAATCGAAGCCTGACGACTTGAAGTTGTATCCAATTTCTAGTGAATGCAATTTGGAAAAACTCACTGAGAATCCGATGTTTGATTGTGAAACTTTGTTCAGCGATTGAGAGCCATTTATGACTCAATGGATTCGTTGAGCTCTAGTTTCAAGAAGACGACGTTTAGAGCCATACAGCGCATGAAACATTGGACTTGTTGGGAAATCATTTTGGTCATCACTTTATTTCACGTTTTGCTAACATAAATTGGTTACCTAGATGGTACAATGTCAGCCCTTAGCACTGGGGATTTATGAAGTCTTAGGTCTTCAGAGCTAGGTCAGGACTAAGTCAGGACTAAGTCAGAGCTACGATTGATGCCTTGGAAAGCAACATTACTTGTGCTTTCTGCGAGCTACCAGTTTCTGGAACGAGTCACCCAAAATTGGACCTTTGGAATGGAACACTTCAGATGTAGTCGTGGCCAACATTCAAATAAGATCGTTTTTAAAATGTAGATGCCACTAATTGTTCATTTGATCGATAATAAAAATTGTATATTCACTTTCGACCTCTTGTCTTTTATTCCACATTATAAATCAAACCTCACAAAGAAGCAGCCAATATTTATGTATGTTTTAATAAATTTACAATTTTTGAAAATCATTAACACAATCTTTCCGTCTCTTTCAGGATAAAATACATTCAATGCATGTAGAAACAATCAGGTATGTATTCAACTGAAAACGTTACTTTAACTAATGTCAAACTTATTGAAATCAATTATCGTGGCAAAGTTTTAAATAAAATTTGGCATAAAAAGAAATTTAGCTAATGTATGTAAGACCCATTCTAACCGCTTGATTCTCAATGTTCGTTATTATACTATGTCATGTCGTCGAAACGTGCGATCAGATGCACAGATTAAGGAAAGCTTACGTTCAGTGTGAATACTGATCTTTTGGTCAATCATGTTGTCAAAATCGCTATATTTGGAAGATTTTATGTTTTGCGTTTTTGTAGCTAGGGAGGCCTCATTTATTTCTTTTTATCTTCTATCGTATTCCTTACAACTTGTTCTTAACAATTGTTGCGTTTCCACGAATATCGTGGATTTAAGCATGTAGCACAAAGGAGGAAATCCTTGGCACTTAAGTTATGACAGTCATTTTTAGGACGTATTAAAGAGCAAAGCTTATCCTTGGTATGTCGGCAAAAAAAAAAAGAGGCGCAGATGGCAAACATGCATTCATAATGTTGGGAGACAATGATCCGATCTCGAGGCTCTCAGAGTTCAAATATCCAAGATAGTCTCAATTAATACATAGTTCCAGTAGTGGTACATTTTCGAAATATTCCAAAACGACCCCAGCTTAAAAAGAAATGACACGTGCCAAAATTTTGTATTCCCTAAATTGTAAGAGATGAAAGATGAAAATCTAAAATTCCGCAATCCTAGGATTCTAAACCCAACCGTCTCGTCCCTTTCTCAAAGATCAATGCGGATTCTAGTGAATTTCGATGTCCGTAGATTTAAGATTCTGAGTAGAATCTAGTGCTAACCCCTTAAAAAAAACATAAAGTCGACACTTACGAATCTAAAATTCAAAGTGGGCTAGGAAGGATCGGAAGGACTTCAAATCGGTTACGTTTTTAAATAAGCGGATAACTGTGCTATATTGCAAAATGACATTGAGCCTATTCGTAAAGCCACTGAATGGTTGTTGATGAAAGTGGTGAATCAGCGGTTATGTCGCACGAATAACAGCTTCAAGACCCTTTCGTAACTTTCTAAATCAGAAATCGAAGTGCAACTGTGGAGCCTTATGATGTATGCTGACCTGTAATGGCACCTTAGACGTTCTTTGTCTTGGTCGCTTAGTTGATAATGAAAACGTTTTTAACTTAGCTGCAAACAGATGCCTTTAGTTATGAGACATGTGGAGCTCTTCAACAATTCTTTGGAATTCTCGCTCAATGTCTATATGAATCTGTTATTGGTTTTAATATTTATTTTCAGCGAAGCGTATATCATCATCATCTTATACCCTGTGTTCCACTAAAGTTGTCACGAGGGCAATTCACGCACGAGAGCCCTCCAGGCTGCTCCATCTTCTGTCATCGACTGTTACTCATCAGGAGCTATTCCCAAGCGCAACAGGTCTAGTTTATGGATTTGATCCAACCGCCTCTCCCTGGGTCTGCTGAGAGGTTACCTACCTGATGGAATTGCATCTAAGGCACGCCTCGGCCGTGATGAAGGGGACATGCGTTCCACGTGGCCAAACTAACGAAATAAAGCCCTTTCTGTCCAAAGAAGTAGCTACTCAACATTGAGTTCCCCCCAAAACGTCGCGTATCTGAATGAGTAACTCTCACAACGGCAAGGAGAAATCACATTTCAGCAGCTTGCATTCTCGATCTTATTCTTGCGGGCATTAACCAAATTTTATTCTTCAAATTTTTTTTTTAGAAATTGAATCTGAGATCTCCACCTAGGGTATAAGACTGCAGACATCCCTAAATTCCACGTCCTTAAGAATTCGGCTTTTCGTTAGTTTTCCATCTGTCCTGTAACTCTTGATTTTTTGTAAGACTTTTCTATTAAATATCCAGTAAATTCGACTTATTGCCACAGGTTTCGATATCCTATAGACACTTCCGTCGAAACCCCTTTATCTTCACGTGTCCACATTCGGCATGGTGAGAAATTCATTAGGACAAATAAACAAAACCCTAGCCACGCAAGCATAACCCTGTCTCAACTCCATTATATTGGAATTCAAAGAAGAAAATAATTGGCAGCTTTGTGTCAGTTTAATTAATTCAAACAGTTCGAAATTAAAATTTTCTTATTTTGACGCAGACCGTATGTTGAATAAGTCGTGCTCTAATGCAAAGGCAGACTTGCAGTGTTTACCTCACGATGTCATGAATCACTTCTCACAGAGAATAAAATGTCATCCTCCCCATTTCTTCACACTGCAGCGCTTTGGCAGTGCCTACAAAGGAATACCAAATTAATGAAATACACACGCACAGACAAGCTTTCCGAAGTGCACAGCATAAGAGTCCTTTTTTTTTTTTTTTTTTTTTTTTTTTTTTTTTTTTTTTTTTTTTTTTTTTTTTTTTTATTTGTGCATTTTAATTAATAAATGTATATGGTCTAATTTCTTAATCCTAGGAAAATACTTAAAACTAGCTTATTGAATCTTAACAATAGTTTAAAATCTAACTTACTGACCCTACACAGGTGCTCTAAGCTAATCTATATCTATTCTAATTGTAAGTGCCTTTGGGCATAATGGGCGTTAAATTATTTACTTTTTTCTTTCTTACATGTACTCATATATTTCAATATTGTCCCAAGAAAATATACAAAACTTGGCAATCTGAACTAAACTTAACCTAGCTTAACCTAGCTAACAGTACGACTAACCTAAACTAAACTAAGAGGTACTATTAAAACTACTTAACTATATCCGTACAAATACGGATATGTGCACCATAGCGTATACGTCATTTATATGCGTGACATATATATTTTATATGCTATGCTACACCTTTTTTTTTTTTTTTTTTTTTTTTTTTTTTTTTTTTTTTTTTTTTTTTTTTTTTTTTTAAATTTATTTACTATTTATATAAAAAACAACTTACGATCTACCTTAGAAACTATGTAAGCTGGCCACAAGGTCAGCTTTCAGGGTTAGTTACGAGCGGTGACGGGGGCTGGTTTTGGTGGAGCCACCAGTAAAAGTGACGTTCTTTGGCAGACTGAGTTCTGTCTCGGGTGGCGATCGCCCTACTGAACCGGAGGAGTTCTTCGTGGCTACGAGCGACGTCCGCTTCGTATTGGAGCCGCCTATCCACTGTTCTGCGTACGACATGGAAGATGATAGGACATCCTTCCGTGTTCTGTATCAGCCCTTTGGAGTCTAGATAGAGAAATGCTTCAGGCGGGATGAAGCCGTTTTGCCGCACCTTCTCGTGGTACATGAAGTTAGGGTAGTACGCCCCAAAGATCAGACTGTTGGACGAAGTCATCGCTCGTGCAATGTGCCCTCGGATCAGCTTAATAATAAAATTATCTATCCTGATTAGATTTGCCTCGTTGTACAAGACCTCGTTGGGATAGAATTTCTTGTAATTGGATTCAGGTGTACGATACAACCGGAGGCAGGCCCGAAGACATTGCCTCTCGAACACCCTCATCTTTTCCATCTGGGAAGGACTCAAGTTGAACCACACCGGACAACCGTACGCCATAATTGGCCGGATAAGGGCCATGTAGCAGATCACCTTCACCCTGGAATCAAGTTGGCTGCTGTAAAACAACCGACTTGCCGCAGCAAAGGCTTTCTTAGCTTTTGTCAGAGCTGTATTTGCATGCTTACCGCAGTACAGATACTGGTCCAACCAAATGCCAAGATATCTAACTACATTTTTCACAGCTAACGGCTGACCCTGTGGGTCAACTATGCCGAACTTGCGCCAGTTTCTTTTCGTGTCCCTTGAGGCCCTGGACAGCGGGGTTCTAAAAAGAATAGTTTCGCACTTCCGGAAATTAATTTTCAATTTCCAGTCGTCGCAAAATCGCTGAATTTTGTCGAAGTCACGCTGCAACAAGATGTTGATTACTTCGACTTTCGAATCTGATCTGTACGCTAGCAGGTCATCGGCGTACGCTATTAAATGCGGTATGGAACCTATAAGGTCGCTAGTGAATATTGCGAACAGGATCGGCGAGCCCACCGCTCCTTGTTGCAACCCATTTTTTATGTGAAATACTGTGGTTGAGGTTACATTGCCATTTTTCACAACGAACTTCCTACCTGTAACCATGTCATAAATCATATATAGCAAAGTTTTATTGATGCCGAGCCTGACCAACTTGAGGAAGAGACCTTCTAACCATACGGTGTCGAATGCCTTCTCCATGTCGATCAGGCAGGCGCCTGTACACTGGGTCTTGTTTCTATTCCACTGTATGTCGGAAACCAATTTAGACGCGGCATGAATGGTGTCGTGCCCCGCCCTGAAACCAAATTGGTTTTCCGGTATTATTCGTTTTTCCTCAACCCATTCTTTCAGGGCTCTAATGACTATCTTCTCGAATACCTTGCTTATGCAAGGAAGAAGACTTATAGACCGGAGATTTGTCGGGATGGAGGTATCTTTATCCCGTTTTGGAATTGGCTGTACCACAGCTGTCTTCCAATGCTTCGGGTAATATGCATTACTCAACGCATTGTTAAACAGTGTTGTGTATACATCCACCACCTCAGAGGGTAGATGGCGCAAAACAATATTAGGTATCCCATCGATTCCCACTGACTTCTTATTCTTCAGTGAGTTGAAGATACCCTGGAGTTCATCCTTCGAAATAAGGATGGAGTTGTTTCCATTGTCGGCGACGGCATTATTTGCCAGAAGATCGTCACTGAATCTGGTAAAACCAGGATTCTCAGATCGCCATTGACTTATTTCGTTCCGAAGGTAGAAATGGTTCAGCAAGGCTCTGTTCTCCAGATCGTGGTTCGGACTACGAGTCTCGTTGACCGTGTACACTTTCTGGAAAACTGCACCAATTGCATTAACCTTCTCCTGGGGATCTTCCACTACGAAGAAGTCGTTGTCGAGCACAGCCCCGTCTGGATCGATGCCAACTGACGTAAGTAAGTTCGCGTTGTCTGTTGTTCTGTCAAGTCGGACGCACTGAATGTCATTATGATCTCTCCTCCGGAAGATTTTATTTACTTGCGGGAACATGCTCGGGTTGTTAGATCTTACAGCCCGAATCTTATTGCCCCAGTGCAAGCTTACAGCTAAACTGTAATTTTGTCGAATTAACTGTTGGAGTACTTTGATCTGTGACTTCAGAGAGCGAATCTCTGCACTCTGCGGGTCCGTAAACCGTCTATACAAGAGTTTTAGTCTTGATAGGAGTCTACTTTTTTGCACGTGAAGTGCATCGATTTCGGAATTCCGATAGATGTCGCCATAATCGGTTTGTGACACCTTCGGAATCATCCTGTCCATTGTACGTTTAATGACCTCGTCTATTTGTGTGAGGTACCCGTCAACCTCTTCGTTCGTTAGGTTTCTGTTCGTAGGAGGATTGATCGCACTCGAACTTATTTCTCTGGCTAAGGTTCTAGAAAAACGTGGCCAGTGCGCCTTATTATAATTATATGGATGCGCTTGGACATATTCCTCTAGCTCCTCCAGCTCGTTCGGGAGCTGTATTATCGCGGCGAGACCACAGTGATCACTGTCATACTCGACCGTAGATAAACAGTTCCTTGTGCGTCGCTCCACGTTAAGTATCGTCAGTCGTCTGTCGATTAGCATCACATCCAGATAGGACCCGCTTCGAGGAAAGGATGGTCTATCGGTTGCAAGCAAATCTAGCCTGAGTTCGATATTGTTTTGTTCCATCCACTCTAAGAGAGCGTTTCCTCTCTCATTTGGAACAGAGTTACCCCATTCACCATGTTTGGCGTTTAAGTCCCCGGCTAAGATATAGTAATTATCTTCCGAGTTTAAGCGCAGGCTGGTGAAGAGAGCCTCGAGCTCCGAAAGAAAATTAGGGTTTCGAGGTTCAGATGCATAAACAGCAATCACAAACAGCTTCTTTCCACCTTGGAGAGAGATGCGTGCTATGGATGCTTCTAGCACACTAAATCTACGTACAACATTGCTATATATGACTCTATGAAAAAAGTTCTTTTTTATCAAGAGAGCGACCCCGCCCCCTCGAGTGGATTGGGGTCGGTCTCTTCTGATTATATTATAATTTTTGTACCTGAGATTGCGCGTCTGATTTAGCTTAGTTTCGCTAACCATCAGCACGTCAGGGTTGTGGGTTTGCAAGAAGTGATAAAGCTGTATTTTTCGTTCGATCCTTATGAGCGAATTGGCATTCACTGCTAGGATCTTAAGGGTTCCTACTGCACGCGAGCCCATTATATCTGCTGTGCGTTTGGCTCGCTAAACAACGCAGAGTAGATGACGTCTACTCGCGCCGTTTGCTGAAGGAAACTGGTCTGTAAATCCACCATCTGTTTCTGCAAAGCGATCATCTGCGCTTGCATTGACTGGATTGTGGACAGTACGTCCTTTAATGTGGGATCTGCCGTAGGCTGTTTTAGCACTGAGGCCGTGGCAACCTTTGGCACTGTCTGTACTGCCGGCTTCCTGCCTGACGCCATTTGTGCGTAAGAGATAGTCGGCGTTACAGCGGTAGCTACAGCCCGGGCCACTGGCCTGGTCTCTACCGTTTTTGCATTCCTTGCAGCCTTTACTTTTTGCCGGAGCTCTCGGATGCGAGGACAACCCCGATAAGTAGCGGGATGCCCTTTTCCTCCGCAGAGTACACAGCTGAGAAGGGCTCTGTCTGCTACTTCCTTCTCGCCTAAACTACATTTCCCTTTCTGGTGGGATTCCGTACATCTTGAACATCTATACTGCATATTGCAGTTGTCCCTCGTGTGTCCCAACATCCTACACTGCGCACATTGAAGTACGTGGTCGGATTTTCTTAATGTTTCCCATTTTACAGCTAGAGAACCTACGGATCGAATTTTCCTTAGACTCTCAATTTTGCTGCCATGGGAGAGCTGGACGAGAAAGAACGGAAGCTTAACGTCCTTATTCTTCCTCGTAGCAGAAGTGGTGAAGGGCTTTACTCCTACGAATTGAACCTCGTCGCTATTATGGGCGCGCAGCTCCTCAAAAATCTCCTTCGGGTCAATTGTAGGATCAATGCCCTTAAGGAGTACAGTCCGCCCTTTTTCCGTTTCAGGGGTGTATGTATAGAAACGAGCCCCCGCCGCCGCTAAAGCCTCTTTTACTTTTTTAAAGTCTGTCACTGAGCTACAGTGGACTGACATTCTATTTGTACCCTTATATTTAAGAAAAAAGGAATTACTTGTGGCCAACTTACACGTTTTTTCAATGTCCTTAGTCCCCAGTCCAAATATGTTGATAGGTGGGCATCTCTCCTTCCTCTTTATAGGTTGTTGCTGCTGTTGTTGCTGCTGTTGTGGCTGCTGTTGTTGCTGCTGTTGTTGCTGCTGCTTACTCGGTTGTAGATGTTGACGTTCGCGTTGCACTTGTTGTTGCTGCTGTAGTTGATGTTGCTGCTGTCGCTGCTCCCTCTGTAGGTGTTGTTGTTTTGGTTGCCTTTCGGGTATTTGGGCTGCCTTAGTTGGTGACGCCTGTGGCTTGCCTTGCTTTAGCTGCATCTGCGTTTGTCGCTGCTGTTTTTTTTGCTCCCGTGATTCTTGCTGCTGCAGTTGTTTTTCTTGCAGTCGTTGCTGTTCCTCGGCGGCCTCGTCGGCTGCAATCTTTGCCTTGAGGCGCTCGATGTGAGCAGTGAGCTCATCTCTCTTTTTGGTACTCTCATTCAGTTCCCTTACATCTTCCGCCCTGTCCTCAGTACCAGAGGAGGCGAGGAGCTGAAATGAGTTGTTACTCCCCATGTACCGCCCTTCATTGCCCTCTGATTGGTATTGAAGGGTTTCCATGTCATTGTTTACTGGTGTTTTTGGTTTTGGTGTCGTCATTACTTGAGTTTTTCGAGTTGAGGATGATCGGCTGGGTGTTGTTTTTCTTGTGGCCGTTTCCTCATCAGATGACGCCGTTGTTGTTGTCGTACGGCGCTTCATAGGATTCGGTTGCGGCTGCATCCTCTTCCTCCTCTTCTTTGCCTCGCTACACTGTTGGCTGGCTGGACTCTCTGATCGTACGCTGTTGTCGTCACTAAGATCAGCAGATCTGTACGGCAACGGTGTTTTAAAGTCACCCGATTTGTCGAGCGCGGGTCGCTCCTCACTACTCATACCACTCACACTATGTGTCTTTTAGAAGAAAAAAAAAAGTTTTGTTTTAATTTTTTTGGTTTCCGCGGGATTTGAACCCGGGAAGTCGAGTTCACAAACTAGAGCCTTTCCACTAGGCTACTATTTCACTTGAATTTCTTTGTCTTATTAATGCACTTCAACTAACTAGGCTATGATGATGGATTTACCGATTAAGCGAATGACGTCTGCACTGCACGGTGGTTGGAGACCGAATGCATAAGAGTCCTTCTCTGACCCAAATGTAACTGCAATTTTTAATTCAAAGAAACACCGCCTGCTCGTCCCTCTCTCTCTCTCATGTCACATCTGTCTCTTGGCAGTGCACTCTGCCATGCATCTAAACGCAAGAGAAATGTCACTCGGTTCCCGGAGAACTAGAATTTTTTTTTTGTGTTTCCTCGTTCACAGCTACTTCTCATGTTAACTGTCAGAGCGGGCTGACAACAACCATGACACTACTTGCATTCGCAAAACGCACTTCTACGCCACAGCCAGCCACTGTGCTGCGCAGCCCTTTCGTCATGGTAAATGCAGTTTAAGGCTTTGTCTTCCTGTGAGTGACATTGTTGGGAGTGCCTGTTAAAGGTTCCCCAGCATCTAAACCTTACTGTGGCTGCACAAAATAAATTGTGAATTGTGCCAGGCACTCGGTGCTCCTCCAGGCCCCTCTCGAGCACTGCAAAAACATGACATTTGAATGCAACTACTCAAATAAAGGTTCTCCCTTTCACAATAATTTATTTCGGTATGTATTGCGTTTCATCTTCGCTCGACGACTTGAAATGAACCCAAGTGGCTTGCCTTGCGTTTTTCCGCCATTGTATCTGTCTAACATTGTTAGCAGAGACATTCTGCAAATGTTGTGTGTGTTTGCTGTGAATGCGTAATGTGGACGTTAAGTAACTCGTCAGGGTGAACCTTTAAAAAACAGAAACAGGCAACGAAGTTCATCTGTGTTGTGTACATGAATGTGACGTGTCTGTTGCCAAGCAAGTGACAGAAGAAAGTTTAGCTTTGAATAGTCTATTCAAGGAGAAATTTGTGAGAGAAGAGAGAAGCAGGTTAGCTGGGTATTCTGTACCTTCTTGCACGCACAGTAATGTGGGACTTCGACACCCTCGAGCTTGACTTGATGGCATCATACCGACAGAGCTTCGAGAGTCAGCTAACCTTACCTCTCCCCAGGTAGTCAATATCTTCAACTGGGGGCAGATATCGGAGTCCGTAAGAGAGGTAAAGTTGGCTCGGGAGAAGAAACGTTCTCATGTCAGGCTCAACAAGGCCAGACCCTTAGGTCCATCCGCATTTATTTTCAAAGCTCTCGGGAAGTAAGTCGATCAACACATCAGACTACAATTCGTTGAGCTATTGCCAAGCCTTGAAGATCTGGAAAGGGAGGTCAGTTAAAACAGCCCTTCACACGATCCTTAGAACAATTACTTACCCAAGGAAAGCGAGAATTCACCGCATTCCTTGCCTTCAGCAAAATAGAACCAGAAGTGATTAGACTTAAGCTTGAGGAGTGCCAAGTAATCTTTGATCGGCATCTGCCCGGCTAGGCAGTGTTAGGCGACTGCACGATGTCTGAATCGGTCCCCACAAAGTGGCTCTCTCACTCCCTCTCTCTCTTTGCTTCTATGCACCTAAGA
The DNA here is from genome assembly GCA_944738645.1 of Eristalinus sepulchralis. NCBI lineage: Eukaryota > Metazoa > Arthropoda > Insecta > Diptera > Syrphidae > Eristalinus > Eristalinus sepulchralis. The sequence goes on along the minus strand of OX122885.1, from coordinate 13,010,311 downwards.
GTAAATGAATTCCTCTTGACAATAGAGGATTACAAGTGCTGCCACCGCTTGTGAGGACTTCAAAGTAAGCTGTGACGTTGTCAATTCAGACAGAGAACTGAGGGATAGGAATTTTGCAAGAAATTCTGCTGCTCGGGAAATTTGGGAATTGTGCGCCGCTTGCAAAAAATTAATTAATGCTCTTCAAAGCTCAGGAGTCCATGTCACCTCATCCAGACACCACTCCATCTTTCAAACCAATGAAGTGCCTTTGAGGCAGAAATTAAGGCCATTCATAGGAGGGCTCCCTTTCCGTTAATAGCGCCAGTAGAGGGTACATCTATTGTCAGCACTTGAGGTTCTGGACATAGTAATAATAGAGTGGCACTACAGCCCACAAGTGACCAGGGCCTAGCTTCTACAATAACTACTTGTGTTGTGCGTGCTACTGTTCTCTCACGAATAGAAGGGACCTACAGTCTTTTGCCGACTTCAAACGGAGAGATTTGAGAAGGTTTGCATAGACAATTGTGAGTATTGTCAGGAACTCGAAAGAGATGGTGCCGTGAAAAAATGCGAGGTGTTCCGTCCGGGAATTGAACCTTCACCTTCTGCGTGTGGGACGACGCTCTTAACCACTACGCCATGGCGACCACATGGGATCTGGACACACCATCAATAAAATCTTGACACACCATCAATAAAATCTTTGACTTTCAAAGTCAATCCTTCTGAGGAAAACTGGCAGAAGTTCAAATGGGCCCGAAATAACTGCAATGCGTCAGACGTGTTAAATTCTCTAACGATAAAGAGTTAAGGCAAATATTTTTGCATTGTCCCAAGTGTAGCAAACAATTTTGGTCATTCATAAAAAAACGTGAAGAATTCCGCCTCGTCTTCAACTCGGTCGGTCTTCGCCTGTTCTTGGGAGCGTAAATTTCAGTACAGATGTAAGAGTACTTAAAGATCGAAATGTACACAAATACGCTGGCCCCCTGTTCTTTTAATGAGGTGCTCTTCTAAGCAAGTTAAACCACTGCGTTAGTTTTTCCATCTATCCTACTCTTTAGGGCTCTTCCCGAGAAAATGGAAAACAGCATTTGTCTAGCCCGTCCTTAAAAAGTGCGAGCCGTCATCACCCACCTCCTACTGATCCACTTACGTCCCTTTTTTCTAAGGTCATGGAAACGCTGATAAACCGTCAGCTTACTAAAGGTCTTGAAACCTGGCAGCTTCTTAATGACGGACAGAACGGCTTCCGCAGGATCAGGTCCACTGATGATTTGATGGCATATCTCACAGAAAAATGGAACCAATCTTTCCACAATGTAGGAGAAAGCGAGATTGTTGCGCTAGATATTTCAAAGGCGTTTGACAAAGTCTAGCATCAGGTTCTCTTCTCGAAAATGCGTGCTTATTGTGTCTGTGAATGAAAAAATTTTAACAAAAAATTCTCTAACGAGTTAGCCTGATACATTCTTCCCCTTCATGAATTTATCCGCAATACTTGCCAATACTTGCTAGGAATGCCCACCCATTCACCCTTAAGCCCACCTTCGGACGTACAGTTCAGCTTTAGAGACTAGTTCTTCAGGCGCACAACACGAATATGGAATGCTCTTCTCAGCCCAACTTTCTCCATCTTTACAATCCACAGGTATTTATAACCAATGTGCACCGATACCTCCTTTCTCCTCTAAACGTTCGCCCCGTGCTGTGACTTAATTTTGGCCACTTAAAGGTACCAAACAATCCCTTCAGCGGGCGCCAATTTAAAAAAAAAAGATGGCTAAACTTTGACGTCTATTTCTTAAAAGAGAAGATGGTTGGATGCTATCTTACCTTATGATGGATTGCTGATCATAAAGGTATTTTGGGCAATGAATGAGCCGGCGAAATAACAAGAAAGAGCCAGGTGTGCCGCCGGCAGCTAATCAGACGGTACTCTTCCACCCCAATTCAAGTGGTGAAAACACAATCACTTAAACTTGACATCGAGTGTTCTAACGGTAGATGAAAAGAACTAGATTCTAGTTACGGCCAAAAATGAGTTCTTCACGGACCAAAGACCTCAACAAGCTATGCAAGAGTGACGAAGGTCTGATCACAGGCGTATTATCAATGGGAAACCATGCAAGAGGGTAAGGCTTCCCATAAAAGGACTTGCGAGGAGGATGATTAGCAGACCGGCCTTCACTACCTCGGAACACCTCTTCAATCAGTTAGGGAGACTACCATCAAAAACTACTTCTACAGTAGCCTACACCAACAGGCTGATGTAAGGAGAGGAATGATCAGGATGAACTGGCTAAATGAGTGATATGAATTTCAAAGACCCCAAGAGGATCAGGTTAACGGTAATCCTCCAGTTTTTTTGCAAACGTCCCACTAGTGGACAAAGTGGACTTAAAAAAACCTTGCTCTAGCGACCAACTCAACCTAACTCAACTTAGAGGCTACATTTTTCGTGACTTCTAAATACAGCGGTTCAAAGTTGGAGTTATGCCTGTTTTGCATTTTTTTTCCTGATGAGAGTTTATTCATTAGAAATCGACATGTGGGGCAAATGGACGCTACGGCTCGAGCTTGGAGGGTTTTCGGGACCAACTCCAAGAGAGGACGTGGTGGAGGAAGATCTCGCTCAGCTGCAGGGGTACCTCAACCAAGTTCACAATGCTGGAGGTGTCTTGCAAAAGACCTGGTCAGGAACAGTGAAGTTTCGAGGAGTGTTGGAGCGTTTACTCAGGCCAGCAGTGAACCTTTTGCTATTTTTGAGAAGACAAAGTGATGGTTGCTTAGTGCACTCTCTTGAAACCATCAGGTCTTGGGCATGAACTACTACTGGAAGTATGCATACTGCCACTTATGTCCGTTTCAAATATGCCGATTCTGAGCTGCTCTGGTTATGTTATGGTTATGGAAAAAGGATTTCTGACGATGGACAAACTCCAAAATTCCCTCTCAACAGAAGGACACAGGAGACAGTATCCAACAATTTTCACAAACCACTGTCGAAAAGTAGATTTCCTCCCACCGCAATGCAACAGCTTCGAAAAGCAATCAAAAGACCATATCAGTTAACTGGATTTTATACTCGACTCGCAGTTGCCTAGAATCTAATTTCCTGTAAACGATGAGGAACTGCGTGCCTTTGATGACGCATGGCAACGTGACTCCACTGCAGAGTCTGCGTTTCAATGATGCTACCCGAACTCATTACTCATTAGGCCGACCAACGAATGGTCGACAGGGCCAACCAGGACAGTTGCGGCGAGCGTAAAATTCCCCTAACCAGCTGTCCCTGAATGTATTTGGTTTGATATTTGCTATTTTCAATAAATTCACAAACAAATTAGCCCCCTACCCCTACCTCTGCTAATCGTGTTCGCTCCGATGAATCATTTTGCTCCTCATATCGCGGCAAATTTTGCAGTGTTTTCGAACCGAATTATATGCACACACCGAGTCGCGGGCAAGAGTCTCACTCGGATGGTTGAAATTATTATTGCATTGGGTCGTATCGTGGGCACGGAACTGCAAATAATGACAGGACGAACTCAAAGTGATTACAGCATGCAAACAGCGCGGCGTGGCTGCAAACGCAAATAACCGACAACATCAGATACACCGAGTGTGCCATTAATGCTGTGCACTTGAAGTGACTGGAATGCTGCGCTTTGTGGTTGCCAGCAACTCACCTGTTCAAGAACAATTTACGTGTACACACGGTGAGGAGGTAATGAATTTATGTTCTTATGTTGCAATGGCAAAACTATTGAATTTGTGTCGAATGTTGAACAAGGATTTTGGCAAACAAATAAATATGCACACACTCGAACGCACAAATGCGAGTGCATGTCCGGGGCCTAACGACATCGTTTTCCAAAACGTCATCAGTTCCCTCCGCCCCCGGTCCAAGAGCAATGCACGCCAAAGAGCAGCATTCGTTTTTTTTTCAACGCATTTCGAGCACAGCCCGCACAAGCGTATGCATTTCAGGATACCAGGCATCTCTCAACCGATACAGCAGAGTTGCGGCAATTTTCCTGTATGTGGAAAATGGGAGCCGCAGCACCACTCAACGGCCTTATTTGCAATAAAGCTTCGGTGGGTGGGAGTATCGATGGATCGAAATCGAAATATAATTTCACGCATACATTGCGGCTGACCTGACGCAAAATGAATATTTAATGCTGTTCGCTCTACTTCGTTAAAGGCAGAGAATAGACGTTGACACCAGAGAGGCGGAGCTGGGTGGGAGTTGCCCGGAAAACAGGTCACTGGTGGCGCTATGCGAAGTATCACTTTGCGATTGTGTTTTTGAGGTTCAGGACTTGAGGAGAATGTTAAAGTGAGATTCGCGCGTCTAGGGTTTCGTTTTGTGTTTGGTTTTCAATGAGACAGTTGTGAATGTAAAAAAAAAACAGTCGCAGCTTATGTGTTTCAATTTCTTGGTCCCATTAAAATTGTTTCCTACGATGGCATGTAAAAACCTACAAAGGACCCATCCTGGAGATCCGATAATTATGGACGATTCGCTGGAAATCTTGCAGTTGAACATTTAAAACTCTGTCGTAGTGGATGCAACACACTGCTTCCTTATTTTTGAACAGGCAATGGAGAGGACCCTACGATCTGTTTCAGTCAGCCCCAATCGATATGGAAGAAAAGGAATGGTAACTATTTCTGACGCTTCATAAGACACATGAGTAGTTGCTTGACCTTCATTTCGGTGTCTGTTCCAATTTGGAAGTACATATCGACTTGTGGAATGAAATGGGTTGGCATTGGTTCCTTGTTAAGATATGCCTTCATGAAAAACCAAGCCTCCTTCACAACAAACTCTAAAGCCTAAAAATGACGACTCACAATCTCATATGAAAAGACAGTGTAGGCGCCAGTTTCATGTTTGTCCTTCGTTCAAAGGCAACCTTGGCAAATTCCTCGGTATCCCAGTAATATAATTGTAACCTAAAACTTTTAGTATTTCGGTGGAGTCGATATTGTATGTATACCATAATCAGCAAGAGACCAAGTCCCAGCTTATTCAGGAACCCGCATTGGGGAGGATTTCTAATGGTGAGCCGCTGTACAAGAAAGGGGCCTACAGTCTTTTACCAACTGCAAACGGTGAGATTTGAGAAGCTTTTAATAAACAATTGATAATCTTTGAGTGTTGTCAGGAACTCGCAAGAGGTGGTGCCGTGAAAAAATGCGAGGTGCCCCATCCGGAAATCGAACCTAGACTTTCTGCGTGGCGGTCGATGCCACTGCACCACGGCGATCACAATGCGATAAAATGGCCGAACTAAAAATCGAAGCCCTTGTTAGATAGACTTTGCAGGCCCACAACCTCGCGCTCTTCATTTCAATAAAGGAATATGAGGAACGTCTAGCGGGTAGACGGGCAACTATGCATTGTCTCTTTTAGAGACTCGGTCATTTTAATTGGTATCCCTTCACGGTGTGTTGAAACAGCCTCCTCTTCGTTTCTCTGTTTTTGTGGGCCTTGTGCCCTCTATCTACGGAACTGTTATAAGATGACGAAAAGATGGAGTGCTGTACATGCTTCAAGCTCTAAGTGCTTCCACTTCTTTCACCCCTATCTCCTCCCTTACTTTACACTCTTCTCAACAAGCGCTTCTCAGTTTCTCACTGTCAGTCATTTGCGTCGTGTTCCTAGTCGTCATGATCAACGACATGATCATCATCATCATTGTCATCATCTAGCTGATCGTCATCGTGATCGTCCCTATCGCCCATTCTGTGTCTAATGCGCCTCTCAGGACAGCTCGAAACGAACAAGAAATGAGAGCCCATAACTTAATGAGGTTGGATTCAAGCGATGGCTTTGAAAGCGGCGTGACTGTGGGCAATGATACAAATATCCTCCATTGGCATGATACTCCACTTGAGGTTAGAGGTAAGGCGTATTTTCCCTTGGAACAAGCTACACGTGTTGTAATAGCAAAGAGATTAAGAGAAAGCGCAGACGTTCTAGGAAACTGACTCGAACTTTTGACGCACCCCTATCCTTCTTTTTCTACTTCTTCGGATGGCGCTACAGTCCGCGATGGACATGGGTCAACCAACATGCCTCTAAAGCTAGCACACTCTCTTTCCAGCTGCTCTCAATTGCGTACTCCAAGTTGGTCGAGGTCCTTTTCCACTTGTGTGCGCCATCTCAGTCTACGACGCCCTCTGTTGCGTTGTCCCGGAGCAGTGTTGTCCATCCGCTCTACATGGTGGTAGACGTTTGTGCCGCCGTACAGATCATACAGGGAAAAGTTCTGCGTGAGATTTTTGTCCTGCATGCGCCAGTGGCATCTTAAGGGGGTAGATTTAGTCATGCGTTTAGGCATAAAACGCTTAATATGGTCAGACCACATAGAGCTCATGACTAACACCGCTCCTCCTCGAAGATGCTTAAAATGTCCCAAAAGAGGCGAAGGACCTCAACCAACTTGGAGTGCGAACATTAAGGCAGCCGGAGAGAGATAGTGCTAGCTGGAGTGATATGCCTGTTGAGGCGCAGGAAGAATAAAAAGCAGATCAGGGAGGTTCAAGGATTGACTTCGAATAAGAATGCCATTGACATTCACGACACTCAACCAAAAAGGCTTCAGCCTTCAGTTCGACTTCAGTCTCGATATTGCTCTGTCGACGAAAATCTTGTCTTCCATCGTCCAGGTTTTATGAATCATTCTGCTTAACAGCGGGATTAAGGCCGTCATCGCCCCTTAAGACTCTGCAGAAATGATGGTTCCAGATTCTTAGCATCGATTGCGACACTACTACCAGTTGTCCATTTTGGTGCCGACTGCCTTCGGTCTGAATCTATTTACTTTCCGGTAGAACTTTCGAACTTCATTCCTGCCATGCTGTCTCTACATGTCATCGACCGAGCGCCTTTCATGCTCTTTCTTTTTTATTCAGACTTTTTCTCTATTCTATAGACCTCAAGAAAAGCTCTCGATGGTCGATGCAGCGTTACCTTGTAGGCCTTCTGCTTGGCTGCGTGGGAGAGCCTCAACTCGTCGTCAAACCATGGGTTCCTGGCTCTCACTGTTTTTGTAATTTAGGCACCATGAACCAACTGAAGTGAAATTAAAAAGGGGATCTCTGCATCCGCAAGTCCTATCTTCAAACACCCCCCAGGGCAAGGAAACTTCCGCTCACGAGCAACAATTCCAATATTTCATCTCTAATTGAGTTCATTGAATTTAACGTGGCACCTTCACGTTAACCGCACTCGCACTAATTAATGAGAAACACAAAACAATTAGGAAGACATTAAACAATAATTTCATGCCTTTGGTTTTCGGAATAGAAATGAATTTTTCTGACGTGTCAGCGTTCATTACTGCGAACACGGCAGTACAATTATCTACAAAATACGAACCCCTTCTCTATGCAAATTCGGAATAATCGTTCGGCGAAGACAATACTCGTACACGGCAGTCGCCTCCGCCGCGGAGGTGTATCAGCGTCAGCAATCAAAAACGCTTTTAAGTAGCAATAACTGCACAATTAAAGTTTAATTGGCCATCACACGCACACCCAAGGACCTGCAGGGGTATCGATCGATTTGCGCCCACCTTCGGCTACCCAGAAGCGCGCGGCGCGAGCCTATGCTATGTGCTCGGAGGGCCATAAAAACACGTTATAAAATGGGCAATGAAAATACTCCAGAAAATAAAACAATTTAATCTGTTAAATTAAAATTCCGCCTTCGATAAGGCCGCCGAACAAGGAGCCAGTCAGCGAAAAAACTGTGCATTGGATATTAAAATGAAACGCTTAAAAAGAATAAATTGGGTTAATTTCGGGCGCAAACATTTATTACACGCTGCGAACCCCCGGGGATGTCACCGTTTATTGCTGGGCTGCGAAATTGATCAAAGACCAAATGCGATTATGTCCAGGGCATCGTTGCGCCGCTGGACAGTAAACTGGGAAATTTGATTGACACTCCTTTCGCGGAGAAGCTGCATTTGCTGCGTACAGCCTCCCACCGTGGGCAGGGTGCATTCCTGTGGGCGATGCTGGAGGTGTGCTATAAATCCACTTCAATAAAGCGTGAAAAGTGACGGAGTTTCGTCTTGAATGACAAGCCAGCTGGTCAGAGGACACTGAAGGACGTGCTTGAGTGAAGGCTAAGTGGATGTGGGGGAAGTTGAGGGCCTTACGCTTGAGGTAAAGTTGAGAATAGGGACTTTATCTGCGTTCTGTCTTTTCACCTAGGTACTTGATGGAAGAGGGCATAGTTTTTGGTTTGGAATTAGGTGACTGGTGGTAGGGATTAGAAGCCAATACAACAGAGCAGTGCATGTCCTAGTTATTCAGAAACAAACATAATAGGACTGCTACAAGGCTGCTGATGAACACATGAAGAACGTGGCCATTGAGAGACCGGAGATAACTCAGAATTCATGTCAGGGATCTTCTTTACACGTTGTCCCAATATGACTACGTACCACACATCCGCCACAAAATGGTGAAGCTCACTATAAGACGCTGCTTGCTAGGTGAGCGAAAACTCACTCGGTATTCACAAAATTAGCTCTTTTATCGGAATTTTCAAAACTTGCCACTACGGATAGAAATACTGCTCCATGGCAAATGTTCAGACTGTTTTATAGAAATGGGTGCTCTGTTGGGGCAAAGGTTCGTGCGTATCGCGGTTTTCTCGGTCTCTAAGAGCGATCTAACGAAAGGTATAAGTATACGTCGACACATCGAACTTCACCTCGGAAAGAACAAAACTTTCGACAACCAGGGAAGAGCTGGCCAACTTCGGGACAATCGTTAGGACCAAAAATGACATCCTAGTGGAGATCCGACGCAGAAGCCGTCTTTTTATTTCTTTTTATGAAAACTCTTGATTGGATGGACTAAGATAATGCTTCAAAAAGCGCTTAAGCTATTAGTATGGGGGTTCGTGTGAATAAAAAGTTTTGCGGTCCTGTCTGCAAGGAAGGTGAATGGGGTCGAAGACTCAACCATCTGCACCAAGATGTGGATGAAGTCTGTGCAAACAACCGTCGACTTCTTTGGCTAAGTCACATTGAACAGATTAAAAACAACGCTTCAGCTAGGAGACCCTTCAAATCCCAGCCTCTAAGTTCGAAAAGTAGAGAAAGTCCACATTTCCAGTAAAGAACCAATTAAGCGTGGTCTTGCTAACTGGAAGCAGTGTGGCGATATGAAAGAAAGCTGCAATTGCTCACTCTCAGTGCCTTAAAGGATCGATGGTCTTGTAGGTCTGTAAGTTACTGTTTTAGTGAGAAATCAGTTATCTCCTTTTTGTTAAAAAATGATTCATACTCTTAGCCACTTACCGTGAGTGCGTGTTGATCATCTAAGACATTCGGTCTTTTGCAGACCACAGCTTGAGAAATATTGCGGCAAGGCTTGAACCGATATAAAAAAAATTGGCTAATGGTGCAGTCCCACTACGCCACGGCGACCACGGCACCACCTCTTTCGAGCTGCTGAAAACACTCAAAGAGTATCGATTGTCTATGAAAAGCTTCCCAATCTCGCCGTTCGGAGTCGGCAAAAAACTGTAGGTCCCTTCTATTCGTGAGAGAACAGTAGCACGCACAACACGAGTAGTTGTTGTTGAAGCTAGGCCCTGGTCCATTATGGGCTGTAGTGCAACTCAATTATTATTATTATTATTGATGGTGCTGTCAACAAGGGGCCTGGGGTGTTGTGGAACACCGCCCAGCCTAGCTTGCCAAATTTGTCATTTGTCGAAGCTAAATAAGACTGAATACTATCTGAGGAACAAAGTCGAAAATCGAAAACAACGCAAATTTTAATATTGTAAGTGATGACGAAAGACATCAAATCGACGACCCAAACATGGTCATACAGATATGAAGGGTATGTTCTTGGTTCGACAGAACATAAACTAAAATTGAAACGATGCGAAGAAGATAAGCATGGTCCCTGCGCATTTTTGCACAAACGTATGTTTCTTGTCGATATGGGCACACCCGTATGTGCGATGAAGATAGTCGTGGACTATTTTACGAACAGAAGACTTAGATCTAACACCGACGATGGCATAAAACTTACAACATAACGGCAGGAGTTCCCCAAGGATCACTGGGATATGTTTCGCCAGCTGCCGCCAGTTGCGCACTCCAAGTTGGTTGAGATCCTTCTCAACTTGTGTGCGCCACCTAAGCCTAGGCCCTCCTCAGTTTCCTTGTCCCAATGGCTCAGATTCGAAGACTTTTCGGGCCGGAGCAGTAATGTCCATACGCTCTAGTCATCTTAAGCGTTGTATCCGTAGATACTTGACTAGGCTAATGCCGCTGTACAGCCCATACAGTTCGTGGTTGAATCTTCTCCTCCAGACGTCATCAACGCAAACAGGACCAAAAATCGCACGCAGAACTTTTCTCTCGAAGAGACCAAGGGCGTCCTCATCCGCTTTTAGTAGTGTTCAGGTTTCCGCGGTCTGGAACTTGCTGCATACAAAACGGAGGCGGTGCTTACCACCAGTCGCAAGAAGGTGGAATATGTCAACCTCATAGTTGGAGACCAGACAATTAAGTCCAAGGAGTGCGTGAAGTACCTAGAAGTTATGTTGGACAACAGGCTCTCCTTCAGGGAACACGAAAAGTATGCCAGTGAGAAGGCATCACTTGTACAAGGGGCACTCTCTTGAATCCTTCTTAATATGGGTTATGCACGCAGAATCTTACTCTCCCGAGTAGTCAGTTTAGTTTTTCTGTGCAGCTGGGATGTGGGCTAGAAAACTCACTTTAGGGCGACTGAGACGGATGATGACATCAATGTACAGATTTTGTGCAATACAGACTATCAGTGGTTTCAGGATCACATCTGATGAGGCAGCGCTCGTCATAGCAGGAATTCTACCTATAGACATTCTTGGAGGCTAGCTTATGAGGGTGTACCACTAAAGAACCCCGGACAGGCACCAAGTCAAAATTATAAAAGGAGAAGAATGAGCAGAGCAAACCAGATGGGACGCCTCCACAAAAGGTAGGTGAACGCCTATGCTCATTCCCGTCATCGAAACCTGAACATCAAGATCCGCATCCTTTCCTGACACAGCGGCTACAGAAAATATCTACAAAGGTTTGGGCACTACCACTCGCCGCTGAGCTCATAATGTAAAAATTCCAAGGACGACCCAGAGCACGCAGTTTTTCACTCCAGCCGCATTGCGTAGGAGAGACCCGTGGTACATCTACCTAGCGCCGACAATATGATCCCGTACATGATGAGATCTGTAGAGAACTGGAATGAGGTATACTCATTCATTCTGCTCATTCTTGCTTGGCAATTTGCGCGTCCAAAAAGTAAAATCACATCACCAGAGAAATTCTCATGCAAAAAGGTCTTGTGGTCTTGCTGTTTAGAGAAGGCCTAGTTGCGTTTATCGTTCAAAATAATGTATTTAATTGCCGGTTGTCATCCGATCATATCGGTCCGAGTTCATTGTGCTCATCCGCCCAGTGGCATCTTCAAAGATAGAGCACATCAAACAGTCACTTGGTAAGGATGCACATCGACCACATGTTGTTAGTTCTTGTGAACGCTGCAATCTTATAGAAGATGAGGGTGTCCAATATTTCGTTGCTGTTTGGCCCCTTTTCAGCACATTCGCCTCAAATCCTAGGGGTCACGAGAACTTGAGTTAGGGAAAACGATTTGAATCCTACATGGATCTCGACATTGGACCTTGCTTTACAGTTACACTATGAGTGCCTTAGATTATAGAAGAGATGCCCTTCCACGATTTTTTTATAAATGAAAGTTCACGATGCAATTCCATCAAGAAGCTCGGCAAAGCCATGGCGAGGTGGTTGGATCAAGTCCATAAACTTGCCTGGTTGCGCTTGGGAATAGCTCCTGATGAGTTAGGGACAATGGCGGAGGATCGAGATGATTGGGGGAGTCTCCCCCCAGGACTCCTCTAGTGAAACATGAGGGTTAAAAAAGATGACAATGATGACGCTCACAAAATACCAAAAATGTGAAAGTGGTAGACGGCCTCACAGGACAACCTTTATAGACTTGAAATATAAATATAGATGCTGTGCAACCAATTTGCCACAGTTCACATACACTTATAATTCACAAAAGCCTTCATTGGCAGCTCCAACTACTCGTGTCTATCGCTTCCACCAGTATCAGGAACTCAGTGACCTGTCACTCCAACTTGACCTATAGCACTTCTCTCTGGACGGCGCGTTTTTTCTCTGCGAGTCGATTTTATTTAAAAATTACACACCGTTCAACCACATTTCGTCCTTTTCACTCAAGTGACAAACGTTTTTTTTTTCCGCCAGCGAATATTGACGTGACATTTGTCACAGATGTCAACAACAGTACTTTCAGCCAGCCAGCCTCCACAAAAACAGTCCGCTTCCACCACACGAAGCCCCAGCTCAGTTTGCATACGAAATTCACTACTCACTTTAGGCACAGCAGTGTGGGTCTGAATAAAAGAACAATCCCCTTAAAAAGAACCATTTCGAGATGAAAAATTTAATTAAGAGCAAACATTCAGGAGCGTATAACCCTCCATCACGAGTTCAAATTCACGTACGTGTTTCGTTTTTGTTTTTCGCCTCCTGATGGGGAAATGAAGTTTCTGTTGCTACATTAAAGTGCACACACATGGTGCCCCCCCAGTGGCCTCTTAACATTCCACCTAAAAGTTAATTAGCATAAACTAACGTCCTTTTTGCGCACACTTCTCCTCTATACTTACTATTCGTTAACTTTGGCTGCACAGTTGGTTGTGAATATGGGAAATTTATTGTACGACTGCCGTACTTACTTTTTTTTGGGCATTTTTTTTTTGGAGATCCTTTTTCCTGTACGTGTAATTATTTCTAGCGTCCTTAGAAGGAAGTTTCATTTTTTTCTCTGCTTTAAGTAGTTTTCAGTGGTTAGAGGAACTGGTTGTTTTCAGACAAACACATAAGGAATTTTTGAGGAGGCGGAGGCGGCTCCTTGTCGCCCTACGTGAAGTAAATAAATCATTAACCTTGTGAAAGGCCCGGTAATGAGAAGTCCTTGGCAATAGTACGAGTTTTTGGTCATTACAAATCGTGGCCAGACTGCGGCAGGCATTCGTGTTGTGCGTGCCATTGTTTTCCGTCCCACCCGTAGGACACGACTTCAAAGAGCAAGGTCTACGACGGCGGCCACAATGGCAGTGGCTAGGTTGAGTTGAATGATTGATTGCCGGGGAGAGGTCTCGTGACCCAGATAGACCGCGGGCGGGTTTCTTGTGATGTCACATTAATCGGCTTTGTGGTTGTGACCGTAACCCGCGTTTATCAAGGCAAGACACCACAATTAAGGATTCCTATGAAAGTTTCAGTTATTTATTGATTGGATCGATGGGGTGTGAGGAAATTTGACGTTGCTACTATTCATAGCTGATCGGTGTTATATCTGTCTTCAGGGATGAAACAGTTTTCAAAAAGAGATGCCACGTCATCTCTCCATTTCAAGTGCAGATTGAAGTCCTTTTTTGTGGACCGGACATACGTCGATGCGTGCTTTGATTTTTTATTTTGTTTATTTTGGAGAATTTCAAGACAAGCTTCCCTGGGATCATAGGGGGTTGTCCAAACGCATTTTTCCTTTTATTGCAATGAAATGAATGAAAGTGATTTTTTCCGTGGCTTTATGAGTGAAAAAAGATATTCCCCTTCAAGTGGCTGCTTTGGCTGGCTTCCTAGAAATTGTTAATGACTTGTGACGGCAGCTTATAGGTTGCGTTCCTGGATCACAGGCACAACAGCGATCCTTTACGGTTGCCCACAAAATGAATCCACAACGAGGTGAAATGAAGTTCCGAGGCAGCATCGCCACCGGCTGGTAACATGATTTGGACATTTGATGCGCAAAAGATAGATTGTGGTTTTGCCTACGTGGCATGATTTTTATGTCATGAAACTTAATTTTTCACGAACCAGAAGTTGTCCACATCAAATTTCCTTAATTTCAGTAATCGAAAGTTTTTTTTTAAATGGCTCTGTAAAGCCCTCCTTTCACCAAAACGTTGCTCCCGTCCCCATAGCTGGAGAAAAAATGTCCAAAGATGTCCAATGTGGCCACGACACTGTGGCTCCCATTGGCTTTCTCAATAGTTCGGGCCCTAGCACGCTTCGATGTGGTAAGTCTGAGATGAAAATGGGCCACGTCAGAAAAGACAATTTTTCGCACACAATCGACGCTTTTTGCAATCGAAGCCAATTCATACACCAAGGTCCAAGACCAAGGTGACCAAGGTCTTCAACGCCTTCAATTAATGAACAAATTGGAACGTGCAAACGCATTATCCAAGGTTCAGGCAAGTGTATGAAATGTGGAGCTCTTGAGAGTCTTGAGAGCACAGGATGATGTTCATGACTTGAGTCTCCCGCTCTTGTCCAGGTCAGACACTATCTCATCTGATGGAAACATTAATTTTATCCACTAGCTTTCCATTCTCACGAAAGTTTTGCACAAACTTGCGTACATTAGACGCAGTTGGTGTTTGATTTGGCCAAAAATGTTTTCTCAAACCGAACGGTTGAACCTGGACCTTCAGCGTGTGAGGCGACACACGCCACGATGGCCAACTGCAGTGGTCCCCATACTTCGGCTCTCACAAGTTAAAGCAAAACCCTTTTTCCAAGCCATCTAGTGTCATATCTTCCAAAAATCAGATCTATTTTGCAAAAGAAGGAGTCAACGTCGCCATCAAACCAAAGCATTCCCCGCAAATTACACGAAGTCGGTCAAAAGGGACGAGTTGCGGGCAAATGCCCCAATGCATCGTTCAAAAACTGTTCAAGAATAGAATGGCTATCACAGAGTCCCGACCTATCATCGATTGCCGATTCAGCTAAAAAATGCGGAAAAGATGCCTCGGAAAATAATGGAATTGAAGTCTTTCATAGAATTAGAGTGGGTTCAAGAGGCAATTGAGTAATAAAGCCCTCTCTCGAAGGACTAAGCTCGATCATCCCAGTCCTACTCTATGGCGCGGAAAACTGGACGTTACTAAAAGCGGATGTGGAAGCCCTTATTCTTTTCGAGAGAAAAGATTTGCGTGCGAAGTCCTGTTTGCTTTGAAGGCTTCTTGAGAAGAAGATTTAACGACGAACTCTATGGGCATGCGACATGCGCGTAGTCAAGCGTCTCCGAATAGCTTAAGATGGCTAAGCCATGTAAAGCGTATGGAACCTTCTTCTCCGGCTCAAAAAGTCTTCAAATTTGAGACATTGGAACACGGCAACTAAGGATGGCCTAGGCTTAGGTGGCGCACACAATTGGAGAAGGACCTCAACCAACTTGGAGTGCGCAACTGGCGGCAGCTGGCGAAAGATCGTGGTGGCTGGAGAGGCATAGTGGATGAGGCCCAGGTTTATCCTGGACTGTAGCGCCACAAGAAGAAGAAGAAGAAGAAACGAATAAGAGTGGAAACAATTTACACCAGAAGAATGTAAGCAGTACTGCAGGTATGGCACGAAAGCCACGGCCTCAACCTGGATCCTCTTGTTGCTAAAAAGTGCCTACAACATCTTAGCGCATACCTTAACAGACCGACTTGAGAGATACATTACCTGGCACATTTTCCGTTTTGAAACGACGCACAACAGCCCTTGTTCGACAAACGTTGGGTGTCTTATCGCATTCCCTGGTGTTTGATTTCTACAGGGTCTAGGTGTCTCATCGCATTCCCTGGCTATTCGGCATGAAAGGGTCAGAAGGTTTCATCCTATCAATTGTCTTAAGCATTTCTGAAGCAATTTTATCGCCTTACAACAGTGGATTGAAATCGATTGCCAGAATTCAACTCCACTTAAGACTATGTGTCTGACAGCTTCAAAAAATTCTTGCTCCAACTGAGTAAGATTCCCATCACATTGGAAAGCAGAACACCATCTGTGCACTTTAGCCGTTGATTGTGTTAAATCTTCCTTCACTGAGGCGGCAAAGGGCTTGTCAGGACAACTTTTTCGAAGATTTGTCGTTGCTTTCCATTTTCTTGATGAACGACTTCTTACCCACTTGTAACCGTTTGTAACGTTCTTGACACTAAATGCAAAAGAGTTTCCAATCCAATGCAATTTGCCGACATTGAAGAGTTCACTTGCATGTCCTTTTGACCATAGAACCTCATTCAAAATTAAAATTTCCCTTCCAATTTTTCCACATTCAGAAAATCTCTCTCTTCGACGGGGTCCCAGCCACAAAAATGTACCGAAGCGACGCTTGAAAAAAGAAAACCTTTAGAGTCCATTGTCACGGCAGCGCTACATAAACTACGTTCTAATTTTCTATCGAACGACAGCGAGGTCGAAGGGCTACCGCACAACCTGTTTCCATGCGAACGGATGAAAGGTGTTGCCAACTCCTTTGTTGAGCACTAATATGGCGGTTAGTTAGTCTCCTTGAATGTTGCGGTTTTTGCCCGCCCCCCTTCCTATTCTTTCGCAGCACAATGCATGATGCCTTCGCTTAAAGGATAATAAGGATGATTGTAATATAAAAGAAAAAAACACGTCGCACATGCATACATACAGAAAGCAATTGCTTAACCCACGTGTGCATGCTGTACACAAGAGAGTTCATAAAGTCACTTCCGCGGGAAATGCAACCGCAAACAAATTTCGTTGACAAGGTCGTTTTTCCATCATTCCCGGGCATGTTTATGTACGAGTCGCAGCACGTAGGCCTAGAGAGGGTGGGGGACGGCCGGAGGGGACTAGTTCTTTATGTGACCATCAAAATTTTGTGCACTAGCGGAGCGCAAGCTATTCGTATGCTTCTTAATATCGCAGGAGATGCAAACGGGTTTTGGGCGGAAACGTGAGCCCCCTGTGAAGGGTTGCTCATGGATATTTAAGAGCTAAGCAGAGAATGGCAATATTGTTCTCGAAGAAGGGAAGATTATAAATTTGGGGTGCTTGCTAATTTAGAAGAACCAAACTGGTGCATGCTACAATGGAAGACATTTTTCTATGCTGCGACAGAAGCTCTTTGGGATAATTGAATGTTGCAGTCTTTTAGCAGCACACATCACTCGAGGGAAACAAAATTGTTGACAGTTGGTTATGTAAGAGTGACAGTGCCTCACATAGTCTCAGAAAGACTGAAATTTGTCAACATGCTATCGTTAGACCCACACGACCTGTGCATCTTAGAGGAAAGTGACGTTTGATGCTGAAAAACTGTGGCGCCTTAGTCCAGAGCAACGTGAAACCAAATGTGTTGCTTGGGAAATACTGAAAACTTGTTTCTTTGCGATGCCAGCTGGCTGCTTCGCAGCTTCTTTTCTGAGCCCTGTCTTCATGTTTCTTGGAAAACTATTAAATCCCGATGTTGTGCTAACAATCCCGAAGCGATATCATCCTCCAAGTAATCTCTGAACTACAGGCGGAAGCCATAAACAAGGCCATGTGGACGCTCAGAATGGCAGAGAGGGATATAGCGACACCAGCCGACACAGTCGCTTGAAGTACGCTGTGAAATGACGACGCCAGGAAACTTCTCACGCAGTAAAGCCATAGTTGGTCGTGTGATGTGGCCCGTCTTGTTGGAACCATATATCGTTCAAGTCATACTCGTCAAACGCCGGCCAAAAAAAAAAAAAAAGAATTGGTTATTCGACCATGTCGCTCCAAATTGACTGAAACCGTGCGTCCGAACCAATGACAACTTCCGACCATAGAGCACATCAAACAGTCACTCCATTCTGATGCAACAGGAACTCTTCGATCTCTTGTGGATTTCCTGAACCGTATAAGCTGCAATTTTGTTTGTTAATATACCACCGAGTGAGAAAAGTTCTTTACCATTTAGGAAAAATCGGTGTCAATTGCCGCTTTCTACAACATCTAAGAAGGGTATCTGCGACGTTACGAATGGCCAGCAGGCTTCAATTGCTTCCTAAGTTGAACTTCCTCAGTATGGAGATTCATGTCCAACTGCAGAACATGCCATAGTGAGGTGTACGACGTGTTCGAGTGCTCCAAACGACGGGAAATCCATAAATTCGGATCATCGGCAACACTTGCACTTCCAGCATCAATATGTTCGATTGATCGTGCATTACGGTGATGCACCAGGCCCTACGAGGCGTCCACTCTCTTCAAATTTCTTCACAATTCGACTGATGGCATGCGTAGTCAGTCGATGATGGCGACCATACTCATCGCGTAATGCACAAAAAGTTTTTTTTTTGAATCACTATTTTTGTAGACATTTTTAATACATGCAGTGCATGACTAGATTCTAAAGCGATCAATTTTTGTAAATGGCAAATATACAGCTAATGTCGCGACACTTCAAATGTGGGCTAAGATATGCAGATTTTAAATTCCAGCGCTTCTAATTTGAAAACATGAAGCGAACTATCCTATATTTCGGTGTTTTGCAGTATGTCCCAATTGTATATTTCTGTGTTGTCGGTCATTTGAAATTCGTATGCCATACGTGGACAATTCTTGAGTAAAAGAAATGTGCGTCTTATGGTAACAACTCCGAAGCCCCATTCTTCTGGGTGGATCAACAGAATGTTTGATTTGTCCTTGTTTCAGCTTCTTTCAGCTTCTATGTCCGAAATGTTGATGTGCTTAGCAAATATCAAAATATGGCCACTGTGGAGAAGTGGGACGACTCCCACGCCAGAGGTCTACATTCAATTCCTGTACCAGACCATCGTTTGCTTCGCTTTTTCACCACAAAATCTCTAATTCCGAGGTACTACAGACACAAATTATTTCTCATCTCAAAATGCTGTTCGTTTCGAAATTTTTTATGTGTTGAGGAAATGCAGTGTGTTCCAGGTTTTAGTCACATCATGGGATGCACAATCAAGGCCGTCTTCCGACGAAGAAGAAGTGGTCATTGGTTAAACTGGCACTGGAGCTTTGATGACCTTGCGCACCGCATCTCCTGATCTGACAGCAGACTCGCGGATATGCTATCTGATGCCCGGATGCCAATAATCCAGCTGCAATAAACCAGGAATTGCTCTGGTCAGAAACGGAGCCAGAAAGGGAATGCACGCGGATTTTCACGGACGGTTCCAAGACAATGCAGGGATCTGAAACTGGAAAATTCACAGGAAACGATAAAATTAGACTTTACACCTCTTAAGAGGAAACTTTGCTATACTATTGGCCACGAACTCTATTGTGAAGAGCAGATGGGAGGGGCGATGTAGGCCTTACTAAACCCTCTCACCACTTCCAAGATAGTACAGGAATGCAAATCTTCCCTTAATTTGGTCGGCACACTAAATTTGCTAAAACTTGTTTGGATCTCGGGATCTTGGTATATGAGATTGCTGATTAACTTGCTAGACAAGTTTAAGAACGAGAGGCTCGTAGTGACCAAAACCTGCTTGTAATTATCCGCGTCCTTGGTCAAGGACTCAACCTCCGTAGATAGTTGGGTCTCTCGACAGCACAACCAAAGATGGCATGACTCTCCAGGATGCAGGCTTTCATGCTCTCAAACCGCAGCAAGAAATCCTTGGCATTCCTCTTATCTCTGGACAGAAAAGGCTCCACACGTCTTGTATGCGTACTAACAGGACTCTTCGCCTTTGCTAAGGACTTAAGTGTGTACGGGCTTAGTGATGAAACCCTTTGGGAGATCTGTAGAAAGGGTGAAGACACTGCAGAGCAGTTCCTCTGTCAGTGTCCCGCCTTAACTCGGATCAAGTGGCGGCTAGTTGGTGCTGATGTGTTTAGAGCTAAAAACATAGGCTCTCACATCATCACAGACGTGCTTTCTGGAAGACCAAGCAATTACAAGCAACCAGCAATTGACTTGACAGCTGCCACCAGAGACTGTCAAATCAATTCCCATGTTAAGGGAAATCTGAGTGCTCCAGCAATCCGCAAAACGTCCATCACAATGTTCTTGCCCAAATTTAGTGGTTAGCTTTAAGTGTCTACTCAATTGGAAGACGCACCCCCGCCCCCTCCACCAAACCCGAAATGAACTTCGTGACAACGAAATAGAACCCATTAACAGGACGAACAGAAAATGGTTTTCAATTCAAATTAGTTCAATGTCATGCAAAGCACACAAGTGTCTAGGTGAAACAATTGATATCCTCGGGCATGAATAAGTCAAGTGTGGCTCTGCCACCCCAATCCCGAATGTCGTGCGGCCCTCAAGTATGCATGGAACATGGCACGAAAGGACTCGTTCGATTTCAAGGCAAAAGCCTATCACACTGCAAAGCATATTATGCCGGCGTACACACGTAAATGTAATAAGTACACGATGACGCATGTGTTGCGTTCTTTTTTGCTATTTGTCCTTCATAGTGGCTACACACATGTGTGTGCATACTCAAAATCAAGGTACAACGGAGTATATTCTCCGCTCAGGCTCAAATGTCGTCGGATCCACCCACAAAATAAGTGAGGCATTCCGATGGCAACTCATTCTTTTACAACGCCAATGTCGGGGTCCACGTCGTCGTCGCCACGTCACACACACACACAGGCATGCACTCACACCCACCCCGCATAGCATAGCGTGTGTACGTAAATATTTATAGAAACATATGTAAATGGCGGTACGTGTTGAATATGCCTTCGTTACTTGGATTCGGAGGAGCCGTAGCGCTTTTGGGCATCAGGTGTGTTCGATGACACTTAAGAGCCTTTCGCATGCGAGGCATGTTTTTCTGGGCAGAAAACAATTTTATTTATTAACACTCCCCTGTTCGGCTCACTGATAATCCGAACTGCCTTAAAGCTGGTTGTGGGGAAGGATTCTGCCGGGGGGAGGGGGTGGTTTCTTCCATCTGTTGCACGGTGAGCTTCTTGGGTTTGAGGGGAACTCCTCTGATCTCTGCGTCAATGGGTGTTGCTTGGAAATTGAAAAAAGGTTGCGCTTGGGACTTCTGGAGGCGGGTGTGTGGTCACGGTTGAAGATGATTTTGCGTGGTGGAATTTTTCGACTGAATTCCCACATTTTTGCTTGATTTGACCACAATTGACCGGCAATCGAGTTGAAAGTTAATCTGAAGGCGATCTCGTATCGTAGGTGGTGTTTAAACCTTGTCCGAGTTGTTGGCATCAAATCAGAACTTAAGGGTTTCTGCACAAAATACAGTCAAAGGTGGTCGTATCGGAACTCCAAACGACATCTGCAAGACAGAGCACTCACTTTGGAAAATTGTTCGAGCGGAGATGTGATACATGGGCTCCTTTTCAGCTCGACCCAGCGATGCTCCGACTGTCAAAGTCCATGTGAAGGTCTGGTCCATGTGTTCTAGAGGTCAGTAAGGCTAGCGAGAACACCCTCACTCGGCGGAAGTTTCTGCCTGGCGGGGACTTCGTGAAGTTATGGGACGCACGGGTCCAAATAGGGTGAATACGGTGGATGAGGCAGCAGTTCGTGCCTACATTGACAACGGAGATGTGAGCGAGAGTAGTCATACCCAAGTCTCTCGGTTTTTCTGCAATTCGTCGTCGAATCGGACCAATAATTCAGCTTGAGAGCTCTGTAACCGTTCACCACCAGGAAGTCGATGTTGATCGCTCTTTGCGAATCTCAGAACACGATGGTCATCACCTTTCCGCCCAAGTGAACAATCTTCGCCTTCGGAGCACTTTTGTAGGGTAAAGGTCGCCGTTTGAATTTTGCCTGCCCTCTTGTGTCTTCCAGGGGATCCAAGTCTTGTTGACATTGACAAAATGCTTAAACAGAGACAAACTTTGCCCTGCAGTGGCTTCAACTTAGCGCATGTTTTCTGGAGTGAGGAAACGGGCCACCGGCCTAGCAGGCAGTCTTTTCTTGCCCAATATTTAATGCAGGATATGTGTCGCACTGTTTTTTGTGATGCCCACTGTCTCAGGTATTTCAGGCACACTCAATCAGTGGTCTGTGGATATAAGATTGAGAATTTTTGTCGTTCTTGACAGGATTTTTGTGCCTGCCAAGGCATAGCTCATCAGAAACCGACTTGCGACTAATTTGGAACTCGTTTACCAAATTTTTGACGGTCGCCAAATTAGGGGAGGAGTCACCGTGCACGGCAGGAAAGCACTTCTTTCCGTAAAGAAAACTTAGATCACCTCTTATTT
Organism: Eristalinus sepulchralis; assembly: GCA_944738645.1. Taxonomy (NCBI): domain Eukaryota; kingdom Metazoa; phylum Arthropoda; class Insecta; order Diptera; family Syrphidae; genus Eristalinus; species Eristalinus sepulchralis. The sequence goes on along the minus strand of OX122885.1, from coordinate 12,988,223 downwards.
TTTAAAATTCGCGAAAAAGCCTACATAAAGTAACGCTAAAGGCCACAGAAGACCACGGAATAGATTCTTTAGGAAACTACTCGCGATGTATGCGTACTACTGTTCTCTTACAAGCAGATTGGAACTGAAATTTTTTGCCAGTTTCGAATGACTAGATTTGAGAAGTTTTTCATAGACAACTAGTACTCTCTGTCTGGAACTCTTAACGGGTGGTGCCGTCCGCGAATCAAACCTGGGACCGCGTATGAGCGTATGACTGATGCCTGGTTTTACACTACGTATGAAGAAAAGTGAGAATCTCAGTCACAAAAAGTTCACGCCGATCGTATTTGGTATGAGACTTTGACAGAAAGATGATGCTTTACCGTTGGTGGGATCAGAGCAGAGCAGGTCTATTAAGAGTTGCTACAACGTGAGAAAATGCTGATTACTCAATGTTACTAACAACAAATAAGATTTGAGCGGCTCACTTCTTGAAAAAAAATCTAGAATCAAAACTGACAACATCACTCCATGCAGCTTACTCTCCAGGATTACCTCCCACGAATTATCACTTGATTGCATAGATGAGTGTCGATATTATTGAGCAGCACTGTGCCTTGTAGGAAGGTGCCGAAAAATGGAAGGTATTGGGAAGATTTTTGTAACGCAGTAGTCGTAAATTGCCCAACAGATAAGAGCAATTTGAATAGATCACTTTTTTCTATAAATCTTCCAAATTGTGCACGTTTGGTGACTGACTGGACCTTGTGACGTTCGAGTAAATTTCATAAAGTTTAGGTATTACTTTGAACAATCGTTTAACTACATCTTCACCCTACTCAATGGTACATATATGCACGATTTTTAGAACTCAATAAGAAATATTGTCGTCCACATGAAATTTGTCATCCTTTAGGACAATTTTTACAGACGATCTGAAATTGCGAAGCGCCTGTATAACGACAGTTAAGGGTACTTTCAAGTGAAGGTGAATTTGTCTAGGTTGTGTGGACAGAGTAAAATATAAAAATTACCAATAACGACTTGAAACTGCGACTGCGACTAGGTATGTACGTTTCTCTGATTATAAGTTATCTTCCTGCATATCCAAACGGTAGAAAACGGCTGTCGTTCCCTAAAATGGAGGCACCGCCCATCAACCTTGTTCGCTCGATGATCATCGTGTGATGAGAGCAGAAGAATAAAGAGTGCAGATCAGAAACAAAATGGTCTTAAGAAATTTGAAAAATTCGATTACACACAATTTCGGCAATTCCTGTACTATACACATTTCTGTTAAAAGACTGGCGCTTAGAGAAAGAGAGAGAGAGTGAGAATGGATTTCTTATTTGTACATCCTAATTTTCGGCGCAGGATGGGTAAGACGTAATTTTTAAAGAAAAAGTCACCATAGTCAGGCAGTCTGGACCTAATTTGCATGCCCTTCGACGAACATTGTTTCAGAACATGTACATGTAGCCTCTTGTGGCTTTTAATTTGTCGGCCCTTGGGAGTCTCATGGAACTAAAGAAGGTCACAAAGAAAACCCACAAACTTAATTGTAAATTAAACAAAAAACTTTCAGAGAAATATTTCAATGTTTCTCATTGTGATAGAAGGATCTATGACAATTGTATGTGCAATGATATATCGGTCAAATGCTCGCTACGCTTTCGGCGATCACTGTTTCAAATGGCTCTGAGACATAATAAAGGCTCAATGTCGTTAATAAGTCGAATTAACTCATCCTTTTGCTCTTGAATTGTTCTTGGCTTATTGCCGTCGCGTTTTGTTTTAAATATCCCCAAAGAAAGGAGTCCAACGGTGTCACATCACATGATTGTGGAGACCACGTACCGCCACCACGCCGCCGTCAAATAACACGGCTATTGAATTTCTCGCGCCAAAGAGTCATTGTTTCGATGCCTGTGTGGCCAGTGGCACCATCTTATTGAAATCGTCCTTGTCCATAGCCTCCATTTCTGGTCACATGAAGTCCGTTTTCATCTCGCGATAGCAAACACCATTCACGGTAACTGCTAAGTTGACCTCATTATCAAAGAAGTACGAACCGATAACGCCGCTAGCCCATAAAGCGCACCAAACAGTCGCTCATTGTGGGATGCATCAGCTTTTTAACAATAACTCGTTGTTCCTCATTTGCCAAAACGGGGTTGTTCTGTTTGTTTACGAATTCACAGAGGTGAAAGTGTGCCTCGTCGTCTTTATAACACCTCCATTCACTTCTGTCTGTTTAACCAACCCATCGGCGTATTGGGGACGCTCGAAGTGGTCAGTAGGCTTCAGCTAATGAGTGAATTGATCCTTGTAAAAATTCAAATTCCTTTTCAAAATTTGCATCAAGGGTGCTCTTGAGATATTTAATTGTTGGGCATGACAAAGGGTCGAGGTTGATGGCTCTTCTGCCTGAACAACAGCGCTGTCTGTAAAACGAACTGGGCGAGCATGCACATATGATTTAACATTTTTCATAGACACGGCTTACTTAAATTTGCACAGAAATCTAACGATTTTGGTCACATTTGGTCGATTATGCTGAAGTGCATATGAGCAATAAAAAAATACATGTGAAAATGAAGAAAAAAAAATGCTGAGGTGCACGAATTTTGATTTGAATGTCCATTATTGTTAATGGGTTCATCAATCTTAATGCGTCATTTTTTTGTCAAACACTGAAACAAAGAACCGTCTTAAATTGGATGAGAGTTGAGTTAAGTTGGCTGAGAACTTGACATTAAGGTGTGACTCACAATAAACATCGTCCATTGTGGTTGGCTCACCCTCTCTACTATATTAAAGTCGCGACCACAACCCCTGTGTGCGTCCTAGGAGCCGATGCTGTCCGTTAAAATGCAGTTTCCACATTCACTCAGTCAAAACAACATTCAAATGGCAAGTCCACCACAATGGTGAATTCTTGCTCGTCTGCCTTAATCCCTTCCAACATTCCTTTCGGATCGATATTGAGCTCGAAAGCCTGATTTTGAAGCATAGTCATTAGTCTTTCCAACGAGATCTGAATACGGTGAAATGTGATCCCGCCCACCTATCCAATTCATTAGAATTTATTTCGGTATCACCTTCCCATTCGCACAAAATCTGCGAACATGCACTGCGACCACGACGCACAGGAGGCAGCGCCGTTTTTTTTTTTTTCGGTAATCTCTTAAGAAGATTTATAAATGACACATGCTCCAGGTAGACAATTTGCTCACATCAAATTGGAATTAGGTAATAATTGGGAAGGCTTCTGGTAATTAGGAGCAAGAATTCGTCATTTCAGCGTCAGCTGTAGGAGTGCTCCCTTAATTAGCATTTCACAAATGCCGAAGGTTACAGCGTGAAAGGGTAAGCTTATTGCTTATGTCATGTTTCACTGAGAGATTGAATTAGGGAAACATTTTTAATCATCAGGTCAAACTGTTAGTTAGTTAAGAAGAATGAGGCGCAAGTGCTGTTGTCATTATTTTGTGAGAACATTGAGTCTGTCTTACATGAGAAGATTGTATAGAACTCACAGTACTAAGGGTACAAGCTTCCAAGACTCCACTCGACTGCCGTTTATCATTTAATAAGTTTGGTGCTGAGCGGGGGCAGAATTAAGTGTGTTCTGTCATAGGGGACGGACACAGAACATCCAAGTCTTGAACAGAGGCACACAAGGCCCGTGACTTAAAGAATGACTCCATATTTAGGCTATGGTCTTATGTCACTTTTTAAACAAAGCCTTATCCTTCCACTTAAGCATACATGGTGAGGAAGTTTCGGAGATGTGAATGGTCTGAAGAGTTGTAAGAAGGCATGGGGAACATGCGATCCCCTGCAAACCCACATCTTGTTCTAATATTGTGTTGGGGAAGGTGCAATATGGAACGGCCCCAAACCTTGTTACTACCCAGTTTGAAGGACGACAACATACCCCCCTTACGTATTTAGCTTCTGATTATAAAAAAAAACTTGAAATTCTTCTCTGGGCTACCTGCAAAGCCTATTTTTGTACCTTTGGCCTTGCCAAGTGGCATGTCTCATTACAAGAGTTTCGAATATGTAGCCTTCGCACGCACAATCTTATATCATGGCACCGCTTCTGAATAGGCAACGAACACCTTGAGCACAAACTTGGAGGAGGATTTCCTTTCCCTTGGCTCCGGGTATTAGTTACAGTGACGACCGCAACGTAGTGGCGACAATTTCTGGACTGTTCACACTGAATTTTTGTCGTTACTACATCTTTCGAGTTGCTGACGACACTCACAGAGAACTGTCAATGAGGAGCTTCACTCAGAGTCGGCAATAAACTGTTCTTCTTCTTCTAGTGGTGCTACAGTCCAGGGTGGACCTGGGCCTCTCCAGCCAGAACGATCTTTCGCCAGCTGCCGCCAGTTGCGCACTCCAAGTTGGTTGAAGTCCTTCTCCACTTTTGTGCGCCACCTTAGCCTAGGCCATCCTCTGTTGCGTTGTCCAAATGACTCAGATTCGAAGACTTTTCGGGCCGTAGCAGTGGTGTCCATACGCCTAGCCATCCTAAGCGTAGTATCCGAACGCCTGAAGAACACCTTGCTCATCCCAGTTCTTCTCTTTGACGGAGAAAAATGGACTTTATTGAAATCGGATGAGGACGTCGTTGATGAATTCGAAAAATAAGTACTGCGTGAAATTGAGAGCATCTGGAGGAGAAGATTAAACGACGATGTCATTAGACTGCACAGCAACGTTCATCTAGCCAAGCATCTATCGAAATTCTTAACTTCCACAAAACAAATTAATGTTCCGAATCGATGCTGGTACCGTGGAAGGTTTTGACTACTGACAGAGTGTCTGACACCCATAGCAAGCGTACTCAATTTGATAGGCGTTTGATTGATTAGGAGGCCGTCAGACTCCTTTATACATGTTGAGGTGTGGGAACCGCATGCTAACCACAGAGAGGTTCGGAAACGAGGCGAAGTACAGCCGCCTGAGTCCCTTCCCGGATGTGATGTCGTGCAGGCTGGGTTTCCCTATGACTGCAGCAAAGGCTTCCTCTTTGAAATCTCCAGGAACGATTTGGTGTCATAGCTGGTGCATAAATCTTTTGTTCTTTCTAGGGGATCATAGAAGTCATCCTTGCTGTTGTCATCCTCTCCTCTATAGGAGCGGGAGTCCAAATCAGACTGATGTTCCCCAATTTTAGCGGATTCGCTTGTGGGGTCGTAGCTTAGGATCTTTTGCCTACATCTGTCTCGAGTAACAAATCCGCATCCGAATAAGCTTTGTCTTCCTTCTCTCCCGATGATGTAGTAGTCTGTCTTTTAAACGGCAGATCCCAACGTACTTCCTGGATGACGGTAATGTTTGCTTTGTAGCAGTTAAGCGCCTTCCCAACGTCTACCGAGACAAGTAATCTCACACTCCACTAGCAGGAGTTGTCACCAGTAGATCCGTCCCGTCCATATCCCAGCAGTGTATAGTAATTCGGTCATGACTGTTTTGTCTTACATGTTGTGAAAGCTAACTTCATACAGAACCTACATGCGGTAGATCAGGCCCATTGCTCAGAGGAGGATCGCTTACATTGGTTCACCATTCAAAGGCTGTTGTACTGGCTAACCAGTGGAGGGAGGAGGAGGCGACTCACAAGGATGAGCTGTGAATCAACTTGACTTGTGCACTGACAGGTTTTTGTTGGCAAGTTGGCGGTTTGAGTGTGATCAACGAGTTCGATCAGCTGGGACAACAAGCCATACAGCACGACCAATTATGGCCTTAGGGCGTCAGGATGTTTTTGGTTGTGTAATGTCACGTTTTAGCGACATCAATTGGTCACCAAAATTTTGCGGTTTGGCAGGGTTCGATTTTTTCTGTGGGGTTACGCAAAAGATCCTGTTTATGAGGATGATCCCCAACTGCTTGATGCATTAAAACCCAACGTTACTGAAGTTATGGCCGAGATACCACCCAAACTGTGTGAAAAACTGCTTAAAATTTACCTCAAAAGAATAGCATGCTTCGAATCTTTCCGAGACGGCCACTAGAATGACTTTGCTTTTCAATCGAAACGCCAACATTAAGTCTTTATGAAGAATTAACTTGTTTTTCAAAATTGTGTCGCGGTGTGTGTCGTTTTAAACTTTACTTTGGAAACCGAAAACTGAATGACCCTACACGATGCTGGGATATGTTCAGCGCTTAAGAAGGGACTTAATTCAAAACAATATTTCGAGTTTTCTGATCGGGCGTTAGGTCCTCTATCCACGCAGAGATGGAACGCAGATCATCATCCCCAAAGTCTCCAAAGAAGGCAGTGAAGTCGTCTCATTTCAAATGAACCCAAGAAACAATTCCGTCTGTAAACCATGCTTTGAAAGGGAATCCACGCAGATCATGAGACTTTGAATAGGCCTGTAAAGAAGAGGAGCCAGTCTTACATACACCACCCCTCTTCTACCCAATGACTGAGATGTTCGCCACCCTTTTGCGTGACCTTGCTTGAGATAAAATATTCCTCAACAGACGGTCGAATCCATGTGGAAGCAAATGTGACTTACTCGTAAATTGGATTACGTTCTACTCCAGAGTATCAATGTGAAGTGAATCCACTTTTAGACTTGTATCACAAATTTCTAAAGCACATAAGACAACGTTTACCCTCTCCATGAAAAGGTTGCGTTCTCGAATCGCATCAGATGCGAAGCAGCCAGCAGATTCCAAAGTGCAATTATTTCTGCACTGTCACAATAGCATGTAATTGTTCGTGAATGACTCTCACCACGCACAAGGCGGAAAACTGCGCACCCAACAGTTTTGAACGCACATCCACAACCGCTATGCACTTCAGCTGCAGAGCCGGTGGGCGGGAGCAGTAAGGGATGCTCACGTGTAAGCGCTGAGCACCCAGTGCTGTGTATTTTCTGTGCTGTGACATGCAAGGATGTGGAAAACGCAGAGAGTGCCACACACAAGTGGAAAGTGGCCGCAATCAGAGTGCGGTGTGCTTCATGTCAAATTTCGAGGCACTGAACTGTTTGTGGCGTCGACTTTTGATTTCATGTTTTGCCCATTCCTTCCAGTTGTCGAATTTGTGGCAGGGGATGCGTTAATGCATGACAGCCGTGATGGCGCCTCAAAGCGCATTTCTTTGCCACCACAGACCAAACGATGCTCGACTAAAAAGAACGGGTCCAAATGGAACAGTCATCTAAGCAATTACGAGAACTACCTGCAGTCAAGGATCGTTCCTAACAAGGCTAAAGGACTCATCCGACCGCAAATCCATAGCATGTGTAAATAATTTGATTTCAAGAGTTTTCCAAGGATTGGGTCGGGCCGCCCACACCCCCACCTGACTGCTGACCCAATCAGGACGCGTGCAAATAAATGATTAATGAGTCTCAGGCGCGAATTCCAACAATTTAATCTGCAATAATATGCAATAATTATGATCCTTAACTCCTAACTTCCTAATTTCTTTCGTTTGTTTGGCCGCTTGGGAGTGCTCCACTTCGGTGGTGGCGGCGGCTTCGGCGTCGGCGTCGGGGAAATCGTGGACCCAGTGGGCAGACGAACATTACGCTCCATCATCGTCGTCGAGATGGATTATGCTCCCCGTCGAGGATTAACAAGAGCATAACAAATTACGCTGATTATCTGGATGGAGATGTTTGAGTTGCCTCTTGCTAGGGTTTTCCTTGCCACCACCCCCCCGCCCACCCACTCTGTTTTCCGCCCTTTCTTCTTCTTCTTCTTCAGTTTTTTTTTTCTTTTTCTAAGCATCTTGGCGTGTGCTTAATGTGTTTATTTAGAATGCTTTAAATTGAAATGCAAATGCCGGCCGTCCTGATTTATTCCAGGACGTTTTATTTTTTCGCTGAAGTGCCACAGCTGTGTGTCCTTGCCGGTGGACCCTGCAGCCCGCCGATTTTCCTGCACGCAAAGTTAGGTTTCTTGATTTACTAATTGAATCAGCAGCGATTTCGGTTTGAAATTAGATTTTGGTCGGTGGCTCGCGGCGACGACAAAAGCGGTGACCTTGCGCAGCTTTTGACGGGATTTCTTGCGGAAGAGTGTCACCAGACCGCGAGTAATTCAATTTATTATCGCAAATTGTCACATGAAGTCTCACGACATCGTTCTGCATAAGAGATTGAATTGGACAGGGGTCTGGAAGATGCTGATTTACCCCGCCCCCTTGTCAGGCCATTGAAGTTGAAAATATTTTTTCTGCATGCAAATGAAGAGGGCGGAAGTGATTGGCGGACACCTGACAGCGTAATCGCACCAAAAGGCAGCCTAGGCACATTCTGCGCTTGGCATTTAGCCAGATGAATGCAGCAGTATGCTCCAGGTGGTGGACACACGTGAATTCTCATCTTTGCAACATATCTCTGCCTGTGAACTAGTTGGTTGTCTGGGCTTTGCTGGAATTTTTGCATCATGATGTCCTTGGGGGGAGAAAATCAACAGATTGTGGGGGTTCATTTGGAATTTCTTGATACTTCACAATGTCCTGACACAAATGCAACATTGGAAGGATTGCCATTTGAATTGAGTATGTCATCAGTGAATTGAAGGACAGAGGAGTGCCTCATAAAAAGACACCAGTGCTGCTGCCTTAGATGTCCATTGGAGGCCCTCCTTTTGGTCTAGGATTTGAGTGTAGCTGAAATGAACTTGACAGCATCGTTGAGTTGAATTTCTTGGAAGTCCTTTCATCACTTAGGGGGGTTATTGTTTGTTTCCAATCTTTCTAGGGCTAGGCTTGAGAAGTCCTTTTTGTTGATGTCTTCTTTCACCTAGCCACAGTGCCAACAGATTTTGGTACTAATGAGACCTATTGCAGAGGTGTGATAATGGCATGCTCTGATTTAAGAAAATATTTCGCATACCACTCTGAGATCAGTTTCTGTTTGGATGCTCGGATGTCAGTCCTTTCGTTCATGTCCTGGTCTTCAGATGAGTTTTACATTGATATCTTATGTCATTTTATTTCAGATTCCTAGACAGACTTAGAGCTGAATGTATACCGCTCCTAGTGCCTTAAGGGCATTTTGGCCATCTGAGAAAATTGATATTTTAAGATTGGTGCGAGATGTTGGCAAGCAAATCTGTTTGATTTTTTTTAACTTCAAATACATTACGCCAAACCCCAATTTGTTAACAAATTTCGTCCCACCTGTGTATCATTTTTGTGATTATTTTGAAATCATTAATTTTCATGATCTAACTCGTGTTTTTTTTTTCGTGGTCGCCATGGCGTAGTGGTGAGTGCGTCGACCGACACGCACAGAGTCTAGGTTCGAATCCCGGTTGGGACACCTCGCACTACCTCTTTCGAGTTGCTGACAACGCTCAAAGAGTATCAATTATCTATGAAAATCTTCTCAAATCTCGCCGTTCGGAGTCGGCAACAAACTGTAGGTCCCTTTTACTCGTGAGACACGAGTAGTTGTTGCCCTGGTCCCTTGTGGACTGTAGTGCCACTCAATTGTTATTATTTTTAACTCGTGATTTCTTTTAAAGTTTAACTTGGCATAAGATCAGCCAGGTGACCAACAAAGCTACCCTCTTCGAAATTATATATTTTTTGTAAAGTTAAGTTTTGCCGTGACTCTTCTGTCGTTAAAAAAGGGATAAAGAGTCTTGACTTTCCACATTTTCTGACCATTAGTCAGTCTTTATTTTGAATTATCGTGAATGTATCGTACACCTGAATCCAATTACAAGAAATTCTATCCCAACGAGGTCTTGTACATCGAGGCAAACCTAATCATATAATAATTCTATTATTAAGCTGATTCGAGGGCGTACTATCCTAACTTCATGTACCACGAGAAGGCTTCATCCCGCCCGAAGCATTTCTCTATTTAGACTCCAAATACGGAAGGATGTCCTATCATCTTCCATGCCGTACGCAGAACAGTGGATAGGCGACTCCAATATGAAGCGGACGTTGCTCGTAGCTCGTAGCCACGAAGAACTCCTCCGGTTCAGTAGGTCGATCGCCACCACCGACAGAGCACAGTCTGCCAAAGAACGTCACTTTTACTGGTGGCTCCACCAAAACCAGCCCTCATCACTGTTCGTAACTAAACCTGAAACCTGACCTTGTGGCCAGCTTACATAGTTTTTAAGGCATTTCGTAAGTATTTGTATATAAATATCAAATATGTGTAAGTAAGGAACAATTAAAAAAAATACAACAAAAAGGTGCAGTATAGCATATAAAATATATGTATATGTCACGCATATATGTAAATGCCGTATACACTATGGTGTACATGTCCGTACGCAACGGATATAGTTAAGTAGTTTGAAGTTTTAGTTTTAATAGTTACCTAGCTCTTAGTTTAGTTTTACTTTAAGCTAGGTTAAGTTTATCTCATAAAAACCAGACTACCAAGTTTTTATTCGATTTTTTCTTGGGACAAAATTAAAATATATGAATTTATGTAAAAAATAAATATTTTTGCGCCCATTATGCCCAAAGGCACTTGTAACCAGAATAGATATACAGTGATGGACAAAAAAATAAAAACACCTGTAACCACTTAAAGACTTGCTCGTAAATTTACTGGGGTTGTTGAACATTATAAGAAAAACAACTCGTATTGTATTTGAATATTTCATACTTTATGACATGACCTTTACTTTTCATAATTGCGCTCATTTTTAAGGCATACAATTAACAAGTCGTTGGCATGCCTCTAAAGGTATTGACTCCCACGCCATTCGCACGGACTGCCACAATTCTTTTTTATTTTTGGGATATGTGCTGCCAACAACATCTTTTACTTGCTTCCACAGATTCTCTATCGGATTTAAGTCCGGCGACTGAGCAGGCCACTCCAAAAGAGCAACTCAATTATTGGTAAACCATTCTTTCATTGCCTTGGCGGTGTTCTTCGGATCGTTATTTTGTTGGAACGTCCACACCAAAGGCATATTATCCTCGGCATGTGACAACATTATGCTCTGGAGTATGTTAATATTAATTTCCTTGGTCATAATCCCTTCTATAAGATGTATGGGACCAACTCCAAAACAAGAGCAACATGTCCATTTCATAATGCTGCCACCCCCATGTTTGACGGTCTTTTTCGTATATTTTGGATTGAATTCCGTGTTGAGTGGACGTCTCACATTATGTCTGCTATCAGTTCCAAGCAAATTGAATTTGCAATCATCACTCCAAAGAATGTTTTATCATTTTTTTATGACTTGATCGCCGGACCACATTTTATGCTCAGAAGCTAACATCTTTCTACGCTTAATATTTTTTATATATATAATATTGGATGGAAGTTCGGACTCCACAAGCCTTCTTCTGATTGTTCTTGCGCTGATGTTAATCTTAGTGGCATTCAAAATCTTATTGGAAGAGATAAAACAGTCCTTTTTTGCCTCAAGCACTATTAGATTAGCTAAGAGTTCCTGTGTAGGGTCGGTAAGTTAGATTTTAAAATATTGTTAAGATTCAATAAGCTAGTTTTAAGTATTTTCCTAGAATTAAGTAATTAGACTAATTTATTGATAAAAATGCGCAAATAAAAAAAAAATTGAATTATCTTTCGTGACCGTCGTGATTTAGAGAAGATCCTAAGCATACAAATTTTCAGGGCATCACCTCTTGTCGAGTCGCTGCTAACGTCCAAAGAGTCTTGTCAATGAAACGCTTTTCAAACTTCGCCATTTGTAGTTGGCAATAAATTGTTGGTCCCCTCTGTTCGTAGAATGAACAATAGCACGCACAACACTTGGAGTGCTGTACACACTAGGTCCTATTCGATTGTGAACTGCTGTGTTACTTAAATTTTCATTTTAAAGGTTCAATGGAAACGTACGATGATAATTGCAAATAAAACGAACATTCCAATTCCAAAACGAATATTCCAATATTTCTCATTATGATAGAAAGATCTTTGACAATTATGTGTGAAACGAAATATTGAACGAATGCTCATCACATCTTCTGTTACATATGTACCTCTATCCGGTGGTTCATATTTGACATATTTGAGGCTCAATGTCGTTAATGAGTCGAATTAACTCATCCTTTGGCTCTTGAATTCTTCCTGGCTTATGAACGTACAATTTTTCTTTTAAATATCTCCAAAGAAAGAAGTTCAACCATATCAAATCACATAATGGTGGCTGCTAATTAACATCGCCAAGATACGGCCATTGAATTTCTCGCGCCAAAGAGCCTTTGTTTCGTTGGCCTTGTGGCAAGTGACACCATCCTGTTGTAAGCACAAATCATCCATGCCCAGATCTTGAATTTCTGCTCACATGAAGTCCGTTCTCATCTCGCAATAGCGCACATGATTCACGGTAACTGTTTAGGTGACTTCATTATCAAAGAAGTACGAACCAATAACACCACTAGCCCAAAAACATCGGCTTTTCAACAAACACTCGTGGCTCCTCATTTGCCTAAATGCGGCACTTCTGGGTGTTGACGAATCCACAGAGGTGAAAGTGTGCCTCGTCGTCTTTATAACACCTCCATTCACTTCTGTCTGTTTAACCAACCCATCGGCGTATTGGGGACGCTCGAAGTGGTCAGTAGGCTTCAGCTGTGAATTGATCCGTGTAAGCGTGTAAATTCAAATTCTTTTACAAAATTCATACAATGATGCCCTTGAGATGTTCAATTGTTGGGCATGACAACGAGTCGAGGTTGACAGCTCTTCTGCCGCACTATCACGAACAACATCGTTTTCTGCAGAACGAATTGGGTGAGCATGCACATGTGTGTTCACATGTCCTTCAGACTCGGTTTACTGGAAATTCCGCAGAAATCTTCCGATTGTGGGCACATGTGGTCGATTATGGTGGAATGCACGAATTTTGATTTGAATGTCTATTTTCGTAAAAAGCGTCATCAAATGTGCATCTCTCTTCGGTTGAATGTGCAACTGAAACAAAGATGTGCCAAATTATGTTAAGTTGGGCAAGAAAACTTGACATTTAGGTGTGACTCACACTTAACATCGTGCGTTATTGAATCACCCTTTGGATAGAGGCACGGAGGTCTGGCAGGACGCTTTATGGTTTGAAGAGTGGTTGCAACAGTTGTAGCTCAAGGTGGTGTAATTTTTGAGGCAGATGGTAAATTAGTTTAGCCTATTGAGAAACGTGCCCATAATACATTTTAAGAAGGAGCGACTGCAACTCTGCATGTAAATAGCCGGCTAAACCACAATTTTAATACTTAAACGATATCTATAGCATCTAGGACATTTGAGCTTCTTTTAAACTTCGAGGTGAATTCCTCAAACTCGTCTTCATATATAGCTAATACGGAAGATGTTCCTTTCTTTGCGATGCGTGCAATGGTTAAGTGTCTGATCGCACAAGAAAGTGGGAAATAACGTTTCGTTAAGGAGCATGAAATTGTATCGCTCCTGAATGAAACGGAAGCAATCAAATTGTGAATTTCAACAGGGGAACTTTTGAAAATTTTTAAGTTCTTCTTTTTCTTTTACTGGCGCTGCAGACCGGGATAGACCTGGACTTCAACCAACATACCTCTCCAGCCAGCACGATCATTTGCTGCTACCAGTTGCGCACTCCAAGCTGGTTGAGTTTCTTTTCCACTTGTGTTAGCCATCTTAGCCTAGGCTGTCCTCTGTTGCGTTGTCCCAGTGGCTCAAATTCGAAGACTTTTCGGGCCGGTGCAGTGGTATTCATACGCTCTGCATGAACTAGGCATCTTAAGCGTTGTATTCGAAGACGCTTGACTAGGCGCATGTCGCTGTACAGTCCATAGAGTTCGTCGTTAAATCGTCTCCTCCAGATGCCATCAATGCACACAGGACCACGCAAAACTTTTCACGACTCTCGAAAAGACTCGGGGCTTCCTCATCCGATTTTAGTAACGTCCAGGTTTCCGCACCATAGAGTAGGACTGGGATAACCAAGGTGTTATATAATTCAAGCTTAGTCCTTCGAGAGAGGGCCGTATTGCTCAGTTGCCTCTTCAGCCCAAAGAAGCAGCAGAGTGATTCTGCGTTTGATTCCCGTCCTAACGTTGTTGCCCCTATTTACCGCGGAGCCGAGGTGGACGAAGTCCTTGACTACCTCGAAGCTTCTGCTGCCTAGTGTGACACTCTGTCCGAGACGTCGATGTTGTGCGTCCTTCCTTGATGACAGCATGTACTTCGTTTTGCCCTCATTTACCACCAGACCCATTTTAGCCGCTTCCGCTTCAATGCCAGCAAACGCATCATTGACGGCTCGCTGAGTTCGGCCGATCACGTCAATGTCATCCGCATAAGCAAGCAGTTGAACTGACTTTTGGAAGATCGTGCTCACTGATGTTGACTTCTGAGTTACGCACGACTGTCTCAAGGATGATGTTAAAGAAGTCACGTGACAGCGCGTTGCCTTGTCTAAAGCCTTTTTTGACATTGAAGGTCTCGGTGAGTTCGTTGCCGACCTTGTTGGAGCAGCGAGAGTTCTCCATCGTCGTCCTACACAATCTGACGAGTTTTGTAGGAATGCCAAAACTAGACATGGCACTGTATAGCTTGTCTCTATGCATACTGTCATATGCGGCCTTAAATTCGACGAATAGGTGGTGAGTGTCGATTTGCACTTCTTGAGCCTTTTCCAGGATCTCTCGTAGTGTGAAGATTTGGTCGATGTTGGACTTTCCTGGCCTGAAACAACATTTGGCAATTGGTGCTCTAATTTTGCACAAACGAAAATTCGGTGTCATTCCGTATAACGAGCCTATTCAGAATGCGCTTGAGTCTTATCTTCTTCATTGGTTTTTTTTTCGATGGAAGAAGGATGTTGTGCAGTGAATAATGATGTGTTTTCATGACGGTAGGAAGAAGTGACAAAGTCGAACATGGTGCTATAACTTTGCACAGTGCTGTATCTATCTATCAATCAATCTATAAATCTATCTATCTATTGAAATGTCTTCAGTCAGTGTATTGCTCGCGCTCCAAATTGCCCAAAACAGTCCGATCAGTGAAACCCCCAATTTGGTCCAAATGATACGGCATCCGCACCCCACTTTCCCAGTTGCACCGCCTTCCGCCACCGTTAATGCTAGGGATCGCAATCCAAATGAGTTTACATTCAATTTCCATTCCTGAAATTCACCCGGCTTTAAAAAGCGGTTTTATTTTGCTTGCTTCATTTACATGCAGGCATGCATTAGTTTTAGGCCAGCTCCGAACGTCATTAATCAAAATGGTTATGCGTTTTTACAGGCGCGCTGTTGGCTGGGACACAAGTCAATAATTGAACAGCCACGAATTGCCAAAACATCAGCGTCGCACTAATTGTTGTTTTCACCGCAGACATCATTAATTAGCGCACTCGCTGTATGCATAATAATTTTATATCGACTCCGGCGGGGGTGTACTTTGCGGTGTTCGGCGCTGGCAATTTCCAATCATAACAGCGAATGAATACAACACGTATTTGTTCTATTTTAATTGCCTGATGCTCCCCCCCCCCCCCCCCCCCCTCCACCAACGCAGCGACACTCGATAGCCGCGCATTAATTCCGTGCAGCTGTTTGTACATTTTTTTTCGTTTTTCCATGATTTCAATAGAGAGATTAATTAATGGACAAAATAGTTTGAATTATCCTGCGTGCTGTCGGCACACTGGATGGATGCACACATGGAGATGCGACGTTAACCTTGCCGCTCACCCTAAGACAGGTTACGGCGCACAGTCTGTGCCATCCTCACGCTTCAGTGAGCACCGCAGCGGGAAACAACAATTGCACAGAGTAAATGTAATAACAGGTGTATCCAGAATTCTCGTTTTTGTGCGCCGCCGTGTCGCAGTCCTTCGGCACTGGTGGTAATTCCATCATCCAGAAACTAGGAACTGTCAGAGCGTGTGCCTGGGTTTTTGCGTGTCTGTGTGTGGGGGCGAAATAAAATGCTTCCTCAAGGGGGATGGAAAGATCTCATTGATAGACATTAGGTAACAAAGCAACGTTTATTCTCATCAAACCACGCCATTGACGGCAGCAGATGGCAGCAATCATTTTGTCTGTATGTGGACGCGTGGGTATGTGGATGAGGGCTCTCTGCTCTCTTTAAAGCTGAAGTTAAAGTGCTAGTCCGTGTGTTAACGTCTTTTTTCTGTTTTCGATACCTTTGCTCTATTTTTTTGCAGTAAATGTTTGTGGGCGTTGATGTATGCTCTACTTAGATCCCAAGGAAAATATGTACAAGCAAATGAAACCCATTCTACCGTGAGAATGTTGTTTTTTTTTTCTCAGCGTGTACTGGTGCTGTCGGCCTTGTTGATGGAAATGATAGCATTGGATGGTTTTCTCCCCGAACAAATTAAAATCAATGCAGTGGTGAGAGATCTCGGACTGAGCGACGCAAATTTGTCTACCTACGGCTTCACCGTGAAGAGGGACAAGGACATCAGCGCAGAGGTCAAGCGTGGAAATACGCTGTTTCTTTAAAGGCGACAAGCAATTGCGTGATAGAGCTCTCAAGCGCGAAGTTAAGCTCTCTCTCTCTCTCTCTCTGTAGGAAACCTTGACCGCCCTGGTCGTCCTCCATGACGCAGAAGCCTGGATGGATGCATGACGTGGTCTTGGTTGAACCTGAGTATGATTTGTGGTCTTGGCTGCATTGATGGATACTCTTTGGGTTCGCCTTAACAAGCGTCTATGGCTTTAATTCTTAGGGTGGGTTAAGTAAGAGTGGCTGGTTGTCAACCACACTTCGACCGTCCTTTTGCTCATTGTGCTGCCGCGCCGATAGTTCCTTTATCGTCCTTAAGACCTCTGTGAACCAGTTATGTAACAATTGAGGGTTCCATGCGCACGTCGCTCAGTACACCGAAGTTGCCAAAGGAGTAGGTCTTTCTTCCTTTTACAAGGCCTTCACATTCACAGGGGAGATCAGAAATGTTTCCACTTCCTTTTTCGTACTGTAACTCCTGCAGAAGTCATTGTAAAGGATGCCGAGACCAGAGGTAACCCTTTGCCTAAGCCGACGATTCAGAAGCTAGGGCTTGCTTTACTTAGAAGAGCAGTAAAGCCGTCTGACATTCTTTTATTTTTTTTCGCTTAATATGTGTATTTTCAAAGGTTAGGGAAAGATTGGAAGACCTTTCAAATTCGGAGATTAAAGACGTGGTACCACGCCTGACAAACTCATTGGCTGCGCAATTCGCCTGAACCAAGCAACAACTCAGACCAGGTGGCTTTTGAAGTACTTAGCAATTTCCTTTAAAGATAGGCCACGATTGAGAAAGTTGTATGGATGGAAGTTGCGGCCTTCATGTATTTGATTGCAGCCCGACTATGTACAATCGTGCATATTCCTTTTGGATATAAATTTATTTCTCAACCATGACAGTGACTCTTTGGTTGCAAAAATCTGCACCGGAGAGTCCGCCTACAGTTGATGAGGAGACGGAGGTTAAGGTCTCTGAAGTAGACGCCTGCTCCCACCATATCGTAAAGACACATACATATATATATATAAATACATATATATATATATATAAATATATATATATAAATATACAGTCTTCCAATGATGTAGGTGCAGAGTCCCAGTCCAAAGTTTCTGCAATACTTGTTCAGAAGTTGTTCTCAAAGATGAGTTGGGAGACTACTTTAGATCATGTTCGCCCGGGTGAGATTTTGAGTCCGAGCTGATGGGACAATACAACAGAGAATGACCTCGCCTGAGATCGGCCCTGTCTGAAAAGCAGTGTGCAGCAACTTTCAAGCCAAAAGGGTACCTCTCCCTTCAAAGCACGTTCG
Organism: Eristalinus sepulchralis; assembly: GCA_944738645.1. Classification (NCBI taxonomy): domain Eukaryota; kingdom Metazoa; phylum Arthropoda; class Insecta; order Diptera; family Syrphidae; genus Eristalinus; species Eristalinus sepulchralis. The sequence goes on along the minus strand of OX122885.1, from coordinate 12,970,471 downwards.
TCGTGTAAAATCCACTCTTTTGCCTGTTCCTTGGGCTCCGATTTGTAACAGTGAATCTATGTCTTGTCGGCGGTCACGAAACGACGCAGAAACTCCTGCACTTAAACAGCGCCGAAACTTTGCTGTCAAGTGACCTCACCATTGCGCTTATTGTCCGGTGTGAGCAAACGCGGCACCCGTCATGAGACACCTTTTTGCTGTAGGGTATGATCTGCGATGTCTATTGTGATGCCCACTGTCACAACCATAACGTGCAGACCAAATCGGAGATCTGTCGACATTAGATCAAGGAGTTTAGTCCGTTAAAGCCGCTTTCGGGGCACCTTGACGTGGCTCAACAAACCGACGTGCGCCCGCATTGAATGTCAATGGGCGCCATTTAAAGAAAAAAGTCACCGTGCTTCCCAAAAACCGAAAATCAAAACGGCAACTCGTTTCCAAGTTTCTAAAATCCCCGGAGACAGCTCCACCAGAACGAGCCCCATTCGGTTCAACATTCGGACGTCCACGAAGTTGTCCTACACGAGACTTGAAATATTGAGCCCTACGAACGGTGAGGAGCTTATCGAAACGTCCTTGTATTTTTGAAACTACAGGAGGTGGTTCGAGCACAGCCACTGGTATCACGCAGATAACACGAGTAATGTTGCCTCCCAAAGTGTCGATCGTAGGTGACTTATTCCTGAAGACCTAAGACTTTTCATATCCACAGAGGAAATAGTTCAAAGTTGGATCTAGGCGGCATAGAAGAAGTTGAAATTGGTAAGTGTTTACTCAACAAGTCCTTTGTTTTTTTATAGTTGACGTGCGCTAAAGGGGTTGTGACTATCCTTAAGTTACCGGATTTAAGGCACAGCCCTCGCTGAAGGTATAGAGGAAGAGAGGGAGAGGAGGTAGCGGTGCACATTGGTTTTAAATGTCTGTGGTTTGTAATGAGAGGGAAATATTGAGCTGGGAAGAGCATTCCATATTCGTGTGGTGCGGCTAAAGAACGAGTCTCTAAACTTTACTCTACGTCCGAAGGTGGGCTTAAGGGTGAACTGATGAGTATTCCTAGCGAGGGGTGTATTGCGGGTGAATTTCCTCCTCTCTCCATATGACTCGTAGCGCCGTCTTGTTGAAATCAGAAAACCAGGAGGCACTTATTCAGTCAACATGGACAAGTTGCCCAGAACGTTCATCGCGGTCTTCGCTCACACTTTCAGCTAGAGCTCTCAAAGCCTTTTCGTTGAGTGCCAGATGTGGTCTAACCGGTGGAGTATCATTTACTAATGTGGACTGAGATTCAAATTTGTGGAGTTGGAAAAATTGCTTTGCTAAGTCGATTCTTCGAGCCATAATTTCCTCGAAACGAATGGAAAACATTGTTCAGAACTCTAATATTCGCAACACAGCTGAAGAATTTGGAGAGGCTGTTGTAGTGTGAGTCCTTTCGTGATGACCTGCCAGACAATGCTGAACAAAACTAGGAAAACAGTTTGATAGCAGTCACGCGTGATCTGTCAGGAAAAGCCTATTCAAAATTAAACCACATGATGAATCACATGATAGTTTCATAAAGCATACCTAAAGGCAAAGGCATTGAAGAATAGGTCCTGGCCATCATCATTCAATTTGCAGATGATCGAGGAGTTTAATAAAAAATCAAATTTTCTGCATGCCACAGAAGCAGCCGCTTGTAAGATGTCCTTCGTGCAGCTTAGGCTGTGAAAGAATTGCACTCTCCGCGTCTTATAGGCAAAACCATTTAAAGCTACAAACACAGCTCTCGACAGCTTATATCTACAAGTCTCGATGTGTGGAGGTTGTGTCCTGAAATGAATCGGTAATGATTTAATCGTGTCTAATCCGCAATAACAGAGCAATGTATCTCTATTGAGCTACGACATACAAGGCTTATAACACATGTGCATACCTAAAGGGGGGACCCATCTCTCATGCAATCGCCGGAAGCCGTCATTTCAACAAAACCAATAGGCTTTGATTATACAAAACATTTCTGATCGAAGCATAATTTGATGGGGAAAGGATGAATCGAATTGGTGTCGTCCAATGTATGCATCAGCCAGTAGTCAATCAACTTGTCACAACTCACAAACAACAACAAATGCTCATTAAGTGTGACTGCAGCACAAAAGATTGTCCATGTCCACAGCATAAATTAAAGAAAAACAACGAATCAACTGTGTTTGGCAACAACAACACTCCAGCTCGTAAATGCAGTGCAGCCAAATAATAACAGAAAACTGCCACTTGTTGTGAACGGAAAGACGCTGGTGATGACGATAGAGACTCGACTATTTGGGTGCTTGGGAGCAGCTCTCTTTCCATTCGCAGGCAGACAAATAGACTCATTATTTCTCCGAAATGTATTTTGTGCGAATAAAAAATTCATAAGCCTGTTTTATGGCAGGTCAAGGCTTAATTTTCTTCGTATGCCATGTAGTCACGGCTGCATTCAGTGGCATTGACTGTCAAAACAATTTTCTCTGAAAAATTAACATTAGCTTGTTGACAGTTTCAAAGCGGGGGCAAGGACAAATGGGTAAATTTGTTATGCAAGTTTTTAAGAATGCTTTAAAGGCTTGTGGGCAATGCAAATATTCGAAATTTCTAAGCTACTTGTTTGTCCGTCAGAAGTAGGTCTCGCTACGAGACGAATTTTGTACGTTTCAGGGCGAGCAACTAATCGTGTGTGTTCCTTTATGAGTAGAAGGGACTTACAGTTTTTTGCAGACTCCGAACATCGAGATTTGAGAAGCTTTTCAATGACTCTTTGAGTGTTGACAGCAATTGGAAAAACGTGGTGCCGTGAAAAATGTCAGATGTTCAGTCCGGGAATCGAATGTGCCACCTTCGGCTTGTGGGTCGACGAACTAAGCCACTAAGCCGGGCGACCACAAGAGAAATATCATACCGGCAACAAATAATCGAAAACTGTCTCTCTCCTTTATTTCATGAGTATTTGTAAGAGATGCCACAGCTATTGAGTTCAGAACAGCCTTTCCTACCGAGCACAAGATGTAGATCTTTGAAGCTATTTAAAAATCGAGCCAGCTTTGCCAATTTTACAAAAAAAAAAAATGTTCACATTCCATCACTGATCATCACAAAGAGCCCGACTTACAGGCGTTCTGGGTACAAGCATATATTCGAATTTGTGCACGTTAAGCAAATCATCCACAAACCTGCCGAGCCACAAACTTGTCCAGCGTACACTGAGGCCATTAAAACAAATAACATATTTTAAAAATTCCACAAACTATCATTTGACGTTTCTAGTATTATTTTTGAGAAGATCTTGCGACACTCACAGGGCAACACTAGGGATAAGGCCTATTTAAAGCGGATAAGAATATTAGGCTCATTGAGGAAGATTCTGTTGCGATCAGAAATCCAAGATTCAACGGCGAACTAGCTGCATGCCGGCTCTGCACATACAATGCTCTGGATCGATGGGCAACTTTACTTCAGCTCAAAGAGGCCTCAAATTCATGCCAGTTGAAATTCGAAATAGATTGAGTCCTCTTTAGATAGGGCAGTGTGGAATGACCGAGATAGACTTGAAAGCTCTAGCTGAAGCATCATGTCAACTGGGGCCCAGTTCTACTCGACGTCTTCACAATATATTCAGCGCGTATATTGACCACCTGGTCATAGAGCATTGTAGACCGAATTTCTCTTAAGTTTCATCAAAAAACTCTTCTTCCATAGGAGGGGAACATCCATGGCCCAACATCCTGCCTTGAAGACAGGATCAGTATGTTTTGCGACCTATTTCCTTGAATGATGATAGCAGGCTTATTCATACTTACTTACTTATCAGGCCGGCCACTCATGAAGGGTCAGAGCCTGGGTAATTGCTGCGTTCCATCGCTGACGGTCCTGGGCACACTGCTTCCAGTCATCAAGGCCAAGCTGTCTTACGTCCGCGATGACTTGGTCTCTATACCGGAGGTTCGGTCGTCCTCTTCTTCTCGCTCAGATTCGAAGACCCTGGTGCAGCTCGTGGACTTCGCGGTTATGTCTTCTCGTCCATTCACCTTCCTCGCAGACGGGACCATATATCCCACGTAGAATTTTTCTTTCGAAGGCACCAAGAATCAGCTCTGCAGACTTGCTTATCGCCCAGCTTTCAGCTCCTCCTCCGCCTTATTCATACGGAGGTGAATTCAGCAAATGAAGCGACAACCTTCATCAAAGAACTCTTCTTCCTAAACGAAATTCAATGGTACCCATGGCATGGTTTAAAGGGAAAGAAGTTTCGTTGGTTTTTCAATTGTACTTTTAAATTTCAATGCGAACCACAACATTAGACAAACACCGACGGACCAATCCAAAAGCAACTGAAAACCAAGTAGGCCCTCGATGGGCCTGGGATGTGGAGAGCGAAAATTTCTTCCAAACATCTGAATGTACTGTGTGTTACTTAGACTTCTTTGAGGAGGCATCAAAAACTGAGGAGGCATTAGAAACCGGCCTGCACCATCTCTGCAAGCGTTGTTTCTTTCCTCCTACAAAAGAACGGTCTGCCTATCTTTCCTCTCAAATTTCAAGAGCTGACAAATTGGCTAAAAACTGTAGTACAATATTCCTCAATAAAAATGCTTACAGACAGATATTAGGACAGGCATATAAGACATTGCCATATTATTTGTAGACACAATCAGTCTTAGGGATGGCTGTCGTCCTGCGAAGGGCTTCCTTAACAAATAAACAAAACTAGGTTGGATGGCGATACGCAAATGAAGAAGGCCTTGAATTTTCAGAAACTACACGTGTTGTGAGTGATATTCTTCTCTCAAGAGTACGGGAGACCTGCACTTGTTCCAGACTCAAAAAGCGAACATTGTCCATGCCCTTTGCATGCCTACCTGAGGCAACGAATGCGCAAACGACTGTCGCTCTGAACCGCCTTCTTCAAAACCCATCAATACAAACAGGGCCGAAGACTGAACGCAGAACTTTCCTCTCGAAAAACCCAAGATGAGCTCCTCATCATCTGCTCTTGAAATTGTTCAAGCTTCTGTGTCATAGAGCAGAACAAGGATGATCAAGCTGTTCCATATCATAAGTTTGTTCCTTTGACAGAGGACTCAATTACCTCGTTGGCCCAAAGAAACAGCAGCTTGGCAAGAGTTATTTTGGGTTTAGTGGCGATACTGATGTTGTCTGTACTGCGTACTTCTAAACCGAGGTAGAGGAAGTCTTTCACTACCTCGAGGATAAAACTTGTAATGGTGATGCTCTGGCTCAGTCGTCGATGTTTTGCGTCCTTTCTCGATGACAGGACGCACTTAATTTTGCAGTAGTTCAACGTTTAACCCATTTTGGGGGCCTCCGTTTTAATGTTAGCCAACGCTTCACTGACGGTTCGCTGTGTTCAACCAATCACAAACTTTCCCATAATCTTTTAAGTATGACAGTGGATTGTGCGAATCTTGCAGATTTTTGGAAGATAGTGCCTCATGTGTTCGCGAGTGAGGTCTGCATGACCTTCTCAGGAATGATATTGAAAAGATCACATGGCAGCGAGAAGCCCTGTCTGAAACCTTTTTTTTTTTGCCTTAGTGAGTTCTGAGTAGCGAGAATTCTCAATCGTTACCCTGCACAGCCTGACGAGTTCGGCGAGAGTTTCAAAACTAGACGTAGTACTGTATAGGTCGTCTCCAGACGCGCCGTCATATTCGGCCTTAAGGAAGACCTGAGTGTTGATTTGCATCCCTTGCGGGTTTTTCAAGATCTTCCGTACTGTGAAGATTTGCTCAATGATGGACTTCCCCGGCCTGACACCGTACTGATAAAGAGCTTCCAGGTTATTGACGGATGGTTTTAGACGCTCACTAGAAACGACAAAAAAGATTTTATATGTGATGCTGTGGAGACTTATCCCACAGTTGAAGAGTCTTCCTTTTTAATGGATCGGGCAAACAATACTTTGAGTGTTGAAAGAGGTGGTGCCATGGAAACTCGGGAGACGTTCAAGTCAAGGAATCAATCCCAAAACGCACAGCCACTACGTTATGACGGCCACGACTCACTTAAAACTCCGAAATTATTATGTATAAAAATACTCTTCTCTGCTACTACTGAATCTGGACATTCCACATCTACCATTCGCATGTCAGGCCTTAGGAGGAAGTAGACAGTAACTTTCGGCCAGTTCAATGGAGTCCAGTCTTTCAAATCTGGTCTTTTTTGGCCGAAGAATAGAAAATTTGTACATATGCACTCCATACCTCGATCTCGATTTAGTGAATGAGAAATGCATTCAAGGACTCATCGGTCATTTTTCCTATTTTTCAAAATTGTGACTAAATTTGTATAGGGGCAACCCTGCAAGTCCTGTGCCGCGTATTAGGAAAGCCTGAGATCTTCGCGGCAGCTGGAGACTAGTTTAAATTTGATCTGTGTTGTGTATGTTGCCCTCACAGCCACTTGACTGTCAATCAAAGCTTAAACAAGTGGCATTACCATTTGGTCGCTTCCTTGGCTGCAGGTAGCCCGATTGCGATGAGCCAGTTGCAGCGGAGACTATGCCTTAGCCTCACATTTAACACATCAGGGAACCACACTTCAAATTTTCAATGAAAGGGGTGGAATGCCTTGCATTAGGCGAACCTTCTCTTTATTTCCAACATCTCCAGAACTGCCCCACTGTGGGCAGGCACTCCACGCCAGTTCGTCTGAGCAGTACTACCCCGAAGACCACGCCTTTGTGCCAAAATCAGAGGTGGTCTCACTTGACCGACATCGAACTCGAATACGAGGTCGTCCTTATATTTCAGACAAATCGAAAAGAACCGTTTTTTGACGCAAAATCAACTGCACACATACATAACGCAAATATCGACCTTGACAGCAGCAGACCTGGAAAGCCAACCTAGCGTGCATGTAATGCGTCCGCTCAGCCACCGCATGCATACGAACGGAGCTTATAAAAATGAATTTCAAGTCTTAAGGACATTGGCATTATGTTGATTTAAGTATATATCCGTGTTGGTTAATTTTTAATTTCTTTCTTTCTTTTTCCTGCTGCACCTCTCCCTCTTTCTCCACTCGTTTCTAACGTGCACCACCGGTACCTACTCGTATGCTATACGCTTACGCTCTTAAGCACTTATGTACACATGCACAGCTTAAGTATCATTCACCTGCTGAAACGATTGCATGCACACCGCTGTGTGCATGGGGAGCATCGTATTTTTATATCTCCTCCACGGTACACGTATACCCGATAAAATATAGAAAAGAAAGAAGAACAGAGAACTGGGGGAAAAAAGAAGAAACACAGAACGAACGAACGGACGAACGGTGGAAGAGAGGAACACCTTTAGGGGATGATGATGGCACAACCTGCAGCCGAGGGCTGCCACACACCGTCCTAAACCACTTGTCAGTACGTTTTCGTTCCTCGTCCGTCGCAGAGTCCGCCTCGTCGCATGTGTGCGACACACAATGGAAAGAGAAATATTTATACGCGCGCCGGACGGTAAATAAATTCGAGCTCACTATTGAAACTCTCATTTAAAATGTGTGCGAAAAGTTGTCATCGAGTGACTAGCAAATAGAAATAAATTACTTTCCTTCAGCGCTCAAGGTATTGCGAGTAACTCACGTCGTCCCCGCGGAGGATCCACTGCCGGTGCCAAAGGTGTGAAATTTGTGCTGGTGTTGATTGAATTTATCGGGTGCTCATCAGTAATTGTGCGACGCGACGCGAAAAAATACATAAATCATGTGAATGCTGCGATTCGCAGACTCGTCTCGATTTCGATTTGATGTAAGTGATTCCGAATCGGCAGTTGTACAAGTGTGAGCGGATCTGTGTCCACGGTAATGATTCAGATTTCAGGTGGCGGTGGTGTGCCCCCGTTGCCAATTTCGTGCGGAGTGATTGGATTGGATTTTCATATTCTATTACCAATTTCCTGTGGAAATGTCTCAAATTGGAAAAAAATATGAATGTCGTGTGGATGCAGTGAGTAATTGAATAGTTAGCGAGGGGAATCATATTTCAACTTGTTTGGAATTTGTGTCTGTAAACAAAAGTGGTTGCTTTCAATTGAAGTTTCTTTTTCGGTTGCTTTTCGTTGTCTGGTATGAATGAAAGTGATATTTTGATTAAGAGAAGGATTTTCTAAATTTCTTTGATTTTGATGATTCGTTGTGTTTTTATGATTGGTGTCCAATTGCCAACTTGTGTGCTTGTTTCAGGGATTTTCGAACTACTTTCACTTTATGATCTAAAAGGCGACCACAAGCTAAAAAGTGACAAAAAAAATCAGTCGATTAAGGCCTTCTGCAGTTCTGTTCCCTTATCTGTATACGACGACACGAAAGTGCCCAAAGCTACAATCATTGCTTTTGTATGCAAAAATAAGACGTTCTGCGTCAAACATTTGTAATTTAGTGGTGTGTTGCTGGTTACAGTCACTGAGTACCTTATGTGAGTGCAACAATTCACGAGAAACTCTTAAATATTTTTATTCATCGAAAGCAGTCATCGTGCTATCATTGTTCTCAAGCAGATAGTGAGACTTAAGGGAATTGTGAGATGATTATGTCGCAGGAGATAGACTGAATCCCGGAATGACGACAGTTCTAAAATGTTCCAAATGCCCAAAGGCACAATTTACAATATGCCCGAATTTTCCAAATGTTCAACACCAGCTCAGGCAAAAAAAAATGCCCAAACTTTCGAAATCTCAAAGTTTCCAAAAGCAAAAATGCAGAATTGACCAAAATTTTGAAAAGTTTCAAGTTCAGATAAGCAAAAAAAAAAAATGCTCATAACTTTGAAATGTCCAAGATGCAGAAACACACAAGTTACAAAATTTTCCAAATTCCGATGTGTTCGCAGTCATCCAAAGGCAAATATTGCGTAATGCTAGAATTTTCGAAATGTCCAAAATTCCCAAAGGCAAAAATCAAGAAATCCCAAACACTCCGAATCGCCTAAAATCTTTAAGACTTACAATGGCTCGTTAAATTAATGCAGTTGATAAGTTGTCATTATCCAAATTTAGAACATTATCCAAATCCAAGAACAAACTCAAGTAGGGGCGTTGCAAGAAGGCTGGATGCCCCCCAAAAGTTTTTTGCTGAATGTGCTGTTCTTTGGACTTTGGCTTTTCAGGATTTTGGACGTTTAAGGCTTTTCCTTTTTTTTCCTTGAGGGTTTTGGATATTTCGAGATTTTGAAATTTTGACAGGATTTTCGAAAAAAACATTTTTTCACAAAAATATGATGAACAAGACTGATAGAATCCAAAAGTCCAATCATCCAAACTGACCAAAAATACGAAAAATTAAAGTTCAAATATCAACCCGTTCAGAAAAGAACTTTAAAAACCCCTACTAAACGTTACTCTTGAATTTTGACAATTTTCTAATTTGAACAATGAAAACATCCAGAAATGCACGTACATGCCTCCATAAATCCGCAGAAGAACAAAAAGATTGGAAGCTTAGATCAAACTGAAAGGCAGTACAGTCCACAAAGCTTCAAACCGCACCTTCTTTAGCAACCACATACTTGCGGTATAAAAGGGGTTCTGCAGTTTTTCAACAACTTTTTAATGCGAAATTTGTAAAGCCTTTTATGCACAAATAGGAATCTTTGATTATTGTCAGGGAACGGAGTGCCCACGTGGGAACAAGGTCTAGCTTCCTGAGCAACTACTGTGTTTGCTGCACAAGTAGAGGGAAGCAGTAGTTTTTTGCCTTACTCCTAACGGTGAGATTTAAGAATCTTTTCATAGGCAATATGCACTCTTTGAGTGTTGTCCTGGAACCTGGGATTTTTTGCAAATGACTCAACGTACTTACATACTATGCCCCGGCGGTTACTGGAAACTTGCTCGATCTAAGATTTTGAACCTTACACCGACCCTGTGAAGTTTTGAAATGTTTTTTCAGGCCCTTACTTTCGAGATTTTGGCTTTGTTTTTTGAGCTATTCGGGAATTTGCTATTTTTGAATTAAAGATTTCAGAAAATTGCCCGAAATTTGAATAAAATGAGAAGACGTTCATTATGTAAACTTCGTATCCTTCAGTTGACTGGAAATGATTCTCACGGTCATAAAATTCATTGAAGTGTCCATGATTTCCATCATGGCATCCATTCTGTGGGATCTAATGTCAGCCAAGACTCTCATTTTTGACGCTATACGGTGGACGTTCAAGGAAACTCCACTCTGTCTCCTGGGTTATGCTTGTTCTGAGCTAAATGGCATATTGGATGGCTTAAATTCTAACGACGTTTAGTAAGGATGCTAGCCTGGTTTAGTTCTCTAGATCTGTTGTGGTGGAAGACGGCCATAGCGCGTGTTATATCAAGACATGCGACTCTTTGCACTTCTGTGCCCTTGCTTGTCGTCGTCTCTTCTACAAAAATGGCAGTCTCTAACAAAATGACTGCATACATGATTATGTATGATATTGCCACGTTAAGTGAAATCATTGACCTCAAGTCCTGCTGTCTGCTTGTCCACAGAGCTTCAAAGGTGCTCTCTTCGAAAGCCGTGCCCGTTAAGAAATAGTCCAAGATGCTTGATGCTTCCGACATAGACAATTGTTGAGCACTAATAACCCATTTACGTAAAACATACAGTATGGACCACATTATAAGAAACATTGTTTTCTAAGGGCCTTAGGTCCTTTTCTCCCCAAACCCACTTCGCCGACATCCTATCCGTAGATCCGAGCAAACTAATATCGATTCTAATTATAGTCCACAATGTTAATTGACTTTTCTCTTACCATTTCCACATATTTTCCACTGTGAAGCAATTCATGTCCAGGATATCAAAGTCTCCTAAGTGTCATCAAACATTCTTTATGACAGTTACCACTCCCAGGGGTTGTGCGGTGGAACTGTTGGCAACAACGTGATAGCATTTAATGTCATTCATTGTGTATCATTAGATGTGGTAAAATTGTGTAATGTGACCTCCCCCGTGGTGGCGACGCGTCGATTCCCACACCGAAGGTTCCAGGCTCGTTTCCTGCACTCATTTCACAGCACCTTATCTGTCGATTGGCTGACAATGCTCACAGAGTACAATTGTCTTTGAGAAGCTTCTTAAATCTCGCCGTTTGAAACCGGCAATAAACTGCAGGTCCCCTCCACTCGTGTGAGAACAATAGCACGCGCAATACTAGTACTTAGTGAAGAGACTAGGCCCTTGTCCCGTGTGGATCCAATTCACTATATATTAACATGAGCTCGCATCGAATCTCGAGCAAGACGCAAGTGGTTCAGAACTCCTTTATAGAGCATCACAAGTGTTCATTTCCACCCCCTCACCGAAAGAATACATTTATCAGTGTATTTCAAAATGAAGAACCATTCCGTGGTCAGTGGACAGCACAGAAAATAAGTCACCGTTGCGATAGAGAACATAACTAGACCGACATTGCCGACTTGACGTTATTCAACGTACAAGTGTTTATACACTCTCGGAACGGATGACCGACTCCGGTACATGCCAAGCAGTGTACTCCCAAGAAGCGATTTTTCACAAAACCTCAATGAGGAGGGGGGGGTCTCAAACAAAAGAAACCGTAAAGTTATTTAAATTCCACTGAACGGATCTTGTTCCTTTTGCGCAATGTTTCCCATTCGGTACACGGGCTTAGTGGCATCAGAACGACACTAATGGGTGTTCCCTGGTCTAGGGCAGCCACCACCTCTGCCGGGCTACCTATTGTTCTACGTACTCGGTGGCAGGCAGAAAATAAATTAATAGGAAGCATTTTTGCATGTTATGCTATTCTGCTCTCAAATGAAACGGGAATGGCTCTTCTGGTTCCGTTGTACATTTCGGTGGTAATTCTGAAGTCTTCCTTCCCGCATTCATCCCCGTTGAGATGCATCCCGACTAGGTTAAGACTCCTACCGAAAATTATTTAACCCTCTGCATCGTCAGAGGGTGTGATAGTCACTCCCCCCTCCCTCCCCCAGACAACACGTCTGACACAAGTCAGTAATCAAACCCAGTGACATTCCTCGGCAGTAAAGACAACATGTTGACAGTGGATTATTTCGATTTCGCTTCTAATGGCGTCCTTCGTTAAAAACATTCCCCACGAAATTGCCGAAGAATGACCATTAACAGGACCTCAGCAAAACGTTAACCGGGATCCTGGTGAACGAACGGAAAAAAAAGTTTCGACACGACGTCTGTCTCAGACGTGTGGGTCGCGCACAATAAATTGAACAGTAAATCATCTGCAATGCCATCGTGTCGCATGGCTTGGGACGGGGAAAAGTTGGACAATTCATTTTTCTCTAATCGCAATGATGGCTTACTGCGGACATTGTTTTATTCAATTAGCGTACGTTGTGTGTTCATTTATTAAACTTAGATTATGTCTGGAATGTGGTGGGGCGCTGCTTTTTTCCTTTGTATCCTCCAGATGAGACGTAATCTGTGCGATTTGTAACGTTCTTGAATGTGAGTAATGGTAAAAGGACTGAGTTAGATGAAAGTTCTCAAGCGATTCGATTGAATTTTGTGAAGCGGATGGTGACTGAAAGCGTTTCCTTGACTGGGTCAAGTGAATCATTTGCATATCTGTGAATGACACTGTCTCTTGAATGTGGTATCGAGGTGAAAGACGATCACAGTTTGGAAAGAAGTGTCAGTTCATAGACGAATGAAGTGGAAGGTGGAGAACGGTAGAAGGTCTACGGAAGGTCATGTGACCCGCCATCGGAGCAAAGACTGTATATTTGTGAATTGGTGCCTTTGCGTCTGTCTGTTGATGTGTACCTTTGACTGACTTGAACTGCAAACTGTTCATCACAATGAGCTCAACTTTTGATACATGACAGATCATTTTATTTTACACAAGCCATTCAAACAATTTGCGTCTCAGCTCTGTGAATTTTTATCCACGACTGAATTCAGACTTGATAGTGTGAGTGATTTATATTTGACTGGAAAACCCTAAGTAGCAATCGGAAGAGCCCTTCACTTCGTCAACGTAAATAAATTCAGTGTGTCTGGAACCATAGCTCTTTACCGTGATACTGGCAGCATTGCAAAACGTCATGGAGGTGGTCATAGGAAATCCGCAATATCGGCAGAAATGGTTCGGATAGTGAAGACTCGAATTGAGCGAAATTGGTGTCAAAGTGAAAGAAAAATAGCTGGTGAGTCTATATCTTTGAAATGGATGTAACTGTACTATAAATGGTCTTGGGGTTAGGCCATAGAAGTGCCAAAAAGCTCACTATCTTACAACGCAACAGGAAGAAGTCAGAGTCGAAAGAGCAAAGGAGTTACTACGCTTGCGTGGAAGTGATGAGTTGACGAATCTGTTTTTTTTTTCGATGAGTCGCCATTCATTGTCGAACAATTTTGCAACAAACTGAATGACAGAGTTTACTCGCCAGAAAGGTCTTTCGAAGATATGCACCTTCTGGGGGCAACCAGAAAGCAATCAGCAACGATGGTGATGGTTTTGGCCGCCAGAGTCGCCGATGGTTTAGTCCCCCTTCTGTTTTTGGACTGTGGAATCAAAATTAATGCGACCATATGTTGTGGAGCTGTCTTAGAGACAGTTTTGAAGCCTTGGGCAAAGAAACACATCGGTTGGAAACCGTGAGCATTTTTACAAGGCCTTGCATAGTCTCACAGAGGTTACAAAACAATGTTCTACACTTCATTTCTTCGACAGAATGAATTGCAAATTCTGCGGATGCAAGTCCTTTGGATATCTCTGTCTGGGGTATTTTGAGGGCGAAGGTTGGTGCTAAAATATACCAAAGTTTAGAAAAGCTTAAACCACCACTTGGCAAAAAATGGCTTAAAATAGCTAAGAGCTAAGATTGATGCCATTCACCCTGTACACTGACAGCGAACCAGCGTTGCCCTGTACTGTACTCGTACTCTTGCCAATCTTAATTCATTTTTGCGTACTTGTAGTTACAATTAAATTCCATGTCCAAAGTTCAGTCTCTAAGTCCAAAGTCTGAATTTCAAACCAAGTTCTTAACTAAAATTTGAACTGCTTTTCAAGTTGTTCTCCAACTTCTTCCTAAAATCCCGTTCCCAATTGCCTCGTTCTACTCCTTGCCTAAGCCCAAGTCCCCTTAGAGTCACTATCCATATGCTGTTTTAAAGCATTTTCCAAGTACGTGTGAAAGTTCTTCTCCAAATCATTGTTCAAGTCCGTGACTGCATTCCAGTGATTGCCCAATTCACTGTGCAAGCCCTTGCTCAAGGTTCCATCTATGCCATGGTGCAAATACTTGTACAAGTAATTATCGAAGTACTTTTCCCAATCCTTATTCTCAATCCTCTTACCCCTACAATAATGTCTCTCCCTCACTCTCTCATATTCCATGTACTTCCCCTAAAAGGCTTATCAATGTCATCATGAACGGAATAAAATTTCCTTCCAAGACCTGCCGCGACTTCTGTAGGCAAAGCGCATCGGAAATTGTCAGTTTTCCTTCATGCATAAGTCAGACTAAATGTGACCAGGGACGTCAATTGTGGTCGCCCTTTGGAGTTCGGACGTAATAGTTTCTTTCAGAACAAATGCCCATTTTGCCCAGAATAAGTATTAGTCCTTTTGATGCATCATTTGGAATGCAGTTCGCAATGTCCTTTGTTTTTCTGGTAACACGTCACGTGGATGCACGTAACATAGGAGGCCGAAGACCGAAGGAACTTATGAAAATCATCTTCTTTCGCGGTTCTACTCATCTTTGTGAGAACAAGTCGATACACGTTACTTTTGGTAAATATGCTGCTGCTTGAATATTAGCTTTATAGACCTCATCATAAAGCGCCGAAGTAATTTAACACCACAAGCACATTTTTGTTGCCAACTTTTCCGTTTCTGCAGTATGTGATTTGAATTTATATTATTTCTGACATTCCTGCCGAAAATGCAGCGAAATGTCTAAGTTTCAAGAAAAATGTTAATCCCTTTTGATCTGACTGCAATACACAAAGCATATATCTATCCAAGGTTTGTGCTCTCCCGGACTGTCATGCCCTGTGAAGCAGAAGAAGAATGTCCCTATATTTGAAATGAAAACTGGGAGCTTGCCGAACGCTTGCAAGTTCGTTTCACGCTTTCATTGAAGAAAGAAACAGCGAAATAAACTGCATAGCCAACATTGACTATAAATACTTTATTGGGCACCAATGTCTAATCAAAACCTAGAAATGTCCAATGGTGTCATAGGAGATAAAAAATTGTTAACCCACAGATCCCTTGACGAGGAGAGAGTCCATGTACTGTGTCCAAAACACTTTCGACACGCCACCCCTTGCCGGTGTATCCTTCAATTTTTCTGTTTCACTTTCAAAATCCTAGAATTCATTTCGACTTCTCCATTAGTTCAGATTGGCCAAATCTCTCTCTAGCAATGATGAGCGAAAGATCGCCTTCTGCTCGCTGACAGAAACTTCTTCGCTAATGGCACATTCTCCTTGGGAATAAATTAAGTCCCGTCCACAAAGGACTTCCCTGTGAAGAATTACAAAAAAACACCATCAACCACGTCTGACTACACATTTTAAATTCTCCCTTCTCTACTCGCCCCCACAAGCAACAAAAAGAGTGTATTTAGCATCGAACATTTATGAAACCAAAGCTACACACTCCCCTCCTAAACATCAATATTTAAATATGTCATAAAGCCGCTGCTTTAATATTCTTCAATTGCCCCTAAAGTAACTTAATTAATACTCAAATCCCCACCCCCTCCCACCACCACCCCACACATACAAAAAAAAAGAGTCTCAGCGCAGGACATCAAGGAAAATTCACCGTGTCGTCAACGAAGTAGCTACCAAGTAGGTAATCCAGGCCAATGAAACCTTTCAAGGGGAGGGCAACACAAAAAAAAAATGAAAGGAATTATAACTTCACCGACTTCAGTGGGCTACGTACGCGTGTACGTTTTCAAGGAAGCGCATAGCACGTTAATTCACCCTGGAAATAGGATACGAGAGCACATATCCCTCGAATGTAATTGATTTATGTATATCCGTTAGATTTACATCCTGTTCAATATAAATTTTTTATGATTTGAACGTGGTTTAGCAAGTGTACGAGGGAAGGACACTGTGAGATGTGCATGGCACACACGGAGGCGGGGGGGATGGAAGTCAATATTGGAAATAAACTCCAATCTTATTGCGCATTAAATCAAAAAATGGGATTTTATTGCGAATTACATTATGCAGATCGAAAATGTGAATGAATGTGTTATCCTTTCTCTGCTGTTTTGTGACAGAAGACGGAGCAAAGGATCGCCTCGTTTTTTGGCTGTTTCTGTATAATTGGAAGGAAGCCGATGCCAAGGGTAACGATCAAGAGGATGTTACCCTTGTTGGTTTAGGAGGGAGAAATGTGAGGTTTTCGAAATTGATTGAGTGCTTGCACTGCGAACATCCTTTAGGAGGGTGTCCTCGTCTGATGCTAAGCAACGACAATTTTGTTGCAAAACTTATGCAGCGACATGTTAGGGTTTGTGGTGAAGGAGTTTCTGAAAACTTTGAGACTGCTTCGAAAGGAGGAGCTGCACAGGGCCTCCGTACAAGGGAATTTTTGAAATTCGATAGTTGGCAACTGCCGTGTTTCGGCTTTTCGTCAAAATTTCGGACGAGAAACTGCTGTCAGTCAACGGAATTTATGACGAGCTGACTCACCCTGTACATCGTAGCAGAATGAATGACGATGCGCCAAGTCATTTTTGCCTTATTATGTGTGTAGGGTCAAGGGAATTAGGACTTAATCTTGTGGTTGCAAACGGAATGAAGCATAAAGCTTGGACTAACGTCTCCACTAAGTGGCTGTTTCGCGCTAGCTTTGCCAAAGGAGATTCCAAATGCCATGAAGTAAGGTTGCAGAGTGCAACAACAACTGAAGGAACCCTCCGGCTCTAGATGAACCTTCAATCTTGCTTCGCAATAAACTCAAGCTATGCAGATTTTAGATAGGATAGGTTAAGTATTTTTTTGTTATTGTGGCCGTGGCTCATTGAAAAGTGCGTCAATCGTCGCGCAGAAGTTTTAGGTTCGATTCCCGGACAGGACACCTGGCATTTTTTTACGGCACCACCTGTTTCGACTTGCTGACACTAACAGAGTACCCATTGTCCTGGAAAAGCTTCTCAAACCCCGCCGTTCGAAGTTGGCAAAAAACTGTATGTCCCTTCTATTCGTGAGTAGAGTAGTAACACTCACAACACGAGTAGTTGTTGCAGAAGCTAGTCCCTGGTTCCAGGCTTAGTTAAGGCGTGTAGTAGTGTACTTAGCTTACCACCTTGAGCAACCTTCCTTCATTTAAACACATTTCGCCTCTTCTTGTTGTCTTGTAACCGTCTTTCCTTTTCTGCCTCTTGTGGTATAGAAATGGGTCGGCTTAGTGATAGATTTAAAATTTGGATTAACGTGATTACCTGGATTGACGGCCTTATTCCACAGGATCCCAAAAGTTGTAGATAATGCAAGACTAGACGCCTTAGTTACCCATGTATCAAACTGAGTTCATTTTTGGGAGATAAACACTTCAACTTGGTGGGGAGCGATGGAACGGGTCGCAGCTCCCGGTTCAGGATGTAACTCCACACTGAGCCGAGAGGGTCCCTTAACCGCTTGGCCTGAGTCAGTAGGATAAATAATCTGCCTCAGACCAGTCAGCACTATACGCTTACCTTGGCTTTGCAGCCGATACTTGGTTTTTAACCACAGCTTCCACGATACTTCAACAATGGGACCTACCGCATTGTCCGACTGGAACAAGTTTCAAAGGCTCCTTACCTCCCGTTCTGGTCAGGCTGCTATTACTAGTCAAGGTCCTGGTAGCCGCCATCGCACCAGATGGCCTTTGGTTCCATCGGTGATTCCGTTCCGTGTTACAGGTGTGATTTGGAATCCAGTCACATCACATGTCAGTGACAGGAGCAATAACAATCATTTGTCCTCCTGATAATAGAGCTGAACAGTCGCAATGCGAGTGCAGGACGAATTAAATTTCTTCGCCTGCAACTTCAAGAAGAGTCGCTGTATGACAACCGCAGAGCTTTCCCTAAGTGACCCTACTTTAAGTTTTGCCTTTGTTAGGACTACGTCGAACGACGCTATTACCGACTTCGTTCTTTTCATGTTCACTGTTGCCCTAATTGCACTTGATATGGACACTTTTTGCCAACATCCCTTCATCGTTTATCATCCCCGCGGTTTCTGTATTTTTCCAAGCCAGTTTCCTCAAGTGCTTGCAGAATTTAGGGCCATCGACTCTTCCTCAGCATCTGCATTTGTCTGTCTGACTGTCAACAGGAGTGCCCACATCAGCGAGTGATACCTTTCATTTTTGAAGAGCTCTTTACTGAAACAAAGGAAGTTCGCTTTTTCTACACATCTTGACGACTTTGACAGGAGTGTCAAAATTAGACTATAACAAGCTTGGAGCTACTGATTTGAGATTGTGAAGAAGTCAAAATCTACAGTGCGGAGCCTAGACTTTTCGCAGCTACGTCTTAGTGACTGAAATGTGGTAGTGCTTCGCAATAAACATCCAAATTAATGCGCCAACTCGGTCTGTAGATCTTTGACACAGAGGTCCTTCTGTGTCAAAGATCATTATCATTTTCATTTTCATCATTTTCGTTGATCCGCATGTTTCACTAAAGGGGGAGCAATGCACGCGCGAGAGACTTCTAGGTCGCTCCTTCAACTCCACTCATCAGGATCTATCCGCAAGTGCTCCCAGGCGAGTTTATGGACTTGATCAAGCCATCTCGTCCCGGGTCTGCCGAGTGTTCGCCTACCCGATAGAATCGCATTTTCGGCACGTCTCGGAAGTCATGGTGAAGGAGTCATCCATACCAGTAGACCTTGCTGTTCAAAGAAGTTACCTACCGTTTGCGAGGAATGCTACAAAATTGTTTCTCTCTGCAAGCAACATTTTGTGAGTGAGTGAGAGAGGGATTTTTGTGTAGACTGAACAGTAATCCGGATCTCTCGAGGATTCCTCCTACTTTTATGATCAGCAGAGCCTATGATGTTGAAAGTTGCGTCTAATTGTCAGAATCTTGAAGTGAAGGTGTCAGAAATTAAGAAAACACACAGAGAACCAACTGAGCAGCATCCCGAAGTAAACCCCTTTCCGCGAAAGTTATAAGCTCTGGGACGCCTTATCAACCCCACCCACTGGAGAGGGGAAAGCTGATTACATCACCTCCTTGAATGCAAAACAAGTCAACGCACGGAATTTTCAGAAACTTCCTACCAGTCCCAGCGAACACCACCCCGCCGAGTGGGCGGAGGGGAGAAAAAAACCACACTCATCCCACACGCGGTTAACCAAATGGGAATAGATGTACACAAGTGGATACGAGAAGTACGTGCAAATGTGCACATGTGTGTGGTGTGAGTATGTAGGTTACTTGAAGCGCTTACCAGAAACGCAAACTAATGCGTCAAAAACCTTTTGAAACACCCAACCCGCCCCCCCCCTCCCGTGAGGGCTTAAGGCGAACGAGCGCGCATGCATTAGAATTCAAGATGGATAATTGCGGCGACGGCAGAAGGCCCCCAACTTACTCCATAATTCAGCGAAACTTCCTAATTATGCTGCGGCTATTTTTTCGCATTTACTTCCCGGAACTGAGCGAAATTGTTGAAGTACAACTACATGCAGAGATTGGCAACATTTACATTGGCTACAGAAGTTCTCAATTGTTTGCCTTTGTGTTCTACTTTGTGTTTTTTTTTTTTCTTTCCTTTTTTTCTATCACTCCGACTAAGAGGCTATTGTCTTGAATGCTTTGAGTTTGTGTCTGTGTGTGTGGGGGGGGGGGGTTAGGGAGATGGGGGGAGGCTGTTTAAGTTGAGGAAGTTGGACGAACTATAGATGCGTGGGAGAAGTTTTCATAAAGAATTCCACATATGGAACAATGATTCGGAAAATGAAACCGAAACAGTTTGGAAATACTTTCTTAAGCACATAAGTACACACATTTGTGTGGGTGTGTGTGTGTGGCTTGTATAGACTTGATACGTATCTATGGACTTATTTGTCGTAACCCACAATATTTGCTAAGAGATGTGAGCACTGAAACGAGCCAAAAAAAATTGAATTGAAAAAAAAAACGAAACTGTGTTATGAATACGGCACGGTGTGTGTGTTTGTGTAAAATGTATCCACACGACTTCAATCGGGGGGCGAATGTGCGAGAGAAGATAAGATTTGATGGGTAAACACATTTTGTAAGTTTTCTTTTTTTTTTTTGTTTTTGTAAGTGGAATTTACTTCTGCGGAGTTGGAGCTTAGAGGACTTTTGTCCTTGATCGTTATGGCTACTCGGCTGTGTCAACACTAAGGCTCGGTGCACACAAGTGAGTTTTTTTTTGGCTTAGTGCACTCAGGCGAGTTTCTTTTATAGAGCGCGAGTTGCGTTGCAGGAATGAACGTTTACATTGTGTTATAAGCAAAATGTCTCAGTGGTGTCTCGGTAAATTTTTGAGAAAAAAAGTATAGTATCTAAATTCTAAATTGTCGCACATCGTATGCAAATAATTAATCAGTACATAACTACGTCAATTTTCCTTCACCGCTAAATGTCTGTGCTGCCAATCAACTTCCGACTCCTTTCATTTTCTGGTCATTCAGTTATTTACCGTGATTTTCTAACCTCTTCGAGAAAATGACACTAAACAACTAACTGAGTGAACAGGTATTTGGTTTTAGCCACCTTGGCAATCTTGCTTAAGATGGCCCTATATACCGTTGTGGAACTGAGTCTCAACCAGCAAATATCTCCACAGAGCCCCCCCCGATCTACAGACAGCTGGGCATTCAGTTTCGCACGCATAGTTGCTTAGGGTTCCCTTTCTTTTCCTGAGTCGGGTTCTTTATTAACTGCGCCGTTCGTGGTAACAGAAAATTGGTTACCACGTGACCTAGCCAGAAATGAAATGTCAAAATGCGAGTGCAGGCGGATTCATTTTCTTCTACTTCTGGAACTTCTATAGGAGTTGCTGTAAGACAACCGCAGAGCTTCCCGTCAACTCTTTCTTTGCTTTATTTGAGCATTGGTGGCGTTGCATGAGATTATGGCAAAGATGGTGATCCAAATGTAGCCATGTACTGATACCAACCGACTTGGCACGCAATCAATGGAATTGTGAAGAAATTCTCAGAGAGTTGGAAGCGTTTCCAGCACCATTGTAATGTAAAGTGCGTCCCAAAATGATAGAGACATCGCAAAACTTGGAAGTACAGACAGTAAAACGACGACTAATAAAAATAAAAAACTCTTGTCTACTTTATCTAAAGGGTGATTTTTTAAAAGCTTTAGGAAAGTTTTTCAAAAAAAAAAAAAAATTCAGAAATATGGATGAAATCCTTATTTGAATCGATAGCACGCTCCATATAATTTAATGTTTGAAGATTGTTTCATGCAATTGTTGACCTTGACTGCCCCTCAAATGGTCTTTCCGCTTAGGTCAATTTTGGCATACTCTCTCCAACATTTCGGCCAGTATCTCACGAATAAAGGCTTCAATGTTGTCCTCCAATGCATCAATTGAAGCGGGCTTCTCTGTATAGACGTGACCTTTAAAAAAGCCCCACAAAAAATAGTCAAAAGGCATTAAATCGCACGATCTAGGCGTCCAATTGACTGGTCCCGAACGTGAAATAAAATGTTTACCGAACTTGCCTCTCAATAAGTCCATTGTGCGCGTGCGATGTGGCATGTGGCACCGTCTTGTTGAAATCACATGTCATGCAAGTCAAGCTCTTGAATTTTGGGCAAAAAAAGTTGGATATCTTCTCACGGTAGCACTCACCATTCAGAGTTACGTTACGATTCGCATCATCTTTGAAGAAGTGCGGTCCAATACCAGCCCATAAACCATACCAAACTGTGACTTTTTCTGGAAGCATTGGTAGCTCTTGCAATGCTTCTGGCTGATATTCACTCCAAAATCAACAATTCTGCTTATTTGCGTACCCATTGAGCCAAAAATGAGCCTGGTCGCTGAACACAATTTATCGGTACAAAAGTGGATCTTCAGCCAACTTTCCAAGAGCCCATTCACCAAACATTTTACGTTGCGGTAGGTCGTTCGGCTTCAATTCTTGCACCAGCTGTATTTCGAAAGGCATCACACCTAAATCCTTCCACAAAAATGTCCACGTTGTTGAGTAACAGAGGCCCAATTGCTGCGAACGGCGACGGATCGATAATTGATGGTCATCATTAACTCTGGCCGATACAGCAGCGATCGGTTCAATCAGTTAGCACTCTACGTAAGCGTGTTGGTGGCTTTATGTCCAACAATGTAAATTTGGTGAGGAATTCAGTCACAATAGCCCGAATAGCTGCTTCAGTAGGTCGATTAAACTGACCATAGAATGGAAGAAGCGCGCGATGAACTCTCTTAACAGAGATCGCATGGTTGTTAATAAAATTCAATAATTTGCAAGCGTTGTTCGCTTGTAAGACGATTCATGGTTAAATTGTAGACCAAACTGAAGATGTTTGACAGTGAAACAAAACACGAAACGTGCGTGAGCTGTTTAAGTCTGTGTTGCCAAAAAGATAATAGCTAAAAAATCACCTTCTATAAGGTTCTCCTCCAACATGTCTTGGTACTTCACTGCATTTATTCTGCTGGGAACAATTGATAAGCGGAAAGTTCCATACCAACTAAAGCCGACCCCCACCATTACACAACCTCCTCCAAGCTAATGTTTGGGGAACAAAATTTCTCCTTTTCTTAACTCCAGCCAGCAGTGTGCACATCAGTCTGGCCGGTCTAAATTTAACTTTTTTCGTCACTCCACACAAAATTTTTCCATTTTGCATCAAAAGCCATGTGTTTTCGTGCCCAGTCCAATCTTGCCATCTTATGTTGTGCAGTAGGAGGTGATTGCGACTTCATTCCTTTCGCGGCAGCTTACCGACGCCTTTACAAATCTGTGAACGGTGGATTTGGTGACTTCTATTCCAGGATATCCTGCAACACTTCGAATGCTCATAATAATAATAATTAATTGAGTGGCACTACTGTTCTCTCACAAGTAGAAGGGACCTACAGTTTTTTGCCGACTTCGAACGGCGAGATTTAAGAAGCTTTCCTAGACAATTGGTACTATTTGAGTGTTGTCAGCAGCTCGAAAGAGGTGGTGCAGTAAAAATGCGAGGTATCCCGTCCGGGAATCGAACCTAGACTTTCTGAGTGGCGGTCAACGCACTTTCCACTACGCCACGGTGACCACTTCAAGTGTCGACTTGCAAATATTTCCGTTCATACTGCTATGGAGTACGCATTGTAAAACATGTTGAAATTGTACCGTTAGAGGAAGGATACAGCTGCAGTCGTAGTATGGCTCTAACTTTATGGGACATTGCCTTTGTGTGTGTTTGCCCGAATTACAGCAAATTCTTCGATATGGTCGAATTTTTGAATGTACCGAATGTTTCTGAGTAATCTTCGAAATCCTGATTTTTTCCCCAATTACTTGTCTCGCATTTTAAAGACAGAACATTTTGAAGATGGCACCAGCATTTTGGGACGTAACTTATTGCATGGACTGTCGAAAGTTTCACTGCTAAAAGTGTTTCTGATGGTCAATTGAACACGTCGTACACATCGCTATAACATTCCTTTGAACTTGAAGCTGCACCCTTATAAACTCAACTTACACGACAATCGAAACGTGCTGACCATCCCCAACGCTGAAGGGAGTATCCTTCTTGGATTTCTTCCTTAGTGATGAGGCACATTTCACACTCCGTGGATATGTGATCAGAAAGTGACCGACTAGGTGTCGTAGCATCCAGGCAAAGTGACTCCTTGGGGGTGTTTTATTCTCGAAAGGTGTCATTGGATCATATTCCTTCTAAGATGCCAAGGGGCTGACGGTTACACTCGGTTCGGAGCAATACGGTCGAATTGCCAGCGATTAAGTCTTGAACGATATGTGGTTCCAACAAAACGTTGCCACAAACCACACAACCCGACCAATTACGGCGGGAGGTGAGAAGTTTCCTGGTCGCGTCTTGACGATGTCAATGGACCACTAAAATTATGTGATTTGACACCGCTAGTTATCTCTCTGTGGGTCTACCCGCATTTACACGAAAATTCGCAGATTTCAAGTGGCTTTTGCAACGAACATTACTCAAGCGACCGAAAAGTGAAAAAAAAACTGATGAAAAATTATCTACAAAAAAATGGTGTATTGCGAATCTTCCCAGGACGGCTGTTTAAAAGATTTGCTCCTCTTTATTAAATGGCAACGTTCAGTCTTTATAAGGGATTTAAATATTCATCAAAAATGCATCGCTGTGTGTGTTTTATTAAGTTTTCCTTTCGCAATCGAAAAATGAATGACCCAAAAATTTGCTGCAACTGCGCATTTTTCTCAGTGGCATTCAGAGCTTTATACAAATCACTGAAGACTTTAAAATTCACACCGATTTCCATCCCTCAGCAGAACTGTGACAATTTGACAGAATTAGTTTGCAGTTTATGCAATTGTAGGGTTCTCTCATTTACATTCTCACAAACGCCGCTTCTGGTCAAGCGAAAACACGTGTCGACCATAAGCCAGAAGTTATTCCCCACCCGTCACCCCATAATGACCAATACTTGTCCATCACCATCGAGGGACATTCGGTCGAGCGACGTTTTGAAGCGTTTTTTTTTTTTTTGTAAGTCCTTGAGTCCATTTACCTAACATTTCCATTTCTTTGTTTTGCAATCAATGGGAGTTGTTTTTCTTCGCTTCCCGTTTTCCCCCCTCATTCTTATCAAAAATTCAAATTTTGTTTACTTAAATTTCCATCAGACTTCTTCGCCTAGATATGCATTAAACTTCGCTGAGAGAAAAATTTTTGCAAACTTCGACCGTGTAATGTTCAGCTGCGAGCATTATGACTACACGTAAACATGAGCATGCTCCGAGATGGGCGTGTAGCAGAGAAAAAACAAGGCTTTTCCATCAAGTATGTGGAACTTATCCTCCCTTTCGTGTGAGAACAATAGCACGCACTGCACGAATGGATGTTGAAGAATTCAGACAAAGGCTCTTCATTAGCTTTAATGGCTGGGGCTTAGAATTGTGCATGGATTGAGGTGTGAAATGAGTCCATGGTGAAAATAACGGTGTGTTCATCTTCTTTTGACGAAAGTCATGTGTGAGAGAAGTGTACTTCACAATTGACAATTGCAATTTTGAGTGACAGTGGGTGAGTGAGTTGGGGGTGAACTTAACGGAGGACATAGCATTTTCTGATTCTTCTTCGATTTGTTCTTGGCGTTTTTAATTATCGGAATATGATGATGTGTACAAATGGCGATGAAGAAGTGGAGTATTGGGGACGACACAGTGTGGTAGTGGGTACAGACGTTTCCTCCTACACTGTAGGTTTCAGTTTATTTCACTTTCCATGACAGCACCTTTCTAAATGCGGGGCAATGCATTTTCCATTGTGCTTTTCTGAGTTGGTATTAAACTGTAGGTCCTCTTCCCTCATGAGATCATAATACTACGTACAATACAAGTGGTTGCAATACATGTGGATCACACTTGAAACAAATGGCAAGGGAAGCAAAAAACTAAGGGTCAGCCTACTTTTACAAAAAAACAGAAATGCCTCGATCATAGCCATAAGTGTCAGGTACTCATCAGCTTGGTTGGGCCTTTAAAAATTGTGTCGATTCCATTTACTAACGAAAAAATATCTCTGGTTGAATGTAAACATTCAGGGGCAGAGCTCAGATCAGGGAGGAAACTCGACTTTTGAGAATTGATTACCCTGATTAGCATCAACTGAGCTTAGTCTCCTCTTGTCTGTCTCTTTATAATTATTTGGGTTATCCCGGGTTCACGGGTAGCACTACAAGCAATCCAAATTCCATGAAACGATCTGAAAAATTTGTGAAAGCAAACAATTATTCAAATCACATGTTTCGAGGTCCTGATTTAGACTGACGGAGTTTCTAAAGAAAACTTAAACGTTGACCAAACTGTAAAACGACTTAAGTGAATTTGAATTTCCCGACTTTCATGACTGGGTTGATCAGATCCTCTGACAAACACTTTCGATTCGGCTCGAAAGCCCTGCGACTTCAAACTCCTGCTGCCTTTCCCAACTAGGAGGTTACTTCAAGCAGCCACCTAGCTTACGCAGGGTGGCAGTGAGGCAGTAAGGACTGTTGAGTAAGAGCTCAATGCAAGACCGTATTGTCGGCCAAAGATGACGGACATTTCTGATGAAGATTTCTACACACCGGGCTGACTTATGTTGTCGATGCGTAAAGTTAGCCGGAAATTAAAGAGTGTTAAACAATTTCGTATCGTCAGCAAAGAACAAATACTTAAGGACTCTAAATCATGTACCCAACTTAGGTGGCTGCTTTAAGAAACCACGAAGGGAGCAATCATGGAGCTGAATATGAATCCTCTTGTGGTTGCCATGGCGTAGTCGGTAAGTGTGTCGACCCACACGATGAAGGTACTTTTTTTCACGACACCGCCATCATCTGGTTGCTGACAACACTCACAGAGTACTCATTGTCCACGAAAAGCTTCTCAAATCCCGCCGTTCGAAGTCGGCAAAAAAACTGAAGGTCCGGTCCCTTATACTCGTGAGAGAGAGCTACCTCAACTACGTCCTCGTTGAAGGAAGTTATCATATCGGCGACTTCTTCTTTCGTAAGTAACGCTGCATTCCTGGGCGGACCTAGGCTTTAACAAACAAGCCTCTACAGCTGGCACGATCTTCAACAAGCTGCCTTTTAATTTCGCACGTCAAGTTGATTGAGGTTCAGGTTGCCTATCCTGAGGGTGGTCAGGTGGTCATCTTGTATTGTTTTTGCCACTGTTTCAGAGTTTAAAAAGCTGGAGAAGGATTGTCTATGCGCTCTACTTGGCCTAGCCAATTTGGGCGTTAAATCCGTAGACGTCTGAGTAGTCGTTGCACTGCCCGTACACTTCGTGGTTGAATCTTCTTCTCCAAAACCCATCCACTAACGCCAACAGGACCAATAACTCAAGGTAGAACTTTTCTCTCGCGAAGACTGATTGTTTCTTCATCTTCTCTTAGGACTGCCCAAGCTTCTGCGCCATAGAACAGGACAAGGATGACTGATGAGATTTATTATGTTAGCCCTCAAGAGAGGGCTCTGCTACTCAATTGCCTCTCGAGACCAAAGAAACATCGATTGGCAAGACTCTTTCTGCGTTTATTCTCGGTATTAATGTTTTTCCTAGTGTTAACTTGGGAGACGATTTAGAGGAAGTCTCTCACTACCTCGAAGTTTAGGTGATGTCTTGGTGATGTTGTGCGTTCTTTCTCGATGAAAGGATTTACTTCGATTTCCCCTCGTTCATCCTTGTACCCAAAGGCATGGGCTTGTGCATCAAAAGCAAACTTGTTAACTGCTCTCAACTTTTCAAGACCCGAGCAACAATCACGACATAAAGCCTCGTCCTTACATCAACCACTTAGGAGTGAATCAAGGTTTGCAGCGTCCTCTTGTCCAAGAGTTTAAACTAGAGGGGGTCCTCGAGATTCGGAGGTTACGCATGGAGCGAGTCCTTTACCTTATAAAAGTGAATTGTTTTTGTACCGAAAACGAACCTTAGATACGGATGACCCTACATACCGCTCATTCAATTGACTAAATCACCCTGCTTGAGAACTGCACGCAGGCCGTGACTTCCTTTTTACGCCTGTATACATGGTTTCCCTTAACATCGTCGCTGACTACCCCCAGCTGACAATTGCTTATGAAAAGAAGCCACTCCTTTTCAAACTAACGCCTTGTCTGTCAACTTTGCCTGTCTCCTGTGAGGAGAAAAAAGCCACTCCAAGGCTCAACATTTCATTATAGATGGCAAACGTTATCACCTAAAGTGTGCTGCCAAGTCAAAAATCGAATCCCGACGTACACCGCACAACATCATCGCACCTACGTAACTGCATGCGTGTAGCATGCATAAAATAATTCCGAAAGAAAAATTAAGAAATTCTCACGTCGAAAGTTCCTGCGGTTGGCGAAAGCAAGTTTCCTCAGAAATTCAAATTAGGAAAGCATGCGCTTGGAAGTTTTTCACCTTCCCCTGCGCACGATGAACTTTTCATGTTAACCGTTCGCAAGTTAAATTAGTTCAACTTATCCTAAACAAAATGAAAGTTTAAGTACGCCATCAACAAACGAATGAAATATTAATGGCTGTTTCCTTTTCCGTTTCAGATGACCGCAGCTGAATGAGCGAATGCACTTGGACTGTAAAAGAAGAAGAAAACAAAGACATTTATTCGAAAACGAGGCATCCTGTCCCCGAAAAGGACTAACAAATAACAAAATCATCAAAAACCACAACCACGAGCGAAGCGTCTAATGACAAGTCACCAGAAAGAGGTTTGAGAGTCGATTGCAGCAATTTGAGCGCACATATAGATACACTCTGAGAAACAATCCTGAAATCGACGAGAAAACCACACGAGTGTGCATCCCGCACCGCGCACCCCGCAACTCCCACCTGTAACTGGGCAGATTGTCTGCATTCAGCGCTATTTGGGTTGACAAGAAAATGTAACTGCACCAGTTGGAGGGGCTCGTCGTGATAATAAATATTTATGAGAGCGACGCAAAAGTAGCATCGCTCAATACCGCCAGGAAGTAGCACAACCTAGAAGCAGCAGCACAAACGCGCCTTCAACAAGGACTCTTGTCACGTTTCGACAGCAGCAGCAGCAGCAGCAGCAGCAAAAAAAAAAGCAGAAAAAAAAAACTTCATTAGAGTAAGAGAGTAGTGGGGATTCAGAGTTCAGCGCGCAAAACTCCATGCAGTGTGATTCACTTACAAGGATTTCGCACCACCAGAGGACAGGCACACCAGCACACCCTCGAGAATCTGTGTCTCCGTGATAATTTAAAGTGTTATTTCAAATCGCAAAAAGCATCCATATCGCGGTGCAGTTGTAGCTGAGCGTAGCTGCAAATTATTTTCGTCCTTTTTTCTTTCGTTTTTTTTTGCGCTGCAAAATTAATAATGTGTATATGAACGTGTGTGCTTGTGCTTTTGTTAATGGGTGTCTATGCTAAGTGGTTTAGAACGCAAAGACAAATAGCCCGCAACGGTGGAAGATAGTGTTGATGTGTAATTCATGAGTTGAGTGATAGCGCTTAAGTTTGCACAACTACAACAACAACAACACATCATATCACGCATTATAGCACACAGATAACACTTACACCACGCATCCATTACATTTACCAGCCGAACACGAGCACCACCATCGCCACTTCAGCGCGTTACCAGAAAAGGATACAAGTACACGCAGCGAAGCAGCAAAACCAAGGAGAGGACAACAACAACAGCAGCCGGGGTATACGGACATCAGCACAAAATGTTGATTAACAAAATAATCATCGGATTAACGTTGTTAATTTTCGGATTCAATGGCGGAGCATATGCTGTTATTGGTGAGTGCTAATACATACAATTCTGTGTGAGTCTGTAGCCGATGACGACGTCAGCGGTAAGGATAAATGGGTGGCAATTTGAAAAAGGCGATTATGGGATTACAAGTGTCTGCGTTGAAGTTTTGAAATGAAACCAAAGCCGCCGCCGCCGCACACACTTGACAAGTCCACTAACCCATAATTTATTTTGAATGGCCATCGATGCGTTGATTTTAATTAAAAAATTCCAAAATGCAAAAAAAGTATGATAAATTATTAATGGTGAACCGATTTTAATTTTTCGCCGTAAATTTTAATGCCCTTCCCCCGGGATTCAGTCGGGTGTCAAGTGCTCTTTCATCGGGTTTACATTTTTAGGATTTGTTTATTAGTCCCTTCATTCTACAGAGCCTCACCACTCAATGGAGACCGATGTGGGATTTTGTTTTACGTGACCACCTTCCTTTCGGCTTATATCAGAGGGTCCACTTTTCCAAGAGTGGACTTTCCTTACGATCCTGTCATGAAGGTGAAGGCGTACATGAGCACAACGACCAGACACGGACACAAATTTGCGCTGCTACGTAGGTCTTGCAATCCTTTTTACAGATTACATCTGCTTTCAGACTTAACAAAGCCTTCTTAAAGGGACTACAGGTGCTGTCAAGACCTGTTTTCAATACGATTTTCTTCCTCTTGCAAACTGACTATTTATGTCGAACCCTTCACATCCTTTTGTTGGAATGGTCAAATACTGCCACAGCCATTACCCTACTGCAGTGGTAGAGGGACAGAATGCCAAATGGCCCAAATACCAAAAAGCCAAAATCTCAAAATGTTCAAAATCCTTTAAAGCCAAAATCTCAATATTCCCAAAATCGCGAAATCCAAATTTGGTGAAAAATTAATAATGGAGAAGATGGCCTTTCAGAATTAAGAACATACTCGAAATTTTACAGAAATTGGAAGCAGGGAGGCAGCATGCCCCCATGCCCACTCCTACGAAATCTGTCTCAACATCTCGTTTTCGGGATTGTGTTTTTTAGCATTTGGCTAATCGGGGTCTCGAAGTTTCTGAAATTTGGGTCTTTCAAGATTTTGGTCTTTTTCAGAATTTTCGAATTCAGAATTGTGGAGTTTGGGATTTTGTTCCAAAAAAATTTAGTGGGCACAAGTTCTCAGTGCCCAGCTTCTTTAACAACTACTTGTGTCCTGTGTACCATAGGTCTGTAAAAATTGTTCATAGAAACTTTTTATTGTTTGCCACTCGACAGACAGTTGTGAAGATGAGAGCCGAACGAAAGTCTTGGAAACAAACCTGAAACTTCACGTAGGATAGGTTAGGCTAAAGCGACCGGATGTCAGTGAGCAACCACAATTAGGTTACCTTTGGGTCTGTTGTGAAGTGACGCGGATGGTTCCCTTAAACCTTTCCTTGCTTGCTCGTCTGTAATATGTCTGAGTTCATCGAGGTTGTCAAAGAAGTATTTCTCTAGGTGTGTCTTTTTCCTTCCTGTAGGAGATTGACAGTCGAGGAGGAGATGAGAGATGGATTCAGCCACCTCGTTGTCTCTTCAGCTCCTCTGGAAGTCTTTCTCAAATATCTCGAGACTGAAGGCGTGTGTTCTAATGGCGCAGTGGCCTGTTGTGACTCTCATTATGGTTCGTAAGTGCATTTTGTCTAACATGACGAGGCAGAGAGGGCGATTCGGATTGAGCTGGGATCAAATAGTTTTAGTTGTAAGGCAAGTGGGCTCTCTGACTAGGTGGTGCTGACAACGAAGGTGCTAAAAGGTTGTCATCTTCGTGTGATATTGGAGATTTGGTACCGCACTTGAGAAATTCATCGACTTTGCAGTTCCCCTGATATCTCTGTGTTCCGGCAACCCCCAGCTGATGTGACTTGATTTATGAATCATCTGATTCAAAATCACGTCTGGAACACAATAATTAGTGTCAACGACGTCACTGATGGAACCAAATAACATTTGGTGCGATGCTGGCTACCAGGCCCAGGTGTTGAAAGAGTCTGACTGGTGCCTTGACTTGACTATATTTTGGTGCCACGGAAGGTTAGGAGCCCCTAGAACTTCACTCCCAGTCTGACTGTGCGATGGACCGCCTTGTGGGAGTATCGTGGTGGCTGTGCGTTACGACCCAGTATCGGCGGCGGAGCAGTGACTAGTTTCCTGCCGTGATTACTGGTCTGCGACAGATTGTTCATCCTACTCACTAAGACCAGACAATTAGGGGACTTTCCCGAGACAGTGTGGAGTTGGAATCTCAACCAACTCAGAGACTGGCAAAGGTTAAAGAAAAGCCTCGATACCTGTCAAGAGGGAGTAATTGTCCCCCAAACATGAACTCAGTTTGATACTTGCGCAACTTACTTTTGCATTTTCTATGACTCTTGTGAATATGAACCCAGTGGTATAAGGCCATCAAGATGCTGACGTTAATCCCAATCCCACATCTGTGTCCTAAAGCCCATATCAGGTGGAGTGTGAAGTATTTCGTTGAGAGATAAGCGGCACTTGATGGAGGGGCTCCTTCGAAGAAGGCGGCGAACTGCTCCACCTTGGGTCACTGGTACATAAAAACCCGTAAGAAAGTCATCCCATACTTCATCACATTTATATGATGAACCTATTCATTTTCGAAAGGATTGGTATTAACTGATGAAAACTATCACATATTTGAAGCCAACAAGAACCCTGTGCAGTGCAAAAAATTCCATCAAAGTTGGAAACATTGATTAAAAGTTATGAACCAGCACTCGCATCGGTGCGAATTTCTGAATGCCATCGTTGCAGCCCTTAGAACAAATCACGTACGACGGACCATACAGATGGAATCTCGGAACACCACGAGGGCCAGGAATGCTGCATGATTTTCCCAAACAGAACCAGCTGCAGCATTCCTCTCGTCAAAACTTTGTCCGCAGCGCCCGTACCGATAGGAATGCCCATCAAATTCCCCTCCAACTCATTTTCGGACGTGCGTTGAAATGCAAAGATTGTTTAATTAGCCACATCATTGGAATGGAGTGCTTTTTGACACCTCTCCCCTCATCAAGTGCATATATTCAAAACCTTTGCTCTTGGCATGTCAGGTTTGTTTTTAGTAATTTGTCTAGTGATAAAAGGGGAGCGGAAGGCGACTCGAAATTATTTAAAATTTACTTGCTCCCTAACATGGATGGAAAATGCAATATTTCGTGTATAATGGGGCTGGGCAAATTTCCAATCTGTGGCCTGAAACCGCTTTGAAAGTAAAACATTGCAAAACTTGGAATCTTTCTTAAGGGATGATACACCAGAATTGTTCATATGCTTGCAGAGGGCAAAAACAATGCTTTCCATTTACTGTTTAAGTCGAGTTTCATGTAAAGTAAAATCTTTTTGTTTAGAGCAGCAGTCGAAAGCCATCGAGCTTCGATGGAAATTTATGGTACCCAGGCTTAAGCTAAGCGAATTTGTCAGAAGAGGCTGGGACGACTCAAAGGCGGTTACTTTGACTCTGAAAACAAAGAAATTCTCGGGAAGCCACAAAAAAAACTGAAAAGGTAAAGAATTGGAGAAATGATTTAATGAAGATGCGTCACAGAATCTGCAAATAAACTTGACGTCGCTCAGCAAACCATTTCATTTCCCAAAACAGTGGGAATGATCCGAAAAGCAGGGCATTGGCTGCCATATGAATTGATGGCAAGAGACTTTAAAAGATGATCCAGTATGCTGCGTGAGGGCTATGAAAAGGAATCGTTTTAGCATCGACTTGTAACTGGTGATGAAAAGTGTGCCCATTACGACAATCAATGGTGGGGTTTTCAGACTACAATTGCTTCCTTTGAATAGAGCAACCGAGTAAAAATGCCCGATAGAAGTTATTTTGCAGCAAAAGAATGCTCGACCACAAATTGCAAGGCCAGTCAAAACATATTTAAAACTGCTAAAAAGGGAAGTCTTTCTCTATTTGTAGTATTACCCAGACCTTATACGGTCTCAATGCCAGTTGTTTCGCACAAAGCAAAACAACGTTTCTCATATCTTACGAGTACGTTTGATGATGTCAAAAATTGGATCGATTCGTCGATAAACACTTCCTTTTTCCTTATCTCCGTTCGGGTTACTCAATTTTCAAGAGACCATTCTAGAATGTTTCTGCTTCATTTAAGAGTCATGTAAGAGGAAAGGAGAAAGTGAAATATTCTCTCTGAAAATGTTGCACGTCCATCAAATTTTTGGCCTTGTAAAAATCTAAGACATTTATACGTTTAGAGCATCTCTGCCTGATCGCCACATTTGAAACACTGTTCGACTTAAATTCTCCTTTGTACAAAGGCATGTGCAATGCTGGGACTCTTGAAATCGTATTTTGATTGCAACCGTTGTAAAATATTCCCACTAAAGGTGTGATTCATCGTGAGGTATAATCTATAATGTAAAATACGACAAACAAATTTAGAAGTTGACTCAATTTTCAGTTAAAAGAACACGTCGTGACAGATACTTTTTGAAAATCATATCATATACATTTTTGGCAGGACTATAACTAAATTAGTCTATTTGGAAGGTTACATTTTGGGCGACTCATTCGAGCAAATCGATGGTTGCCTTCCAATGCCTCAAAAGCAGCTGACTTATTTCTTAAACACTTTACATATCCCCGGAGAAAGCTGTCCAAGGTGATGTCGCATTATCTGAGCGGCCAATTTTCCGAAACAAAACATGAAATTAAGCCCTCACGAAAATGATTTCTCAACAAATTTCACGTGTTGTTCGGAGTGTAGCGCCGTCTCGTTGAAAGCAGAGTTTGATTGGACCTTGTGCTTGAAGTTAAGAAAGCACATAGTCCGTTAACATGGTCAAGTTGCTGAGAAAGGCGACGAATCGATTCGTCATGTGCTTCGTGTACACTCTCAGCCACAGCTTCAGCGTGCAAGATAGACTGGTTAGACCAGATCGAGTATCGTGCACTAATGCAAACTGCGACTCAAATTTCGGAACGGTGTAGACAATAGTAGACAATATCAATCGCCCAAAAAACATTTCTCACAGAACGCAGACTTTTGTAGTAGAGGCGACGCTGTTGTGATGTGAGTCTTCGCATGATCATTTGCCGAAGGATGCTCAATAAGAATGACAAAGCACTTTGATAAAAGTCAGACGAGATCTTTCAAAAAAGCTTATTGAAAATCAGACCTTACGATGAATAACCCAAAATAACAGAAGCCATAAAGATTCCGGAAAGAGGAAGAGAAAGTTCTCCTTGTTGTCACGTTATTCACGAGTAGAGCCACAATGTGATTTGATTATAGAAACCCTGCAGCAAATTGATAGCACTTATCAGTTTCCCGCTTGGGTCGAACTTGGTAACCCAATTGGGCATTTTAAAGATGTTTTCATTCGCGGCAAACTGCTAGACCGTAGGTACCAACTAGGGTTCCTCTTCGAGCGTTAAGCTCTGTTGCACCTTTTTGATGGTCGAATGTTCGGTGACTTTTCTGGTTTCAGGCATACTCCCAATAGTCTTAGTTCCTATTCCAAAGCCACTTTCTCTTTCCCCACCAGCAGTGACTTTGACCGAACTCGAACCAAACGAACCACGCGCAAGCCACGGGAGCACTGTTGGTTCAGACAAAAAGTAGAGTAAATGCATCATAAAAAGACACCGAGGCTGGATGATCTGTTGTAGTGGCAGGTGTCGTGAAACCCTATTTTGAGTCGTATCCTATCATCTGTATGAAACGAAGGTCTCTGTAATGAACCTGCAAGTGGCCTTCAAGGCGCCCATGGTCAAGCAGAGTTTTCTGCTTCCTCTGGCATTACACTGGTGGCAAGCAAGGATGGTATACTTGTGGCAACCTGACCTTGTCTGCTAAACTTTCTTCTTTGTCGTTTGTGAGCCTAAGGGGAAGAAGCCTTCATTGGCCCTAAAGCATGAACAGAAATGAATTTACAGTTTTTCCATTTATTTTCTGCCAAATATTGATTCCCGCCAGTGTTGCAGAGGATGATTGTATCTTTTGAATATTTTCTTGTGATCCACTTTGGTCACCCAATGAGCCATTTAACGAGCGTTCCCATAAAGCCTTTAACTAAATGTGAGAAGTGCAGGTATTTTACCCAAACAAGACGACCGCCAATCAGTCTCTCTTTGAGTTTTTACATTTTAAGTGCTCATCCATTCCTTGAAGTCCAACCAACTCCCTTGCTTGTGTCCATTATTCATCGCCCAGTTCACCCTGAACTGGTCTTTTCCCTCAACACATCACAATTCTTCAAAAACCTGAAATTCCTACCTGAAAGCATTGTGTCGACGCCACTCCACACACACCCACGCACACAGCGTTCTTTCGTCTTTCGCAAACTTAAATGCCAGGGTGAAAAGTTTTGTCGAAAAGTGGTAATCCACCCTTCGAGGAATTCCAGCAGACGCTGTAGTCATCGGCTGTGGCGGTGGTCACCATGGCAGCGGTTGTGTCGTCTCCAATGAACTCAAAATTAGTTTCTCCTTGATCATTGCAGCGTCCTTCAGCAATTCGTGAGGCATTGTTTCGGCTAAATGGAACGTAATACCCGCACGTGGTTTATGCTCAGGCCGTCAGGCGGTCATTAAATCCCCAGAATTAGTCTCCATGAACTTCAAAATGATACTAAGCGGTCATTTGTCTCCTGATGACATGGTTGATGGGATCAGCTTTCGTGTCTGCTCGGGCTGTTTGACCAGAGATATTCCCGGTAATTGTCAGGCAAATGAAGTCATAAAATTGCCTGCCTCAGCCAGAAGTTCTTTTAATCCTTGTTATTACGTGGTGGGTTCGAGGTGAAGGGAATCAATGATAAATCAGCATTCTGCACAGATTCTGCGGCGACGAAACAACAGCAGTGTTGGCGAATTCGGCAATTTTCCTCAAAATTTGTGATTTAGTTCACGAAACTTGTCATGTGCTGGTTGTACAGCGATGGGGATTATTTCTGCTTGAATGGCTGCGTTAATTATAATCAAAGTTGTCATGTCAACAGTGAAGATGGCTCTCAGGTCCTTCGTGGAGATGCCATGACACCCACAAATGGGGCTGTTGTGGATTTCTGTTGGTTCGGTGGATCCCTGGGACATATTTCTTTAATGATGCAGTTTGGAAACTATTTCGGGGAGTGCTTTAGGGGATGGATGGGGTTCTAGTTGCCAGGGCGGGAGCTATGACTCCTGTTACTTGAATTGTCTTTATTGATTTCTTTTTATTGCCTTTGTCCTCAGAGGACACTGGGTCAGTAGTCTTTGCATCACGACGGCTGGTACGCCTGGTGGGTTAGCAACCACCGTGTCGAAGCAACCACAGAAGAAGTGTCGCTCTCTTTCACACGCCGCTCGATCAAGGACGGAGATTACCCAACTGAAACGAATTTTGTTTTCTCGGACCTTTTCGACACCGCCAGTGTTGAGGATCCCTCTAAACATCGCTCTACGTACAAAGTGATATATTTTAAGACAATCTTCCGCATCCTGAATCAGTTCAATTTTTAGAAGGCTAACGAAAGCCTCAGGTGGAATAAAGTCCTTCCAGCGAGCGCCCTTGTGGTACGCATCATTCGGAATGTAGGTGTCAAATAGCAATCCGTCCTTCGAACACAAGGTGGCTTCGAAACAACTTTTTGTTCTTGTTGGAGGTATGGAAACGCTCTAAATCGAAAACTGGTGCATTGTACTACCAGGCTGCAACCGACATTTATTGTAATTTCTTGGTCTCTAGGAGGAATACCAGCAACCGCTTCTGTGAAAGAGGATAAGTTTTTAACTCTCATTACATCAGCGTCAAACAGCCGCCACTTGATCGGATCAATTGAGGGACGGACGTTGGCAGAGGAAGTGCTCTGCATTGTCATCACCTTCCCTACATGCGTCGCAGAGGGTTTCATCACCACGCCTAACCAAATTAAGTGTTTAGTGAAAGTGAAATGTGCCTTTTGAACGCCAACAAGTGAGTCTTTCCTATCTAGAGGTAACAGAAATGCCGCGGATTTCTTGCTGACGTCTGGGAGCATGCGCATGGTCACCCTGCATTTTGGTGAGCCATGCTGTTTCTGATTATGCTGTCGAGACACTCAACTGTGGATGGAGGTCCTAACCAAGGACGCGGGCAATCCCAAGATTTCAAAAAAGTTTACTACTGAAATTGTGCACCCTTTTCACGTTGGCCCATTAAACGAAACTCCGTTGCGATACAATTTTCTGAAGTCAAACTCTGGAGTGCTGTATTTCTTAAGACAAGATCGCAGACCTCCATTCTCTTTGGTAAGGAGACACGTTAAACCACACTGGACAGCCATACACCATGATTGACCGGTTTAGGGCCATCTGGCAGACCAATTTCTTCTTGAAGGTAAGATGACTGGTGTAGAACAAGATACTTGCCAGAGAGAAAATTTTGTTAGCTTTCGTTAGACCTCTAGCTAAGTGGATATAACCATAACCAGATGTTGTCCCATACTCTTTACAGCTACCGCCAACCCCAGTAGGTCCAATATGCCGAACTACCGCCAACTTTTATTTGCATCCCTTGAGGGCCTGCAAAATTAGAGGCCTGAAAGAGGATCGATAGCTCAACTTTTTAGAAGGCACAGTGCAGGCA
The DNA here is from genome assembly GCA_944738645.1 of Eristalinus sepulchralis. NCBI lineage: Eukaryota > Metazoa > Arthropoda > Insecta > Diptera > Syrphidae > Eristalinus > Eristalinus sepulchralis. The sequence goes on along the minus strand of OX122885.1, from coordinate 12,932,367 downwards.
AGTGGCACGTTAACCGAATGTTCAAATATTCAAGGTTATTGTGTATGAGTCCAGCTGAAGTGCATTGAGTCACGCGTTATTTTTAAGCCAACATGGGATGCTTAGAAAAACATTTGTTTCATTTTTATGGTCAGTACAGGACCCTTTGCTTGCATTTTATTCTTTTTAGGAACAGACTCAGCACTTCAAAAGGTGACAGCGTGAACTGCACTTGGGGTAGAAATGGCACAGACGCACTTCTGCTGTCACGCAATGTCAATTCGAAATTCAAAATATTCATTTGCAGAGGTGACAAATTTAAATTGAAGTAAGACGCAAAGGCCGAGACGCTAAGTCATCGCTTCACCTATCACCTGTGAATGTGGGCCATGATTGTGTTGATAGAGGGGGTTGGTGATGGATTTTATCATCACCAACCCCCTTTACCCCACTGTCATGTGGGAGATATGGTTGCATAGAATACGATGGAGGGGTGAGAAGCTGTTGAAACTTGCGTGTTATGTTGACTTTTGTCGCCTTTGTAACTTTCTTTCATTCGAATAATAATAATAATAATTGAGTGGCACTACAGCCCACAAGGGAACAGGGCATAGTTTATACATCAACTACTCGTGCTGTGTGTGCGGCTCCAAGTTGAGGGGACCTACAGTTTTTTGCCGACTCCGAATGGCCAGATTTAAGAAGCTTTTTATAGGCAATTGATACTATATAAGTATTGTCAGCAACTCCAAAGAAGTGGTGCCGTGAACGACGGTGCCCCGTCCGAGAATCGAACCCAGACTTTCTGCGCGGCGGTCGACGCACTTACCACTACGCAACGGCGACCACATTCGGCTTTCATTCGAATAGGCCGAGAAATTCTCAAAGTAAAGTCCAAAATGATCAAGTCAAGTGACTCAAGTGACATCACCTCCATGCCTTAAAATGTTTGCTGCAGATGTCCAAAAAGAAATGAAGTCCCATGAAGCGCATTCCTACTGAAATCCCCAGTCGCTGTTGCCGGATTGAAGTCTCTCCACAAAAATGCAACTTTTTGCTTTCGCCACAACACAGGGATACAGATTTCAAGTTGGTTGCACTGTCATTTGGCGCCTTCCAAACTCAGCTATCACTTTAAGTTTGACAATAACAAGAATATCTTGTTGGGGTGTCCCAACAAGAACGCAAGATTTATATTTGGCGCCATTCGAATTGTCATTATTTGACATTTGAACAATTATTATTGCTTTTTAGTAGAAGGTATAAGGTTAATAAAAATGGAGCGCTACACGAATGAACAATGCATTCTCACTGTGAAACTGTTTTACCAAAATGGTGAAAGTTCGCAAATTGCGATCAATTTGGGGTTACAATAATGCTACAAAAAAGTCAACTGTAAAGCGATTGATGAAAAAAATTACTAAAGCTAGGTCTGTAAGTGATGTAAAGACAACAACGCGCCTTCGACCAGGTCGATCGACCGAAAATATCGCTGCAGTACGAGTGATGAGTGATGTCGCTCAAACTCCATCCACCTCAATTCGACACCGAGCTCAGCACATTGGTGTTTCCAAATCCACTATGCAGCGAATTTTGGCGAAAGATTTGCATCTTCATGCATACAAAGTTCAATTGACTCAGGAACTGAACCCAGATGACCATGCACAGCGAAGGGAGTTCGTTAATTGGGTATTGGAGAGACAATATGAAAATGCTGATTTTGCCGATAAAATCATCTTTAGTGACAAGGGCCATTTCCATCTTGTGGGCTTCGTCAATAGGCAGAATTGTCGCATTTGGGGCGAGGAAAATCCTCGAGTGATTCACGAGAAGCAAATGCATCCTCAACGTGTCCCTGTGTGGTGTGGATTTTGGGCTGGACTAATCATTGCACCTTTTTTTTATGAAAATGAGGCAGGTCAAGCGTAAACAGTCAATGGTATTCGGTTTCGTGAAATGATAACCAATTTTTTCGTTCCTAGAATTGAAGAAATGAATGTGGAGGGGATGTGGTTTCAACAAGACTGCACAATAGAAGCCATTTACGATAATGGATGACTTAGTACCCCAACACGCAAGCATTCGGTAACATTATGAAGAAACTTGAAGACAGTGCAGCCTGTCCTCATCGCAATGCGCGATCAGGCGAAAATATAGCTGTTTGCAGAGTTAGTTTGGTTGATGATCCGAATTTATAGGCATCCCGACGTAAGCCCACCATGGCGTATTTTGAATTTGAACTTAAATCTTCATTCTAATAAAGTTCCACTTGTGCAATAGTTAAAGCCTGCAGACCACTCAACACGCCAAAGGCACGCTTCTTGGATATTTTAACAGCTGACAATAAACACTCATACTACGAGCAACATTTTCTTCAGTGATGAGACACATTTCTCACTCGGCGTATATGGAAACAACAAACAAATTGGCACACATAGGGCTCAGAAAACGAACAATAGACCAAAGAGTTGCTGTTGCATTCAGACAAAGTGACACGGAGGTGAGCCATATGGACGAAAGATCCAACATTTCGTTGAAGACACCAATGGATGAACAAGTCCAGTCAAATCGGAGCAATATGGCCGAAGGATTTTTTTTTTGCCGGCAATTGAAGGCTACAACTTTCACGATATGTGGTGCAAACAAGTCGAAACAAAAACAAAAATGATGCCCAATTACGAATTTATTGCGTCAGAAAGTTCCTCCTCATGAAGTTCAACGTTGTTGCGACGTCAACTGGCCATCAAGGTTAGACGATTTCATTTCTTTTCTCTGTGGGGCTATACAAAGACCACTTTTGTGAGAATAATCCTCGAACTCTAAATGCATGAACAAGTTTGCCCAGATAACATCCCTCCAAAATTATTATATGTGAAAAATTGGTTAAAAATAGGCACTAGGAATCGCATGCTGTCCATCTTTGCGCGGGGTCACCTTCAAGGATTTAATTTTTCTATTCATAATGGCAGGATGCAGTCTTTATAAAAAAATTTAATTTTTACGAAAAGACAATCGTTTTACGTAATTTATAGAGTCTGACCTTCGAAACCAAGAAACGAACCACCCTTGTTTCGATTCGATTTAAAAGTCTTTCAATTTCAAAAACGAAACCTGACTTCAGGCAACAAGACATAGGAGAGTGCACAAGTTCATGGACACATCAGTAGGCACCTGATTGAAGATTTGACTGATTGGAGACGCACCTTCCACACGCGCATAGTGCCTGTAACCGCACTCCAAAAGTAGTGTGAGTGAGTTGATCTGCGCACAAATTTGTTCTCTTTTCTCTACTAATCAGATCCAAAGTTGCGGCTCTCGGAGATACACCTCCAGGCGATGACATAACACGTAATCATATTTCTGTCAAATATTTCATTTTCTTTCTTCATTATTCCCCTTTACGGTGAACGTCGGCGGAAGAAATCCAATTCAATTTTTAATCGGCCCTTCTTCTCGTTCTCCTTTGTTTAGTAGTCGGGCGGCTTGTACCTGTACGGCAAACCAACGCACACCCCTCCCCGCACACCTGTGTGTGCGCGCACGGCCATGAAAAAAGGGGGAATAGCCCCTGCAGGAGTGCCGTTCACAAATTTTAATACGATTAAATGACTAAGTGAATAGTGAGTCATTCCAGCGAGGACGTCACACCGTCTCAAGGAGTTTTTCGAAAATTCATCTTCTTTGACAGCAGAGCGTGCATTACACTGGAAAAGATGCATTTCCCCCAAGCAGGGCGGAGAAACTCGCCGCAGCAGCAGCGACACCGAATGCATGAGTGAATAATGCACTGATGCTTTCGCCTGATGCATTTCCATTGCGAACCTGCAACAGAGTTTCTTTGACGAGCAAAAAATGTCGCGAAATGGATTGAGTTGCCAAAGGTGTGTGCGCGGGTGGGTAGGTGGGGGACGCGAACAACATAAACAAATTGAAAGAAATCTGTTTTCATTTTTTTACAAACGCAGACTCTGACGCAAAATAATTTTCACACGCGACACAAAACGCTGAAGAAATCATTCGCCAGCAGCACGGTTTGCCGAGACAAACAACCCAGAGACGAGTATCTTCGCAGGAAATAGCAGTCGGATGTCTTAAATGAATCACTAGACCGTAACGTCGACCGAGGGTATGCCTTTGTGTGAGAATCACATTGCATGAGGTACGCCGGCGTCGACGGGGGTGGAGGTGGGCTAATGATCACAACGGAGGAGGAGACACTGAATCGGCGTGTGAAAATGAGACAAGAGCTCATCATCAACGGCGGTGGAAACTCGTGAGATTTGAATTTTTAATTAAAATGGAAAGTTTCTGCTGATGATCATAGGTGTGCGGCACTCCACACGTGAGAAGCAATCCGCTGGCCCGATTGGCGGCTCTGCTAGGACTGGGTTCTGGTTTAGATTGCCTGCGATGTGACAAGCGATTTCACAACGTTATCGCTGACGGTTGACAATTTTTTTTTCACTTCATTAAGTCTCTGCTAAGGTGCCGTACTTTGCTATCCCGGCCGCTCTCCGAGGTGGAGATAACGAGTTTTTAAATGGCCTTGGGGAACTTTTGAAAGTGTCGCTCATTCCCCGTCTAATACTTGTCTCATCTGAGCACCGCCAACAAGGGGTAATTGCAATTCAACCCTCTTGAAATGAGAGACGACGGCGAAGGATCCGAGAATTTAAATTTCAATCAAACTTTTCTGTTTTTTAAAGATTTGCGAGCTTTGCTTGAAAGTGAAAGAAACTGGCATTGAAGGAACTGTTCGACTTGTTGCATGGTTTCCCGAGATGTGTGTTGATTACGGTGTTTGTGTGTTGTTGCAGTCGCTGTCTGCGATGTGGATATTTGCATTTAGACGGGTTTCTGAAAGGAGCAAATGGATGTTGTTGGAGGGGGACCATTTTAGTTTTGCGACGTGTGTCAAAGTCGGTGTTGGGATTTTGTGCCTTCACCTCCGTCTGTCAGGGTAAGGTCATTTCAAATCAAAATAACGTGTGAACTTTCCGTTATTCAGTGCCAAGCACAGAAACAGAAAGTATTTGAGACTTTAAAAAATACTCGATGATGCTATATTCCACAATGAATCTTGGTTCATCCTCCTCCGACATCACTCTTGTTAGCCTGTTCACGAGTGAAGGGGACCTAAAGCTTAATACAGACATGGAACGGCATAGTTTTAAAAGATTTTTTCAAAGAAAATTTTTGCGAAAGTTTAAGGTTTGAAGACTGTGAGTTGATGACGTCTTGGAACGAAGGACATCATGAACTATTGGTAAACTCCTAGTGGCTTTGCTTCGCCTATCCTTTTTAGGTCTCATGTATTAGGTGTTCGAAATGTAAAGAGTAACAAATATAACCGGTAACAAATGATTGTCAAATGCGTCAGCTATTTAATTCTTCTTCTACTTTCCTGAGTGGACCTGGGTCTCAAACAACAAGCATCTCCAGCTAAGACGATCTTTCGGTCGCTGACTTCAGCTGAGCACACCAAGTTGGTGAAGGTCTGTGTCCACTTGTGTGCTCTATTTCGGTCAAGGACGTCGTCTCTTACGTTGTCCCAATGGTGCTGATTTGAAGGCTCTTCGGCCCGGAGCTGTGGTGTCCATTCACATGACCTACATGACCTAGCCATTTGTTGGATTTAAAGACGCTTAACTTGCAAAGGGTATGCAGCTCTATGGCTCACTCAGTTCTTGGTTAAATCATCTCCTCAAGATGCGAATAACGCAAACAGGACAAAAAAACGCACAAAGAACTTTTCTCTGAAAAGAACTTCTTCATCCACTGTCCACAAGGTTCATGTCTCTGCTCCATAGAGCGAGACGGGCATGATTAAAGTGCCATATAAAGTCTGCTTGGTATTTCAGGATATAGCTCTGTTACTCAATTGCCTCGAAGAGGATGATAACCGGTTCTGAAGAATGGACCATTTACGACAACATCAAGCGAACACTTTAGTGGTCGAATGATAGTCAGCCGGCGGAAACCATGTCCAAGTGTGGTGAAATTGGCGGAGAATCGCCTACTACGAGCTTCCCCCCTACAGACAGACTCTTATTTCGATCGTGAATTATCAACAGTAAGACCGTCTTAAGGAACCAATCGCTCAAAAGTTGTCTCTTTTGGCAAATAGAAGGGATGACGTAGGTGACCAACATCGATAGTTACTCAACAGAAGTTCCAACAGTGCGGTTGGTAGGCTCTTATGCATCCACCATATATTCCAGCCAAAGCACTGTACTATCCAGTCAGTGCCATCTAGTACCGCCTACCAGGAACGATTTTTTCGCTACTTTGATTCATATAAGCACCTGTGTTGATATCTCAGGCAGCTATTGAACATTATTTGACTCTGGTGGTAAAATTCTAAGGAAGCGCCGCCGGCTGCCAACAAAATTTCAAAATTAACTGATCCACTTCTCATCGTTCGTTCTCCATTTCAGAAGAGAGAAGAGAATGAAAATTGCAAACTGGGTCCACAATATTTTCGGCGATTGATTCATCTTGCACCCAAACATTGATCCTTTTGTGTGTTGAACTTTCTTCAAATGGTTGATCACTTTGGTAATGAAGGCCTAGTTCTCCAACAACCTCCATGCTGTGTATGTCCTGGTCTGTCTAAATATTTTCCATAATCTCAGCGACTTATTCAGTCATCAGTCGGCCGGAATTGGGTGTACCATTGATAGGGCTAGACCACATCCTAGCTTCTACAACAACTGCTAGTGTTGCGCGTGCTATTGTTTTCTCACGAGTAGAAGGGTCCTGCAGGGACCTGCCAACTCCAAATGGCGAAATTTGAGAAGCTTTTCATTGACAATTGATACTCTTTGAGTATTGTCAGCAACTCAAAAGAGACGGCACCGTGAAAAAATGCTAGCTAACATGTTCGGGAATCGAACCTTGACTTTCTGCATGGCGGTCGACGCACTTACAACTACGCCACGGTGACCACATTTCTCCTTATTGCCGTTTATTTAACAATTTTAGTTTTCAGTAACCTGCATATTTGTAAAAGAAAACCAAAAACTTATGATGTTAAGAATTTGTTCTATTTGGTAGAATAAGCCTTCGCGCAAGTGCGTGACTCCTGACTTCACTATGTTTTCAAGAACGGTCTGTTTTTGCTGCTCAGCGGTTTCCCTAGCACGTCTGGCTCTACTCTTCATGCCTTGCTGAATCTCCCTCCACTTGATATCCACAAATTGAGATGCACAATGAAAGCCATCTTCCGACTTAAAAGAAATGGTCCTTGGTTCAATTCGCACTGGAGCTTTGATGACCTCGCGCACAGCATTTCCCTATGACACAGTTCCCAAGGAAATGCCGTTTGATTCGAGGGCACCAAATATCCAGCTATGTTGCATATACAGAGTTGTCTCTTCTTGGGTCCAGGATTGGCTCTATGCAAAAACTGAGCCAGGAAGGCAATGTACTCGGCTTTTCACGGACGGCTCCAAGATGATGCAGAGATCTGGAGCTGGGCCTTCGTGAAAAACGACAACATTAGACTGCATACCTCTTACGGTGCCTTCGCTTCGGTCTTCCAAGCGGCAAACTTTGCGTCCCTTATGGCCACGAACTATGTTGTGAAGCTACGGTGGAAGGGGCTAACTTTCTGTGTGTAGCGACAGTCAAGCTGTGCCTAAAACCTTACCCTCTAACCCTCTAACCACTTCCAAGATTATACAAGAATGCAAGTCTTCACTTAATTAAGCCGAGAGACTAAATTTCCTAAGACTTGTCTGGGTTCCGGGACACCACGGGATCATGGGAAACGAAATTGCCGATGAACTTTCTAGTCAAGGTTCAAAAGAGGCATTCGTATGGCCCGAATCCACTTTGGGACTGTCCGCGTTCTTGGCTTGGGCTTCCATCGACTGTTGGGTCACTCGACTCTAGAAGCAGAAATTTCATGAATTACCAGGGTTCAGGCTGACCAAGAGCATGCTCCCAGACGTCAGCAAGAAATCCGGGGCATTTCTGTCATCTCTGGACAGAGAAGACTCCAGGCGACTTGTTGGCGTACAACAAGTATGCTTGAGCTGAGAAATGATACTCTCTGCGATGCCTGTAGGGAAGGTGAGGACAGTGCAAAGCAACGCCTTCGCTCAGATAGGGAGACGCCTGTTTAGTGCTGATGTTGATGGAGTTGAAAATATAGCCTTTTTATGACAGAAGTGCTTACTGGTCTTTCTCTGCAAGACCAACAATTTACAATAAATGAACTACTACCTGATAGTACTAGTGTTCGAATCTGCACGGAATTGCAATGTTTTCCAACCTCCAATGAAAAAAAAAGAATATGTACTCGATCTTGACACATATTGAACTTATTACCGAAAAATTCAAATTCGTCGTTTTTAGCGGTGCACCATATTGTCCTTGCATAAACTAAACTTGTATGTACTGCCAACAATTATGCCTAAGGATGCTGCACACCAACTGGTCCTGTCCAAGGCAAACAACTTTGCTTGCGAAAAATGCCTACGAAATGATTTCCTTCACAGAGACACATCTCTTAAAGACTTTCCCCTTAAATGACAAAATATAATCGAATCACTCGAAGCCTTCAACTTCATGCAACAGATTCACAGATACGAGTAGCTTCAGTCGTCTACAGAATTATAAGCAGACATCAATGCTGTGCCACCCTGCTGTGGTGAAACAAAAATGTTGTCCTACTGACGCAAACACGAATGACCTAGTGTATTGGCACGAGCCCGTGCTCGCTGTGTCGGTAAATAAAAACAAATTACGAATTTTGCACGTGTAAGCCAACTGATTGACATTTCTGTAATTCCAAATGTAACCCACATCATCGGCAAAACGAACAGAAATCAAAAACATTTCGCCCAGACTCTAGTGATACTACTTTTAAGGGTTTTGTGGGTTTGATGGATACACATCCGTCAGTCACATTTTACCTCTTTAAGGACGGGACTGATTGATAGACAGATAGAAAGGAAGGAAGCCGTAAAAAATATTTAATCACATCAACTTAAGCAAAAAAACAAATGCTTTCGGTGAAGCATGTCCGGTGCACACAGCATCTGTTGAGTTGTGCTAATTTGTTGGATGGTAGGTAGTCCGAATCAATTTATTTAGAAGCAAATGCGGGTAGATGTGTGATGGGGACAGAAGGAGGAACATCTGACATCTGAAGGACATTCCATAAGAGTTTGCCCAATGGTGGATATATCTGACTAAGTGCCTTAAGCTATGCACAACGTATGTTGGAGAGTGCTTGAAATGCCTTCACTGTCTGTCTTTCGTGGTTGGCAAAGGGTAAAAGCAGTTGCCCGTGAAATGAGAATGGGTACGGAGAGCACAATGAAATGTCAGAGAAAGGTATATGTTCCAGACAGTCAAAACCATCATGGTATGCCACTTTGATGTCCAATTCCAGACTGGCTTACAAGCTGTCACATTTAGCACGACGTTAGCTTGGAAACAAATGAAAGGGAATGGACTGCCTCCACAATTGTTATGATTCTGTGAAACACTGAGCTATCCAAGGGTTACAGAAACTTTTCTAAATTCCTCTCTAAAACGAGTCTATGTGAAAGGTGCTGAAACATTTTTCTTACTTACGTCTCCTTCATGATTTCAGTCTAGATAGCATTTACACCAAAAAAGTGCTCGGAATAAAATCCTAGGAAATTGTCTACATATAAGAGAGAAGTTTGCATTCAGGTCGCACCTTCTTCTTTGTTAAGCGCTACATTTGGGAACGTGATGAGCATCAGCCAACAAACCAAATAGAACCTAAATAAAATCTCTAGCTGACGCCGTCCTATGCCTCCTGATAATAAGAATTTTAGGTTCTTCTTGATTAGTGTGCACTATTGAGAAGGCCCTCTGTTGCTTTTTTTTAATGAGTCTTATTCAATGACCCATTTGGTCAGAAATATGCTCCTCAATGTGCAAGTTCCTATCATAAGCATTGAAACCATGGATGCCTGCGATGGCGCAGAGTTCCCTGATGAAAATTCTCCTCCAACTTTCATCACCCCAAATAAGTCAAAATATATCTCACAGAAGCGGAAGCGGCTGAAATGTGTCTGGTGGTTAATGAAGGCAAAACGAACTACATACATGTTGCCACCAAGGAAGGACACACAACATCGGCGTCTCGGACACAGCGTCACACTAGGCAGCAGAAATTTCGAGGTAGTCAAGGACTTCGTCTACCTCGGCTCCGCGGTAAATAGGGACAACAACACCAGAACCGAAATCAAACCCAGAATCACTCTTGCCAATCGCTGCTTTTTTTGGGCTCAAGAGGCAATTGAGTAATACGGCCCTCTATCAAAGGACTAAGCTTGATCATCCCAAGCCTACTTCATGGAGTGGAAAACTGACGTTACTAAAAGCGGATGAGGAAGCCATTAGTATTTTCGAGAGAAAAGTTTTGCGGGCTATTTTTGGTCATGTTTGCCTTGATGGCCTCTAGAGGAGAAGACGAACTCTATGGGCTGTACAGCCACAAGCGTCTTTGGACACAACCATTACTCCGGCCCGAAAAGTCTTCGAATTTGAGCCATTGGGACAACGCAACAGAGGACGGCCTAGTCTAAGGTGGCGCACACAAGTGGAGAAGGACCTCAACCAACTTGGAGTGCACAACTGGCGGCAACTGGGAAAGATCGTGGTGGCTGGAGAGGCATGTTGGTTGGGGCATAGGTTCATCCCGGACTGTAGCGCCATAAGAAGAAAAAAAGAAAAAAAAGAAAAAGAATGGATGCTTCTTTGCTTCTCCACTCGCTTCTCGCGTCATAGATGTGGAGTTCCAATAGGGAGTTAAACACTTTCAGAGTAAAAACGGGTCACACTGTTGAAGTCATATTTCGCCAGATTGACTTTCATTTCACTCAGCCCACCATTTAAGAGAACAATGTTCAGCAATAGGGAAATATGGTGTGCAAAGTTCTGTGAGCTCTTCTTGTCTTTAAGTCGCAGAAATTGTTCCACTTAATGGACTATTTGCAGAGACATGAATAAATTTATTTCCACTGATTCAAAAATGAAGCAATCCATACACGTAATCCAATAGCCAATATCCTGATCAAACGCAAATATCTGCCAACACACCGTAGCCGCCTGTGGGTCGATTTCACATCGTTTAAAAAAACTGGATCCTTGTTAGACGACAAGTTGATGTACTTTGCGATTTGAGTTGGCTCTGCGCAGTTCAAATTTTGACTGATTAAGGATCTGAATGTAAACGTCCACAGACAACGGCTTCTGTTCGCTGAAGAGGTTGTGGAGTAGTTGAAATCTCAACCTGCAGAATGTCATCATTGTCTGATATCTGATTCTGACTTCCTTAGACAATTCTCTCCAGTCATTCAGATCACACGCCAACCTCATCAACAAGCGTACCCCATGGCTTCAGATTTGTTCTGCGTCATTAGCGTAGTCTACAAACAACTTTCAAGGCCGTTTGCTTTTCTTTCATGTGAGTGAGGAGTCCAATGCGTTCCGAGAAGGTCACTATTTGGTGTGGGTTTTTGATTTTGGTGTCATCGGTCAGTTTTTTGTTGATGATTACCAGCCTATATTGGATGAAATGATCAGCAACGGCTTGCGACATTAAGAGGATGGCGCTACGGGCTAAATTGCTCAGGCTACATTAGACACTCAGCAACGTATTGCCAATGTGCTGCAGCAATTTGAAAAAATGACCATCTTATGTGGAGTTGATGGTAAGTCGCCACCCATATCGTGTGCTCTGACACTATTTGACTGTCACTTCTCTTCGAATGAGAAATAAGCCGCAGCATCCCTTAAAGCCAACGTAAGCCTCAACATCTGTCAAAGTTAGCCTCGTTTGTGCAGCAGTCAGGAAAAACCCTACATTTCGTATTGGTCACGCCAGCGATGTCTATTTTAAACGGGATTATACAGCTACCTTACTGCTTCATTCAATGTATGTACTTCTTTACTTGCCTCCTCTCGACTGAGTAGATAAAAAGCTGGCGACCTGGACAAGTGTTAACTTGATATGTCGACGATTATCCAATGTCTTAATCAACAATTTGACTTTGTCCCCCTGAATACTGGCCTCATTTTACCCGAACACAAAAAATTGTGTCACCCAGCGTTCTCTACTACGATTGACTGGGTGTTTGACCAACACTCGCTAGATGATCTTTTACGAATTTGTACACGCTGAGTAAGGACTGACTAGGATGTTGGCATTGGCATCCATTCTTCTATTGGCATAACAGTCCAGGGTGGACCTGTTATCCATTATCCACTCGTTTCTAGAGAGGAAACCGCCAACGACACAAGAAGGGTCTGATCCTAAGCAATAGCTGCCTTCCATTCTTGACGGTCTCTGGCACGCTGCTTCCAGTTGTCAAGACCAAGCTCAGTAGCGTCCGCAAACACTTGGTCTCTGTATCGGAGGTTCGACCTTCCTCTCCTTCTCGAACCCGGAAACTGGGAAACGAAGACCCTCTAACTGAAGGGTCGGTGTGGTCGAGCCACTGTAGTCGACTGATTTTTGCCTTTCCAAATATATCCACATCTTGGTACAGCACATAGACTTCGCGGTTGTGCCTTCTCCTCCATTGGCCTTCCTCGCAGACAGGACCCTTTATTCGTTGCAGAATCCTTCTTTCAAAGAAGCCAGAATCTGCCTCGCCGTTTTGCTTATCGTTCAGGACTCGGTTCGTATGCGGGTAGGATAAGCGTCTTGTAGAGCATTATCTTAGTCCTTTGAGTCAGGAGCTTCGACCTGTTTTGACAAACCGAAATAACCCTGGTGGCCAAGGGCGACTCTGCGCCGTATCTTCACTGAGGTGTTGTAGACAAACTCCCTAACTACCCCAAAGTTGTAGCTGTCAATAGTCGCATTGATTCTAGCGACCTTTAATTCAACCTTTCCTCCAATCTCTCCATTCATTGTGGCGTATTTCACGCTGAACCAATGACCATAAAGCATGCATTCTCCTGGTTAAGGAACAGCATGAGATCTAAAGGACCTCAACCAGCTTGGAGTGTGCAACTGGAGGCACCCATCGAAAGGTCGTGTTGCTGGAAGAAGAAAAAGAAGAAGACGATATTTTAACAGACACTTCTTTGCTTCTCCACTCGCTTCTCTCGTCATAGATGTGGAGTTCTAATTTGGGAGTTTAAAATTTTCAAAGTAAAAACCGGTCAAACTGTTGAAGACACACTTTGCCAAAATGACATTCATTTTATTTAGACCCGACTAAAGTTCAACAATAGAAGCAAATATTGCTCAATGTTCTGCATGCTTCGCTTATTGTTTAGCCGCAAAAACTGTCCCACTTAAAGGACTACTTGCATAGATACTTTCATTTGTACTGATTGCCAGGCAGCTATTAATTCCGTGGGTGCTGGCTATCTTTAAGTGATATGGCTAAGTACTAAAATATTCACCTCATGCGGATGCCGGGTTAGTTTGATTGTAATCGAGTTGTAAATGTTGGCATCGCGTCTTAAATGATGATCAAAACAGATGATGATCTTTCACAAACCAAACCTTAGTCGCTTGTTAAACTCAGTCAACACAGAGGATCAGCGACAAGAATAGTCATTAATGTCAATACTGAGCCTTGTGTCACACACTCTAGGTCTTCCCATAATAACTTTTTTTCGCAGATGAAAATATGAGGGGGAAGATGAAATTGTGGAGGCCTGGAGAGAAAAGAAGGAAAACCAATTTATTGGCACCCTTAACACTTAGATCAGGGTGGACTGAGCAAAACCAGCTCCAGACAGCATTGAATCTAACTGGTAACTGGTTGTTTGTGAAGGGGATCCTTAAGTCGCGGGAAAGCACAAGGGGCCTAAAGTGGCCTCTATGCGATTGGAACTTCCGAAGACCCTTCTCCTCTGCCTACCAAGCACCTTAATAGTATTCAGACTTTTAAAAACACAAAAAACTGATGTTAAACGAAGGTTTTGTAGCTGTGCGAGTCCAATTTAGAATATCAGAACACGCCCTCTGTCGGTGGCGATTAATTTTTCAAAAGGCTAAATGAAGTCGAAAGGTCTCAACGAATAGTTCCTTCCAATAGAGCTGGGAGTGTGTAGAATGTTTAATTTCTGGAGCCTGTCTGGACCTAGCGGACAATATACAGAATTTGACTTGAAATTTCAATATTTCCTCCTTTTTCTTCCACTCCTGATTGTAATAAACAATACATCAACGTTTACCTTCACAAAAGGTCACATTGAGCCAACAAACGCAAATGCTTGTCTTTTATTTTCCAAACAAACAACCCACGCGTAAAAATACGTCTTTCAAGTCTGATTTAAAGACCAATCTACAGCAGTAAACTTTAAAAGATAAACCGCATTGATTACAGCACCATGAGCACATCTATCAACATATCGTCACATCTGTAGCTAAATCAGCTCTTTCAAAACGACGCACACACAGTAAAATAGAGCATTCGGCAAGCGAGGTAGGGAATGGTGATTCTTTTACGTTCCGTGTGCTTAAATGTCTCCCACGGAGACGCGCAACACACAAACACACAAGCACACTCTTAAGATTACTTTTGAAAGGGTGCGGTTCACCTCAGGGGGAAAATAGGGAATTACTGAAGCGTAAAGTGGCCATCTGGCGTGGCAGAGTGCCACACGGTCCTAGACATCTTTAACTAAGGTAAAAACAAGTTGGGGTGAAAACTGAAACTGTACACATCATCATGAAAGAATACGCTTACACGGAACGGGTGGCTCTGTGTGTATTTATGGCCGTTAAAGAGACGCCTGTGTGTTGCTTGTTGCCGCCTGAACTTTGTCGAGAGCTGCTCGAATGCGAACGCAACAAAAAGAAGTGGAAATTAAAATTGTCAAGTTAGTCGTTAATTTATGCAAAAACTTTGTTTTTTTAACTGGTGCACGTGATACAAATGCGGGCTTTCAATTATTCATTTGAAATAAAAAGAGAGGAAAATTGTTCATATCTCGAGTGTACAAGGTCTGACTGGCTGTTTGTGCGGGCTAATGTCCGAAATGGCTGAAATGATTTGAATGGAATTGGAGGTGTACTTGAAGGGGAAAGGTATTCGCTTGCCAACGGGGATTGGGATTGCTAGGTGTTAGGGGTGTGCGCTAGAAACACTTTTGGGAAAGTTCAACAAACGACATCAATATGTTTAAGGGAAGCACTTCAAAACAAAGTCACCATTTCACACGCAGTGGATGCCATGCCATTACACCTGAAGATCTTAATGTCCAACAGGTGGCGGCCAGCACACCTTTAAAACTGATCGCCTCATCGCTAAGGATTGTGTCTTATGTACACTCTAAGGTTTTTCACAAAGCAAATGTCACAACTGCACCATCATGCTTCCAGGGCGCAAATTCTGATCCGCTGACCACAATTTTTTCACAGAAGCCAGTTCCATCCACAACGACGTCTTAAAGAGAAGTTGTAAGATGCGTCGTTTCTCACAGTCTAAGACTATCTTTCAGACTCCTTAATCTCTGTAGAAGATTTGAAGCTAAAGTAATATCCATTCGTGAAGCGCTGCCATGGCTGAAGTGAACTGGTGCAGCCTTAAATCATATTTCCATCCCCACGAACAGTCAGGCTGCACTTAAGACCTTGAAAGCGGTCTTATTAACTCCAAGACGGTCATTGATAACTCTTAGACCAGACGGCTATGCAATTTAATCTCCGACTGTGCAGAGTGGCTAGACATAGAGACACTTGAGGAAGCTGTAGAGCTGTGGAACACAAGTTAGCCTGGTTTGCGACAACGCTGCAGATATGCGGTAACGCTGCATAACACATCAATCAATAAGTCCCGGGACTAACAGCAGAAAAAAAACACATTCTCTAGACGAAATTCGACTCCATTCATCGACATAGTTTCCTTCTACTGATCGCCGTGGCGTTGTTGTAAGTGCGTCGACCGCCACGCAGAGAGTTAAGGTTCAATTCCCGGACGGAACAACGCCCAGTTTTTCACGGTACCACCACTTTCGAGTTGCTGACAACACTCAAAGAGTTTCAATTGTCTATGGAAAGCTTCTCAACTCTCGCCGTTCGGAGTCTGCAAAAAACTGTAGGTTTCTTCCACTCGTAAGAAAACAGTAGCACGCACAGCACGAGTAGTTGTTGTAGAAGCTAGGTCCTGGTCCGTTGTGGGCTGTAGCGCCACTCAATTACTATTATTATAGTTTCCTTTAAAAATGATGCAGTCAGTTCAACGCCGCTCTAACAAAACCTTTTTATAGAAAGATTTATTATTGGCCTCAAATAAGGCTTCAGTTTCGGCGATAACCTCCTCCTTCTAGCCATATTTTCTTCCGACGAGCATCTTTTTTAGGTCTGAAAAGAGGTAGAAGTCGCTGGGGGGCAATTCTAGAATACGGTAGGTGCGGCAGCAATTCAAAGCCCAATTCGTGCAATTTGGCCATGGTAACCAAGGACTTGGGAGATGGTGCATCCTTCATCCTTCATCATGCATCCATCCTTCTTCCTTGAAATGGGCCAATTTCTTACATCAATAACCCCATGCAGTAATCGCTGCTGATCCTTTTGCCTTTCTCAAGCTAATCGATGAATAAAATTCCGTGCGCATCCCAAAATACGGATGCCATAATCTTGCCAGCCGACCTTTGTGTCTTTAGACGCTTTGGACGTGGTTCACAGGCTGCTGTCCACTCCGCTGACTGCCGATTTGAATCTGGAGTGTAGTGGTGGATCCATGTTTCATCCATTGTGACACACCAATGCAAAAAGTCTGGTTTATTCTGGCGAAACAGCTCGAAACAACTCTCAGAATCATCGACACTTTGTTGTTCTTGGTCCATTGCGAGGAAACGCGGAACCCATTTCGAAAACAGCTTTCACATGGACAAATGTTGATGCAAAATAGT
Organism: Eristalinus sepulchralis; assembly: GCA_944738645.1. Taxonomy (NCBI): domain Eukaryota; kingdom Metazoa; phylum Arthropoda; class Insecta; order Diptera; family Syrphidae; genus Eristalinus; species Eristalinus sepulchralis. The sequence goes on along the minus strand of OX122885.1, from coordinate 12,915,519 downwards.
GTTCAACCCATCTTCTGATATCCATATCGTGTCAGCTATCTCACGAGATTTCAAATTGCGGTTTTCCAAAAACGATTTTGTGTACTTTTTTGACTTTTTCAGGCGTAAGCACCTCAATTTACCTTTCAGATCGTTCAGCATCATTGGTGACTGTACGGCCACATTTAAAGTCTGCACACCACCAAAAAATTGTTGTTTTTGATGAAGCAGAGTCCCTGTAACACTCCTCAAGCCATTGCTGAGCTTGCACGGTATTTTTTCCCATCAAAAAGCGGTGTTTAAGCAACACACGAAATTTTGATTTTCCATTGTTTCACAAATCGCAAAATTAGCGTCACTTAAGTCACTTGTAACATAAAAATCAGATTGTCATGAAAATTTGACAGTTATTATTTGAATGCTTGTTTGAATTTATTTGTGAGTGTCGCCCCATATATGCCAATCCCTGGACTTATTGAGTGATGTGTTATATGCAACAATGCTCCAAGCTTGCGGCAACACTCTTCCTACTTCAAGAATCCGAAAAATATCGATTACCTGGCGCAATATGGAAGCTGAAACCACACATAGACGCGATTCACTTGACCAATCGAAGATAGCCCTACCATGTCTTTCGCCGCGTTTCAGATAAAATTTGGTGCTCCTATGGAGCTCAATGCTCAAGACTGCTCCTTCGCTCAAAAAACTGAACATAAACCTGGGTGCGGGAGAAATAACAGGCCAATGTCTAGTTGGCGAGCACACTAGCAGATTTGGAGTTCCCTTAAATGATTTCTATAGAAGCTGTATGGGCGAGGTGGAACCAGAAACTGTCCTGCACCTGCTCTGCTTAGGCCTTGCGCTTGCCTGTCTTAAAAACAGATACCTTAGCAGTTCTCAAAAGAATGCATGACCTCAACAACACCCTTGCCATCTATTTGTCACCTTTGGCTCAAATTGACTTAAAGCTTATTATGAAATTATCCCATAATATGTTGGAGTTGCTGTACAATGTTCCCATATAGGATTAAGTGTGTACATCAAATCTCCTCCAACTTCTTCTTGTGACGCTACAGTCCGGGGTGAACCTGGGTCTCAACCAACATGCCTCTCCAGTCAACAACCTCCTCCACCTACGCACCCCAAATCCCAGAAAATCTGTGATAACACTTTCTCTACAAAAAATCTACAAAGAGCCTTAACCTTATTGAGAAAAGAAAAAAATATTTGTGTGCTAACAGGCATGTTAACAGATATTTAAAAATATCGCACGCTCCCAGAAATATGTCAATGATGAACGCCTACGCTTGTATATTAATACATCCTCATCAATCGATAATCGAACCGTTTAAAAATAAAACTAGACACTCTGTGAGCGGGAACGGGTTAACAAACTTCGAACAGACGTGGACGTGCTTTAAATCTGCCGGTAATAATAGCAATTTATTATTGGCAGCATTCAGGCAACGACGCAACGATGTCTGTGCAAAGTTTAATTTTCAATTTACCATTAGGATAGCGTTTTTCGAAAGGCAAACGGTTGACGGTTCATAATAAAATACCTTTGAAACTAACCCTGAAAGAGTGGGCAAATGATATATTTATTTCATGGCTTTATTGGTAAGAGCAAACAATCCCACTTACTCGTATTATCAAAAATAACGCCTCGGCTGAGTAAAAAGTCGTGATGAGTTGCACTACTCGTACATCCCACAAGGAACCAGGAGTCAGTGTTTGTTCCAACTCTCACCTATGGCCATGAAATTTGAGTAAATGCTGAAGGAAGAAGATGGCCAATAGAAGCTGCTTAGATGATATCTCTCCGCAGTTGCGGGAGTTATTCGCCTGGATAGGCCGATAAACTTGCCGGTGCGGGGGGAACTCAAAGTTGAGAAGCTACATCTTCGAACGGAAAAGGCTTTATTTCGTTGGTTTTGCCACATGGTTTTGATCACGAGTTTCAAGGCTTGCCTTCGATGTAATTTCATCAGGTAGGGGACCTCTCAGCAGACCCAGGGCGAGTTGTTTGGATCAAATCTGTAAACTCACTTAGTCGCGCTTTGGAATACCTCCTTATGAGTTAGAGTCGATGGCGGAGGATCAAGCAACCTATAGGTCTCTCGTGCGTGCATTACCCCGCAACCCATTTAGTGGAACATGCGGATTAAAGAAGGTGATGAAGATGATGAAATAACTGAGGATATGAAAATGCGCCTTGTCAGAAAAGATGATCTTTCGCTCGAAACATTGCTGGAAGATCCAGGACTTGGTTGGTGCCCCCATTACGACCGACCGAACGACGAAAATTTAACATATGAATCGAAGGCGAATCGAAGGAGAAGTAAATTGTAAGAGGGTGGGCGGTGGCATTCCTTTTATGCACTTTGTGGTTGACCCCACAACCTTTCCTCTTTCAAATTTCAGTGTTGTGATCCAATTCACCTCCTTATCGCTATCATCATCTGCGCAACAATCGGGATCCTGTCGTGGGCACCATCAGACAGTCTCTTCATCCATTCCGGCTACGCGCCAAACATCCCATTAATCCAGTGTAGGCATGGTCCTCCGAGTTATCGTCTTTCATAAAAGTAGGTGCAACAAAGAACTCTCCGTGCCGGTTCCTCTTCGCTCATGCGAGCTTGGTTTCCTGCCTACCAGAGTCTACCTGGCTTCGAGGGAGATCGCCATCAGTTCCTAAACTTTTACAAAACTTTTCTTTCCAACGCATTTGGTTTTGGATCGGAGTGCCTTCTGTTAAGCACCGAAGTTTAGGATCCATATATGATAAACCCTTGGTCCGTGTCGACCGTGAAGAGCAATGACAGACTTTAATAGGCTTTGTTGGATTGTTGGCAACAAACAGCATGTTGTTGTCTATCGCTACTGTTGACTCAAGGTAGCTTAAGATACTTCGCTACCATAATCGTTTGACCAACTCTTCTTCCCGTAGACGCCGCCTACATGTACTTCGCCTTTCCTGCATTGAGACTTGCAACTCCTAGTTTTTTGGCGCATGCTCGATCTGGGGGAAGCATCCACACAGTGTTGTGTCTCAAATGGATTTTCAGAGTGTACTCCTATCCCAAGGCATCTCAGCCACTAGGGCTTCTTCAAGCTTCTGCCGATCTTCGCTGCACAGAATCTCTCTTGGTTAGTCACCTCGGCAACCACTGTCCCTAGAGGCTTTCTGCTAGTCTCCACTCCTTTTTTTAAAGCAGCCAATTCCTCGAGCAAAAGCTGACTCGGACAGTACAGCTGCGTCTCTTTGTTAATCCAGTCTAGCAATAAGGCATGCGGACGCCAAGTTGAAGAAGGACCGCAAACAGGGAGTAGCTGGCTAAAATGCTGTTTTATATAATTTTGTTACTATCAGGACCTCCCAATTAAGCTCCCTGAACTTGTAGCGAGTTGCTTTGAATGCCACCTCTTTGGTGTCTTCTTCCAACGATATTCCTTTTTTTCTTCAAAGTAGGTCGCATCTGTATGCTTGGATGTTTTGGAAAATCCTTTTCTTGCTCTTGGGTTGGCACACTAGTCCACGGTGGACCTGGACTTCAACTGTCATGTCACTTCATTCGGCACGTTCTTAACACACTGAGTTGTTTCAGGTCCTTCTCCAATTTTGTTTGCCATCTTTGACGTGGCCGACCTCCATTGCATTGTCTCAATGGCGCAGATTCACAGACTTCGAACTTGAGATGCTTGAGACGCTCTTCATTGGCTTACTATCCTAGGCCTTGAATCGGTAAGCAATCAAACAGACGCTTGCTCCCATGTAGCCTTTAGAGATCGCCATTGAATCTTCTGCTCCAAATGTCATTAAAACGTACAGGACCAAAAATCAGACGCAAAACTTGTCTCTCGAAAATACCAAGGACATATTAATCCGGTTTTAATAACGTCTAGGTTTCTGTGCCAGGGAGTAGGGCAGGAATGATCAACATCCTGTACAAGGCCAGCTTTGTCTATTGAGAAATGGCGTTCTTAATCAATTGCCCCCTGGGTGCAAAAGAAGCAGCTATTTTGAAGAATCCTAGGTTCCAGGCTTTTCTATACACAAATCAAGGCTCTCTTGACCGTCAAGCTTGTCTTATGCAATTTGACTAAGGCCCTTCTTGCCTATAGTATGGAAGCGGGACAGGAAACAACATCAAGTTTTAATGAATACTAACAACCCCTTCCGCCCCATTTTTAGTCGTTGGAACGTCTGCTCCAAGACTAAAAAAACGCTCAATATCCTATGCGAGGATAGGAGACACAAGTTCCTTGTTTTTTTCATAATTGCATACATGCATGAATTTTCAACAGTGTGGGGGGTAAGTCCTAATACTGAAGATATATGTTCCACTACATAATTGGAAGAGTTCCAAGAATTGTGACCCTCACTGTCTTTGAATCGACAGAAGCAATTGCGGTACGTCGTTTCACTTTGAGCAGCATCGCTCAAAACTTTCTGAAGCTCTCGATGCACTTCAGCAGCTGTCTCCGCCATCATCGACTGCATCAAGAAGAAATCAACTATTCCAGTGAAATGACGATTATTTGGCACATAGTGCACAGTGCATCTAATATTTTATTCCATTTCAAAATCAATCCTTCCACACTGGCTTCCTTATAGTTTCCAGAAGTTTGTATTAAATTTCAAAAATAGTTAAAGGTTCTCGCAGTCGATTTAAAGCGTAAGTTTGTCAATAAATTTTAGCCAGACACATACAGCCCGTAGCTGAAAATATAAATTATTCAAGGCAGCACGGTCTGAGTTTGTCCATGTCAGGCTGGTTGGTTTTTTCGTCCTGTGAGCAAAATTGCGGTTCGAACATCTAAAAGCCACATCTATACATATTTTTTTTCTATTTATTTACTAGACACTGTGTGGAACAAAAATTGTAGAAAAAAAAGCGAAACTAAATTGATTGCCGAACGATATCGTTCCGTGTCGCCTGCGGACGCTCAGGGATGTGGCGGAAACAATATGATTTCATACATGTCGGTATTTTTTTTTCTTGTGCTGCTTAATCGGTTTGCCGTTTGTCGCTCAATGTGCGGTCTTAGCCTTAGGGTGCATGTCAATCGCCCGGTTCCGGCCGCATAAACGATTCGAAACAAAAATTTCCCGCTTCGAATTAGCTGGTGGTTGTGGTGTTAGAGGGTGGCCCGAAGGTAGGGGTTGAATAAAAAAAAAAACAAATGCACACACTCTGCCATACGCCAACAAACCGCAATTATGCTTGTGGGAAACGCGTTAGGATCTGTCATGCTGAAGCACAATGAAATCTAATCTAGTTCATGCGAAAAAAAATCGATTGTGAACTGGACCAAGTCAACATCAACGACTAGTGATGAGCTGTCTGTTGTTTAAACGAATTAACCCTTGATTTGCGTTCATCCCGTTCCTTTTTTTCTGCGGGCACTGACCCCCACAAAGCCATCCCCAGTTGAAAGGGAAATGATCAGACTTGATGTAAATAAAAATAGCAACCTTCTCACCGGAATGTACGAGAAAATTTTGACTTCCCTTTAACTGGATGACACTCACATACAATGATGCGGAAAACCACGAAATAGAATCATTTCTTTTGCCTGCCTTTGGCTTTTCGACTCACTGACTTCAAATTGAAATTTCATTACTTACACAGACTGCCCCCATTGAATTGCGGCGGGTGGGTGGTTGGAGGGGTGGTGAGTAGCACAACAATGCCGGAGAAAAGTGACTCCGGCAGCCTTCCATCCAGGCAAACTGAGCAGACAAGCAAACAAAAAATGTTTCCTGCACACAGCGATTGGTTTCGTTTGAAAATGAAACCTGTAGTAAATAAGCATAAGTGGGTAATCTTACTTCGTGTTTGTTCGGTTTTTTTAGGGGGAGAGGAACTGTGAGCATCCGCATCCGTGGGGATGCTTAAATGTTTAAAAGTTGATGTGGCAGAAGTCAGCGAAAAGTTTAACCGCACTTCGCGAGAGCTGAGGTACGCCAAGGTGTCAGAGAGAGGGCGCTGGCGAAGACTGATGAAGTCGTGTTAAAATGTAATTCCCGCAGTCGTCACTCAACGCTCAAGAATGAACGCTGAGTGGCGCGTTATGTCCCTATGGGGCGAGTGTCTAGCGTCGACATCAATCATCCCTGCCACGGCCTGCATTTTACTACCGATTCTGAACTTTGATACATACGAGTACAAGAAGGAAGATCCGCCCAAATTTTGGCGAAAGGTAGTGCAGTTAGAAGGGCATTTTGGCTGAAGCCTAGGGTCGCCATAGGCAGTCGAAAGAGAGCTAAGTTTTGGAGAGGAAAACCTTAGCCGGGATGTCAAAACTATGCATCTGATGTAAGCCGAGGTTATGAAGAAAACACGAGAAAAGGCGACGCGCTGTCATGTGACTTCTTCAACATCACTCTTGAGAAGATCGAGCGTAACTCACAAGTCAACACCAGAGACACGATCTTCCAAAAGTCCGTTCAACTGCTTTCGCCGACGACATTCACGTGATTAGACGAACACAGGTATTGAAGCGGAAGCGGCTAAAATGGGTCTGGTGGTTAATGAGGGCAAAACGAAGTACATGCTGTCCTCAGGGAAGGACACACAACACCGACGTCTCGGAAAGAGCGTCACACTAGGCAGCAGAAACTTCAAGGTAGTCAAGGACTTCGTCTGTCTCGGCTCCGCGGAAAATAGGGAAAACAACAACAGTACCGACCGCTCATGACAATCGCTGTTTCTTTGGGGTTAAGATGCAATTAAGTGATAAGGCCCTCTCACGAAGGACTAAATCATCATCCGACGCGGAAATCTGCACGTTACTAAAAGCGTATGAAGATGGCCTTAGTCGTTTTGAAGGAAAAGTTTTGCGGGCGATATTTGGTCCTGTTTGCGTTGATGGCATCTGGAGGAGAAGATTTAACGACGAACTCTATGGGCTGTACAGCCACATGCGCCTGGTCAAGCGTCTTCAGATACAACGCTTAAGATGACGAGGCCATGAAGAGTGTATGGAACCCACTGCTCCGGTCCGAAAAGTCTTCGAATTTGAGCCATTGGGACAACGCAACAGAGGACGGCCCAGGATAAGGTAGCGCACACAAGAGGAGAAAGATCTCAGCCAACTTGGAGTACGCAACTGGCGGCAGCTGGCGAAAGATCGTGCTGGCTGGAGAGGCATGTTGCTTCAGACCCCGGTCCACCCCAGACTGTAGAGTCACAAGAAGAAGAAGAAGAAGAAGAAGAAGAAGAAGAAGAATGGAGAAAACTTTGTTGGTCGCCGTGGGGTATAGGGTTAGCCTGTCAAGCTCACAGTGTGAAAGTCCCAGGTTTGATTGCGGGACTCGCATTTTTCGCCTTTATCCGCTTGCTGACGGCACTCACAGAGTGTTACGAAAATTTTTTTCAAATTACGCTTTTTGACGGACGGACGTACACCCTTTCTACTTGTGTAGATCTTCGCACAATACGAGTAGTTGTTGATGTTCCTAGGACTTGGTCCGTTTAGGGCTGTAGTTCCACTCAAGTTGTATATACGCCTCGAAGCTGCTATTAACACATTTAGAAAGTTACCAAAGGTCTTTGGCGCCTTTGTAAAATTTTGCAGAGGGTCCAGAAAGCGTTGAAGACAAAGCATGGTCAAGGCGACCATCAGCATCAACTTTTGACTAAGAAGGAGAAGTACGTTTTGAAAATTGGAAAAAAATTGGACACAAGTTCATTGCATCTGGGAGGTGGGATAGCGTTCAAGGGGATGCAATGATTTAAGAAAAATTAATAAAGATGTTTTTGACCTAGAAATTAATTCCTAAATTGTTTACTGTCAGTAGTGCGTCGTTGTTCAGAATTCTTTCGCTCATGTTTCCGCGTAGACGCCAGTTTGGCTGACTAAGTTTCCTTGCCCTTAAGTGGGTGTTGTGTAGATCAGGTCACCGTAAAGCAGTCACTGCAAGGCGCATGCTCTGACTTCTACCACAAGTGTTCTTGGGGCAGCCCTGGCGCATTAAGAAACTCTTCCTTTGGGGCCTTCCTTCCTAGTTCTCAGATAAGCGGTCGACGTTGTCATTTACACAATTGAAATTCAAACTCCACCATGCTGCCAGCCATACACCACACATCCTTTATCTGCCTTCAAGTAGGTCACCATTCTTACAGCTCATCCTTCAATGATCCCTTGAAAAAAGATGCAAATATCAAATTGACAGGAGTGAGCCGTGCAACAAAACCCTATCAAAGACACATTGTGCGTCATTTTATCTGGCATGCATATCATACGCATGAGTACTCCAGTTCCCATTTGCTTCTCTTAGCATACTCTAATCGATTTCCATGGCCGGTTCAAACCTGTTTTGATCGCCAACGTAAATCACATGCCGCCAGAAGCCCCACAACGGTACGCACATCTTTGTGTGGCACTCAGGGTGTTTTGTTTCACTCCGAAGAGCGCTTCCTGGTTACCTTCAACGTGAGTCATTCAAAGTGAAGAAAGAAATACTTCTGAGCACATTTCCTTACTGTCACATTTCACATTCTTCTGCCATTTGATACCCGTCCGCAAGTTCTTGCGTCCGATTCGGTTTCAATTCTGGTTGGTTCTGCGTCACTGGATGTTAGACAGTTCCGCTCGGTGCAGATTTCCGTCGCAAGCTGATCCCTTCCTTTTCTCTTGGAATCTAATTAAGGACAATCATTCGTTTCATATCTTTGAACTAATTCAATTTGGTTTTGATTTTCTTGCAGATGAAACAATTTCAGAGCATGTGGGAAAAAAAGTTGTATTGCCATGTCCGATGGACCTTGAGACATGCGGTCCATTGCATTCGATCAATTGGTTCAAAGGAGATAACAGAATTGCGGCAGTGCTATTGGATGAAAGCAACATAACGAGTGTTTCTGAAGAATACAAAGATAGGTAAGTTGAAGTTTCTTAAAGGGAACTATGTGGTGGATTGTTTTGAGAAAAATTTTGTGCGCTAAGAGCTTTTAGGTCTTTTGGTAATGGTGTCCTAGACCGTAAATCCTTGCTGGTGGATGGGATTTTTATGTCTGAGAATCGCTAAAATATCGAAGGAATGGTCAGAATGTATTGAGAATTCACCTCCAAATAGCGACGACGCGGCAGTGACTTGAAATTGAATCGAACAAAGATTCCTGGCGTAAAATTATCTTTTCTGAAAAGCCGCACTCCTCTCTAGGCGTTTACGTAGAAGAGAAAAAGAGAAGGTTCATATTACATTTCAAGGATCTGAATCTGTGAAGTATGGAAAGGCGATGTATGGGAGTGTATTCGGTCATCCTCAACCCGCAAAGATCTTATTGACCCTGATCTATAATTCACAAATACCTGGGATGATATTGGCCTAAAGCTGGAATCGTGATATCGGACCTTCGTGGTTCCCCACAAAAAAAGAACCAAAAGCATCGGTGCATGACCCAAAAGGCTGAAAAAACGATTTTAAGAACTTCGTGTGTATAAGATCGATTGTGGCATTGACCATGTGCCAGAGTGCGCCATCCTGCATTGGCTAGAGCTTGTGCAAATACATGTCTTCAAACACAACTGTATTTAGCTTAGCCAATACCCAATGACAGGAATGATGATGAAGATGACATCACTCCACAATCCGTTCCAATCGGTCGTTCTCTGTCTGTCTGGAAGACACCGCTTCTCGACAATATAGTCCGGGTTTTCCAAACACCAGAAATTTAGTCATCAACGCCTAAAATGTGCCACCTCAGAAGAGATGATTTCACGCCCAAAATCCTTATCCAATTCAATCTGCTCTAGGGCCCAAACTATGAAGCTGTAACAAAGTGGATGGTTACGCGCTTTCAGCTCCTTATTCAATTGGACCTTTTTTGGGAGATATTTTGCGGGATTGACCTCAGTCTTTTAAATCGATGACGTGCTTGATGTTCTAACATTGAGTTACACATACCCTCTTGGGCATGGCCGCCACAGTCTCATCTGTAAGCACTGAACGACAGCAGGAAACACGAGTGTGGTTAACTAAAGGGTGATTTTTTAAAAGCTATAGGAAAGTTTTTCAAAAAAAAAACGTAGAAAAATTCATGAAATCTTTATTTGAATCTATAGTATGGTCCATATAATTTAATGTTTAAAGATTATTTCATGCAACTGTTGACCTTAACCCTCAAATGGTCCATCCCCTTAGTAAAATTTTGGCATACTCTTTCCAACATTTCGGCCGGTATCTCACGAATAAATGCTTCAATGTTGTATTCCAATGCGTCAATCGAAGCGGGCTTGTCTGTATAGACATGAGCTTTACCATAGCCCCACAAAAAATAGTCTAAAGGCGTTAAATCGCAAGATCTAGGCGGCCAATTGACCAGTCCCGAACGTGAAATAAAATGTTCACCGAACTCGCCTCTCAATTAGTCCATTGTTGCGCTTGCTGTGTGGCATGTGACACCGTCTTGTTGAAACCACATATCATGGAAGTCAAGCTCTTGCATTTTGGGCAAAAGAAAATTGTATATCATCTCGTGGTAGTGCTCACCATTCAGAGTTACGTTACGATTCACATCATCTTTGAAGAAGTACTGTCCAATGATGCCACCAATTCATAACCCGCACCGAACTGTGACTTTTTCTGGAAGCATTGGTAGCTCTTGCAATGCTTCTGCCTGATATTCACTCGAAAATCGACAATTCTGCTTATTTACGTACCCATTGAGCCAAAAATGAACTGACCATAAAATGGAAGAAGCGCGCAATGAACTTTCTTAACAGAGCACGCATTTTAATAATAAAATTCAATAATTTGCAAGCGCTGTTCGTTTGTAAGACGATTCCTGGTTTAATTATAGACCAAACTGAAGATGTTTGACAGTGAAACAAAACACATAACATGCGTCAGCTGCTTAAACCAGTGTTGCCAAAAAGATAATAGCTAAAAAAATCACCCTTTAGAATACTACCTTCACGATCCGTTTGCGTGAACTTACGTACAGCAAGTCAGTTACTCAGTTGTGGATTACATGCGGGAGGTGTCATTGGGACAGTTTTTGTTTTTTTGATAATGATGCTAATCGCCTCGTTACTGTGACACGCACAATGATTTACTGAAGAATGTGGTAAACGCGTCTTTTCTAGATTTGAACCCGTCGCATGACCTTCTCATACATGTAACTTAACGTTTCAAGACTTGTCTTTGAGGCTGTGTGGAATTATTGATCGAAACCAACAGGCTGACAACGATAGATTTGCCAAGAGACAACGTGAAATAGTATTTCGGCCAACTAATGAAAAAAGTGGTCAAAAAAAGACAATTTTCGACTTGACCTCTGCAAACGGGCCCGTGGTGGTCATGCAGAATTACACTCAGAATTGCCTCTAAATGTTCTTGGACACATAATACATTTTATTCGGATATCTTAATCAGTTTTTGTCTTACGGAAAAGCAATAAAGCGCCCTGTAACGAGAGGTGTTAGTAAACTTCACGACCAGAGAAGTAGGTAAGAGAACCGGCTTCTCAAAAGGAGAGGGCATGAAAAACGCGCGGTCGAACAAATGTACAGGAGCTGTGGCAGGAATGAAGTGCGAAAGTTCTTCCAAAAAGTGAAACAGCCATCGGGTGGATATAGGGCTCGGACCGAAGAATGCCGGGATCAAAATGGACAATTGGTAGAAGAGTCGTAATCGATGCTGAAAATCTAGAAGAAATTTTAAACGGCGTTGACGACCCAAATTCCGTTGTTAGGCAGAATAATTCATAAAACTCGGACGATGAAAGACTTCCGTCCGCCCAATTAAGACGAGATCAAGATAGCAATATCGAGACTGAAGTCGAACAAAGCTGCTGGAGTGGATGGACTATCCGCAGAACTCTTTATAGCAGCTGGAGATGGCCTCGTAAGATATGGTCATGGGAAAGCGTATGTCTGGTCCACAAGAAAGGAGACCCCTTCGACTGCGCCAACTATCGAGGGATTAGTCTCCTTAACATCGTCAACAAGATCCTCTCTGCCGTGTTGCGTGAACGCCTGAAACCGTTCGTCAACAACCTGATAGGTCCTTATCAGTATGGTTTCAGGCCAGGAAAGTCCACCACCGATCAAATCTTCACACTACGGCAGATCCTGAAAAAGACCCAAGAAGTGCAAATCGACACTCACCACCTATTCGTCGATTTCAAGGCCACATATAACAGTGTGCATAGAGACGAGCTGTACAGTGCCATGTCTAGTTTCAGATTATGTTGGATGACGATGAAGAACTCTGGCTGCTCCGTCAAGGTCGGGAATGAACTCACCGAGCCCTTCAATGTCAAAAAAGGTTTTAGACAAGGCGACACACTGTCACGTCACTTTTTTAAGATCATCCTTGAGAAGATGGTGCCTAACTCACAAGTCAACATCAGAGGCACGATCTTCCAAAAGTCAATTCAACTGCTAGCTTGAACCGACGACGACGTGATTGGATGAACACACTGAGTTGTCAATGAGGCGTTTGCTGGCATTAAAGCGGAAGCGGCTAAAATGGGTCTGATGGTTAATGAGGGCAAAACGAAGTACATGCTGTCATCAAGGAAGGACGCACAACATCGACGTCTCGGACAGAGCATCACACACACACATCACACTCGCCCATGCCAATCGCTGTTTCTTTGGGCTCAAGAAGCAAATGAGTAATAAAGACTAAGCTTGATCATCCCAGCCCTACTTTATGGGATGGAAAACTGGACGTTACTATAAGCGGATGAGGAAGGCCTTAGTTTTTTTGGGAGAAAAGTTTTGAGGGCGATTTTTGGTCCTGGTTGCGTTGATGGTATCTGGAGGAGAATATTTAACGACGAACTCTATGTACAGTGACATGCGCTTGGTCAAGCGTCTTCGGATACAACGCTTAAGATGGCTAGGCCATGCAGAGCGTGTGGACTACTCCCGGCAGAGCAGTTTTCTAAGCCGAGCTATTGGGACAACTTAACCGAGGATGGCCAAGGTTGAGATTGCGCACACAAGTGAAGACGGATCTCAACCAACCTGGAGTGTGCAGCAACAGGCATGTTGGTTGAGGCCCAGGTTCACCCCGGACTGTTGCGCCAGAAAAAGAAGAAGGAGTGCCCTGTATGAAACTGGCTTTGTTACCACAGGTTTTACTGCACAGAACAATCTACTGGCAGTTGTTTCCCTAAGAAAGAACTTTAAGAACTTTTTTTATAATTCAATTTTTAATAGAATTCATACTTATTTTTTGTTTTCTTTATTTACTTCTCTTTTCAGAGTAATTGTGGAGCAATCTCCATATGAACTAATTATTAAGGACTTGCAAATATCTGATGAAGATATCTACTTATGTGATACAACATTTTTTATACCTAGAGAAACTTGTGATAACTACAATGGATATCGTGTAGAACTTAATGTTTTAGGTAAGCCAACGACATCAGAGTCTTCCGTTTTTGTTCGTCTACTCTCAAGTGTTTTTGTTTTTTCTTGTACTTTGTCTTTTATTCGGCCATTAATTGAATTCGATTTAAAATAACTGCTTGTCGCCTGTGTCCATCTAAATAACCGTATACTTTTTCTTTCTACTCGTTGATGCTTGTCGTAGACAATTTGCTGCAATTACATAAGTAAACAATAGGACAGTGAATACAAGTTAAGATCTGTTTAATTTCCTGCATGCCCTACACAAAACAAAACAAAACAAAACCATAAATTTAAGAAATCTCCTTTTCAAGGACCTTCAAAACATTAAAATAAATCTTTTGCTTTTATTTTTGTCATGCCTCATCTCCTTTCGAAACGTAACTACGCTTGAATTTGTTTAAACGAATTGTGCGTTACAGTGCCTGTTTTACAGTTTTGACATTTGTTTTGATCCTAAGAATATTTATAAGATTTTAAACATAACCTCTATCATCTTTGAAAGCGATCATTAAAAAATGAATAATTTCCTCCCCCTTTTTCATTATGCTCAACTCTCATCTGGATTTCAAAATAAAATAAAAAAATATATATATCGCCAAACATGTTAATTTTAAAACGAATAAAAAAAAAACTGAAATATGTAACCGTTTGCCATACCAATAACTGTAGAAAATATTGGTAAATGAAAATCAATATAAGTTACTAATGATTTCTTTTGAGTTTTCAAAATTTGATTTTAAACTATTCAGAGACTAATCGGATTCATTTTTGTCTTTTTTTCGATTAAATAAATGTATTCACATTTGATTTCTGTTCAACAATGCTCTCTCGCAATTGATCAGTGCCACCAACCGAGGTTGTGATAATCGATGAGAAAGGTGACCGGGTAGAGAATGGATCTGTTCTAGGACCATTGCAAGAGAGGAACACACTGAAGTTAACATGCGTCGTGAAGAATACCAGACCGCAGCCAACTGTCGGCTGGTTCAGGGGAAGCAAGCGTCTAACCACTCGTAAGTAAAACGTTTTTTTCAATTTATTTTAATTACTTTTTGCAGACAATATAATTTATCAACAAATAGTAACACGAGTAGTAACACTTACTCGTTTTTTAGGGTTTCGTTTCAATCATTTCTGTTACACACTCTTCATATTTCCTTAACTTAAGAATTAAGTTTCACTACAGCCCATAAGTGACCAGAACCTAGATTCTAAAACAAATCTCCTCCTTTCTTTAACTTATGAAGCTATTTTTTTTTAAATTTCGGATATTGATGTCCCTGAAATAGCGACTAGTGTCCATATATGTAAATTTTATCTTTTGGGCTGACAGGGCCCGGGGTGGACCTGGGCCCTGTCAGCTGCCGCCAGTTGCGCACTCCAAGTTGGTTGAGGTCCTTCTCCACTTGTGTGCGCCACCTTAGCCTGGGCCGTCCTCTGATGCGTTGTCCCAATGGCTCCGATTCGAAGACTTTTCGGGGCGGAGCAGTAGCGTCCATAAGCTCTACATGGCCTAGCCATCTTAAGTAGTAAAACATCTAAAAAACAAGAAGACAAGAAACATCTAGGGACCATAACAAGTGTTCTGACAGACCCCTATTGGAGTCTATACCTCCAAGGAAGGCATTTCTTAAAATTACTTCTGCTGAAGCTGTAGGGACAAGAAAGACGTTAAAGCCATTTCTCACCACTAAGCGACTCAAGCTAACTCTTACAAGAAGTAGCATAAAACACCTAGGGAAGTACTTCTTTAAAAACATAAGTGAACTCAGAGGCATTAGTGTGAGACACCTAAGTAGGCACATAGCTAGCTGACACTGGTTTTTTAAGACAGGACAACGCCAGACCACACACTTCGTTGATGACTCTTCAGAAGCTACGGGAGCTCGGATGGGAAGTTTTATCGCATGCATGGTGCATAGCCCTGACATAGCGCCAAGTGATCACCACCTGTTCCTGTCTATGGCGAACGCCCTTGGTGGTGTGAAGTTGAACTCCAAAGAGGCTTGTGAAAAGTGGCTGTCCGAGTTCTTCAAATAAGTAGGAGGATGAGGAGGCTTCAACGAGGGGGTATTATGAAGTTGCCGTCTAGATGTAAACAGATTATCGAACAAAACGGCACATATTTGAACTAAATCCGATCACTATAACACTTTTTGTAAAGCATTGAATGAAGAGTAAAAAAGCGAAAGGGAGATATTTGACAACCTTAAATTTTACTCCTATGACACCGTTGGCCATTTCTTGTCCATTGGTGCCCAATAACGAAATTATAGTCCGGTGTTGGCAATCGCAGTTTCTTTCTCGAATGACAGCGTGAACCAAATTTACAGCCGTTTGGTAAGCCCTCCATATTTTTGAAATATGAGGACATTCTTCCTCTTTTTCGGCTGACTGTACAGTCCCCGTTTAACCTGCACCTCAATCAGGAAGCCCTTTCAGCTAGCATTGTCTTTAGCCTGCTGCTACTGATTTATAACGCTAAGTTGGTTGAAGTCCTTCTCCGCTTATGTTACATATAAGCGCCAATCGGGACCGTGGGTATCCTCTATGGCTTTGGTTGGTTCGGAGTTAAAACCTCTGCTCGGGCTGAAGCAGTGTTGTCCATGCGGTTAACATCGTAGGTCATAAATCAGTAGACACATGCCCGATAAAACCCATGTCTCTGTACAGTCCGGGCATTTAGTGGTTGAATCGTCCACATCAAGTTAAACAGAGCAAAAGATTGAACACAGAACATTGTTCATCTGCTCCTGAGATTGTTCAGGTGATGGGCATTCCTTACGAGGCGTGTATCTATCTACCCGCTAGAATGCAGCTGGTAAATTCATTTGGGCATTTCTTGTTAAAATAGCCATTAAAGAGTGATAAAGATGGGACATTGTGTCGATGTTCTATCGAGTCACTTTACTTCGCAATACAATAAGTTGTTCACAATAAGTTTAAGGCTCCTTGTTGAATAGTACTGAGTAGTTGTACTCAAACCTTGAGCAGATATATGCTTTGTATATTGCAATCACATCAAAAAGGGTTACCATTTTTCTTGCAACTTTGACATTTCGCTGCATTTTCGGCAGAAATTGTGCTGCTGCAGAAGCGAAAAAGTTGGCAACAAAAATGTGCTTGTGGCTTTAAATGACTTCGGCGCCTCACGAGGTCTTATTATTTGAACTAAATCCGATCACTGTAACACTTTTTTATGAAGTATTGAATTAAAAACCTATTAAACGTACATCTGCCCAGAACTTGAGTATAATCCTCCTATCTAGTCCAGAGATCCTAATGCCTCCTTGCACCTACTTAAAAGAGCAGTGAGCGATAAAACTTATTGGTAATACTAATGCTGCGAAATCAATCGACTCTCTAGAACATCGACGAAATATTGCGTCTTTATCACTCTTTTGTCGCTATTTTAACAAAAATTCTCTTATAAGTTAGCCGTTGCATTCCGTCCCTTCAAGAATTTACCCGCTATACTCACCTCACTAAGAATGCGCATTCCTTCACCCTTTAACCCACCTTCGGACGTACAATTTACTTTAGAGACTCGTTCTTCAGCCGCACCACACGAATATGGATTACTTTTCCCAGCCCATTATTTCCCCCTCATTATAATCCACAGGCATTGGCACCTCCCTTCCTCTCTAGCTTTGACTGTGACTTAATTCCGGTTACTTACGGGTGCCAAACAATCACCAATTATAAAAAAAAGTACAGGACCCCGCCAAAAGGGTTCCCTAGCGGCTCGCTTGCCTTAAATAAAGAATATTAGCTTCCATTTTTTCCACGGAAAATTTAGTCAGCTTAGCTTTCTAGATTGCGGCGAAGGTTTCTCGACGAAATTGGCCGTTTTTGCATAATTTGTCAGTTGACTTTGAAAATTTAAGGAAACACGGACATAAGTGAATCAATCTGTCATTGCGAAGTAGGCACACACAAAATTTCTTGCACTTCAGCCTTCAAGGGTACCAGGGCTTAGCTTCTTTGGTAACTGCGAAAGGACCTTTAGTCCATTGCCGACACCAAAGAGAGGTTTTTAGTACTCCCTGGTTGGTTGTAGCAAAGCTTAGAAAAAAGCACATCTACTGTACATTACAGGAGTTTGGACTACATTACAGGTCGTTTCGTGAAGATGAACTGTCTATAAATCGAACATGAAATATCGGGCGTGTAAGTTACCCTCGTCGTGACGGCTTGCACATTTTGCCCTGCCATAAGCTTAAACATCCATCCGAAAGAGAGTCTCTTCGGTTTTTCTCCTCAAAAACAAAATATCAACCATAATAAACCATACAGTTCGGGTGTGAAGTTCAGCAAGCAGATGTATGTTGCAATAGTTTCGTTTTCCCGCATAGATTCTTCCTTCTCCGTCATCTCACCCTTATGGCCTGATTAGTCTGCATCTCCTTCAGTCCTCCTCGTGTCGTCGTCGCAAAGAATTTCAAATTTCCTTCACTCCACATGGAGCAACTTTGTTTACCACAATCTCCGAAGTACGCACTCCAGCAGAAGCGATTCGCTCGTAGAAATAAATTCGCGCAATTTGCAAGCGATGCTCCATCGCGAATCCATTCACAGCGAAGCACCGACAACGAATCCGCCGAAATTGGCTGCAGCTACGACTACTGCTGCACAACCACTCAAAATTGATTGTCTGCGCTGAAGGCTTCAAGGCACTCACACACAAAAAAAATCACTTCAACCCGCCCAATGGAGGTCTTCCGATTGTGTGGGTGGCGCTGACGTTTTATTATCTCGCGACATACTTTTCCAATCATTCCAAAATCAATGAGCTGATAATCCCTACTGCCTGCGGCGAAGTGGAGGGGGGAGGAAGAAATTATGCAGACTTGCATATGCGGGGGATGTGCCCCAACCCCTAACCCCCGCCGCGCCGCCGAGAGACAATCCTTTTTAACGTCACATAAAACATCTTCAACCCCAATCATCATAACATTACTTTACGACGCAGGCAAGATCTTGGTGTACCTTTATGGTAATTGGATGTCAGGCTTCAAGTACCGTATAGGCAATTTGGTCTTTATGCGCCTCTAAGGATTTACCTGACGGTTGGTGGGCGTGGGTGGGCGCAGCGATGTAGTGTTCGCTGGTCAAGGTTACACACGTTTCAAATAAACATAAAGCAAATAGATTGTCCCGGCTCTAAAGGGCTGTTGATTGAGGTGCAGGTCCACTTCTGGCCGACTTTAACAAGGACAATGAACGAAACTAATCTGATCTGACAACCACTTTTATTCGTGTTGTTTTCTCTGTTTTATTTCAGACTCACCAACATACGAAGAAAAGGATGGACTCTTTACAGCCACCTTAGAACTGTCACTGACATTGTCCCGGGATGACTTGGGCAATACAATCGAATGTCGTGTGGAATCGTTGGCCATTGAAGGAGTAATCCGCAGTGGAATTCAAGTTGACATGCAAGGTAATCGGTTTATTGCAGTTTGTCCTTCGACTAGGCAAACATTTGCCTTCCTCCTGCCTCGTCAATTTGTACTAATGCTTGAATTTGCCTTTCCTTCAGTTCGTCCTACCAGCATAAAACTGTCTGGAGTGGAGCACCACACCGTGCAGGGGAGTAAAGTCGTTCTCACGTGTCAGGTATGTTGAAATTGCTTAAAGGGAGTGGGGGTGGGCGGTAAGTATGCTTTGAATGTATTTTAATAAATGTCTGGGCCTAAGGTTGTGGGATTGTGTTATGTGTGCAATGGTTGTATGCCAGGTTCAAGGTTAGAGTCCCGAAGCTTCATGAAATGTTGCAGTTTGAATCCCACGGGGGAGAAGTGCCCTATGAGCAATGATGTGTGTCCTGCAAAAATTTGCAATGGCATTATTAGACGCTGAACTTGATTGAGATTTGTTTTCTCCAACTAATATGATGAGAGAGTGTGAGTCCAGACAGATACGTATTTATCCCCTTCCAAGCTTCATATCTGTCAGATCAGTATCAACATATGCAGTTTCCCTCCGATTTCATGCTCAATTGACTAGGAGTCCCTCATTACAAGAATGTGGCTTTAAGCAGGACACACTCTGTGTTCTTCAGACTTCAGACTTTAGATTAAATCAAAGAGCTTGTGAAAAATACAGATCACTGCGTGCCCCTTAACTATCACTTCACTCCTGACTGCTTTAGAAATGTACTGTGTAGACAAGCTTAGGTTAGAGCAGTTGTCAGTGAACAATCGCACTAACGACGCCATTGGGCACAGTGTGATCTCGCCTGTTTTAAAATCATTGTGAGCACGCTGTGTAGCTTTAAAGGTGTCCCACACTAATGTCGCTGAGTGCAGCTAGGTCACCAAAGGAGTAATGCCATCGGTCTGTTTTTCTTCTTTTTTCAAGACTTTGTCGTTAAGTCGTAAAGAAGACACGAAATTGTTTCAACCTCTTGCTCGTCCCTGCAGCTTCTGCAGAAGGCATTATGAAGGATACTATGGCTGGAGACATAACAGATCACTCAATAAGCCCCGGGACATACATATAGAGGGCGCCACTAACATGTCCCAGGATTTATTGAGTGATGTGTTATACTGCCGTGGCCCAGAGTCCTATTATAGGGCCTATTATGGTCCGTAGACTCGCTTTGCTTACGCTGGTTAGCAGAGAGAGCGTTTACGATTAAGCTGTGACTTTGGTATGAAGACAAATGTCGCACTTTCAGCAGTTTTGGGTCACTTTGGTATATGTACTCGCAAAAGGTGGCCACTGGGACAGTCTTTGAGATCTTCAGAACACGTTCATTCACTCATTTGCCTGTTCTTTGGTCTCTGGTGTCTATCAGCGGATCTATTTTGTCAACCTTCACGAAAAGTCGCAGGAAGTCGTTCGGATTGCGCTTTAGCATCGTCATACACAGCTCTGAAGTGGTTTGACGGGTGGACTTGTTTTGAGCAAACGCGGACAGACTTTTTTTTAATGTTCAATACCTAATGCAGGATATAAGTCGTCCCGTCTTTTGAGACTCTCACTCTTCAGCAGACTCGATTCACGGCCAAATGTGTGTGTGAAACTAAGGCCTCCTCATCCGCTTTTTCCGACGTGAAGGTTTCTGCGGCACAAAGAACGTCAGTGACGATCAGGGAACAGGGCGATCTAAGTCTTTCGAGAGAGGGCAGGAGTGATTACACAATTGGTTTCGGTACTCCTTTTATTGTCCCCATTTACTGCGGAGCCGATTTTGTCGTTGGCTATTGTTACGCTCTGTCCAAAACGTCGACGCTGTGCGTCTTTTGATACCGACTTCTATAAATTTTGGTATCGCTACGGTTCATACGAGATCGCTTCCTAACTTCGTCCTCAAATACTTGGACGTGCAACCAGTCTTTCACGAGTAGACGCTATCCGAATCTATTGATTTCCCGAATTCAGATGAGGAGAATTTAAGAAGATTTTTGGGAGGGCATTAGTGTCCTTTCAATGTTTCCAGCAACTAGGAAGTGCTTATGCAATGGAAAAAATACTGGCATTCCATATTCGTGTGATGCGACTACAGAAAGAGCGTCTAAACTCAGCTATACGAATGTGGGCTTAAAACTGAACTGATGGGTTATAGGAGCGGAAAGTGTATTTTGAATGAATTTTTGAGCTGTGGGAAGCATCATTTGTTCAAATAGCGACAAAGGAGTGATAAAGACAAAACATATCAACGGTGTTTTAAAGGGTTTATCGACTAAGCAATATTGTGGTTTCCAATGAGTGTCAGACTAGACAGAAACGTTGTACTTAAGCTTCTATAAGGGCATATAAAGGATTATTCATTGCCAAGTTCTCTAGATAATGAAAAAGAAAGCACAACAATTTTAAGGTTTTAAGGTCTTCAAGGTTTTTCCTATCGTTTGAGAAAACAATTCGGAATTATATCATTTTTTTAAAATGTTGTCCTTCAAAGTGTCAATCGTAGCTCTGCCTTACTCCAGAAGACTTTAGAACAATTACTATCGTTTAAGAGAACAATTTTTGGCAATAACTTTTCCAAAATGATAGTGTGTGAATTTAGGCCACAACTATGTTTGAGGTGGCCCATTCAATTTCGCGCGACCCAATCGATCGTAGCGACTTGTATTTTGCGAATAATACAGGCAACCGTCAATCCTTTGCCTCAGTCCAAAAACCTTAAACTTTACATATCCCAAGAGAAAATAGTCCAAAGGTTTGACAGCGGCCACTTTAACCAAGCAACACGTAAAATTAAGTGCTCACCGAAATGATTTCTTTTGTTTCACACACTCTATGGCTCGTAGTTTCGGCATCTTATTAAAAGCAGAGCTCAAGGAAATCAGATGCTTGAATTTCAGGAAGTACATAGTCCGTTGACATGGCCAAGGTGCTGAGAACGACAACGAATCGATTCGTCACTCGTCTTCGTGTACACTCTCAGCTGCAGCTGCTTCAATCCGTTCTGGTCCAACCGGTTTAGTATCATCCACTAATGTGAACTAGGACTCAACTTTGAGAATTAATAATAATAATAATTGAATGTCACTACAGCCTACAAGGGACCAGGGTCTAGCTTCTACAACAACTACTGGTGTTGTGCGTGCTACTGTTTTCTCACGAGTAAAAGGGACCTACTTTCTGCGTGACGGCCGACGCACCTACCCACAACGCCACGGCGACCACCAACTTTGAGAATGGCATAGGCAAAAGCGAATTCAGTTGATCGAGAACACCGTAAGCTCCTGAAATTACACGAAAAACATTTCTCACAGAACTCGGGTTTTCAAAAAGCAGCTGAATAAATTGAAGACTCTTAGTGGCTTAAGTCTTTCACATAATTACTTGCCAAACGATACTGAATTAATCTAACAGAGCAGTTTAACAGGATTCACTAGTTATCTGTCAAAAATGCCCATTGCACATCAAACCTCATAATGAATCACGGGGTAAATAATTTCTTGCATCACTTTGAGAAACTTAAACATTTCGAAACATTTTTGGTTACCTCAAATTTTTAATCAAAACTAACATGCATTGCCCTTTCTAAATGTAATTTTCAATCTTTCTGAATGACTTCCATAGAAAGATTCGACGCAAATGTCAGAAAATTTTAATCGGCCTTAGTTTGATTGCATGTTTGTAAGAAGAAAAAGCCAAAAAAGAAAGGAAGTTGCTCATCAACATCTAATCCAATCCAATGAGCATCTGTAAAGGAGTCCTCAAACCACGTAAACTCATCTGCAGTTCTCTTCTGCTCTAATGGCTTTGACCCTTGACCAAGTATTAGTCAAATAAAAAGGATATTTTTTTACCATTCCAGTATAATTTCCAGTGATTCCCTCTCTTTTTCCTTCTGGCAGCTGCACAATCCTTGCATCCATCCGTAAAGCCAATTTCACTCACGTCTGCCCACTTTGGCGATTTTCTGTGAGAGGACATAAAGCCACAGTTAAATCCGTTTCACAAAACCGAAGTACAAATGATGCTTCCGAGAACCACTTCAGTTTGTTAGACTCACCCTGGATACCTTCTACTTCATCATTCTGTTTCCTGAAAACGTGGACTCCCCTTCAAATGGACCTCGAATCCTGTGACTTCAAAATTATCCAGTTACACACCCCAAATGTATTCTATTGCAAATGGAGCTCACTTCCTTTGGATTCCCGACTATTAAATCATCCCTTGCATCAGCCCCCAGCAGATGTGTCAGCTTAATTAATTGATACCCCACCCCTCTGCTGCTTGCGGAATTAATCTCAAATATCAACTATCATCTCTGCGATTGGCATTAATACAGATCGAATCGCAGAGTTGCCTATTGTTCATTCCCCGGCAGACAGTTTGTGCCATTTCTTGCTCCATAGTCCTCGTCCACATTACGCTTTCATTAATTTTTCATAACCCGCCTCCTGCTCCTCCGCCGGCTTTCAATATCATTGCACTTTACGGCTCCCTCTTTTTTCCCGTGGTCATACATCGTCGCTGCAATGCATCAGCATGCACTGCGATTGTCTCACTTCCGTCCCAGTTGTGGATTGAGGCTCGTGGAGCGGGCTAGTTTTTGCTGCTCGAAACTTTTCCACTCCTCAGGGTTCGTGCTGGCCCTGTAACCTTGCTCCCTCCCCCCGCACATATGCAAATGTGCACTTAAAGCGTCATTCAGCAGTTTAAAGCGCGCCATGCGTGCTCGAAAAACCATCTTATTCATCGATACTTCAATTTCGCCGTTGGTCGCCCCGCACATTCGTTTGGTTCACCGAAAAGTTTTGCCATAACCTGGGGGTGGGGGGAAGTGGGCTGGAGAAGTCTGCGTTTCCTTGTCGACGTTCGCTTCGTGCACGCAATTCACGAAAGCCCTCCAGTTCTTTTCGCTTCTTTAGTTTCCTGAAGAAGTTCCTGCCGCTCCCGGTCGTCTTGCTGCACGTCGAGAGCCATTTTAATGTCGTGTTTGTATTCCTCCGGCAACTGATGCATCAATTATTTCTGCTCCCCGAGCCACTGGAGGGTGTACTGGTGTTTTTGCTCCACCGCCGGATGGATGCTGTTTTATTGCACCACACCAATTGAATGTGTCGTGTTGGGATAACCTACGGTTAGGTGTCGTAATCGTCTGGGGTATTCAAGGAGTGTGCTGGAAAAACAGGGAATCCTGGCGTCAAATTTCTGCTCTTTCGTTTGAAAGACCTCAGTTCAAGCGATTTTAAAGTGAATTTCTCTCGGGGGGCCGGCGCAGGAGGAAGTTTTCTGTTTCGGAAAATACTCCGGAATATTGAATGACAGAATTCAAACGAGCTGCCAAGGCAAGCTTCGCTGCCGTTGCAGTGGGACAAATAAAGTGCCTCCACCTGAAGAGGGTGGAATATCCACAAAATCCCTTGAAACTGCACAAGCTGGTAGACGTGGTAGACATTTGCAACAAAAACTAAAAATGAAGCTGTCCAACGAACGGTGGCTGAACATTTTCGTTGTGAGAGTGACGCGATTACTGAGAGCCGTGCAGAGGCAGCGTCATCGTAGCGATATTTCAATTGGGATTCTGACGAAGTTTCGGGTTCAATTTATGGGTATGGCTGGAACATGGTCCGAGTCAAAGGAATCCTCTTTACGGTGAGCTGGAAAATGGGAATGGTCCCTAAAATGGATGAAAATAGTTTCATTTACAAGGGAAGCCTTGAGGACTGTTTTTGGAATGCAATCTGTTTTTTTTTCTTTCCTTCGCAATTCTGGGTCGTGTGTGAACTAAGAATCAATTTTCAACAAAACCACTGAGGCGTCTTGTGAATTTTTTTTTGAAGCTAAACGTGTAATTAGAGGTTACATTGATCGTTCCCTTCCTTTGCGGTGTAACCTTTAGGGTGGACGTTCGTTGTTGTACTGTCGAATGTTGCCTTTGGTTGGACTTAAGATACTACTTGGAGAGTTATTTTTTGTTTAACACTAGATTGGAGACGAGGAAATACAGATCCTACGTTCTGAGGCACATCTCTGCCCACTTTAATGGCGGTCAACCATTTTTCCCCCCTTTTAGGAGGGATTTTTGGTTTCGCCTCAATCCTTCCATAAATTGGAAATCGTTTTCATATCGAATATTTTTGTTCTGAACTGTTTCTTCTAAAAAAGCAGTAAGAATAAGGTCATTCATTTTTTGATTTCGATAGTAAGGCTTAATAAAACACACACAGCGATACATATTTGATAAAAATTTTAGTCAATTATAAAGCTCAGAATTCGCCATTAACTGTAAAAGAGAATAACCATTAAATGACCGCTTCGATAGGATTTTAAGAATGCGATTCTTTTGAGGTGCATTGTAACAACTTTCTGACACCTGAGTGTGGCAAACGTCAAATTCCAGAGCACCATCGCCAATCTTCGGTAGATATCAGGAGTTGGCAATATTTATGGCGTGCCTACCTTATAACCAAACTAGTCTATAGGACGTCTATCAGACACTACTTCGTGGGCCCTGCTACTGACCTCATGTGAACGCGTAAGTCTCTCACTCTGTTCCGCCGTCGTCTGCCTCGACATATATATTATATATATATATATATATATATATATATATATATATATATATATATATATATATATATTCATATTTGGGATTATATATTCATACATGGGATTATGTGTTTAGGCTTTTACAGACTCCATACTTCACGTGAAAATTTCTGTTTAGTGACCTAGTCTTAGAACTTGTGGACACCGTGATGACGCATCATGCCATGACAGAAACCGCGAATGACTATAAATTTCTACTTCGCTTGAAGTGCATGGCATCCACGCTCCCTGTTCCCCATGTGAGGAAGTTCCATTTGCCACTTTAAACCTACTGTGCTTGTTCGATATTCGTTACCGGTACACCACTAAGTTCGCTTCTCCCAGAAGGATTCCCTCAATGACAAATGCTTCCTCATCAAACCTGGTTCTCAAATGTTTTTATTGTACTGCATCCTTACCTCACTTAAGACTTCATTAAAGTTAACTTGCCACGCTTTCTCCAACTTGAGTTTGAGCAGCTTGTAGTAGTTATACTTGGAGGAGTTCGTGAGAGCGTCCTTTGTGTAAGAGTAACCTGGCATAAGTAGTCGCCGTGGCGCAGTGGGTTAATGCGTCCACCCACACTCAGAAGGTCTAGGTTTGATTCCCGGACGGGACACCTCGCATTTTTTTCAACGCACCACCTCTTTCTCTTTGCTAACAACACTCTATGAGTATCAAATGTCTATAAAAAACTTCTCAAATCTCGCCGTTCGGAGTCGACAAAAAACTGTAGGTCCCTTCTGCTCGTGAGAAAACAGTAACACAGACAACACGAGTAGTTGTTGTAGAAGCTAGGCCGTGGTCCCTTGTAAATTGTTGTGCCACTCAATTATTATTAACCTGGCATAAACTATAGCGTCGGTTGCTAAGGGAAAATTTACGTCGAATCACTGCTTGACGTCATCTGGATCATCTCCTTTCCTACTTTCAAGTTGTAGCTTCCGATTGTCACATTTGAACGTAGCTTACGTTTGGGAGATCGCTTCTCTTTGCCTTGCCCTCATTCAACTTCACCTCGTTTTGTCGTTTCTTCAACCGCCACAGTAGGCTTTACAATCGTCCGTTAAGAACAAGAGATGATGGCGATGACATCTCTGTGGCTCTCTCTCTGCACTGACTTGTTGAAGAGTCTTTCATTTTAAAACCAACCCTCTGTTACCGTTTCGTCCAGAATAAAATCGAACGGTAGCCCATTTTCTCGACAAATTCCTGTACAGGGTTCGAATGCTCCGAAGATTCTTGTTCACAGCCGGAAAAGTTTTTCTGAAATCATGAATTATATCCAAATGCTGCCGTATGCCGCGTAAAATTCAACGAAGTTGTAGGGTGTACAGAATTGGAACCCTCTGATCTTAGTGGGAAGTCGTGGTCAGTTGTAAGTTTTCTTCTCGGAATCTACACTACTTGGTGCCAATAAGTAGAGTTCAAGGATGGTGGCAGATGAATCTGAGGAATTTGGAGGAATGAAGGCAGGTCCAGCGTTCACACACTGTGCTCGACAGGGTCTTGTAAGGAATTTTACACCCCGAAAGAAAGCACCTCCTTATACTGAATGATGTACATATATTGAACTGGTCATTGGGTATGCTTTTGCTCTTCCAAATTCCCAACGTCATCTTGAGCAAGTCGTTGGGCATTCTTTCGATTTCCCAAACTGTCCACTCCATCGTGAGCATACATACCACTAGAAAACTGCCGCCAGCTTTAAACACTTTTGTCGGGGAGCCATCCGAATCTACGGCTTTGTTGTTTTTCTTTTTTCAAACGATGCGCGGGTTCTTTATAGCCGGGTGGGCTTTTCTGTCTCTCGGTCATTTAGCAACTTCTTAAAACACTGCTTATGACTTACTAGTTTAGGGATTGGCAGTAGAGCATTTTTTGACATCTAGACGGATACGACTAATGTGCGTCTTGCGGGAAACATCCCTCAACATCGATGTCGAGTTAGTGCAGGACTCAGACAGCTCCAGATGTGACACAACTAGGGAATGGAGACACAGGCGCTACCAATGAATAACTCTCTGTTGAGCCAGTGTCTTTTAACTTGGACGGCTTTTGGAAAATAAAGCCCTCCACCGAAGAACTTCTCTACATCATCATACTCGATAGTAGCTGTCTCACTGTAGGGCACAGACGGCTGATGAAAAGCAGAAGCGGATATGTTCGAAATCTTCAAGATAAGGCTCAGAAGCACTCTGGAGAAGAAGATTGAATGGCAATCTGTTTGTTTGTAGATAATTGTTCTCTGTCCCAGAAGGAGTTTGGTACAGAAGATTGAACTGCGAACTTGACAACTCCTAGGACGACATCGGCATTCTCAAACGAATTCGAATATCTCGTGTGAGATTGTCAAGGTGGATGGACAAAGTCATTAAGAGTGAATTGACATCAACGCTCGGAAACAGCTGTCTAAATGAATGAAGCAACCTGGTAAAGACCTTGCCTACTTTGGTATTCCAAGCTGGTAAGGGACCTCAATCAGCTAGATTTACCAAAAAAGGGGAACCTGCTCCAACATCTATCCCGTTGACAGCTGTTGGCATGTTGACTCAGAGTCACATTAAGTTCGAACTGCGATGACTGCTAAAGAAGAAGAATACTATTTCCCTACAGATCTTTGACATCAATGCAGAGCCCTTCCTCATTCCAAAGTTCAAGTTTGTCTTGATGATTCATTAGACTGCCAATTCTGTGTTAAAATCCACCCCAACTCTTGGCAAGACCATTCAAAAGATGCTGCGACAGGGTATTCAGCACAAAATGACCGAGTGCCTTCAGCCACAAAGTTGAGCCTTCATCAGTTAGACATGATTACTGTTCTCAAGATCATCTTGAGTGTCTTTAAGTGTAAAGAAGGACGTCCAAGGACTCATTCAGTAACCTTCTCAAAAACTTATGCATCTCTTTTGCCTCTCAATAGACTCTAAGATAACATATCTCCTTTTGTCTTTCCTCTCCCCAAAGGTTTTCGGAGCCCGACCAGCTGTCAACATAACATGGACTAATTCCTCAATGCCGATACCCGTTGAAGAGAACGATCTTACAGAAATCAGGACACAAGCGGTAAGAACCCCTAGAACCCCCCACAATTGCCGATCATTCCCAGACTCAAACTCAACTCGTTTCCATTTCACTTTTCACCACCAGGTCGAACAACAAGATGGAACATATCACTCGGTGAGCGATTTGATATTCAGCGCGTCCCGCTTCGAGAACGACATGATATTCCGGTGCGATGCAGAGAACATACTTTTCGTGGAGCACGGCGAGAAGCCAGCATCCGCTTCGGTCGTCCTGGAAGTTATGTGTAAGTCCTTGCACGCAGTGCCACCAATGGCGGCAGCGATTCAAAGTGATTTTCTTTTCAGATCCACCCGTGGTGAAAGTGAGCCCGAATAGTATTGTCGTCAACACCAGTGACACGGTTCTCCTCAACTGTGAATACGTTGCGAATCCAGCATCTCTAATCAGTGTGAAGTGGTAAGTTTTGTTCTAAATTGAAAACAGAAAAGCAAATCCCACATTCGTGCTCCTAACGAAGTGAAACAGTCAAAGGAAGTCGGTGGGTGGCTGACCGTAGTGGTCATTGTTTGGGCAAACAGTGACTGAATTAATCTGATTGAAGCCAACCCAGCCAGGGCACACATGACCCGCTTCGGTCTCAGGAAATGGGATTGCAATGAAAACAAAACCCCAATCAATGCGTTTTCTTTCAAAGAACAAATCGTAATTTGAAACTCTGTAATTGAAATATTTGTTTCCTGGGAAATCTTGATGACAAAACCAATTTACTCTTCATGGAAGTGAGGCGAGTTGCCATGGACTGTGGGACGGTTGTGGAGTGACTTAGAATTTGTTTTAATTTTACGGGTTTATTCGCAGTTTTGAAGTGTAGAAACCAGTTAAGGGAATGATTTGACAAAAGTCTATTCAGCTGTTTCTTCTTCTTCTTCGGATAACGCTACAGTCCGGGGTCGACCTGGGCCTCAACCAACATGCCTCTCCAGCCAGCACGGTCTTTCGCCAGCTGCCTTCAATTGCGCACTCCAAGTTGGTTGAGGTCCTTTACCACTTGTGTGCGCAATCTCAGTCTAAGACGTCCTCTGTAGCGTTGTCCCTGTGGTTCGGATTCGAAGACTCTTCGGACCGGAGCAGTGTTGTCCATCTGCTCTACATGGCCTAGCCACCTTAAGCGTTGTAGCAGTAGACGCTTGACTAGGCTCATGCCGCCGTACAGCCCATACAGTTCGTGGTTGAATCTTCTCCTCCCGATGCCATCAACGCAAACAGGACCAAAAATCGCACGCAGAACTTTTCTCTCGAAGAGGCCAAGGGCTTCCTCATCCGCTTTTAATAGCATCCAGGTTTTCTGCGCCGTAAAGTAGCACTGGGATGATCAAGATGGTGTACAAAGTCACTTTGGCCGTTCAGGAGAGTTCTTTATTACTCAATTGCCTCTTAAGCCCAAAGAAACAGCTATTGGCAAGAGTGATTCAGCTTCTTGCGGAGTAAAAAAAAGAAGGTCTGTGCAGGGCATCCGTGCTCTACGTTGATCGAAAACTTTATGAATTCATCACCAGCTGGTTGTCTATGTCATATGATTCGAGCTTGAATGCTGACTTGTCTCAATATTCAATACTCAATACGGAAACTGACGCAATTGGCAAAAAGAAAATAGAAGTGAGGTCCTGCGACCGGACATTTGAACTCCAAGAGTATCCATTCATCAACATTTTGGAACAGGTCATCAGGGGTGCACGCTAAAGAAAAGTAATTTAAGGAGAAATAACCAAACAAACAGTAATTCCTTTCGACTAGCTTTTTCGCCCAAGTGTCATAGGGTGTGACAGCAAATAAGGCGTGAACTCTTTCAATATTTCCTCTTCAGAGCTCTTCATCCTACAAAGGAGAAGTAAATGTTGCGTACCCTATACAACCTCTTATTCTAAGTTTTCTTTCAGCAAACCACTGAAATACTTTATTCATACGTCTCCCTGCACATTAGTCGCAGACCAACCTGTTGGTCTCTAATATTAGCTTTGCTTGGCCGAAGTCCTTCGGTATTTTGTTCAATGTCTTGGAAGAATTTTCATTTGAAATGGTTTCTGCCATCTATGAACATGCCTCTCTCAGAGAATGAAAACATCATATCAATAAAATCGTTAGAGCATGGGCTGTCGGTAGGTGTGACTGATGCGACTCTAGATGTGTTCAACCGCTTCAGTCATTCAGACTCTGCAGTAGCACCATCTAAACTCTAAGATACCTTCTATCTTCTGTCCTTGTAGTTGGGTTTTTAATTTTGTTTCATACATGCCGGGTTTGGCACTTGTGCGCCATTAAATGTCGATTTCACTTCCCGATTTATTTTACCACCTGCTTGAGTAACGTCGGTGCAGCTCATGGGATGTTAAGAATGGTTCCTTTGAGCTCGAAAATGTTGATAATTCGTTATCGTATGATTACTGAAAATTAAATTTTTAATTCTTAGGAACGTACATGCGGCTATGTCCTTGCAGTTTTTCATACGCCAGCTTAACAGAAGTAAACAAACTTCCAGTAGAAGACAACTCAAATGAGTAAGAACAACTTCATGCTGCCTTCCAACAAGTTGCACGTTTTGAATACATGCCCAATGATACGATTTCAGTTCTTTAAGTCCACCCCAATAGAATAAGTCAAACCAGACTTTAAAAAATTGTCCCCTCTTGGTAGTGGCCGAATAGTTCCGTTGAATTATTCGAGAACTTGCTTATAAGGGATAATTCCTCGTAAGGTTTGACTTCCAGTAGGTGTTTTTGAGAGATCACGCATGAGTCCTATCCACCTCATCTGTTAGTTTTGTTCAGTATCGTTTGGCAAATCATCATGGAAGGACTCACACTACAATAGCGTCTCAAAATTGTTTAGAAGTGTAACGAAAAAAAATCGACGTGCGAAAAATGTTTTTTATACGATTCGAGGACTTACAAAGCGCTTGAAACTACTATTGTGTACACAATTCTCAGTTTTGGGTGCCAGTTTCCATTAGCGGAATTAATAATAATAATTGATTGGCACTACAGCCCACAAGGGACCAGGGTAAGGAATTTTTGAGATTTTGACTTATAGGATCTTACGCATTTTGAGGTATTGGACTTCGGGATTTCATCGAAAGATTGAAAGAACACAACACGACGGATGGGTGAAGGAGTACAAATCCTGATATCTAGTGCACTCATTTGGCACATAACTGATTATTTGGAGTTTAATAATTCTCAGTTCTATTACTTTTTGTGGTGGGACTAGAAGGGATGAACTATTTCCCGTGGAAATTGCAATTGATTTCAAACTCTACTGCAAGCAACTTGAGACTCTTTAAACTTTAAACATCCCTTCCTTTTAATTCAAGCAACGAGAATTCATCTCAGTGCCGCTCTAGGTTTCACGCGAAGTCCCATGGCTAGGAGTCTTTGAAACAAGAACAATTCCCGTCGTGTCTTCCTAACGAATCCAAATAATTTATTTCGTTGCTCAGAGCGTTCTGCAAACTTAGATTCATCATCTCAGTCCGCAGTTTGTGCTCCTTTGAAACTGTGACAACAGGGACTTCCGCTTTTAACACTCACAGTAATTATTATTTGTCTCAAATAGAATTGGTTCGAATCTTCCTGCAGCTTCTTGCTGCGCTCCATCGCGTTCGTTCAAAAACATCGAATTACACGAAGCACATGCTGCCTCAACATGGCGCCCAACGTAAGAGTGTGTATTTAGGCGGATCGCATCAGTAGTGCCCCCGGATACTAATTAAAAGCAAATATCAAACACACCAAAGTATCTGAGTGCTGAAACTGCAGTCGCCTACAAATGCGAAAGAGATTTCGGATGCCGGGCGCGAAGGGTGGCGGCAGAAACGGAGCGTTGAATAATAAAGCAGTTTACAGGCAGAGAGAGAGAGAGCGAGGAGGACAGACAAACGAATGCCTTCATCAAATGAAATGCATGCCAGTGTCTACAATTCATTTTAGTTGCGAGCGCTGGCAAATCGGCAATCTACTGTCTGCTGGCTGAGTAAATTCAATTTTGAATTTCAATTAATTCTTGTTCTTCTTCACTGGCAGAGTGCACGATGAAATACCTGATGGAGGCAGTAATTCGATGAACTAAGCAGCAGCAGAATGCATTCATCATTCCTTGGTGCACTTTCAAATATCCGCAGATTGAGGCGTTACTTCGGAGCGATGAAAGTTTAATTCATTTAAATGACGGTGGGTTTGGTTTGAAAAGACTGTGGCGAAGAGCTTCGACCGCAGCATGAGCGGTCAGGGGATGCATTTAAAGTATGCAAAAGATAGAGGTTGGTTTGGAATTTGTACGTGGAGTTAGACATGGCATGTGAAGAGAGTCAATTCATCATGCACAGCGTCCTGACGAGTTATATATCAGTATGGACAAACATTTCCATACGTGACTATTTAACTGTAGAGACTTTGATCTGGGGAGTTTTAACTGGGCCACGAATCCGTTGGATTGTTTGAGTCATTTTATGAATGGATATTTGAAGCAGAAAGAACGAGATTTTGCTTAGGGATACCATCATCCGTCAAGAGCTGCTTGCATTATTTGCGGAAGTTTCGTCCCAACCCTTTCCTAGAACGGGAAGACGTACTGAATTGAAGCCACTCAAATTTTCATTAAAAGGGATGGGGGATTTTTCTAAGTTATGAAACGATTGCAAAGAAAGAAGAGTGCTGAACAAACCTTCTTAATATACTCAAGGCTTTGGTTAAAGTGGGCGGTCTGTGTCAGGCGCTTACACAGACTGGGCTAGCTACATAGTTGTGACTTTTTTTTTTAAACTGTATGTTGTGTTGACACTAACAGGACCAAAAATCGCACGCAAAACTTTTCTCCCGAAGAGACCAAGGGCATCATCATCCGCTTTTAGTAGTGTCCAAGTTTCCGCGCCATAAAGTAGGACTGGGATGATCAAGGTGTTATATAAAGCAAGCTTAGTTCTTCAGTAGAGGGCCTTATTACTCTTGAGCCCAAAGAAACAGCGATTGGCAAGAGCGATTCTGCGCTAGATTTCGGTGCTGGTGTCGTTGTCTCTATTTACCGCGCAGCCGAGGTATACGAAGTCCTTGACTACCTCGAAGTTTCTGGTGCCTAGTGTGACGCTCTGTCTGTTGTGTGTCCTTCCTTGATGACAGCATGTACTTCGTTTTGCCCTCATTAACCACCAGACCCATTTAAGCCGCTTTTGCTTTAATGCCAGCAAACGTAATTGACGGCTCGCTGTATTCGTCCAATCACGTCAATGTCGTCAGCGTAAGGTAGCAATTGAACTGACTATTGGAAGATCGTGCCTTTGGTGTTGACCTGTGAGTTAGGTACGATCTTCTCAAGGATGATGTTAAAGAAGTCACATAACAGTACGTTGCCTTGTCTAAAACCGTTTTTGACATTAAAGGTCTCGGTGAGTTCGTTACCGAAGCGGAGCAGCGAGAATTTCTCTTTTTGTTTGGTGGGAATGCCAAAACTACACATGACACTGTATAGCTCGTCTATATGCACACTGTCATATGCGGCCGTAAATTCGACGAATAAGTGTTACGTGTCGATTTGCACTTCTTGGGTATTTTCCAGGATCTGCCGTAGTGTGAAGATTTGAACCACGGTGCACTTCCCTGGCCTGAAAACACACTGACAACCAATCAGATTATTGACAAACTGTTTCAGGCGTTCACACAATACGACAGAGAGGATCTTGTATGCGACGTTAAGGAGACTAATCCCTCTATAGTTGATGCAGTCGAAGGGATCTCCTTTCTTGTGGACCGGACAATTAAGTGCATGAATGCGTAAATAAGTGCTTCCTCATTGCTTAGGAACACTTTGAGTTCCGGTACAAAAGTCATTGTAACCATCTTTACTGAAGATATCCCCTTAAGATCTGTCTGCCTGTCTCTCTACATAGCTTGACCAGTGTGTAGTTCTTTGAACTAGACTATCGAAGTAGATGATAATCCAAGATTATTTTTTTAAGACTTTCGCAATATTTTGCAATTGTGAATGAAACGTGTTTTCTTTGTATTCGTTTATTTTTTAACGTTTTTCCTTATAAATAATTGGCAATATCGTGGGATGGACAACTGAATAGACTGAACAGCTCTGAGAGAATCATCCAGGACAGCATGGCATCACTGTAGGATGGTGCCATGGATAGAAAGATTCTATTTCCAGGATCGAACCTAAGCCCCCGCATAGAAGTTGACGCACATACGTACGTCTCCACGCCCAGCATTTTACCACTCAAGAGCACTCAGCCTCAAAAACTAGTATATTGTGCTGTCAGGCAGCATCTAGTTTACTCTGTAGTTCCCTGGTCTACCGGAAAAAATATCAGCAGGCGTTTCTGTGACAAAGGCGCCTACGTCATCAGCTCTCGACACATCATCGTCAAATATCTGCCACGTTGTTGAATCATAGTCGGGGCGGTGGTACTTGCAGAGGATGTGCTCTGCATGGTCATCATCATCCCTACAAGCATCATTTGGGTGTTTGAAGCCAGTCTCTAGTCTTTTCCATCAAAAGATGTCAAAAACTCCGCGAATTTCTTACAAATCTTAAACAGCATGCGCTTGGTTTGCCTACATCCCGGAGATTCATGCCACCTCCGGTTGTGCTCTCAAATGGCCCAATCATCGATGGAAGCCTTGAGCAAGGCCAAAAGTGGCCCCAACTTTGAGTTTCTTCCTTAGATTAGTGACCACCATTACTACATGCATTTTTAATCAATTTTTCCATCGGAGGCTCATTAGGTAAGGTCGCCAATCACCCTTTCCGGTTCTTTATTTCCAGGAACATGGCCTTCTAGACTCGCAATCCCATTTTATCCTCACATCATGTAATAGATCCCTACAAAGCCTGTCCTGTAACCACATGCAGGGTTATTAATGGATCACACAGAGGTGACGTCCACTGTATTGATGTTGCCAAAGTTCAATGCGGCCAACAAAATATTTTGGCGACCTTTGTTCCTCTGCCGATATGAGACACGTGTGGGTGGACAATCACGTTAATAATTTTATTGCTTCCCTTGCAGTTCATCCTCTAGTCTTTTGGGTATTGATTGGGACTAGCCTGTAGGTAACCTCAGTGGGAATTGAATGAATAGTCGGACGGCAAAAAGGTTATATTTCCTTTATGAATTCGGGTTCCAGCACACACTCCCATAAATATTCAATCGGGCTGGGGTGGGAAATAATTCAGGTGCTTGCCAGTCCCATAAAGCAGCCGCTCCTTGACAACACACGCTCTGTGTGCTTTGAGTAGTCGTGCTGTGCCGGCGAATGTTCTCTTTAAATATTTAGACAATCTATTATATTTATTGTGATATCGGTGGGTATCACGTTTCCTACCAACGCCAACATCATGCCTTCGAAGTGCCATCTGGGTCGTGGGAGGCCGGGGGAGCAGAATGTGGTGTGATCTCCTTATTTTGTGTTTCAACAAAGTTTGAGTGGAAGTTTTTGACAGAAAATGTTCGAATTTGTGAAAAACGTCAAATGGAATGATTTAGTGGTTCTTTGCAGCTCATTAAATTGGAGTTGGGGGGTCTTCTCAGTCGGGGGACTGAAAAGTCTTTCGGTTCACATGTCGGAAAACAACGGTCTTGTTTGAATGATAGTTGCTAAACTTTAATTGACATTGTAGCAATACATAACAAGACTCTCTCTCTTTCCTTCTTTCTGTGTCGTCCAGAGCATCATTTCTGTCTTTAGCAAAAAGACAAGACCTTCCCTCTGTACTATCATCTCCAAACATCTGGCGTAGGTTTCACATACTTCCTTGGTCTTTGAACCAAAAACATCGTGTTTGTATACCGAATTCGGTTCTCGCGCCCATAAGCTCTTTCCGATAAGTGATGTCGTATGTCCCTCTATAAACTTGGCGATTGGAGGCAGCTGACTAAGGATCGAGCCAGCCTGAAAGATTCGTTGGTTGAGACCCAGGTCCACATCGGCTCATATATAGATGAAGATGGAGATGCCAATGAAAAGGTTGTCCATTTAGGATCTGCCTCAGTTTGAATATTATTTAAGCGGCCTTGGCACCTGCCGATATTTTGGATGAAAAGCGGCTTGAACACATTTTTAGTGTCGACCTTCATTTAGAATATACCTCAATTATTCCTTTTTTGGTGGATTCGTCTTTTTGGTGGATACAGGTCAAGACTTCGTTAGCATGCTTCCATATTTTAGATAATACTGCAGGGCAATGCATTCATTTTTGAAACGCTGTCCCTAAAGTCCTACTGCTTTGTTGTTCTTCGAATTCTCTAAACTCCCGGAGTATCTTTTGGCTTTTGGCACTTAAGAATTCCTGAAATATATAAATGTGAAAACGAAACACTTGAGATTAGGTACACGGGACTTGCTTTCCCGACAAAAACCCCGTAAAGTGAAGATAAAGTCTTTTGCCATTGAATTGCTGTATCACTGTCTTCATTGGCGGTGATGACATCACCAAACGTATGCTCAACAAAATATGGACCGATGGCGACATCAACCTGAAGTCCACAAAAAGTGAGTTTTTTTTGGATACGTTAGACGCTCTTGTAGCTCCTTAAATCTCGCTTGTCGGAGTTGGCAAACAAATTTTAGAAGTTGTTGAAATTTGTTTTGTATTTCGCTTAAATTTTTAAAGATTACTTGTAAACATTTAAAAGACTTCAATGAACAAAACTGTAAAGTCAATGCTAAGACCCTATCAAACTTTCAATTTACAAATGTAATAGTATAAATTTAGACTAACTTATATCATACATTTAAAACCAATTTGGGATGGATCTTTCTTGGGTTGCTGATAGCACTAAAACCGTACCTACCTATTGTCAACAAGAAAGCTTTTTGAATTTCGACGCAGTTGAACTGTTGTTCAGCTGTCCTCGTCAGAGAACAACAGTACCACAGCACGAGTAGAACGTGTTTCAGTTGAAAAAATTGGAAATCGTCAAAAACGTGAATTCTGGACAACTTAGATAAACTTCCAAAAACGGGGTTCTTTATTAGGAAAACCCTGTCCCTACTCCAAATGAACACTTTAATCAGAATCGAATAGAAAATTTGAAAATTGTTTAATCCAAACAGAGATTCTGCATCACAGGATTGCTTAATTTAATCAGGCCCAGGACACCTCCCCTTTCAGTATATTTTGACATTGACACTCAGGGTGGGTGATCTAGTGTTTCTTTTTAAGCATAGATTATTTCGACAGTGGTAGGAGTTCCCGCTGACGATAGCCGTTAGCGTTTTCGAGAGAAAAGTTTTGCGTGCGTTTTTTGGTCTTGTTAGTGTTGATGGCATCTGGAGGAGAAGATTTAACGACGAACTCTATGGGCTGTACAGCGACATGTGCCCAATCAAGCGTCTTCGGATAAAACCCCTAGGCGGCCTAGGCTAAGGTGACGCACAAGGGGAGAAAGACCTCAACCAACTTGGAGTGGTCAACTGGCGGCTGCTGGCGAAAGACCGTGCTGGCTGGAGAGGCATGTTGGTTGAGGCCCAGGTTCACTCCGAACTGTAGCGCCACAAGAAGAAGAAGAAGCTGTTTTTTACTGAAAATTTTTAAAGGCAGTGTCAGTCAGAACAAATTGAGTCCCTCTAAACTTAAAGAAACTTACAAACTAAATACAGAGTCTTGGCGATGTCAATTGGCCGTCCGGATGCTGCTCAGTGACTCCTTTCTTTCGTGAACAAATGCACATGATCGATGTTATGTCCACAATTTAGAAACGATTTAAGCACATAAAGCGCTCTCGATAAGTTTGTGGCCTTATGAGCTGATTCTGGAATGAAGGTGAAGATGGCCATGCCAGAAGAAATGCTCATTTCCAAAACGCCTGTCCAATGCACTCTACAAGTTAGTGGAGTTTCATTGAAACAGGTGGAGCACTTTAAATATCTCTGGGTCTTTCTCACGAGTGATGGAAGGAGCAGCACAGAGCTTTCTTGTAGAATTGGCCATGCTGGATGAATTTTGAAGCAGTTTGATAGCTTTGAAGGAAGGTCGAGGTTAGTGTTAAGGCCAAATAATCGGTTTTTTACTACGTTTTTGTTCCAACTCTCACCTATGGCCATGAACTTTAGACAAAGGCCGAAGGAATAAGATTGCGAATACAAGCTGCTGAGATGTGATTTCTCCGCGCTATTGTGGAAGTTACTCGCCGGGATAAGCTGAGAAAAGCGACAGTGCGAGGGAAACTCAATATTGAGCAGCTACTTCTTCGGACCGTAAAGTCTATATTTGGATGGCTTGGCCACATGGTACAGATGTGCCTTTCATCACGACTTCCAGCCGTGCCTTCGATGCAATTCCATCAGATAGGCAAGCTCTTGATGCTTTTGATTAATTCC
Source organism: Eristalinus sepulchralis (assembly GCA_944738645.1). Lineage (NCBI taxonomy): Eukaryota > Metazoa > Arthropoda > Insecta > Diptera > Syrphidae > Eristalinus > Eristalinus sepulchralis. Next base: position 12,876,760 of record OX122885.1, on the reverse strand, counting down.
CAAAGCTCGTCTGCTTGTGCTTGGGAACAGCCACTGATAAGTTAGAGTCGATGGCGGAGGATCGAGTGACCTGGGGGTATCTTGTACGTGCATTTATTAGTTGAAAATGCTGGTAAAGCAGATGATGGTGCCGAAATCATCACCAAGATCTGAGAAAGGTGAAATAATGCAATGCCCAACTGCGAAGACAGCCAAGAAAACCACTTCAAAGACCTGCCAACGCTATGACCCCGCGTTACAATCCGTCTAGATTCAAAGAACAATGTCCTTGTTCAGTTCTAGGGATCAACAGACTTCTACTTTGGGATAGTCTGGACGAGTTTAGTTGTGCAAAGGAACTCGTTTAAATAAGTAACACGTCCAAGAGCTCATTTGAATTTTGCATATGGCTAATTAAATCGAATTTTAGTTAAAAACTATTTTCGGCAAGAGAGTTTCTCTCGCAAAAAATGCAAAATCATTCCATAAGTCGAGTCTTCTTCATGTGCAGCAGCCCTTATTCCTTGCGACTTTTGAATTCTATGGCCACTTGGAAGTCGTGGAGAATCTCACACTGAAATTATTTAAATAAGAAAAGTTGGGAAAATGTTGTCTCAAAAGAAATACAGGCTCATTAACTACAAAATGACGTCACGTGGTGCCCATTCAACCAAACGAGTATTTTTGGAACTGAAATTCGTTTCTTCATCCATTGCTGATTATTTGGATTTTTAAAATATGGTCAACGCATGCATGCACATTCTCGCCATCCCGCCATCTTTAAGAACAGATATAATCCCCCACGAGGTGAATGGAAACGAAATTGAAATTCAAAACCAAACTTATTTTCCAATTTTATTTTCCTTTGAAATCCCATGATACAATTTCGGAACATAATTTAAGACTCCCAACGATGACGCATTCCGTCATCGCTTCAGCCAATTCAATCCATACGCCGACGCCTACCTCGTCTCTTGCGGAACAAATGCTTTCTTATGTGACCCGCCAACTGTAACCATTTTTCCTTTTTTCTTCTCACTGTTGTCATTGCGAACCTATTTCAGAGAAGAAATTTTAAAGTACACACAAATAACTTTTACCACGTAATATGTAAATTACCTTCTCTCACACTGCTCTCACTCCAATCCCACTCCACTGGCGTTCTTTTATGGGGCGTCTCAGCTCGTTAAGTCGCATCCGTAAAGTTTGCCAAATATACCTGACCTTTTCGGATGTTGGTGCGGTCGTGTCGTGGCTGTGTTGGGATGTTTTTTCAATTCAGTTGGGATTACTATAGGCGCGCATGGAACTAAAGCAAATTTAGTCTAAATCCGCAATGGCTTTAGTGCGTCATCTGTCATACGCAGAGACTCGATTCATTTGTTGTGAAACTTTGTTCACATTATCGACACATGGACTATAAACGAATTTGCGTGAATTTGACGTGGTATTCCGGTTGATTGATTTAAGGTTAGAGGGGAATGGGATTTCATATATGTTTAACAACATCTTGTAGCCTTATAGCCTTATACTTGTCAGCAATGTTGTTGGCGATGGATTTAGTGTAGACCTTGATTATTAGGTTCCCTTAAATACCATCTCAGTGAGATGGTCAAATACATACGCCAGCTAAAAGAAACCTCTGGTTCGATGATGAATATCAGCAAGCACACAAACGGGGGTTGCAGCTTGTGAGCTCTACGAGCAGAAATGAATGGAAGAGCATAGGTCTCTCGGAAGGAAAAAAAGAAACGCAGCAAGGGACAACTCCCAGGGGCGAAGCGCGCCAGAAGAAGATTTAGGCAAGTTACTGCAGGAATGACTTTCACTAACTCATCCACTAGATGAAAAGACGTGTCAAAAGTTAAAGGAAGCTTGAAGTAGCAATGGTGGGCTCTTAGAAGGGGAGTTAAGGTCGGTGGTGGGAATATGGAAAGACCATTTCTGCAGATTGTAAAACGGCGTAGTCGACAAAAATAATGCTGTCAGGCAAAATAATCCATTCTATATATATGCATAGGCGAGAATTGACAAGAATTCCAAACTCCAGCTCCAAGCTAAACTCCAACGAAGCTCATGAATCGGATGGACTGTTTGCCGAGTTTTTTAAAGCAGCGTCTGATTGTTTGGACATAAAGATGTGGGATTTGATTTTACGTAATCACCTGTCGTTACGGCTTATATCACGGGATCCATTTTTCCAAGAGTCGTAGATAACGCAAGACTAGACGCCTTAGTTAGCCAAGTATCAAATGAGAGCATGCTTGAGGGACAATCACCCAACTTTGGTACGGAGCGAGGCCTTTCTAAAACTTCTGCCGCTCTCTGGGTCGCAGCACCTGGTTGAGAATGCAAATTCACACTGAGCTGGGAAAGTCCCCTAACCGCCTGGTCTGAATCAGTAGGGTGAACAATCTGCTTCAGAACAGTTAGCGATCAAGGAGGGACAAACACCAATTCGTCTGTAAAATCTGGCCGGATGGAAGTATGCCTGACCGCTGGAATCTCAGCATCGTTTGCCCGAGTCCATAGAAAGGGGTTACTGTGTAAACGCCTGAAACCCAGCTTGATTGGTTAATGTCACTGCAGGTTCAGACCACCGAAGTCCAACGATACAAATCCAATTGACCAAGTAGTTCCAAATCGATACCCACCATCTATTCATCGACTTTATTGCCGCGTATGTCAGTATATATAGAGAGAAGCTATACAGTCATTGTCAAGTTGGCATTCCTGAAAAACTCGCCCGTCTTTGCAGAATGACGAAGAAGAATGGCCATTGCTCCGTCAAGGTCGGTAATGATCTTACCAAGACCCTTGATGTCAAAATAGATGTTAACAAGGCGACGCACTCTCATGCGAACTATTTGACATCGTTCTCGTGAAAATCATGAAGAACTTAAAGGCCAACACAAGAGGGACGACCTTCACAAATCTGTGCAATCGCTGTGCAACTTTAACAGTGACATCATACGAAGAACATAACAGGCTGTCAGTGGGGCGTCCGTGAACATTCAGAAGCAAACGACTAAGATGGGTCTTGCTATCAATGAAGGCAAGAGAAAGTATATGATGTCTACGAAATGATCCCCAACACCGACGTCTTGAACAAAACGTTACTTTAGGCGACCATAGCTTCAAAGTAGTGAACGACTAGGCTCCGAACGCAAGCAATGGCACAACCGCAGAGATACAACGATGGATCACGCTTGCCAATTGCTGTGTTTTTAGGCTTTGGAGGTCATTGAGGAATTGACCCCTTTCTCGTAGAACTGAAATATCCATTTATAAGACCTTGATAGTCTCAGGCCTGCTATATGGCAAAGAAGTATGGACACTAACAAAAGCAGACGAGAAGATTCTTGGCCGCTTAGAGTGGAAAGTCATTTGAAATATATTTGGTCCCGTATATACAGATGGTATTTGGATGTGAAGACTGAATGACGAGCTGTAGGTATAAATGGACAACAATGCTCCGCCCGTGAAAGTATTCGACTTCAATACCAAGGGACAACGCGGTAAAAAAAAAAACCAGTGCCGTACGCAGCTTGAAAGAGACCTCAATCAGTTAAACGTGCGTTACTGGAAGCATCTACAAAAAGACCGGGCTGTGTTGATGAAGTAATAAAGGGGCATGTTGGCCGAAGCTCAGTTCCATCCCGGACTGTAGTACCAGCCAAAGAAAAACGAAGATGTATGTGAAATTATATAAATAGCCACTGAGCAATTAATTAAAAATTAAATTGTTGCAATCGACTGTCTAGACGGTTCCATACTTATTTTGGATGAGGATCAGCTCAATCGTCGGAAGGAGCATTTCGCTGCGGTATTGAACCGTGTATTCGCCAACGTCATGCCCCTGAATACAAAGTTGCCGGAAAGACCAAATTCTCGAATACGAACTTCAATTTAAGACGAAATCAAGACTGCCATCATAGGACTCAAAAACAACAAAACGTCAGACCTTGAAGGAATCCCCGCAGAGCTTCTACAAGCCGTGTCACCGATATCGGCTAGGCGACATGCACTAATCGAGAGATCGAGGAGGGAATACTCGTCAAGCTTCCTAAGAAAGCCTAATGCAGTGCGAACATTGGAGAGGTATACGAGAGGTATACGCGCTTACTGCGGTTGCTAAGATAATAGCATATATGTTGTAGAATTGGCGCGATTTAAGAAACGTCTGAAAACCGTAATGGTGGATCGTCCTGTGTCTACAACATCAATACTCTGTGTATCATCATCGAGCAGTCTGTCGCCACTTCACTATTCAGTGATTTCAAAAAATTATTCAGTAGTTTCAACAGAGAGTTTATTTGGTTTGCCTTGCGGAGGAGGAGCATCCCTGATAAACTTACATCTAATATCAAGACGACTTACGATGGATCCAAATGTCACGTTCTGCACAGGGAAAAGTTGTCCAAAGAAATCGAAAAAAGAAATACCAAGAAAAGACAGTTTCGTTCCAATGTTGAGTCCGTGCTGTTATATGGATGAAGCACTTCAAAAATGGCAGCCACTCCCACAAGAAACCTATAGACGTTTGTGATTCGGTGCCTTCGAGTCATACTAAGAGGATTTTCTGTCCGAACCGTTTCTCAAACGAACAGCTTCACTAGAGAGCGAGCCAGCAACCCATTGCAAACAAGTGCAAGTGGCGAAGGATTGATCGTACGCTTTGAAAAGGCTTGCGAAAATTTGGCGCTGCATGGAACCCGTTTACACAGGACAGCAAAAGAGCCGATCGACCGTGAAGGAGTCCCGACTGATGGAGAGAGCTGAAATTCATTGCGAAAAAAGACACACGTTGGCGCGTAGGAGTAGTAGAGGCCTTGGCCCTGCAAGGAGATACAGGAACTCAGAAGAAGAAGGAGGTTTGAAAGTATTTGAAAATGGTTCGAAGCCCTATACTACCCCCGACACATGTACAGTGAACCTGAACCTTATTCGTTACTCATTATCGCTTTCTACGGCCTTTGGCAAACATTTTTTGCAAATGAAATGCACTTCAATTTGTTGGGGAAAACGTCAATTAAAATCATTCTGTGTCCCTGAACAAGTCCCTCGCACTAGAACTAATTTCGCAAAACTTCCAACACATAGGGCAAGGCAGGGGTGTGTACACCTTATCGCTTTGCAGTCGATATATTAGCGAAATTGAATTGCATAAATAAATACCTCTGAAAGAGGCAATTAATTATCAGTTGTATGTAATCGCACAGGACGCGTGTCCACAGCCATGTAAAAGCCATCATAAATTGATACAACATCAATGCCAATCATAAAAATTCATTAGGGGTGAAATCGTGTTACGGCAGACTGTTACTCTCCGTGTCGGCCTTCGCTTTGAGCGGGAGCGGAAATGTGTGAACAAAGTAATGCGAGGCACATTCGGTGTACTCTAACTAATTAATATATACCGAAACAAAGGTTTCAATGACAGGACGTAAAACCAGTGTTACATGTCCCTGGGAGTTGTCCCTTGCTGCTGGAATTACTAATATATGTGAGCAACCCGAAATAGAGCAGTAAACACACCGGAGGGGGTGGCAAGAGGTGGCGTCGTGAAATAATACGACTTGTTGTGCATACACATCGTTCCCTTATCACAGAATTAATTAATATCGGTGTATCCTATAGGAAATCCGATATAGTAATCAAAACAAGAAGCACTTGTTGGGCGGGTGTGCGTCACCCTGGTAGGAGGTGTTGTTTTAAGTTGGGCGACACTATTGAACTGTCAAGAGTCAATTAACGTTGCGACGGTCCTGAAAGTGGGACTTGTCGCCACGAGGACGAAGATAAAATCTCGAAAATGTTTTGTTAATCCCGATCAGTGTCGTGGCTAATTTTCACTTGTTTGAGGGTCACTTCCGACACCCGGAAAATGGAGCGTCGCCAGAATATCCTTTCAGTCGGAGTCAAAGAAAAAGCACTCATTCAATTTCTATTTCAGGTATCGAAACAGTGACATAGTGAATGTGAACGACACCGACCGCTACGAGGGTGGAAATTCAGAGAACGTCGCCCTGGTCATCAAGGCAACCAGCAAGGAAGACATCGGCAACTACACTTGTGAACTATCGAACACCATTGGCAAGGGAGTATCGGAAACAGTCATCGACTTGGATGTTCAATGTAAGAGAAACTTGAGACATTCACCTCGAGCTGGCCAATCGAATTGCCTGTGTATCGGCTCATTACAGATGTACCCATTGTTGAAGTGCTCATGATGCCCGAGGGTCCTGTGAAGGAGAGTGATGAATCGAACGTCACACTCTACTGCAACATAATAGATGCCAATCCGTCTACGCTGACGAAAGTCCGCTGGTATGCCAATTCGTCTCTGCTCAAGGAGTTACCTGATTGCACGGAAACTAATGTGAGTATTGATTGTTTGTTTCGGGTATGGGATATATGTTGAGGTATTGAATGGAAATCATTGAATAATGCAACAGACAACAATGTTATGGGGGATGACAGACACAATTTGAACAGTTTCGCATACAATTTCACCCCTTTCTGAGTTGGGTTACGTAGCTTAGGGCTTTCTGGATGTACGATTAACCCTCAAATCGTACTGGGTGTTGCATAAAAAGGTTTGATTCAAAATTGAATGTATTATTTGCACTGTTGATTCTTTTCTAACTACCGGGCAAATGGATTCACAAAATGTAACATTAGCTGCCTGGAGAAGAGCAAATCGATCACAGAGATCAACTCTTCGGTCGATTCAAAATCTTAGATCGATTCGACAACGAACTGAAGAAGAGACATCCTCTTTGGACAATGGGGAAAGTGCTCTTCCGCAATGCCCATGCTGTGGCTCACATGTCTGCTGCCGTCATTTCAAAATTGTTCAAATAAGGCTACAAACTGTTGCACGTTTACTTGTCAGGCAGAAATTTTAAGTCAAATGAGACGATTATGGCTACTATTGAGATCTAGTTTTCAAATCTCCAGAAATCACATTTTTCAAAAGGCAACTGAATGGAGGCATTTTTGAGAAATAAATCATCACCTTTCCAAAATTGTCTGACATTGAGTTATTTATTTTCCGATTTCGAAAGTAAATCTTAAAAAAGCAAACACAGCGATAGGTTTCTGATCAACAATTTAAGTCTTTATAAAGCTTGAACTTGGCCATTAAATATGAAGAACAACGTTATTCAAACAGCCGTCTCAGGAAGATTTATAGCATACGATTCTATTGATGAAATTTTAAAGCACCTTTTAGCAAATTTCAGGCGGTATCTCCGCCATGACTTGAGTCATGTTTTACTCTGCCCAGTATTCGGATATTTGGTTGGTTGGGGCACAGGTCCACCGCAGACTGTAGCGCCACAAGAAGAAGAAGAAGAAGAAGAAGTGTTCGGATATAATTCACGTAAACATGAAAAAGCTTCTTAAATCTCGCCATTTGGAGTACGCAAAAAACTGTAGGTCCCCTCTACACACACAACAACAGCAGATGCTGCAGAATTTAGGCCCTGGTCCCTTGTTGACACGGTTTTTGCATTGCCCAACATGAACTGTGTCGAAACGCATAATTTTTGTGGCCAACTGAAGTCGTCAAGACGGGAAACTACTCCACCAGAAAACTTCTCTCGCACCAGAGCCATCATTGATCGTGTTTTGTGACTTGTTGCGCTGTCAAGTTAGAACCACAATGTCACCCAAGTCATAGTCCCCAATAGCCTGCCAAGAAAGATAAGTTACCGTTCGACTATATCGTTTTGAATTGACTATACAAAATACACACCAAATTACTCCTTTCGACTATACAGCACAACAAAGAGTCACATTGCCTGGATGCAGTGGCAACTCTTCGATCACTTGTGGGGTTTCTGAGAACCACATGCTTCAGTTTCATTTTTTTCACAACTATCGAGTGAGTAACGTGCATCATCAATGAAGAAAATGTCCCAAAAATTCGATGTTTATTGTCACTTCTTACAACTCTCAGAGAAACAAGAGTTCAGCAGGCTTCACGTTAAAGTTGAGCTTAATGAGGATGTAGAAGGAAGTCCAATTTCAAAATACTCCATAATGTGGTGCACGACAAGTTCAGCTGCGGAAAACGCCAGAAAGTCAATAATTTTGGCTCATCCGCAACACCTTCACTTATTGCAGCAATATTTTCACTTGACCATACAATACAATGATGCACAGACTTTACGACACAGGAGCACTTCCACTCCCTTTCAAATTTCTTCACAATTTTTTAAGACTTTCGCAATATTTTGCAAATTATAAGCAAATTGTGAATAAAACGTTTTTTTTTGTATTCGTTCGTATTTTTTAACGTTTTTCCTTATAAATAATTGGCAATTCGGGGTATAGACAACTTAATAAGCTGAACAGCTCTGGGAAAATCATCCAGGAAAGTGATGTAACTTAAGAGATATGGAGGCATGAAGAGTATGTTCTATTTCCAGAATCGAACCTAAGCCCCCACATAGGAGTCGACGCACATATCCAGTGCGCCTGCAAGCCCACCATTCTACCACTCAAGAGCACTCAGCCTCAAAATCTAGTATATTGTACTGTCAGGTAGTATCTAGCATTCACTATACTTTTCTGGTCTTCCGGAAAAAATATCAGCAGGCGTTTCTGTGACAAAGGTGCCTACGTCATCAGCTCTCGACACATCATCGTCAAATATCTGCCACGTTGTTGTATCATAGGCGGGGCAGTGGAAGAGGATGTGCCCTGCATGCTCATCATCCTCCCTACAAGCGTCATAGATGATTTCACCACTTGGGTGTTTGGTGCCAGTCTGCAGTCTTTTCAATGAAAAGATGTCAAAAACTCCACGAATTCCTTATAAACCTTAGATGGCATGCACTTGGTTTGCCTACATCCCGGAGATTCATGCCACCTCCGGTTGTGCTCTCAAATGGCCCAATCATCGATGGAAGCCTTGAGCAAGGCCAAAAGTGGTCCCAACTCTGATTTTCGTCCTTAGATTAGTGACCACCATTACTACATGTATTTTTATTCAATTTTTCCATCGGAGGCTCATTAGGTAAGGTCGCCAATCACCCTATCCGGTTCTTTATTTCCAGGAACATGGCCTTCAAGACTCGCAATCCCATTTTATCCTCACATCATGTAATAGATCCCTACAAAGCCTCTCCTGTAACCACATGCAGGGTTATTAATGGATCACACAGAGGTGACGTCCACTGTATTGATGTTGCCAAAGTTCAATTCGGCCAACAAAATATTTTGGCGACCTTTGTTCCCCTGCCGATATGAGACACGTGTGGGTGGACAATCACGTTAATAATTTTATTGCTTCCCTTGCAGTTCATCCTCTAGTCTTTTGGGTATTGATTGGGACTAGCCTGTAGGTAACCTCAGTGGGAATTGAATGAATAATCGGACTGCAAAAAGGTTATATTTCCTTTATGAATTCGGGTTCCAGCACACACTCCCATAAATATTCAATCGAAATCACAATTTTACTGATTACCTTCGGCGGTCGATTTTGATCGCCATCGCATAATGTGCGAAAAGTGATCAACGTTGAATCATCACTTTTATAGCAAATTTTAGTAAATGAGGGCGTTGGTTGATTGTTAAACGATCCATTACCGTAAATGACAAAGATTCAGCTAATATTTGGACACTTCAGCTCTCATTTGAGCTTGTCCTGTGTCTTAAGCCAGTTCTACCAACTGACAAATGATCTTGTACTTATCGGACCTCGTGTGTTTCAAATTTATGCTACACTTTTCTCACTTTACTGCAATCTATTGGACGTATTGACAATACTCCACATTTGGTGCGAACTATTAAGCGGATCATTTTGTCATGTGCTGCACAACAAGTTCGTGACTCATCAAACAGGAGCTTAATTTAGTGAGAAAGCCTCTTTTGATATTCTGGCCTTTTCTAAAGCAGCAAATCTAACAATTGTTATCCATCAAGTTCACTCACAATAGACCCCACCGTTAAGATCCCACCAAATACTAAGTGTTATTCGTTTTTCTGCTAAAGCGTTAGATGTTATGCCCACTTTCCTCAACCTCCTAACAACCGAGACCCCTAGAGAAGCCGGGCATATTAACGGGCTTGGGCACGCTGTCCAGTTATCAATACAAAGTTGTCTTACGTCCGCGAAGACTTTGTCTCTTAAACTTCTTCAGGCATCCTCTTCTTCTCGAACCACGAGGATCGGACTTGAAAAAACTCTTTTCTATGGCATCCGTTGTGACCAAGTTAGTGCAGTCGACCGTTTTTATTGCTCTTCGGCTTACATCCATATCTTGATACATCTCGTACAGTTCCCGGTTACGTTTTGTCCTCGTTTCATCATCATCGGACCATATATCCGACGTAAATTTTTTTTCGTTTGAAGGCACCAAGAATTGGGCTCATCATCCAACTTTCGACTCCATACAGGAAAAGTGACAGAATAAATGTTTTACAGAACATAATTTTGATACTTGGAATCCCAAGTTTTGAGCCTAATTATTTCGACAAACCGAAGTAGGAGCGGCTGCCAATGGCGATTCTGCGACGGATCTCCACTAGGATGTCATTCATGGAGTTTATGTGATGTCGATGTAATCTGTTTATCCCAACAGTTCAACTGCACGTCTTCTTGCCGAAATTGCGACACAATCGGGTTAGCTTTCCCAGGACCCCAAATTAGACCGTCGCCTTAAATGGCTGTCGATTGCGGCTCTTAAGTCGATGAAAAGTTGGTGTACATCGATTTGAAACTCTCTGGTCTATAGACAATTTGCCGAGCCGCCGATACATGCCGATTTTGGCGGTGCAAGACGGCCTTAGACCTTCACCCAATACTCTGGTTAGGAACTTGTATGCAATTTTTAGGCTGCACTATAGTTGAGGTAGGATCGCTTTTTTCTAAAGGGGCATATGGAGATAATATTCCAGTCGACGAGCATACTTTCGTCCTCCCCAATTCTGCAGGTTATCTGGTGCTAGCACCGGCACCGGCCTTGAAGATCTCCGCTATCAAGCGCTGCGACTTTGTTGTTCTTAAGCCTTTGAATGGCTGTGCCGACTTCTTCATAGCAGGTGGGAGGTCTACTTCATCGGCTGGAGTCAGGGTTTCTTGACTGCATATCCCCTGGTCAAGGCCAATTAACAGCTGCTTAAACACATTTGCTATTCCCTGCGGGTTAGTTACAAGGTTCCTCTCACAGAGCCTGGTTGCCTTTCCTAAGCCCTTTGGCTTTATCTATCTGCGACCACACTTGTTTATATCCTTGAACTGGTAGATGCGGGAGTCGTAGGAGTGTCTTGTCTTCTCCATCCGTCTTCTGACCCAATACTCCTCCTCCACAGCTCATGTTTTACTTTGCAGCGCCTTTTCGTATAAATCGTTGCTCTTTTCTTTAATCAATTCTTATCGCCTGTAAATACCCGATTCAAGGACGACTTCCTTTGGAACAGTGTAAGCAGTGTTTATGCACCATTCCAAAGAGTTCCTGTCGTTCAATAAATGTGTTGTCCATCAACCGCTTTTCTTCATTTTTCGCACCCCCCCTAGGAACAATAGATTGTTTGGTAGGCTGGACTTTTAGTCAACCAAACTTTAGACCACCATCTTGAAACGATTTTCCAATGATTGCACACATTACCTTAGATTATAAGTTACCACTCAAAATCATACAAAATTAAGATGAAACGACTAGCGCAATATCCGAAAGTCAAATTAACTTCGAGCCTAAACTTCAGTCTTCAACTTCAAAGTAACAACAGACAAATGGACACAAAAACACGAAAAATTTCCATTGTCACCTCTGTGGACCGAAGCCGCTTAAAAATCCCCTCTCCCCTGTTTACTGTTCATAACTAATCACAGTTTCCCCCTCTCAGGAAGATCTATGTCACATAGATCCAAGCAAGCTGCTGCTGGAGAGCATAGGCCGTGGTTTCTTCTACAACTACTCCTGCGAAGGTTTCAATTCAGCCGGCTGGGGACCACGTTCCGAAGACAAAGAGCTCCTGGTAATGAATTGTGTTGCGTCGGTCCTGCAAAGGGCGGGACAGTGAATAAAATTTCTTTTGTTTCGACAGGTACACTACGAGCCGGGACCAGCCACACTAACACATTTCCCCCTAATAGCTGTGAAAAAGAAAAGCGTCACCTTCTCCTGCTCCGTCGACGATCCAGGGTACCCCGAGTCGAATAGGTTTGTAGCCCACGGCAAAGAATCACAAAGCACTCCACCATCACCATCACCACCACTCATCACATTCATCACAATAGCCCTGAATAACCCTCACTCCGCTCATAACATTACCACCCAACCTTTATTGCTTAGGGGGCGCATTACTCACACCAGACATATTGTTTCGTATCGCGACAGATTCCGATGGTTCCGCGGTGGCCGTGGTCCGCTCCAGGATGTGGTCACAAAGGACTGGACCGTGGAGCCGGTTGGCTTGGACAGCAGGACAAATTACTCGTGCTATGCATACAACGAGGGTGGGCACGGCACACCGGCGACAGTTAACCTCGAAGTGCACGCTCCGCCATTTTTCATAAAGAACTTGTTCCCGTACACAGGCATTCTGTTCTCCAGCCGGAACGCCTCGTTAATGTGTCGCATCGAGTGTGTGCCTCGGTGCACGATATCCTGGTTCAAGGACGGCGTCCTGCTGCCGGTCGACGGTGACCGCTACTTTGTGAAGGAGGAGTACATGGCCGCCTCCCCGGCGACCGGCGATTTCGAGAGTGTTATGTCCGTTCTGGTAAGCATAAGCCCATCCGTCTTTAGCCCCGCTCCTTTCATTCCCATTCCCGTTTTGTGCCTCGTTGCAGCATTTCAACATGACAGCCTGGCCGAACAAGAGGTTCGACGTTGAGGTGGATAACGCAAACTACTCGTGTGCGTCTTCGGAGAACAGCGTGGGTCCGGGCATCAAGAGCGCGACTTACTTCAGTATTGAGTGTGAGTAGATTTTGAAAAGTCCCCCCCCCCCCCCCACACACACACATGTTTCTAATGTCCTTTCAATGACTCTCTTTCAGATCCCCCAGAGAATACAACCGTGTCGCACGAGGTCGTGCACGTCCTTGAGGACAACATCCCCGGACGTGTGCTCTGCAAATCAAAAGCAAATCCTGGTGCGTAGATGCGTGACCCCCCTCCCCCCACCCACACCCATGATTTTTGACAAATCACTCTCGTTTTATTTTTGATTTTCTCCCACCCCGCAGAGCCCTCGTACGAGTGGAGATTCAACAACAAGACCATTACCCGTGGAAACGCCCTCATAATAAACAGCCCCATGACGAGGAACGATTCCGGGAGATACACTTGCGTGGCCTTCAACAAGCACGGGTCAAGTGTGGCGGATACATTCATCGATGTGCAGTGTAAGTACGAGTGTACCGACTGTGATTACTTTTGAATGCAGCACAGTTTATCCTTGAGTGCTTGACTCCTGAATAGTTTCCACTGAGTTCGGTTTTCTTTGAATTTCTGTGAATCCGTGTCTGCGGATTCCGCTCGGCTAACTTCCTTTGAAAGCGAAATACTGTGGAGTATCGTTTGAGTGTCTTGACACGCTGCTGGTTCGAGGTAGATCCATTCAAAGTGGAAAGCTTACACTGTGAAGGACTAAACAGAAGGAATCCAAGCTTCGACCATAGTATTGGTTTCATTCAAAATCTTATGGCAACGGGCGTTGAATGCAACCTGTGAACAAAGATTGATCTGCTCCATTGTTTAGTAATTTCTTTTTGAAGACTTCAAGCAGCGGTGACTTTCAGGAATTCTCTGATTCTCCTGTGGGGCAACTTCCTGATCAGCTTCGGTTTTGTGTACAGGAATCGTTTATTTGCTTCCACAGCTTTTCCGCCTTTGAGTCTCAGACATGAGAATTTCCCAAACGCTGGCTGATACCCTAGGCAGCAATGTCGAGTTGGTTGCTTCCTTATGCCATCGACTGACTTTTTTGCTGAAGATATATCCTTGACGTCAAAAATTTCATTCTGAGTGTACATTGGAATGAATTGAACAGAGTGGACATTAATTGCCCACGTAAACGGAAGTGTGCATAAATTCAGCAACCTTCAATGAAAGATGTCCTTTTGTCACAAACTGTAAAGGGAAGGGTTTGACTTATCTTTACTCTCCACCGGGTGTAGTGAAATGAGATCAATAGACTTTTAAGGTTGTGTCTAATGTGTACAGTTTTTCGAATTACTTGTTGCCATTTCGATGGTAATGCCGATTAGTATCTCTTCTGTGAAAGTCCTTGCGGTTATCAAACTGGAAGAATATTTTGTCGCAAGAATCTCTTAAGGTGAACTTTTGACAAGGAGAATCGTTTATCATTGACGCTACAGTGGGTAATCCCTTTAACCAAGAGCGGAACTTCCGATGAGCTGCTTTCGACCTGTTGCGAACTGGCCAATTCCTTTCAGGTCAAAGATTCCGTTGCAGAGAGAGCAAGACCTTTCTGTTTTTTTTTTTATTTTTTTTTTATTTATATAGTTGGCGCGCGCTAAAGGGGTTACGACTACCCTTAAGTGACCGGATTTAAGTCAGAGCACGGGCTGAAGGTATAGAGGATGAGAGAGAGAGGAGGTACCGGTGCACATTGGTTTTAAATGTCTATAGATTGTAATGAGAGGGGAATATTGAGCTGGGAAGAGCATTCCATATTCGTGTGGTGCGGCTAAAGAACGAGTATCTATACTTAACTGTACGTCCGAAGGTGGGCTTAAGGGTGAACTGATAAGCATTCCTTGAGCGGCGTGTATTGCGGGTGAATTTTTGAAGGTGAGGAATGCAGCTGGCTAATTCGTTTGAGCATTTCTTATTGAAATAGCGATAAAACAGTGACAGAGACGCGACGTTACGTCGGTGTCTGGTTATCTGGTCGAAAACTCTGGCTTAGCCAAGAGTTTGGGCGAACTTACAGCGATTTGTCCAAACGTTGTCGAAAGTAATCTTTGTCACCATTCATCTTCAAAATATAAAGATGTTGTTGCAGTGATTCGCAAATGAAAATTTAGTTCTTGAGGTCCTTTGACATTTACTTCATCCGCACCCAAACGTCGAACTTCGCCTTTGTGGAGATTAGGGTCTTAGACTTTTCCCAAATGGTTCAAAACGTCAGAAACTGGCGGATTCGAGGATTTCAATTTTCTTATCCACAGCGCAGTGTATTTCAGACGTAGGTCTAACTTGAGCTCCGCGTTGTTTGAACCATAAGAATTATAAATATTTTCAGAACTCTGACTGGCGTTATGCCATTATCGTAGAAAAACTGCAAAATATTCAGTATATCGTCTTTTCTTCCAGCCGATTAAGTTAAAAAGCAATTATAGTCCTTATTCTTATCTTTCCATATCCTGGCACGGGCTCCTTTTATTGAGAACGTAATTCAGACCGCAATTGTCAGTAGGAAAGCTCGTGGGTATCCTCATTTTGTTGGAGGGTTTTTCGATACTCCACTGGAAACACTTAGACTAAAAAACTAATACACTGTCCTACCGGGCCGAAATCTACACTTGTTAAAATTTCTTTTCCTCTGATATACGTGCAGACCTTTCTGTGAAGCATCCATCATCAGTTCTCATTGAATCCCCGCAAGAGA
This sequence comes from Eristalinus sepulchralis, assembly GCA_944738645.1. NCBI lineage: Eukaryota > Metazoa > Arthropoda > Insecta > Diptera > Syrphidae > Eristalinus > Eristalinus sepulchralis. Next base: position 12,861,184 of record OX122885.1, on the reverse strand, counting down.
TCTACCATCGGATCAAATCAGAGGCGAGACATAGGCAGATGAAGTGCTACGCAGTGTCGTCATCCTCTTCAAAGGATTCTTAGAGGGTTCCATTGTTTAGCCGTAACATACTAAGGTGCTACGGCCCCTTGGTATGGGGTCGCTTCATGTACACATTGACTTGTCTTGGACTTTGATTGGTATCAAGCCTTATTGAAATGATTTGAGATGGAGGTTAAGTTCCTTTGGGTTCACATCTGTTTGCATCCACTTTACAAACGGCTTCCGAACACATAAAACTAAGCTTACTTGATGATCAGACTTCACGATTTCTGTGATTTCATCCAAACTTTTCGGAAAAATTGGCCCTCCATTGAGTGATACATCTTTGACATCAACCTTACCACATCGAAAATTATTGCCAGGCGACATTGGATCAGCAGATAACTTGATGTTGGTCTTGGTCTTTAAAAAATTAGCGACTACCCAACTTCAAATCCTAATCTAGTGTGGTAAAGAGACGGATCCAAAATTAATCCTGGAGCTAAGGTCCAACTGTTTTTCAAGTTGAAATCCACTCCGCTAAGATATTCGCTAGACACAATTGCTCCATTTTTCTCTTTCCTGATTGTCAGCCCAACACAACCTAGTGAACTCTTAAGCTGATATAATGCCGTTTGTTGCGAAACACAAAGGAGCAAAACTGGACACAAGATGACTGTAAAAAACGAATGTGAAGCCAAGCGCGTTGGTGCTGCGCTTACGATCCTGAATCGTACTGTAGTGTCAATTGGATAGTTAGCACGCTGATTAGCTCACAAATTTCGCACATGACCATGAGCGAGGAGCTTTACCAATCCAAGGTCTTCGTTTACCCTGGCATTGCAGTAAATATGGACAACTATATCAGCATCGAAATCAAGGGTAGATCGCTGTGGCTTTGGGCTCAAGAGATTATTGAGTAAAAGAATGCTCTTAACGAACACCAAGCATGTCCGTACTGCTCTCTGAAACCTATATGTTAAATTAAATATTAAAACCAGATGATTCGTGGGATTTCTGTAATTGCAATTCCTACACCTGAAGGAGAAGATTCATTAACAGCGGCATGCACTTAGTTAAGCGTCTGCGGATACAACGCTTAAGATGGCTAGGTCATTTCGAGCGGAAAATACTGCTTCGACCAGGAGAGACTTTAAGCGTGAGCCCTTGTGACAACGTATCATAAGACATCCTCTCCTAAAATGCATACCCAGATGAAGAAGCATCTGTATCGGGCAAATGGCAAGAGACTGTTCTTGTTAGAAATGAATGCTGCACGTCAGCGGCAGACTATAATGCCAACCTACAATGAAAGAAAAAACGATTTTTTAGGCTTCTTGTACTCATTCTACAAAGGAAATCCACGGAAGATTGACTTTTTCTATACTTAAGATTGGCTTTGAATTAAATTGGAGCCAGAAAAGAATATTTTAGTCGTGTCTTCACGAATAGCGCTGTCACCTTCTGTGGAGATCTACAACTTCAGACTACATGCCTCTTGACGCGATTACGTTTCAGTTTTCTAAGCGGAAACTATGCGCTTGTAATGGCCACAACCTATAGTGTGAAGATCACGTGGAAGGGATAAGCTCTATAGCGACAACAGAGCTTTGCTCTGTCCTTTAACCACTTCCAAAATAGTTCAACATATGTACCAAAATTTGACAGGTTCTGTTTATTTTTTAAGAGTTGTTTGTGTCCTATGTCAAGATGGTATTCTTAAAATCCGAGCCAGTTTTGATGTTGCCGGCGTCCTTGGTTACAGTTTCCATCGATGGGGCTTCTCGGTGAAACTTTCTGGGATCTAGGTAAACCAAGCACATGTTCCTTAACGGTTGTAAGAAAGACGCTGAATATTTGTGACCTCCTAATCTTCTCTCGTCTGCAGTCTAGAAGGTACCAACGGCCGACAACACCTTAGTGTGCAACGGCTAAGCGATGAAACCCACTAAGATGCCTGTGGAGACGTTAAGGACACTGCACAGTATTTTATCGGCCACTGTCTCGCCTTTGCTCAGATCAGGTGGCAAAACTTTGGCGCAGATTTACTGAGAACTGATGATGTATGCTCCTTGTTACAGAAGTTGTTGCTGGTCTCTCAGGGGATAGGAAACTGCAACAACTGTAGGTTTTGCCGGTAGCACAATAGACTTGTTTTTTTTTTAAATCTGAGTGCTTCCAGTGGAGTATTCAAAAACCTTCTGATAAAATGACGATACTATTAAGCTTTCTTTTTGACAATTGCGCCTGAAATACTACCCCAATAGAAGAGCCTGTGCCAGGATAACTAAAGATAAGACTTCGGATAACAATTGACTCAGTCTCATCGAATGGCGAACAATTTCAACAAGCTTGCATACAAAAGCAAAGTTTAACATTTAGGTACTGCACAAGCAAATGTTAAAGGACCTCACGAACTCAATTTCAATTCGCGAATCTCTACTGAATTGCAACAACCATTTTTGAGGCGTATGATGGATGGTAACGAAGAGGGGATCACTTACGACAACGTCAAGCGAAAACGGTCACTGTCGAATTGCAGTGATTCGGGACAGATTTTGCACAAGACGGGCAAAAGTGATTTACAAGAAGGCCACTCTCTATCTCTGAAGGTTGACGATCGCAATATGCCCGACTGTACACATCAGTAAAGACTTACCAAAACTTGTTTAAGATGTTCTTTCACAGCCCAGACCTGAAGCGAAAGGAGAACCACTAGTCCTATCCCTAACTTTCAGTTTTTCAGCAATAAGATCGGGGCCATTGGACATTAAAGGGATAATCATCAAATGGCCAGAAACAGTCGAACAAAGCGACGGAAATTCAAGATATTTAAATACATTTAAGTGAGAGAGAGAGTAACACATGACAAATTGACACTTTCATCTCTAAAGTGCCTCAATCATAGGGTTGGTTGGCAAATGACTTAAATTTCCACAGAAAATATCATCACTCCTGTCAACACTCAGCCTTTGAATAAGTGCCTAAGAACTCTCCAGAGATTTATTTATTATTCGCTGTCAAGGGTGGTGATTGTTCAGGGCTAAGCACATTTTATGGGTTTCTAATTTCAAGGGAAATGTCTTTTCCAGGAAGTGTTGTCTGCCATTTAAATGGATTTCGTTCTATTTTCAGTCAAACCAAAATGTGAAATCGAAAGGAGAGAAAATGAAGACCAGGACACATTGATATGCACAGCTTTCGGCAATCCTGAAGAGGTATGTAGTACATTCTTTACTTCCGCCCCCCCCCCCCCCCTCCCGCACATCTGTGCATTCTTTTCATCAATTCAATGAGTGAAAGGTCATACAAATTGCAGAGAAAAGATTTAATCGAACAAACTGATTCCTTCAGGCATCGGTGCACTTCTCGTTTGAATTTTGACATACGACTAAGCCCACACAAGATCCAACCAAAAGGGCACTTAATCTCCAGTCGAAAATCGAACGGGAAATGCCCAGAGGCATAATAAATTTCCAACAAATCTGCTTAAGCCTGAATTATTCATATGGGGTCATGGGATCACGTGTTTGTCCTTCACTTTCGACAATCGGACTATGCATGTTTTATTCAAATTTGAACTCTTCTCTAGGCGGACTTCTCATGGTCAATTAAGGCGGAGAACGATTCCGTTGAGCTGCTGGGAAGCGGAAACATCAAGAACGACAAGAGCTACTACATTCTTGATGAAGACTACGCCATTGCAAGGACTTACCGCTGCGTGGCCAACAATTCCGTTGGAGCTGGGACGTTCTGTGAAATCGAAGTTGCAGGTAAGTTTTGGCAATGATTGCAATCACTTTGTGTCGTGATGTGCACAAGAGAGCTTTTGCGATTCATTTCAAGTTTCGAGGTACATACATGATTTGTGCAAGAAATAAAAACATGGCATCACTTCTCCTTTTCGGTCACATAGGGTCATTCATTTTTTCTTTTCAAAAGTAAAGCTTAGTGAATCACGTACAGCGATACAGATTTGATGAACATTTTCATTGCTTATCAAGTTTGGAGTCTGCCATTAAGTGTGAAAGACCATATCGCTCAAATGACCGCCTCTAAAATAATCTCAGCATGTGATTCTTTTGAGGTAATTTTCAACTACTTTTTCGCACATGTCAGGCGGCCATACTTTGTGTAATGTTGGCTTTTAATTCATCTAAAGTTCCGAGATTATTCGCGTATATATGCATTGCCCATAGAAAAAAAATCGTGTATGACATTGGTGGCCAATGGCTAAAACTGAGGCACTGACCTTAAAAAATCAGGCTGGGTTTCATGCCTTTACACAGGACGTTTGAAAAGATCTTATGCGATATATTCAAGAGACTTATCCCTCTCTAATTGGCAAAAGTTAAAGAGTCTCCTTTCTTGGGACTTGGCAATTTCTGCTGAAACTCCATTTGTCGGGCATACTTCCATCAGATCAGATTTTACAGATGAGTTGATCAATGCCTCTTACCAAATCATCACCAACCGCTTTAGCTAAGCTCGACAGGTCGACAAAACTCCATCGATTGCCACCAGTAGCTTCTTGGAGCTTTAGATTGGCGATTGCTGATGTAATTGCACTCAGCTCGATAGGGTGGTATTCTTGTCAATCATCGCATCATTTGAATGGATTATTCTGCCTGACAGCAGTGTTTTGGACGTCATCGGCATACAGCCTGCGAAATTGGTCTTTTCATATTCCCAGCCACGACTTTAATTTCACTCCTAAGTTTCCATCCTTAGCCCTGCATGCTACAGTTCGGTTTTTGCAAACTTGACATGTTTCTTTCACTTCGTGGAACAGTTTCCAAACGTCGTTTCTGTAGGTCCACTGGCAATCTGCATCTGCTAAGACCGTAACAAACAATGTTGAGCTTACCTCAAGACCACGGTCTGGATGTTTACTGCGGCAGTCAGACCCACATTCGCATTTCACGGTTTGTTGTTATGAACAAAAAAACAACCAACTTAAGCAGCACTCTAACCGCTTGAATCGGAGAAAAATTCTTCCAACAGTGAATACTCTGTATGCCCTAAGAAACATTTGCAGTCCTCTATACATTACTTTCAGTCATAAGTGATGCATTTTGTTCTTCACAAACATGAGCAATTCCCCGAAAACTTGAATTTTTGCATAAATAAGTTCATTTGTGACCTCACACTTTTATAAATGCAAAATATTATTTTTTTTCTACTCTTAAGCTTGCTTAGTTATAAAATTTCACTTACTCACTGTACATACATCTAATACATAGTATTTATTTCATTCTTTAACACTTTCATAACTTTACTCTCCCTGTAATTTGATATTGCTAATATGCTGACATACTTATGAAAACATACAGTAAGGCCAAAAAGTAAGTATCTTTCAAAAAAAATATTAACCTGAATCATTATATTTTCATTGTAATATAAGTATGTGTTTGTATTATGTCCTTTTATGTCCTATTATCCTTTTTATTTTGTATAGAGTAAAAATGCCACACACCCACAGACCTCATCCTAATCTAAAGCTTTGAAAAAAAGTCGGTAACAAATTGTCGGCAAATGATTCTGAAATGTTACAATATCAGCTGCATCACGAAATACTTAAACTTACGTAAGATGTCTCATCTAGGCTTTCTTTCATTTGAAAAGATTGTGAAAATGTTCATTGAGTGAAAAAATAGTCAAAATTCTGAACATATTTTTCTTTTCTTTTATAGGGAATATAAGAAAGCATATTTTTTCTCCCACATGATTATCCCACGCGATCAAGATCTCATTGCTTCAGAAAAGGTTCACCTTCTCTACGTTTTAGCAGTGAATCGGAAAAGAAAATTTTGTTTTTTAAATTTTTCTGTATTAAATCATGTGACATCTGATCATCGAACCTTTTTGAGTATTCAGTTTTTTTTTTGTTAATTGTTGATGAATGGCTAGTTTGCTAGAAAAGTCCAAGCTACTTAGAGTCCCGAATAAGAACCGTGTAATCATCTCCCATGTTCGGCGCAAGCCATATTTCTTACCATCGAACTGAGACCGTTCAATTTTCGATTTGTCAGGTCACATTACACACTTCCTCTTCTGACCAATTTTTGTGCTCCTTCGCGAACTACAAACGTGCTTAACTGTGCTGATAATGCAGGTTCTTATTATGTCCTTACAGCTGCGATGTTCACTGCTCCTCTTGCAGTTCATCTGCCAAGTCAGGACTATACGACGAATGACTCATCAAATCGGTGTTTCGAGTGCTCAAAAATGAAGTTGTTTGAACCGATGTGTGGGTGCTCGTATTGTCTTGCTGAAGAGTCATCCGTCTTCGGCGGTTAGTTTTCCTGATTTCTTGCAGAACAACTGGCAAACAAATGGTTCTGTACCACTCAGAATTGACTATTCTGGGTTGTTCCAGTGGTACGGTTACGACAAGTCCAGCTTTTCCGAAAAAACAGGTGACCATTTGCTTGGAAGTGCTTCCTGCGCGAGCAACTTTTGTTGAATTTGAGCGATTGACAAACTGTGAGGGATCAAATGTTCATGCAATATTGAATGTATGATGGTCCCACTAATGCCTAAGGTTGTCTCAATCTCATGATAGGTCACATGACGATCTTGCAATATCAGTTGGCACACAGCAGCAATGGTTTCCGGAACAACAACTGATTTTGGACGACGTTCACGAAATTCGTCTTGGGGTGAACTACGACCTCGGTTGAATTCACCATACTATCGATGACCACTGGTCCTTGATGAAGTTTCATCGTCAAAAATTGAATTAATCTCATCGCTGCACTGTTGTTGAGTTAATCCACGTCGAAAGTTGCAAAAAATAATCGTACGAACATTTTCACGATTTAATACCATTTTTTTTTGGGCGAGATGAACCTTTTAAGTTACTGTAAACAACACAAATAGCGCCCGTATGTCAAAACGTACTAAGTACGTATCAAGCTTTATGATAGAGCTCGCAGTTGCCAGATTGCAACACTGGGGTTGCCAAATCCCGAAATATAAAAGGCAACCTTCGTATTCCTCGCCTTTTCTGCACCCTTACCTTATCACTGATTGATTTAACTTTATTTTCTATCATTCGTGTTGAGAAACCTTTCGCTGTCATCCCATCTTCAATATATCGTGATAGTTATATCCTTTTATGCAATAATAAGTGCATAATATCAAACGGAGGTACTACAGTGGGCCAAAAATACCCCGGTGTTTAAATTTCTTTTTCAAAACATCTTTTTTCATTCTTCTACAGTCTTTCAAAACCCTCTGAAAGTGGGCAGAAAGTAGTAGGAGTACACTCGTGCCGATGCATTCAATTATTGGAACATGCTTTGAAACCCTCTTTCACAACTACGGTGTTGAACGTATTTTCAAACATCGCATGAAACGAGGAGTGCATTTTGAGGTGCTAAGAAAATTGCATATCTCGTAATCTTAGTTCCTCTACTACTCCTTCTTCTTTTTCTTCGTGTCTCATCATTCTTCTTCATCAACGGTTGACAACTAAGTCCGGGATGACTTGGGACTTAGCTCGGTCAAATGCTCTTGCTCTTGAGTACACAAAAAGAACGATTGGCAATTTTTAACACCTGATTTTTTGTACGGATGTTGTTGTCCATTTTTACACCAGAGCCGATGTAGACTTTTTCCAAATAAGTACTGCCTATGGAACTTACTAACATTATAACGCTAAGTGCGAGACATCAATGTTTTGTGTCATTCCTCGGTTACGCATCACTGACTGCCCATTGTATTCGTCTTATCACGTCATTGTCATCTGTATAAGCCAACAGCTGTCCAGACTTTTGGAAGATCATGCATTTGATATTGACTAGTGAGTTTTATATGATCTTCTCAAGAAGGATGTTGAAAAAGTTTATTTAAACTACGCACTGAAGATGTCGGCCAGTTCCTATAGGCCTTAACGGAGCAGCCATAAGTCTCGATCGTCGTTTCACACAATCTGACGAGTTTTATAGAAACGATAAAATTAGGAATCGCACTATATAGCTTGTCTCTTTGCACGATATCATGAGCGTCCTTAATATCGATAATTAAGTATTGAACGTCGATTTTCACTTCTTGATCCCATCTTCTCCAGGGACTGTAGTCAGAAAAATTTTGACGTATAGTGGACTCCCCTCATTGCGAAAGGAATCAGGCTCACACACGTTATAGGGGATCTTGTACTTAATGTTAAGCGTATTGATTCCCCTGTATTTGGTGCAATCAAATGGGTCTCCTTTTCTTGGGCAAGTGGTCTCCTTTTTCTTTTTCCTTCCTTTTTCTTTGGCAAGTGACACTCAAGATTTTACTCATCGGGCATACTTTCCTTCGACCATATCTTCTAAATGGATGATCTGATGGATGCATTTCTCAAACATGAAAGCGTATTTTCATAAATGGCACAAATGAAATTAAAAGGTGTGCCAACTTAAAAACAAAAACATTTGGCTGTATCGAAATCCAATGAAAAAGAAATATTCTTACTCACAGTGGTAGGATTTTATTATTCCGAATTTTCACTCATTTTTGAACCTAAATTATACTACGAAGAAGAAAGCGGTTATTATAATATTAGCCAACAAAATGAAGCTTAATATCCCACCTTTCATGCTAGATGCAATGAATATTATAAGAGATACTGCGTTTCAGAGCCATTCGCCGGGGATTCGTTACTAAACTTCTTCGATAAAAGATCATTTTTCCCACTTTTCAGCCATTTCTATATATTAGGAAAATAAAATCAGGACCTGCGTTCATTTTGACTCAAATACCACGCTCCAAAAAAACATAAAAAAAAGAACGAAACAGCGGTGTTTAAAATAACTCAATTAATTAATAATTACGTTTTATTCTTAACAGTCTTTTTGAAACAGTTCAGCTTCACTGTTGAACAGTTTTGTATGTAGCCATGTCCATGGCAAATGTGGCATGCTTAAGCTCACCTCTCGTCGATTAAAAAACATGACTATGTCACAAAATTAATTACAACCTCCACCTAGTGGAGCTGCCATGAATGTTTTTCCTTTTTGTATTTCCAAGGCCTTGTCAAAGGGAATAATTTTCATACAAAACACAATTTTCCACAATAGTCACGCTTTTATGGTGCACACCCTGATAAGTTTACCCACGTTTTTTCACTTGCGAATCAATTTTCCGATACGCGGCGATAACAAATTACCCTCAAAACACATTTGGCTTGACCGTGTTTTTTTTTTCCAATGGCCAACGGACACGCAAGGCTACACGACTGTACATTTTCATGCCAACCAAAATGAGAGAGTGTTTAATTTCACTTGATTAATTATTCCAATAGGAAGTGAAATTATTCATGATGATCCTAAACAATTTGGCATTGCACCTGGTGTTAATCCGCTTAAACTGTTCAATTCGAATATTCCCCTAATTATGAAAACTGTCTTTATGGGAACAGCTGACGTCTGATATAAGGCCTCCTTAGCAAACTATCAATTGCATGCCAGGCCTATTGGTCACCGTTGTATCGACATTTTTGAATCACTGACTAATCTCCCATACAAATACCTACAGTTTAGGTTTAACCATGATTTTCATTTGTACTTTCTCCAATAAAAACAAAATTTAACCAAAAGAATGCATTTTTTATTTTCACAGAACAATTAGCCTGGTGGCAACGCTGGGATAAAACCACTCTGATCATCCTCGTCGCGTCTATACTGACGCTTCTGTTGGCAGTTATCATAATATGCTGTATTATTATATGCATCTGCCGCCGAAGACGACGACAAGATAAATGTAAGTGAACAAAATAATTTAAAATTTGTCCGATCCCTTTAAGAACATTTTTTTTTATTTTTTATTATTTTTCTTATGTATTTTTTAACTTATAATAATTTATTTAAATTTATCATTATGTAGTTTATTTATTTAAAAACGATATACCAACACATATGTATGTACGTACATGCATTTTGTGATTTCCCGAAAGAGTCAAGGAAATGCATGCTTGTTGAGAGATTTTTAATTTAAATAATTTATCATTCATAAATAAGGAGTATTTTCTTTGAATATTATACGAATTAAGTGAGGATGACGAGGCTTCAGATTCACTCTACCTACTAAGGCTAATCTCTTAATCGCAAGTGTGTTGTGAAAGAATTGCATACACTTCTGCTTTCAAAGCTAATCCGATGTACTTTCTAACCGTTCTACTAACCATGGGGTAAATTGTCTCTTCAGGTTACCAATAGTTACTTGCATTCAACTATGCCTATAGGTTTGTTTTGTCTAAAAAATAATGTAGACTTCGTGACGTTTTTAAAAATCAATTTGATTTTGTAAGTCGAATTCACATGCAGACTGGGAACAGTCGACTCTTATCCCCAATTTTTGGTTACGTTACATCCAGACATGTGTAGATTTATGTACAGTGTAACCTCGAAAATACGTATACCTAGGAACATGCACCATTCCGGATCAAAGAGGTATCCGGATTAGGTAGTGTGTGATGTCGATTGAAAAATCAAAATCAAAGCATTTTTTATTAAACATTAACACGAGCATAAATATATTTAAACGACTACATGTTAAAAGTTTACAAAACCAACGCAAAATTAAAATGCTGTTCTACGATCTAGATAGTCTGTAATAAAGGGTGATTCATGGTGGGGTATGATTTAAAATTTAAAATGGAACACAAAAGTTTAGAAGTGACGTTAAAATTGTTATTATTGGTTAAAACAAAAATTTATGGCATTTACATTTTGAAAACGATGTCATGCACATAAATGTTGTCCACGACTACGTCTGAAATGGTTCAATCAGAAGGTACAATTTCGGGCGACTCGTTAAAGCATAGCGACTGGTATCTAGCGGTTAACACGAGCAGTGTTGACTTCCAAGTGTCAGTTGTAGCTGTTTTATTGGTGAAGATTTCAGATATCAATAGAGAAAATTATCACAAGGTGTGTAAAAATGAATTTCACGCGCTGTATGGCTCATAGCGCCATCGTACTGAAACCAGAGCCAAACGTGAACAATAGCTTGAAATTCAGGAATAACATAGTCCGTTACCATGACCAAACTGCTGAAAACGACGACGAGTTCATTAGTCATGATCTTCCCTCGCACTCTCAGCCGCAGCTGTTATAGTCTCCTATGTGCTGGATGTGAATTAAAGGGTCAACTGTGAACCACTTAAAGTAATGGGACTTAAATTTGAAAGTGGGTTTAGCAATGGCATTTTCAGTAGGTCCATTATTGTAGGTTCCTCGAACTACACGAAAACAGTTTTTACAGAACTCGGTTTTTCAAATACAGCTGACCACTTTAAAGACACTCTAGTGAGTCTTTCCACGATGACTTGTACTGCACAAAACTTCCAAAGCAGTTTGATAGGTGTCACTCGTGGTCTGTCAAAAAAGCATATTAAAAATCAGACCTAACGATGAATCACCCAAGAGATTTTTTTAGAACTGCAAGACATTTGTGAATTGTTATTTCAATTGCGCTGCTTCTGAATAAAATACATCCCTAGGGTTCTACGAATTCGAGTGTCAAAAGATATTCAATTGGAACTGTTTAATGGTCAAATCGCGACCGGGTTTGACAGCCTTCGGTGAAGTTTTTACCAATTTTACAAAAAAAAATATGTCTTCCTCATAAAACATAAAAATTCAAATCCATGAGGATTTTTTTTAAACATTTAACACGCCTGACTCAATAGAGAGTAGAAAACGAATGACACTCTCATTCCTACTTGGAACAGATTATTATGCATGTACATACATTTCTTTGAAAGTTTTAACGACTGTGCTTTCTTTTCAAAACGAATTTATTAAAAGAATAATAATTAAATAATTAAAAACTATTTGCTTTCATCTACTACGGAGAATAGTTAAGTTGTTAGGTCTCTCCCTTATTTTAAAGATGGCGCTCATCATAGCGGTCCATACTCCAGCAGTGAAGCAAACTTTGTTCAGAATATTGTGATTTTACCTGCTATAGCAGAACATGTCCATCGTTTTGAGTTATAAACATCTATTATATATAGCTTGAATCAGATTTTCTAAAGTGGCTTTTTAAAGATGCTTTAACATCATCATCACCATTCCCAATAATTATGAAATCAAACATTCCTCACGTGGCTGCCGTAGCTAAATTCGCAGTAGTCTATTTGGTCGCCTTAAATTTTTCAAGACCTTGTTGACGGTGTCAGGTTTTTGGATTGGTTGAATGATAATAGCTTTAAATGCTTGAATCGTTTCCGGATTGTTGGCATAACATTAGTCCTTCACGGTTCCCTTAAAATAAGGAGTCTTATCGCAGCAGACAGCTGTTAACAAAATTTAGGAATTTGAAGCGCAAAAGATCAATTTTAGCCTCGAAAGTATGTCATGTTGCGTTAATCAGTGCTCGTTCAAATCCATGTCTTCAATTGCAGTACAAAAAGACTCAATTTACATGACTGGGTAAGGTCTACTGCTTACCAAAGCATTGCTTACAGTATAAATTTCAAAGAATCCATTGATGCAACCACATCAGACACTGCACCAAATTTCTACTCTATGTACTAGCTTAGCGTCAATGACTTTCGGGTTTTCCAAACAGCAGATACAACAATTTTGTTTATTTACGTAGCCTACCGAATGAAAGTGTTGGATTTTTAGCCCCAAATCGTTGTCTGCTTAGAAATATTGAAGTAAATGGCATCGCGCCTTTAATTTCTGAGTTATTTACACTTGTACGCGAATTATGTGAGAGTTGTGCACAAAATGCTGCTCTGGTTAATGCGTGAAATGTTGAGTTGATTGTTAATGTTAAAATCGATGGCGAGGAGATGTCTGTAAATTCAGTCTCACATTCTTGGCCGCAATACCCACAAACTCTTTTGTGCGAACCATACGAATACGTATGTTGTCCACTAGAATACCAATCTCACGAACTTTTTGCGAAAATTTGCATACAGCAGTCACGGTTGGTGTTTCGTTCGTCTAAACTTATTTTCAAAAATTTCACTTATTGGGCTACACAGCACTTTTTTTCAATATTTTCCGACGTTTAAACGAAAAGCTTGGTTTCGTTCTGAGGATGTGTAAAACTTAATTTCTGTCAAGACTTCAAGCGAGAAACTGATGTCTCTAACAACAAAATTAACGATTAAGAACCAGTACGTACATACGATATAAAATTCGGGGTTGTAGCGTTTTTAGCTTGAAGGAAAGCGAAAAAGGGCATGTTTTGACAATCCTTCCATTTTGCTAAATGCTTCATTCTTGAGCTCTTTAAGTAGAAAAAAGAGAAACTAATATGCAAAACGATTCACACAGTTTAATAGAACATAAGTCGAATAAGTAGGTACAATTAACTTTAGTGGAAAGTAACATATTAATTGTAAAATATAAAAGCGCCAGGATCTCTTCACTCTTCTCGAAAATTACCATTTCCTGTTTATAGACGTGACAATTTTCCCCAGGTCAGTAGGCTTCCCTTTACTTCTCTATTGAAATCCAATCTGCGTGCTCTTAACTTTCCTTCGTTGTCTGACAAACCTTCGTTAGAATTGCTTCCTCAGTTAACGTTCCCATACATCTTTAAAAATTTTTTATGAAAGCATGCTCTACAATTTTAAGATTGTCTTTTGTTTTTACCATTTCAACATGTTTTCAGTTTTCAAACAAGACAATAATTAAAACAATTCAAATAAAATATTTCTCTTAAATAAATTGACGTATTTTTTGTTTTATATCTGCATATGCATTCAACTAACAACAACATTTTTCTTCATTTGTTTATTTTTCTTTTATGGTTCCTATATTCACAATTTAAAATTTCTGCTTCTCGCTTACTTGCGTGCGCTTTTCCACCAATTCACCAATTAAAACAAACAACTCAACACAACCAAATCTTTTTAATACAATTTTACTTATTGGCCAACAAAACGGACACAATTCCCTGCAACACAACACAACACACTAAACTGCTTTGAAAATAACAACTAATCTCGGAAACCACAACCACACTCACAATTGCTGGCAAAAAAAACTCTTATTTCGCATTTAAAATTTTGCTAAACAAAAAAAAAATATTGCAAATTTTACAAAATGAATGAATAACACTGTGAAACTCAGACCACACGGAAGTATCCATCAGTGCAACACAAAGGTAAGTGAATTCTTGTTTTTTTTTTTTTTTGTATTTTGCTTAAATTTTACGTTTTTTTTATATCTTTTGGCGGGTTTTATTTTTTTATTGTTATTAATTTTTTTTTTAATTTTTGTTGGTTACACTGTTTCGTCATTTACACCCTGTCTTCCTTAAAATGTAATGCTGATTGAAAAAAAAATTGATTAACGTTTAGGCTTTAAGTAGAATCTAACATTATTGCGAGTCTAGTTTGGCCTTATAGCTTTTTGAACGCTTTTCTGCCATAACTTACCTTCCACAAGCTTCATAGAGTCTCGTCTTCTAAATACTTACACACATTAATTGCATGCAAGTTTTTCTTTATTTTTTTTTTAACTTTTTCAATTTGATTGCATTTTTAATTTGTTTTTTTTTGTTTTGTTTTGTTTTATGTTTTGTGTGTTCAATAACAATGATCCACCCAACCAATATCAGCGTGCTATCCTACCAACCCGCAGTCCCCCAAGCTCCAGCAGAACCCCAAAACGTGCTCGAAGTCCCGAAAAGTCCCCCACGATGGCCGCTAAGACCCGGCGTGATGGTTCACGTGAAGAACGATACCAAAGAAAACCTCACCGCTCACCGGCTGGCGTCGAAAACGTGCAGTGCATCCCAACCCATATGCCAACACGACAAAACAGAATCTCCGGAAAGGCCACAGAAGGAGAAACCTCCACCCACAACAACGCCCACAATTCAAGCCAAAACCCTAAGATCCCCTCAGTACAATGCCCCCACTAGAAACATCCCACCAAAGCTCCCACCAAGAAACCCACGTTTCATCAAAACCTCAACGAATTCCACAAATCTGATGGCCAACATATCCACAAGCAGTGCCACTGAACTGGTGTCGCGCCAGGAAAATCCACCGCCACCGGATGCGGATGCGAATGCAATTAGAACCATGCAAAGCACAGAACTGGAGCACGCATTGACGAGCGCCAGTCGACAGCGCATCTTGAACATGATCGCAATGCTTGGAAATGTCTTTAAGCGGCGCAGCAGCGAGGATCGAACTCGAGATAGCCAACGATCACACGTTGGACTGCTCAGTTCTATGTTCACTGTGCGAAAGGGACTTTGGAAGACCAAGGACAACCAGAATCAGTTTTCGACGGAACATCGATTGAAGGGGATTCGGTGTTCTGGAAGCGGTAAATTTAATTTGTTGATTTCGTATTTTTTTTTTTTTTTTTTTTTTTTGTTGGTGAAGGTGGAGCACGTTTGTAAAGTTGACATTAAACCAGTGTGACTAATATTTCATTTTCCAGTGGAGTCTTGTTTTTTGAAAAGGATTTTAAATTTAGCGTATGGCAAGTAGCACAGTTGACCCTCAATTTAAGGACTTTACCTGTCTGTTTCATGAAGGTTAAGACTGGCCCCTTACCAATTTTCTTTGAACCAAAGGTGGTGTAATAGGACATCCTGTAAAAGTTTCTTTGGTTCGAGCTGAACTTGGTTTCGCACGAAGTTTAAATAGATAAAGCATTTGAGTGGCTAGAACACTCACTGGTGTTATAAACCAGCCACTGCTAGGGTCACTTACAGTGACGTTTGTTGCAGGTGTAGGGATAAAAAGGCACAGAAAACCGCCTCATCAGGTTCTGTGAAATGTCACAGTGTGAAATGCATGTTTCAGCCGCAATGGAATCAAACAAATAGAAAAAAATATTTGTATGAAGGAAACATTTTATGTAAAAATTTTGCTTCCTTAAACCGCAACCAACTTCAGGGCGACTCTTTCATTTTCTCAACCTGTCTGCGTTTGCCAATGAAATACTGATCTGCACCATTTGTCCTACCAAACGTTAAGAATGGAATCGTTGTAGTGATTATTTGCCAGCCTGTATGAAAAAACTTCACGCACACCCGACAATAAATTTTGTCTGTTCAAGTAACACTTCATAGCATTGTTTCAAAATTTCTCCTACCCCCCGGAATCATTCTTTTTGAATTCATACAGTTTGCTAATCTGTTTCTTCTAATCTGTGGACTTGATTCCTTTCAAATTTTCCCCATTTTCGATAAGCATCATATATCCTTTACGAAATGCAAAAGTCTTTCAAGGATTTGAAGGAAAACTCTAAATGAATTTATGATCTTAGGCAAAATCTTTTCAAAATATCATCTATCTGCCAAAGTTTCTCATCATTTCTTTTTTCGCAACGAAAACCAGTTCTAAATGAAGCAGATGTTTATTTAATGCAGAAATACTTCTTGATCAGGCTCGTAATCCATAGGGGGCTAGAACCTAAGCCCATACTGCCTATCATCCTTGACAGTCTCAAGCACTGTGCTTTCAGTCATCTCCTAGCATCCGCGATCTCTTCGTCTTTGTATTGTACTCGTATTCTTTTATATTCACTTACCTTAGGTTAAGCGATGTATTCGGTTATGCGGTAATCCTACTCTTGTGGCCAAGCGTGTCTACCCATTGTGCAGTTTCCATTAAGACTCTAACTAGAGATCACTCAGATTTTTGGCGCCTAGATTTAGAATGAATGAACCATAGGTTGGATGTCAACTCTTCAATTTCTTCTGAAATCCCCAAAACTCCTTTTTCTGCGGTTCAAAAATCCTTTAGGCGCAGGATCTCAATGGGCTTGATTTGACCATTCAAGTGTAGTCGATGTTAGTTCGCCTTCCCGACTACACTGATCACTCAATAAGACCCGGCACAAAAATTATTAATTACATTTTTTCTTTGTGAGTGGTGCCTCCTATATGTATGTCCCGGGTCTTTTTATTGAGTGATGGGTTATGTCTGTACATACATGTAGAGCAGTTGAGTTCGCAGTTTTTTTTCTTCTCTTATATTCACTTACCTGACAGATCGGGACGTATGTACGAAGAAGAAGTTTCCCTTCATAGATTTTAAAAATCTCTCTCTCTGCCTTTTCCTTTCCAATATTTGACTCTGCCCAAAAAGGTTGGAATAAGTGTTCTGTACATTATCATTTTGCCATGTAGAGATAAGAGAGGAAAACACAAATCGACACAATAATCTCCTTGTGTTCATAAAAAAATCTTCCAAAAATTTCACCATTCACAGTTCACCTTGAACTGTAGGTCTCTTTCGCTCATGAGTTAAAATTACCAGGCACAGCAAAACCTCGAGAAGGAGCATATCAAGGATTGCATACAATTATAGTAACTACAGGTCTACGTTAAGGAATAATTTTATTTATTGTATCAGAAATTTTATTCTATTCATAATTTTTTTTTTTTGCGACTCTGGTAGACTCTGGTCCTTTGTGAACATCGCTCAACCTTCAAAATTCAAAAGCTCAACCACTTAATGCCAGTTCTCCTTCCCAAACAATTAGAACTCCTCTATTCTTTCAGCTATAGTCAGAAGAGTTGTTCCTTGATCAAATATAAGGCAGCGTTTATGCCGCCAGAATGACAGGCCGACTACATAACATCATGTCATGCTTAACGCGTATCTAAATCTTGCTCAATCTGTTTAGCGAAACGGGAAAAATTCAAACACTTACTTTGAAAAGCATTTCTTTGACAGTCTGAATTAAATGATATAAACCTCCAAGAACCCAGTCGCTTTATTTCAAGCTCCTGATGATTTAAGGAATGAGAAATTATATTAGCATGGCATCAAAATTGAAATTACCTTATGACATTGAACTTTAGCTCTTAAACCAACTTTTATGTCTTATTTTGCGCAGGTATCAAATTAAACTCTACTGTCATACGTCCGTATTAAGGGATAACTTCTTGACAATCGACTTTCTTTTCTTAGGCTGTTACTATTGTCTCTGATTGAATGAAGTCGTATCAGCCTTCCCTAGTGTATCATAGGGAATAAATTTAATCCGATCCAGTTCTTTCCTCCAATTTACTTTCCTTTCTCTAGAGAAAAGCATTCCCCCATACGTGCTCCACCACACCACTTTCTTCAGTTCCTTCAGTTTTTCAACTAAACCCTTATTTAATGCCAATGTATTTTTGATTGTTCTTTTTGCATGCTGTTTCCTTTCTAACGTGATTATTAACTTTTGTGAATGTGTGATACAACTGCTGCTTTGTACGTAATGTTTCTTAAAAAAAACGAAAAAAAACAAACATAAATAATCTAGTCACTTATAAAAAGACGACAACAGCGAAACAGCAGAGCTCGTCTGTGGCTGACGAAAGTCCGCCCATTCCAATGTCGGCACTCAAGAACAGTAGCGACACATTGCAAGCATCGAGTTTTATTAACGCCACCAAATTAAAGACGCCACCAGCGCCCGATGAGAGTAAGAATATTTGTTCCATTTCTTTTTAGTTCCACTCGTAACTATGTTCAGTTTTATTGTGAAACATCTCTTAAGTAACTGTTCTATAAATTTTATCGTTATGTTCAAGGTTTAGCATTTATTGATCCGCAATATTTTATTCACTTTTTATAGTTATTTGCAATATTTATGACCATCCGCAGAATGTTAGCCATGTAAACGTTTCGACTGGTAAATGTTAATCAAATTTTATGGATGCGTTAATATTTGTGCAAGTTTTTTTTTTTTTTCTGTGTATTTTGTATTCATCTGTATATGTATGTATGTATGTATGGGTTTGTGTTGTGCTATAACAGGGTGGTAAGCGGGGGAAATGTGACGTGAATACTGATGGGAAAGTCATTTTGCATTTCAGGAAAAAAACTAACTTTGATGTTTTTTACCGATTCATCCAACACATGAATAGTGTGTTGTGATTCAATGATTTATTTATTCGTCTTTCAACCATAAATATGCATTTTCGTTTTTATCAAGTTTCGCATAATTCGAGAATCCCAGTTGTGACATTTTCTTCTATGGCATGGAACACGTGCATTAGGGAAGAAATCTATTGGAAAAATTCAGTCGCTGCTTTTCTTCTCTCTTTTTGTATCGCAGGCTATCAGTCGTGGAAGTGCTCATAAGCGAAAATCCACTTTTGGCAAAGCAAGTGGTCCTTCCGCACGAAAAGGAGTTTTACTTAAGGACACCCTACCCCTTGCACAAGACGTTGTGGTGCTTGCAACCACAAAATTTACACTCATAGTGGCAGCATTAAATATCGTGCTTCTCGTTAGGACGCCAGCTATTTCTTCTGGCCCTCGGAAATAATAGTAGCATGCGGGACTCATATCTTTGATGCATCGATGTGGTCTGCAACGGTTTCAATAAACGAGCTCTCCACAGGAATTCAGTGATGAAAAAGCACTACCGTGGTCCTCGACGCTACCCTATTAAGACGTTGGTAAAAGTCCCACCACACTCTGCCACTCAGACGCAGAGGGGATCTTAAGCTAGTACAGAGGTATGATGTAGACGAACTGTGTCCGAGGAAGTTCATTGACCATCAAAATTAGGTCACATTCGAACAATTACAGGAAGGATGAGGTATACAATCGCCAGGTATACAATAAGACCAATAGCCTTGCATTGCATCCCGCTCTAGTTGTGCCGGTTCTAAATTTTTGACAAAGAACTTGAATTTTAGGACTAGGGTAAAGAAGGCCTACTGAAAGATAGGAGTGAATCGAATTTTTCTGCCTACTCTCACAGAAAGTGGCATTGTTTTCGTGAGTTCTCCCCTCTTTGGAGGATTAACTTACATTTGGTTGTATACTGCGTTGTATCCCGACCTTTAAACCTCTGGCCATAAAGATTCATACATCCTTAAATGCAAGGAAATTGATATCTACCTTAACGAAATCTTATCCGAACGGTATCTAGGAGAAGAAACAAATATGGTTCTCTACGCTCAGAAACTTTTAAAATATCTGTGGTTCATTTGTTTAGCAAACTTCAAAATCATCACAGACAACGTCCCAAAAATAAACTAAGAAACTGAAATAAGCACTACTGCCCATACGGGATCAGGGCCTAGCTTCTATAACAATTACTCGTGTTGTGCGTGCTATCGTTCTTTCACTAGTAGATGGAAACTATGTTTTTTGCCGACTCCGAACAGCGAGATTTGAGGAGCTTTTTCATACACAATTGATACTCTCTCAGTATTGTCAGCAACTCGAAAGAGGTGGTGCCGTGAAAAATGAGGTGTTTAGTCAGGGATTCCAAACTGTGTATGAGTCAATGCACTTACTCACAGCGACCACAAGTGTTAACTTCAAAATCATATACGAAAAATGTTGCCGCAGTGTCGCAGACAACACATAAGCCGTTACATAACTATCACTAGTCGAGATGCTTCATTCGACTAAAATGTCCAGGCACTGTGCTTTAATTTATTTGGGCGCGTCAATTTTAAGCTTCAATTGAAGCGTGGTTAAATGAAAAGACTGGCTACATGAACGTTTAAGTTTCTTACGAGTGCTTATGAAAGCAAAATAGAAGGCAGAAAAAATTTTGAATTGCCGAAAAGCCACAATACAAAAATGACAAAAATCCCGAAATGACAAAAGTCCCGATATCGCAAAATGGACAAAATCATAAAAAGACCAAAATCCAGAAACCACCTCCTATCCTTTAGAACAAACCAATTGGCACCACTGAAAAAGGAACAAAGAGAAAGACGAAAAGGACAAATATTAAGAAGTTCCAATCTTATAAGTAGAATAAAAGTGAAAATTAAATTCTATAAAGTAGTCAGGAAATTTAAAACTTGAGCTAATCCTTAACTTCGGAACTTGCATTACTCGTGAAGCTAACGTATCACTAACGAGTGTTGCGCCTGAAGCACTTAGAGAAACTTAAGTTCCATCAATGTCTGAAGAGGTGATGTACCTTTTGTAAATTTAATGAAATATTCGGCACTTCATCTTTGGTCAGTAGAAGTCAGTGTTGCAAAAAGTTAAATGCTTTAGGCACCGCAGTTAATTTACTTAAGAGAATCATATTTTTAGTATTTTAATTTCCAAACATAATTAACCTTGGAGACCATAGTTAGAAGTTAATTTAAACATTACTTATCACTGTAATACTCTCAAATGAAGGCAGTAATTTTAGTCTTTTTGTATTGGGAAAGATTTTCTTTTAGTCAACTTTTCAAGTAGAGTCAATAATTTTTGTCAGCTTCTTGATTTGAGTATTGTGAGAGCAGATTATCAATTCTAGTAAGTTTCGAGCAACTTGGGATGTCTACTCGAATGGAGTATGAGTGTTTATGGGGATATACTGCAGAGAAATATGTTTTCAAAAATGATTGTAATCCTTGAATCTAGCGGGTGGCCGTATATTAACAACAACAGCATTGAGGTTGACCTAAGTGTTTGATCTTGCTGACGCTCAATATAGCCCTTTACCTCAAACGTGGAACGATGCTATTGTTTGAAGGCATGTGCTTAGTAAAATAATTTCAAAACATTCATGCACTTTCAATTGTGTATTTTTTTTCTGAATAATGTCACTGTGCGCAACTCTTCACGCCAATTTGAAAGGCACTCTAGCAACCTCCTAGTATTCTTAGCCTTTCATACATTAAACAATTTAGAAACAAAAACGTCATCCAGCTTAAAATTGTTTTAGTAAAAATTAATTGGCTCAAGTCAATAGACTTATTCAGCGTGGTAAATAAAGGCGTCGACTCAAACACCAAAGGTGCCAGGTTCAGTTCCTAGGCTGTTCATCTCACATTTTTACACGGCACCACTTCTTTCGAGTTCTAAACAATTCAAAAGTTCATTGAAATGTAAAAAAATCATTTCTCAAAGTTTTATCAGTCAAATGCGACCACTCTTTCCCATCTCTCAGATATTTTTCGAATACAGTCTCTAAAAAAATAATCCTCCCTGGCATCAATTCTATCATTAAGCCGTTCTTTAATTTCTTCAAGAGATCCGAACCAGTGACCAACCAAATCGTTGTGCATCCGTCGAAAACGTAGTCGGAAGGAGCAAGGTCTAGAGAATAAGGAGGGTGTGGAAGGACATCCTATTTCAGGGTTTCCAATTAGATTTTGACCGCTACGTCAACAAGAACGTGGTACCGAACGCTAACTTCATGTTGCAAAATCACTTTGTCATGCCTCTCGGTCGTTTCTGGCCGTTTTGCACACAATGCGCTGCTCAAACTCATTAGTTGTAGTCGATGACGTTTCCCATCAATCGTTTCGCCTGGTTTAAGCAGCTCACAGTAAACAACTCCCGTCTGGTCTTACAATATGTAGAACATGGCCTCTGAACCGTGGATGGTTTTTCTTTGGTGTTAATGTAGACGCTGATGGAGCGAGTTCACCACGGTTTTCTTCATATTTTTTCTTCGTGTGGTTATCGTTGTATATCTACTTATCTATCTATATCTACAGTCACGATCCGTTCCAGTAATCCCTTTAATTGATGTCTTTCAAGAAACAGTTCTGAGGCGAAGACATCTCTGGGTTTTAACTCCTTGCTTTTGAATAAATCCAAATATATTTTCTTGTTAACTGCGTCTTTCCCAATGATTCTACTAGCTAACTTTACGTTTGGCAAAGATCTGGATCCAGTAAAGCCTCCAATTCCTCATCATCAAACTTTTTTGGCTGGCCGCTCTCTCTCTCTCTCTTCGACTCCAAAATCACCACTTTTAAGCGTTGTTTTCTAAATCAGACGCTGATGCACATCAATTATTGCTGACAAATGTCACGCCTTTTCAATGAAGTAGATAATCACTTCCAAAATCAATCACAAGTAGCAGGTGGCGTTATCCTTCGAAGACGGACAGAGTTAATTTGTACCCCCAATAGTTCGAAACAACAAAAAGGATAAAATTATATATTCAATTCGCTTCTACATCTTAGCAAAATTAAAAATTGAAATAGTGCAAGAAGGAAAGATTAATCAAAAGAATATACCATAAGGTGGCGTGGAATTTCTCCTTTAATAGGGTTTTTTATGTCATCACAGTTGCATTTGCCATTTGATTGTACACACTATGCGCTGACCTGAAAAAAAACATTATTTGCAACTAAAGTCAACTAACATACGAACGTATTCGAATATGTAAACTTTTCCTCTTCCAAACCTTTGCGGATTATTCAATTGAATTCTTTTACTAACGCAAAGGAAAAGTCGGGTGTGTTTTTGCTTTGTACAGTACATGGATGGATACGGTTCGCATATTGCAAATAATTTAAAAGTTTGTTTGTTTCTACACACATCTTGTAAATACTTGAATGTGTAGTTTCATTTAATGCACAATGGTAAAAGGGTATGCAGGTAAAAGTGGCTTATATGCACTTAGACCAGAGTTAAACGCTTTTAATGCAACAGAAAGGGGTTTTAAGCTATTAAAAAGTTATGATAGGCAGCAGGTCTTCCCCACAAAGTTCATCAGAGAGTTGACCGGTGTGTTAATGCGGTCATTTGGGCTGTCATACAAAAAGGCGCCAAGTAAAACCTTCCTTCCTTGGGGCGAGTTGGGGACAATTGCAGAGAAAGTTTTGACTGCTCTTCTCCTCCTTTGGAAATATTCATAATTCTTTTTTCTCTTTCTTTTTCTTCCTCTTCTACTTCTTTGGGTGGCAGTTCAGTCTAAGAGGCAACTGGGCCTCAACTATCACGCCTCTCCAACTAACACTGACTACGATTTGTCACGCAAAGTTCGTTGGGGTGCTTCTCTATTTGTGTGCGCCATCTCAGAAGGGAACGTGTTTTGCGGCGTTATTCCAGTGGACCGAGTTAGAAGATTCTTCAGGATGGAGCAGTAACTTTTTTTCCGTTCGCTTTACACGGCCTAGCTTACTTAAGCAATGTATCGGTGATGCTTGAATTGGAGCATACCGATAACAAAAAAAAAGGTGTGGTTAAATCTCAATATGTCTCTCCAGTTTGCATTTGCACTACGATCAATCAGAATTTCTCTTCATAGGGTAGCGCTACACTTCGGGGTAGATCGGGGCCATAACGAGTATGCTGCCATGATCTCTCGCAAAATGTCTTCATTTGTGCACGTCTAGCTAGTTAAGCTTCTGATGTCCTATGGCTAGAATTCGAAGTATCTTCAAGCTGGGGAAGCGATGTTCATTCCCTCTTCGTGGTCTTACCATTTTAAGCCTTGTAACAAAAAACTCTTGACATAAGCACATGCTTCCACTTAGCCCATATACACATGTAGCGCCAACACCCCCAGCCACCTCTACCACTGCTGGCCGCGAATGTTTCGGGATCAATTCATGGGTGAAAGATAATTTACTACTAGATGAGCTATACAGTGCATTAAGTGAAATTATATGAGGGTAAATTAAATGAATTCCCGAAAACATATTTGAGCGCCATTCCCGTCAATTTAAGGTCGTATGACTCATGTTTGCACCTAAATCTAACCAGTGCGGAGGAATAGTTTCATTTTCTCTCGCTAAAACTGCCACAACTAGTCCTTTCCTTTGTATGTTCATATACGAGGGTGGTCTAACAACTTCCCAAACGAAGACTAATACAACACATGTTTTACTCATTTCTTTTATTCTATATTCCACATACTCTAATTGAAGCTCTCATGTCTCTAATCCGCGCAAATAGTACTTGGCGTGTTTTTCTGCGAAATAATTGTTCACGAAGGTGATTACCTCCTCATTTGATGAAAATCACTGCTTCCCGAGCGCAGTTTTTAGTTAAGGCGAAAACAAAGTTGCTCGGGAATAAATCTGATGAGTGAGGCGTTTGGTCAAGCAGTTCAATTTGTGGTTTTTCGCCATTGCAATCGTTGAGATGAGAGACGGCGTTTTGTCTTGGTAAAACAATAATTCCTTCTGTTTTACAAATGTGGCCATTTTTCCACAGTTTCTCTCTTCAACTTGGCAAGTTATGATCCATATTATTCCCTAGAAATTGTTTTTCTTTCCGGAAGTTAATCAATTGGTATAATTTCTTTAATAGTAAATAATAATTGACTGGCACTACATCCCAGAAGAGAACAGGGTCGAGCTTCTGCGTGAACTACTCGTGTTATGCGTGCTACTGTTCTCTCACGAGTAGAATCTACCTTCAGTTTTTTACCGACTCCGAACGCGGAGATTTGAGAATTGACAATTCAAAATCTTTGAGTGTTGTTAGCTACTCGAAAGAGGTGGTGGGGGTTCCTTCCGAGAACTGCACCTGGGCCTTTTTACGCGTGAGTCGACGCACATATGCACTATGCTTAATTCTTTTACTACCCCAGAAAATAGTCCCCATCACCTTCCCAGCCGGAAAGGTGTTGTTCTTATTTTTGGTAGTTCGCAGTTTTAAGATGTCTGTTTCGGCCGTATCAAAATTTAATGGACAGTAAGTAATCAGTGCCAAGAATCGGATTTACTGGCATTTAACTACGCCAACTGATCAGTGGAAATGTTAATTTGTAAACGTTTCTGGACGACCATAAGCAAACACGCCGCCCACCACGCGAACAGCTTTCTCATGCAACAATCTCGACTTATTATGTAACAAACGCGTTTTATAGACAGATTTATAACGCATACTATCCCTGTCTTGTCGCCTGACAGCATTTGATGGACTAATTGTCTTGTTTCAGTCCAACCCAGACAAATTTTTCTTGAGTAGTCGCAGTTTCAACGTCCTAAGGTTCATCATCTAACAAGCTCTTACCACCACGTTTAAATTCAGCTGCCCAAAATTTCACTGTACTAAGTGATGATGCCCGGTCCCCTATACATAGAGTCCAACCGATTTTTGCCTAGTCGTATTGCTTTTCAAAAACAAAAATTCAATAATAGCTTGGTACTGCATTTTTTTCTATTTTCACAAAACTACTCACATCAACTCAGTCAAAAGACTGTCAACTAAAAACTGCGAGTCCAAAATGGCTGATTCTTCAGTGAGTAACCGTCAAAAGATGCACATCTATTATTCATTTGGTTTTATTGACGCGTGCAGTTATCTTCGCGTTGTATTCGGAAACTTTGCAGACAACCCTCGTAGTATGTCAAAATGAAATTTACTTTTTGTAAATTAAAAAAAAAAAATGGCGTGTCCTTTGAAATGCCTAACTTGCGCTTAATCATTTTACTTTGTGGCTAAAGAATATAATTCTAACTCTAAATCTAAGCTGATTCAACTTCCTAACAAATATAAATTTAAACACTTAACGTTTAATTACGATTTAAAATTTAAAATTATTAACGAATAATTATACAATAAAAGTAAGAGATACGTACATACATATGCAATGGCGGATTCGGATTGACACAAATAACCTGTGTGTGTGCAGTCACCTAGTCGTAGTTATAGATATTTTTTTCTTATTTCCTTTTGATCGTTGTACAATAAGCCATATTTTTATTTTCTTAAACAAACATTAAGATATATATATAAAATAAACATCTCAACCCACATAGACATTAGAAAGCACTTAGTCAATTATTATTTATCCTACGTATGTATTTATTTTTTTTTTATTTTCAATTAAGTTTATTTTTTTGATTTTCTTTATTTCAGTAAGCAATTTTATTATGATTTTTTTCTTTATAAATTTAATTAATTTCTATTATTTTTATGTAATTGCAAATTAAAACTTATTTTCAAAACTTCAAAAATCATACTAAATTATAGTGCACGACAAGTCATCTTCACTGGCGGATCCATTGACGGAACCTGGAGAGTATGAGAATCTACCATTTCATGGTCTGCAAACGGCTCCTAATAAGGTATTTTATTTACATTTTGGTTTTTCAATATACGTACGTTCTTGTTCATACACATCTGTTCGTCTTTGTTCATAATATCTATGCTTTCTACTCATTTACGCTTTACACATTCATATGTATGTAAATCATGTTTTTCATTTATATTTCATTTGCGGTTTTAGATGTCATAAAAATGTGTGGTAGCGAAAGCATTCAATATTTGAATGGTTTATTTACATATATATTTGGTTCCTCTAGATTCAGTTTTATGATTGTGATGATACAATGTGTACTCTTACTTTATTTTTATTTCTGTATGGAAACGTAACAAGTTTTGCAGAGAATATGTTTTCTACATATTTTTTTTTTTCTTATTCTTCTTTAATTGATTTATTGTTTTTTTATCTGTTTACATGTAGAAATATCAATTCACTTGGTATAGCAAATTTTTTATAGTGGACATCCATTATGACAAATAGTCCTAACAATGGGGCAAATCACTAATTGTTAGATTGTCACTTTTCACTAGTGTGGAGTTGGAGCCAATTTTCTCCTTCAAATAAAATTACTAAACAGACGCATCAGTTCGCCACTGACCTAAGCCTCAGTTATGTCATGTCACTTCAACTGGCATCCGAAATAAACGAATGAAAGAGATACTGATCTTTGACTAGGTCACCCTATGCCACACCATGCCCAATTCGTGGATTTCGGGATTGTATGAGAAATTCCGTCCCGAAAACCCATACATTTACAAAATATCTGGATTTTGGTCACATGTTTACCAAGATCGGAAATCCAGGTATTTTATTAAAAAGGGCGGCCAGTAGACCAGTGAGTGAGCCGGTGCTCTATGATGGACCGATTCTTAACTGAGCCGGCTACGAGATAACTTCAGGAGGTGTGGAGAGATCAGTGCCTTTCGTCTGTGGACAGAGGAAGTGCCCCAACGATTACACCGGTCAGAACTGCCAGCAACTGCAGGTGGACAAAGAGCCACCGCGCGTGGAACACTGCATTAATGGTCGACAATATTTGTTTTACTTTGTTAAGTTGTTAATTATAATCCTTAGAAGGGTTTAATTCAATTTTCGAAACAGATGACACATCCTACCTTAAATTAGCTCAGTTTGGTATAAAAAGGAGGAATCGGCTGTTTAAAGCAGCTCACACGCAGTCACGGACACGGTGTTTTTAAAAACGCTGTCAGCTTAGAGAAGAAAGAGAAAATGAATTTGAACATCTCTGCTTACCTCTGATTGGTACATTATTTGGCTAAGCGCCTTCAGTATTGTTAAGTAAGCTGATTAAGGCCCTTTTTAAGGTGGGCATGCCATAGGAAGCGAGGTCTCTCACTCTCGGGACTGAACTCAAATGCTTTCGGTACCAAAGTGTTGGTGACTTTCATCTTTACCCTGTCCAGCCATGTAATGATGCCATTTTAGAGCTTGTGGAGTCCGCAATATAATAAGTAATAAAATAGTCCGTCAACACCTTTGAAACCAAATACAAGTCGTAGAGTATTCCACTCGACCATGTTTCTGCGTCACACCGCGGCAGGACTGGCTCCATAAAGAAAACAAAATGATTGTCCATTGATGAAGTAAAAGGTGAAATCATAACTAAGACAAGAAGCTTTCGAAGAATGATCTTTATATTTTCTATAATCATAGAAGGATCAATGGCAATTATGTGTGAAACAAAATATCGGCCAAATGCCCGACACGGTATCGTTGGTATACCTCCATCGACTCTGAGACATAATTAAAGTTCAATGTTGTTAATGTAAGGAATTATCTCGTCCTTGCTCTTGAATTTTTGATGTGCACTGGTTCTTTTAAATATCCTCAAAGAAAGAAGTACAACGGTGTGAAATCACATGCGCAATCATTACGCGCAAAAGGTTCTTATAACCCAAAATCTGTCCATGTGACTCTAAATCTTTCACCGGAAAGTAATCTGCCAAAAGTTTTTATATATGATATGAAAATTGCTTCTTCTTTCCATAGCGTTACAGTCCGGGATGGACCTGAGCCTCAACCAACTATCTCAGCTTAGGCCGTCCTCTGTTGCGTTGTCCCAATGGCACGGACTCGAAGACTTTTTCACGCAGGAGCGGTGATGTCCGTACGCCCTACATGACCTAACCATCTTAAGCGTTGTATTCAAAGACGCTTGAACAGGCGCATGCCGTCATACATCCTATAAAGTCCGTTTGAAAATTACTCTGTAACATGTAGAGGGTAGTGTTGATATAAAACTTTGAAATGGAAAAAAAACAAAGTTGTAATCGGCATGAAATTGACTTTATTTAAAAGTCAATCTTCTGCTATTATAATTTAAATATGATTACTGACCTATGACAGCCATATCTGACCCCGACGTAGTCTAATCTGGAAAGCGACTTTTCGACGGCTTTTTAAGACATATGTGGCCGTATATCAGCAATATTGCAGCAAATGTTGTCCTCGAAGTGGTTCGTAACGTCAAAACTGTGAGGTTACAAAACGTTTCTTCTCTATAGCACATCATGGCTGTTCAATTGATGAACGAAGAAGTCACTAATTATGGCTCTACAGCGGTCACCATTGACTATAACGCTCTGGCCCGAATCGTTTTTAAAGAAGCAAGGACCAATTATTACACCAACCCATAAACCGCACAGTGTAACGGTGTCTCAGCATACACTTGAAGATTATCATCACTCTTAATACGGCAGTTTCGTTCTTTTGGCTAATCCATCCAACTAAAAATTAACTTCATCGTTGAACGTGTTAGGGTCAACGGCAGTCTTACTAAATTTGTACAATTTTGATGTGTTGTTCAGGCGACAGCTGATACATGTTGACATGCCAAGCTAAGCTTAATAAAATAAATTACTTGAATGGAGACAAAGGGGCCGCCATCTTTTTCCTGCAGGAACTGCTGATAATTATTCAATAGTCCGGTGATACAATAATTTTGTAAATTACTCTATACACCAACATATAAGATGACATTACCTCGTCCACAATATTTGTGTTAATTTGCCATTTTCGGTGAATATTCCACAGCCAATCCCCTTCAAAAAATAGAATACGAGAAAAGGGTACAAAACAACCGCACCAAAACCCTTTTCCTTTTTCCTCGAATGCTTAAAATGTGGCTTAAAAAAATCAAAACCAAACCAACACCCTCTCTCGACCAGTAATGACCATTAATATCATTATTGAATAATCATCATTCTGGAAGGCCTATCAGACCGTTTTCAACAAATGCATATCTGTGTTAGCCAAAAAAAAAACAAGAGGCAACTGCACGTGGAATGTGGTTGCCATGACTGAGCAATGGGAATTTGTTTACATCGCGGTTATGAGATTTGGTCGCATTTAAATTCCCCAAAGGGTAGAACCGGCAACTGCACCTACATACAAACCGAATTTTGTGAAGCCAATGTGTTAAATTGTATTTCATTTAGTGGTAATGCGGATAACGCTCGTTTGGGGTAGATTCAAATTCCATATCATATAATGAGGCCAATTCCAGATTCAAAATGAGCTCATTTTTGAATGTAGATATATTTTGATTTTATCGGACTTTATTTTTGTATGAAATCAAAGGCTTTATTTAAAATATATATAGACCGATCTGATGTAAGTCAAATTATGGGTCATTTTGTTCGATAACTTACTGTCATTTTGAAGGTAACTTCATTATACCTCTCTCAAAGAACAGCTGGGTTATGCTGCAAAAACTGTAGGAACTTATTTTCGCATACTTCTCTGGAAACTAGTTCTTTTCGCCAACAAAATCGTTCGCCATGAACAGGAATAAGTGCTAAGTTCACACTAAATAGTGAATGCTTAAGAATCTCACAACCGAATTTCCGGAGCTTCTGACGAGTAACTCTCGACTTAATCTGGCGTTAACCTGATAAATACAACTCCTCTTACATTTGCCAAGACCAGCGGCTTCTGAGCGATTGATTTCTAATTGAAGCGGTCTAATTGTTGGGAGTACACGACCGAATTAAGAATTCTGCCATACCTTGTAGCATGTGATTCCCTGCCAACCTAACTAAACTCAATGCAAACAGTCCTGGTAGTCAACTCTGACTTGAACACCGTTTGTGCCAATTGATTGTCATAAGTTATCCATTTCTCATCATTTGTCTTCATCAACAACAACAAAACGAAAATGAAACAAATTTTGTAGATGAGCTTGTACTGTTCACATTCGTGTGGCAACCCACACTTCAAGTTTTTTTTTGTATCCAGTCTTACTCAATTGGTTCCAAACGTTTTGTTTGTAAAATGTTGAAATCCTCTGCAAACGAAAAATTAAATTATTTCCATATAAGGGGTGATTTTTTTAAAACCTATAGGAAAGTTTAAAAAAAAAAACACTTAAAATTCAGAAAAATGCATGGAATCCTTTTTTGAATCGATGGACTATCGATTATTTAATGTTTGAAGATTATTTCATGCAAATGTTGACCTTGACTGCGCCTCAAATGGTCCATCCCCTTAGTCCAATTTTGGCATACTCTTTTCAACATTTCGGCCGATATCTCACGAATAAACGCTTCAATGTTGTCTTCCAATGCGTCAATTGAAGCGGGCTTGTCTGTATAGACATGAGCTTTACCATAGATCCACAAAAAATAGTCTAAATGCGTTCAATCGCACGATCTAGGCGGCCAATCGACCGGTCCCGAACGTGAAATAAAATATTCACCGAACCCGCCTCTCAATAAGTCCATTGTTGCGTGTGCTGTGTGGCATGTGGCACCATCTTTTTGAAACCACGTGTCATGCAAGTCATGCTCTTGCATTTTGGGCAAAAAAAAGTTGGATATCATCACACGGTAGCGCTCACCATTCACAGCTACTTTACGATTCGCATCACTTTTGAAGAAGTACTGTCCAATGATGCCACCAGCCCATAAACCGCACCAAACTGCGACTTTTTCTGGATGCATTGGCAGCTCTTGCAATGCTTCTGACTTATTTACGTACCCATTGAGCCAAAAATTAACTGACCTTAAAATGGAAGAAGCGCGCGATGAACTTTCTTAACAGAGCACGTATTTTGATACTAAAATTCCATAATTTGCAAGCGTTGTTCGTTTGTAAGACGTTAAATTATAGACCAAACCAATTATAGACCAAACTGAAGATGTTTGCCAGTGAAACAAAACACGAAACATGCGTCAGCTGTTTAAACCCGTGTTGCCAAAAAGATAATAGCTAAAACATCACCCTTTATCCTAGCACCCTTTTTCATGAATTATCAAGCATGGCGTCGTTCAAGTAGCTGTCTCGGTTCACTTTAGAGTATTGCTTTTTGTCACCAAATACCTTATCGACGCTTTTGGATTATAGCTTGTAGCTTGGTGAATTAAGTGCTTAAATCGTTTCCAAGGGTTCAAAACCGCAGCTCCGAGGCGGTCATCATTTGAAATCATCAAGACACAGCACCCTGCAAATGAGTGTTCAATATTTCCCAAAATTGTTCGAATGTAAAGCGACTCGTCCCGTGGAATCGCTTAACGATACAAAATGTCTGTCAAGATTTCGAACTATATGTGCAGTGTCCGTGTCAAGGATGTAATGAAAAACAACTAGATTGAGCACCCTGTTCTCGAGTAGTACAAAAATGTACAAAAATGCGGCTTCACATAAGATGATCATATGCTTCAAATTGAACATAGGCACACTTGAAATAGAAGTAATTCTCTTGTTGTTTGTCTGTTATTTTAGGGTTTCGTTAATAAAACTGTTGGTCTGTTCTGCCTACATTAATGAAGAGTGGTTTAAATTAAATTTGAAATTATTGGGTCTATAACTTAATTCGTGCGGTTTGCTAATAGATGGCGCAACGTAATTGTTATTTTTCGATTGGAACATGAGTTGGAAAGCTACTGTCATTGTACGTCATTTCAATATATGTATGTCATTCATTTGAAGCGTAAACAACAACAATTTTTTTCACTCGAACTTTGAGCCTGAAATAGTGTTCTTGCGGGGAGTTCTTCTTCATTACTTTAATATGAAGAAAACTGCTGCCAAAGGTCATCGTATTTTGGTAAAAGTTTATGGTGGTTTGCACCATTTAAAAGTAGTGATTTCGGTTTAAAAGACGATGAGCAGCAAAAAAAAGTTTGAAGATGAAGAACTGAAAGCATTACTCAACGAAGATTGTTTCCAAACACAAAAAGAGCTCGCAGAATCTTTGGGCGTCACTCAAGCAGCCATTCCAAAACGTTCAAAAACAGCTGGAATAATACATATTACACCATGTCTTAGCAAACTGCACGAATTAAGTTATAGACCCAATAGATGTATGTACTTGATCTAGAAAGCAATTTTTGGACATGAAAATTTAAGATTTTGGGTTATTTTGAGGTGACGTCCGTTTATTTAAAGTCGTACCGGCGACAGATTATTAATAATAATTGAGTGACACTACAGCCCACAAGGGACCAGGGCTTAGCTTTTACAATCGACGACAGATATGTACGTTTGTTCGACTTTTTTCTCGCTCCAAATTTGAGATGTTTAGGCACACTTATATACAAAAAAAAAATTCTAGATGTCATTTGCTGCGAAAATAAAACATTTTCTTTGCTAAATACCTAACTAGCAATTTGTACTGAAATACAAATTTGTATTGTTTGCATCATTGAAAATAAAAACTGAAACCATCTAGCTCACGTAGCTCGCACTTGTCCAGTTTATTGATTAAGCCAAAACGACGGTATTTTCCATTCCATTTTTTTTAAATTTTTCAGACGTAATTCCATGTGTACCATATTCTTATATTCTTCTTACTTTTAAATATATAGATATAAAAAACTCTTAAAATGTAAAATTAAAATAATACTAGTTTGTAATATACATTGAATTAATTTATTTCTGTAGAAAATGAACTCCTTTATAAATATGCTTTAGGTAAATAGTTAAATACTTACCGTATGTATGTACATATATATGAACTCCCACAAGCACAACATTCCCCCAGTTTCCCATGAAAAATGTTATTTTACTTTTAATTTAATTTATCATCATTTATCATTTACCCAAATATTGACTAACAAATATATTTAACTAACCACTCGAATGTTTTTTTTTTCTGTTTGCTCTCTTTCCATATATTCAATTCCTAATCCAGTTAACATCGACTCCTTCAAATTTTAATAATAATGCTAACGCGTTGCATGTTGCGCCACGCTCAAAAAGACTAACCGCAAATCACGAAGCATACCAGCAATTAACCCATCATCATTATCTGTCAAATATATCCGCCACCCACCACCCGCAACGACAAAAACCCACATTCAATGTTGCCCAGTGCAATCAATCGTTGAATGGTACCCTGAAAAGTACACGAAGCATTTTAGACAGCGGCAGCGTAGGCATCCCACCACGCCCACCGTCCGCATCCGATCACTACCATCAGCAGCAACAGCAGCAGCAGCAGCCGCAACAATATTCAAGCAATCGGCCAGGCCAGCAGGCGACCTACACTATTCATAATTGCTTTCCGAAGAGCTACACTGAATACTATCACAACCAGCAGCAACAAAAGCTAAACAAATCGAGCAGCCAGTTGATAAAGGACGCAGCACAGGACTACCCGTACACGACGGCCGCGCAAAGAGGCTGCAGTGTCCCACGGACCGGCAATGCAGTGGTCATAAATAATAACAGCACCAACCCCTTCCTCGCAGGCGGCGGCGATTCAAAGAAGTTCGATGCGGCTGCAGTGTGCGAGAGTGGCAGCGGCAACAGCAGCGCAAGGATTAATGGAAGCATGCATCGACCGAAGCGCTCGAAAGGACTCAATAAAGGCAAAACCATCAGCCAGGCGGTGATGGACGAGGATAAGAAATTCTACTCCTTGAAAGTGACGGGCAACAAAAAGTCACAGCACATCAATTTGAATAAGCCCCTGAGTGCTGCGTTCCACGAGCATGGCAAGCAACCACTCAAAGGCAAGTGCAAGCGTCATCATTCCTTCGCCGCCCCAGGCTCCATTCCGGACCAGGCGACGTGTGCCGCAACGCTGCAGTCTAAAATGAAATTCTACGAATCACCCGTTTACGAGAACCTCAACGACTCCGTGCAGATACACGAGTGCCAAATCGATGGCCACCCGAAGACGATACCTCAGCTAAAGCAAACAGACAATCAGCGGGCCACGGACCGGGCCCAGTACCTGTTGAACTTCCAAGCAAAGCCCGCCGCCTGCCAGCACAAGCACCTCCAGCAGATGCAGGCCGACGACATTAATTTATGCGAGCCGGAGCGAATGAGCATCTATCGCAGTGACTCGGGAATCTCGAACAGTTCTTATGATTGTGTAACACCTGTGCCGGCGCCCAGAAGCACCGCAGCTCTACCTGGAAAAATTCAAATGAATTGCGCCACGATTTCGCATACTAAGGCCGTCTACATGAATGTCGTAGACAAACCATCAAATGCGTCTACCAGCGAACGTGGCGTCGCCCACATGAATAAATCACCCGGCTCGGAGAACGAGCCAATGTCACTGCCATCCTTCCACAGCACGTACAGGCCAACGAACGCAGCCGGCAAGCAGCATGCACACGACTTAACTGAAACCGCAAACAGTCAACAAGAACCGATTACACCCGAGGATGCGTCAACGTCCACAACCACTGCTAATACGTCCACATACGGTTCCTACCGGAAGCCGAGTATTAGTTCGTGTTCGACTTCGCTGCAAAGCCTAGAGGTATACAAGCAATTTGCAAACATATCAATTTCCAGCTGTGTCCCACTTGTAATGACAGGCCAATCTATTAGAGACCTCCTGGGATCCCGCGCCCGCCTGTGTGTGTGTACATTGCTGGGCAGTGGCCAGAGATTCTTGGCCACTAAGTGCTCACTGATTCCTTTGAATGAAAATTTAGATTTATGGTGGGCCTAATGGGAGGTAACCCAATCCTGCATCGCATTTATTGTGTACTCTGCAGTCACTCTTGTCGGTAGCCGCAAACGTTTCTAAGAGGTAGGAATGTGTTAATTCTTGTAAATCTTGAAAGAAGTACCTTCCAAATTAGAGTGCGATGTGGCTTCCTGTTTCTCTTCATCGCTGCAGCAGGTCATGGACACGTTATCCCAAATGAATTCCGGCTCAGTGTGTGATTTTGAAGCCGATTGCGGTATGTGTGCGTGTGTGTGAATTTCATAAGCCCGGCATTTAATTTGGTTCAAGGAGGTGCACTTGGACCAGATTAGTTTCTCTCTCTCTCTTTGAAGCCTTCTGCCTCCTGCCCACTGTTTGAGTGGTAAAGCGATGAAGTTGACCAATGGGAGATTGGTAGGTAAATAGGAGTAATGTTGCGTGTTCAATTAGAAAAAGAAATCATCCCTAAGGGAATCTTAACTGTATAGTTTCTTCTGGTTGTGGTGCCTCAATTTCAATTCTGGTAAGGTTCTCAGGATGCAATTCTTTAAAGTTTGTCGCCAATCAGGTGTTTGACGGTTTCCCACGCCAATGTTAGCTGTGTATTTCGTGAGGACGTCCCTCATCTTGATGCTCTCAAAATCAAGAAAGAAGACATTTTCTAAGATTCTCAATGTAGCAGTCGTCAGCACAAGCAAGTGTCTAACAAATTCCTTCGCCTCTTCTTCCCAGTGGGCTCTACACTAGTTGCTGTGTAGCTCACCTTTCCTATGAGTTCAGATGGCATAATGTCCTCCCGGAGCCCCTGTTCGCACTCCACGGCTTAGGTTTACTGGCGGCTAGTTTTTATGGTCGGCACAGATCTCTGGAAAGCTCTCCATGAGGATGTCATATCTATCTCTTCACATAGTGACACATAGTGACAGGGTGGTCCACCAAAATGGATTGTGGAATATAGAGGCATACATATGCTCCAGTATAACCTGGTCACCTACGAGAATCTGTTTGCGATTTAGTTTGCTCCAAGACTCTTTGTTTTTGACGTTTATGATGTTGCATATTTTTCTAGGCTTAAATTTCGTATGTTCAAGCAATTGGCCATTTACACTTTCCACTCTCACTCCACTCCCTCGCTTAAAAACATCCAGGACTCCCACAATTTTAAATTTTCAAAGAATATGGGAAATCTTTGTCTTCTCCTCAATTCACTGATTCACAGCCCATATTTCAGAATCTCGTCCGGAAGTCAACACCTAGTTCTGGTAGCCGGCACCTCACCCATTTGTTGTGACGGCTGCTACCGGACCGAGATGTTGGAGGCACCTGACAAATAGCGAGAGCTTGACCGGGCTCAGGGTCTCCTAGATTTTTTTTCTGTCTGAACATGCGGAGCCTATCGAAGTGTCATTGTGACTGTGGTTTAATATACAAAATCACAGCCCGATCCGATATTGTAAGTGAACCTGCTGACTTAGATTGTCTACCCTACTGATCTTCTTCTTCTTCTTGTGGCGCTAAATTCTGGCAGGACCTGGGCATCAACCACCATGCCTCTCCAGCCAGAACGATTTTTCGCCAGCTGCTGCCAGTTGTGCACTTCAAGTTGGTTGAGGTCTCTGTGCGCCACTTAACCTAGGTGGCCATAGCAGTCTGTTGCGTTATCTTTTCGGACCGGAGTGCTCGTGTCCATACGCTCCACATGGCTAAGTCATCTTAAGCGTTGAATCTGAAGACGCTTGACTAGGCGCATTTCGCTGTACAGCCCATTGAGTTCGTCGTTAAATCATCTCCTCCAGATGCCATCAACGCAAACCAGACCAAAAATCGCTTTCTCATTCGCTTTTAGGAACGTGCAGATTTCTGCGCCATATAGTAGGACTGAAATGATCAAGGTGTTATATAAAGCAAGCTTAGTCCTTCCAGAGAGAGAGCAATTATGATCAGGCCAGGCAATTATGGGGACTTTTCTAGCTTCTTGTGGAGATGCATTGAAATCGGTTGCTCTGACCCCTAGAACGCCAGGGGTGTTAGAAAAGCCCCGGCCCCACCAAGGTGAAGTAATTCGTCCCTCAATAATCATCTCATTTGAGACTTGGATACCTGAGTCTTGCGTTACTTAGGACTCTTCGTAAGAAGGTCCTCGTGATGTAAGACTGTCAAAGCAGACGATCAAATAAAACCAAATCCCACACTTGTTACCCATTCAGTACGCGAATTAGTGGTCAAATGCAATCACCTATACTAGTGTGAAATATTTGTTTTCATAGCACGAAAATTGCCACGAAGTGCGGTTGTCACACACCCTGTTCATTCTATGAACTCCATCCTGGGCGTGGAAGTCAATAGAAATTAATCAACTTGTCACCTACATACGTGCATTTAAGTCGACGAGGGAAGGTGAATAGAATTGACAATTGCATGTAAATTTTGAAACCGCAATTCGATTTACACAGCAGATGCATTGAAGTGGACTGGAGTTTACATTAAAATAGTTCAAACTGGGTGAAGGGGACCCATTCATCGTGAGATTTCATTTACAATATAAAACAAAGGACTTAAATATGAAAGGTAACTTAAAAATGTTACTATCGGTTAAAAGAAAAATTCATGGCATTTACTGTTTGAGACGATATCATATAAATGTTGGCCATGACTAAGTATGAGTTTGCCCATTCTGAAGGTCCAATTTTAGGCGACTCCTTCGAGCAGACCAGTCACTATTCTCTTCTAATGTTGCCTTCCAAGGCGTAAATCTTAGCTGGCTTAATCCTGAAGACAAGGGTCCTTACATATCAGAATATAGTCCAATAGTTTGATATCGCATGATCTTGCCTGCCTAGATTCACAGTAGCAATACTTGCTCGCCAAAATGATTTCGGAATCCTTTGTCTCATGTGCTGTGGGTCGCAACGCCTTCTTGTTAAAATCAGAGCTCACGGAAACTATGTGCTTGAATTTCGGGATGCACATGGTCAAGCTGCCGAAAACGGGAACGAATCGATTTGTCACGATCTCTGTGTGCATTCCCAGCTGCAACTGCTTTATTCACTTCACTACGTGCCGTATGAGATCTAAACCGTCGAAGATCATCCACTTATGAAAACAAGGACTCAAATTTGCGAATGGTATTGGCAATAGTGGATTAAGATCAGATGGATTATCTGCACCGTAGGTTCATTGCATCGCACGAAAAACATGTCACACAGAGACGCTGTTGTTGTGTGAGGCTTTCCATTTTTTGATTTGCCAAACTGTACTGAACAAAACTGACAGTTGGGTTGATAGGAGTCACACGCATCAAACCTCACGATGAATCAGCCGAAACCTGTACAAGGGTAAAGTGGCTGCTGATCTCGAGTATAATATACTAGGAGACGTAATATACTTACTTATCCCCGCAGGACCCTATAAAATTCTTACCTTTTACAGCTTATTGTATTTTCTGGTCTTCCCTGCACGGGCATCAGCTTGTTCGCATAAAATGCAGTAGAGGTAGAGATCGATATGGACCGGTTCCCAGATACCGAGGAGAAACATTTTCTTCTTCATCTTCGTCACAGCATCCCCTATAGAGGTCATTAAATAGACCATCCAACCTTCCTGCTCAGTTCTCTCAGTCAGACAATATCCAGTAACTCCGTCTGTAATCATGCGTAGGTCATTTTTTCCTTTCCTTACCCTTTCTTTATAACTTCCCTAAAATAATGCACAAGTCCACTTCGTTTCATACTGATCCGCCGTCTATCTTGTCAATTCAGCGGAATTTTCTTTGCCCACGAATTCAACATACAGTCTACATCACTAAGAGATAGGCGGCAAAATTTGATTTCCTGTGGACTGTCTATGTACTCGTATCCATGACAAATTTGGCATCTACGAGAATTCCAAATTGCCAGAAAGCAAAACTTTAAGTTTAACATCATTAAGAGTGACCACCCTTATTGGCATTTTTAAGTCCAGCCAAAACAATTCGTTAGGTTTATGAGCCTCGTAGCTTATCAGCACCATCATATCCTTATTACAGACAATTTTCCCATACACCGAGTTTCACAAGCACTCCTCTCTATCTACTCCTAGCCGCAGTCGTAGCACACTTCTCGTTCTTCTAACAATCGCAAAATAAGGAACATGCCTGGCATAAAATGTACACACATACGTGAGGATCTATCCCAGCAGGTCCTCTCTCACTCTCTCCTTTCTTCTTTGTATATACGACTATTTATGTTCTCTCAAGTTATCTTTTGAGTTTACTTCAAAACACACTTACACCCGAACTTCCCTAACCAGAAACAAACAACAACAAAAAACGGTTTTTGCTTACAGCGTGGGTCAAATACAACCACTAATCCATTTCTAGCAACTAACTACTCCTCATCATCCGGCTGCGCCAGCAGCGCCGGCAGCACCCTCGCCAGCAACCACCACGAGTTCAGGAAAAGCAATAAAACATCCCCGTCCGCGGCCGCGGAATTTACTCACCAAGGGATTAATTCACCATCACGACATAGTTCGTGTAGTAACCACCAACTAATAGCCAGCAACCATCCAGCCATCAACCCTCATCACCAGCACTACGACCAGCAGCCCATAATAATGAACGGCGGTGATGTGTGCAGCCAGGAGTGGAGCGGGCAGAAGGATTTTCGCGGAACTTCACTCGCCAATAATGGCGTATCGCACGCGAATCGTTTTCATCAGCAACCAGAGACTAACTCAATTAAGAGGCAGCTGCACACGGGCTACTCCACAAGGCCGGTGAAGCTGCCTCTGCGCAAGCATCACAGTTTTCACTTTCAGCCATCGCAGACCGTCGCCGGCATCCGTTCGAAGTACAGACTGCAGCAGCAAGCGCCCGCCAGCCGAAGCAGGGAGCCCATCGCAATGGAACCATATCAGTTTTTCAATGAGAGAAGCGCCTTCAAGCCCATATCACCAGCGGAACAGTGCAACGGGAGTCAATTGATCAAATCGTGCGGC
Source organism: Eristalinus sepulchralis (assembly GCA_944738645.1). NCBI lineage: Eukaryota > Metazoa > Arthropoda > Insecta > Diptera > Syrphidae > Eristalinus > Eristalinus sepulchralis. The sequence continues at coordinate 12,820,591 of OX122885.1, read as the reverse complement.
TTCAGGCCGCTGCGAGTAGACAACGACAAGTCGACAGTTCCGCGAATCTGTGGAACCAGTCTGAAGCGCCATCTGTCTAACGTTGAGGGATGCAAGCAGCAAACGTCACAGCGTCCTCAGATGGGGATGCAGATTCACGATGACAGCGAATCCGACGAGCAAGAGGTAGACGCCTACAACCGGTTCTACTACACGAAGTGTGACGTCTACCCGAAGTCTTCTGGCGACAAACTGGCGGAACTGTCTCCTGACTCGTACATCGACGACCTGGCCATCAACTCCGACAGCGAAATGATCCGTCAGCAGCGACAACAAACCGAAAACACCCTACACACGGATGCCAAAACAAAGAGCTGCCGCAGCATCGACTCCGAACTGAACCGCAGCTTCTGCGCCCAAGACGGCGAAGTGACACGCGCCTAAAACAGCGACCCTCAAATTCAACGAAAACACAAATGAAATTAAACCAAATTACACTTACTCTAGGCAATTAAACAAATTTAACAGAAATTTAGGAATGTATGCTGTACAGTCTCTACGTTGTTCATTGTTAAGTTTTTAAGCATAGATTCGTTTATTTTATACGTCCCAGTTGGGCAACCCTGTGTACAATATACTCAGCAACACCGTTAAGTTTGAGCCAGCGCCCTGGCTCAATTCGCAATTGATCACAACCAGTAGCTGGAGTGCATTTCGATAGATGTAATTTATATTTATAATAACTAGGAAATGGTGTGTAAATTAGTGTGTTTATTTATGAGGTAAGAGTAGGGAGTAATTTAATTTTTATAGCGTACTTGTAGGAAATGTATTTGTTGACTCTTAGAGCCTCCTAGGCGGGGAGAGTGCCGAGTGCTCATATTTGCGAATTGAATCTATATTAGAAGTTTATATGTGAATTCCTGTTTGTTACTTGCAATTTTATGAGGCGATTGCGCAGAAAAACCAAATCATACATTACGACGTAAGTTCATTTAGTGACACTAGGATATCGTTTAACATTCCAATGACATAATATTTCCACCACCTACTTTCCAATTCCATTTACTGAAGACTTTTAATCAAAGTAAACAGGTTTCTGTCTGTAAAATACAAAATACAAGTGACAATTTTTTTCTTTAACAAATATTTTATAATTATTTATACTATTTATATTCTTATTTAATAATTTATTTAAATTATACATTCCATTTGTTCTGTAGGGGACAAAATATATTATAATTTGATGATGTAAAATCTATACCAAAATGGGGATACCTAACCAAATTTACAAATAAATCGTCTGACGACATGAAGTTTCAAGTTACTGCATTATTTAGTCCATATTTGTTTGATTCATTGAGGGGTTTGATTTATAATGTTAAATAAAATATATACATTTTAAAATTACCGTAAAATGTAAAGTATTGCTTGAGAGAACATTTCATGGCATTTGCTTTGAAAACTAGTATTTAAATGTTGGCTCCGATTACGTCTAAAGTGGTCAATTCCGAATGTCCGATTTTGAATGATTCGTTCGATCATAGGACACTGGTGTCCGGTGGATAACCGGAGTCCTGTTGGCTGCCAAAGCGTCAATCGTAAAACAAAGCGTCAATCATATTCCTGAAGACCTAAAATTTTATACATCCCAAAAAAAAAACAGTCTAAATGTGTGATGCTGCATGATCTAGGCAATAAGCACGCAGAAATGATTTTGGTCAACAAGTCCAAGGTTCGTGGAGCAGATTTGTAGACTGCAATTGTAGTTTCAGGCAGCGACATAGACGTACAGCTCCTCAAGCTTTTCTGCAACAAGGAGCATAGTCCCATCATTAGCTCTTACCACATCAGCACCAAATATCGGCCACCTGGTCCGAACAAAGACGAGACAATTATCGAGGAAGTGCTTGTTATGTCTTCATCCACATATGACACAGAGGGTTTCATCGCTAAGCCGTAGCACATTTAGGTACTTGGCGAAGGTCTAGTGGCCCATTTGTAAGCCGAAAGGTGGAGTATTTGTATAAAAACGTGTCTCTCAAAATCATTTACTACATATTTCTTTTGTAAAGTAATTCGAAAAAATGTAATATTTCCAAAAAATCCATTACATTAAATTTTCACTTTAGTCAGACCCACTTGCTGAGAACTCGCATCCATCTTCTTCTTTCGCAACATCCTTAATTTTTTTGCTATTATCGCTCTGTAGACGTTAAGGCAGTTCGCTTTTTTCCTCCTCTGAAAGAGACATAGTTTTCTTTTGATGTCAAACCCTAAAGGCACTAAGATACAGGTCTTAACTCAGTAACTCAGTTTTTTACATCTCTCATACAATCAACCACTACCCATTTTTTATTAAATTTTGCACTTGTTACGAGCTTCTCCTTTGATAACTAACCAATTGATATCGTTGCATACTTCATAGCTCCCGCAATATGTTTAAAAATTTTGTCTAAAGTTGGTGACATAAGAAGTCAATCACAGATCTCGATGCAGTTAAGCTGGTGTCGTAAGTAAACGTATCAAACTTGCTCGCATCAATTCTGTAACCACTTGAGAGATCACTATGAGAATAATTTTGAAATGATTTATTAGATCGATACTCGAGCAGCACAAAATAGTTCAGTTACCAGAATGGTAAGGAACTAATTCCGAGGAGCTATTTATTGTACTTTCATTCTCATTCTATTTCAGACACGTGTGTGAGTATGTGATGTTGCTTATTGTTCTTATTGGATTGGTGGTTTTAGTTCCATGTCAGTTTTGTTCTAATTCAAAATAAAAACTACCACAAAACAAAGGCTTTGGAAGTTTGTGGAAATGTTACACAACTCAATGCAACAAGGTGCAAGAGCGTAGGGAATGGACTTACAGTGCCAACAGAAATTCATGAGTACTTAATGCTTGGAAATTTTGAGCAGTTTTAACATACAAAAAATCCATTGTGTGCCCTTCAGTAGTCTACAGTTTTTTCTATCAAGGGATAACACCACTAATGCTCCGGACCAGACGTAAGGGAGTACATGTCTGCTTTGCTTACTTACTTTTTATTGAATCATGCCGCCTTCAATTGTGCCTAACGGTCGATTGCAGTGGTAACTAACCTCCTCTAATTCTCGACTCGCGGTGATCTCATTTCCCGGTAAACCGTGACCCAAAAAGTTTTAGTGAAGCTGAAAACCCTCTCAAACTCGGAGAAGACTTGCATTCCAGAACTATTTTGGATGTGGTTAAAGAGTTGAGCAAGCTATAAGCACAGGATGGATCTCGTTACAGACACAGATTCTCCGCCCCATCCCACTGTCCATCATAATATAGTTCGTGGTCATTAGGATCGCATAGGTTTCTGCTTCGAAAACCGACGCAAAATTATTTAACGCGTCAGTTGTTGCAATCCACCACTAATTCGCTAGCACCAGAACCTTCATTGGTCTTAAAGCCACTCGTGAAGATGTGACTGCAATTCTTTCCTAGCTCAGATCCCGACCAAAGCCAACCCTGTGCAAGGAAGATCGACCTTATTTGGGCGACGCAGCTAGATTATTCGTATCCGTGTTTCAGAGGACATGTCTAAGTGACGACAGTCGAAAGAAATGTGGTGTACAATTCGATCAGAGCTTCAGTGTCAGTTGAACTACAAAACCTCTTATTTTTAAAAGGAAGAAAATTTTTAATAGAAGAGTGCAACCCATGAACTGTGTATCAACGAGCAACATTTATGAGTTTACAGTTTATACTCTATGACTTTGTTTTACATTTTATTCTTCTTTTTTGTAATCCTGCAGTATAAGTGTTGATGACTTGAAATCTCAAAAATCATGAAACTTGAACTTTGTTGAAAAAAATGGTTATAAATAAAAATTGCCTATCGCAAGCTATAACTTATTAAATTTTTTTGGCGGACCATTGTGCCAGAAAAGTATATTTCTCTTGATGGTTTCATATTAACAAAACAGCTCATCAGTCAGATCATGTGCCATCACACCGAAGAAGTTTAGTGCGGCTATTTGCAGAATTATCGTTTAAAAATGTGTGTATTACGACGATAGACAGCCGAAGCCCCCTAAGTCGAACGCCCTCTACGTGGAAAATCCCTCTAACTGGAACTAATTTTGAAGTCACGTGAAAATTCGACTTAGAGGGTTTCGACTGTATTTAAAAAAGGGTTTCTAAAGCACGGAAATATTTGCTTTTATCCAATACATCAATAAGAATTCTAAAATTGTCGATTTTTCTCCATGATCGAGATTATAGTCTATAGTTTCGATTTCAAACACATAAATAAATAATTGCCTTTATCCTTATAAGTCTATCTAACACTTCTTAACTTCCTGCTATTGCAATCTGCTTCTTGAAGTGGAAAGCGTGACAAACTTGAAAAAGACATTTTGACTTTTTTCATCAATTGCAACTGCAATCTCCAAAATGCAGAACATGGAAACTTACATCGAGCGGTCGCCAGTTCGTGGTGAAATTTCAATTGAAATACCGGCCGGTGACAAGTCCGTCCACATCTCTCATCCATTTACATTTCAAATCAGACGCAAATTCTTCTTTCGTCCTTCTCAGTTTGTTCCCAGATTCCTCGAACATACACAAAATATTTTTTTAATTCTTAGCTGAGATCGGATCTTTTCTAGGTAATTTACTGCATTCCGATTCAGTTGACTCGATGTAAGGTCGGCCGAGGTGGAGTCGTTCAACTACCTCTCGGCGACAGTCGCCTGGATGGTCCTCAGCCAAAAATCATTTCCATGTACACAGCCACCAACAAATAGATTCTAAAGAACGCACAGCTACGTGCGTCAACGTCCGAAGTTCGAGATGGTCTCGACAAGTTGGTATGATTCAAAGCCCAAAATCCTCCCGATACCGAAACGAAACATGAAGCTTTCAGTCTGTTGTTGAATTGTTGAGTTTTTTTTCTTTTTTTGCTTTGGTGCATTTTCGTTAAATACTCGTATACACTCGTTTACTTATTTCTCTCTTTATTTATAGCAATTATCTGACTTTGAGGACATCTACAAAGGCAGCAATACATACATTTTCTAAAACATACGTACATATGAATGTCGTTTCTGTAATATGACTAAGGTTAATGTTAGTCACTTGAGTTCTGTTTCAGTTTCTTTTAAACACATGTTTGTTGTTAAAATTTCAAGGTAATTATTATGATATCCTTAATCTAATTGTAAGGGGCTATTCCAAAGGTGTTGCAATGGATATAGCATTTTCTGTCGTATTTCGATGGTGGTTGTGCCAAAGATCGTGGTGGAAATTTCCAATTTACAATATTTTTGTTTTATCTCTGAGATTATCGTTTCGTTTTCGTTTTTCATTGTGCACGACGCATTTGCTTACTGACCTCATACATAATAAAGCCGCCAGCAAAATACGACAGAATAATAATACTAACCTCAAATTAATGCTTTTCGTTTCATGTGCGCACACATATGTATTTCCTACCATCCACTTAACGAATGTGGCTTTGTAATACTCACACAACATGAAATTATCTTCATTCACATATTAGGGTTTACACGACGACTGGTGAATCGTGATAGATTACTATGGGCAACTACTTTGAGCAATGCCGAATAGACAGCGGACAAAAATGATTCGCAATGGAGAAGTTACCACCAACCGAAAATTGTAAATCCGGTTTTGCAATTTTTGACATCACTGTTGTAAGTCGTCAACCCGGAAGTTATGAACAATTTAGCGTATATGCCTTCTTCTTTGACTTTAATGTAAGTCATGACACACCAGTTATGACTCTCTTAACTCACACGTTGGGTTAAAGTCAAGGTACACTGTAGTCTGAAGTAACAGAAGAACTGAAGTAACGGACTATACGGTTCTGAATTTAATTTCCTCGTCGTATACCTTTGAAGTTTTACAAAGTTCCCCTTAGTTTTCTGCTTACGCTTGTAAAGACCAGTTCAGCCTAGTCCAGCAAGCGACAAGCTTGGCCCAAATCTACTCAGTTAACTACTTTATTGTTGCGAAGGTTAATGACACAAATTGAACGAAGTGCAAAAATATGATAAAAAGAAAAAAATTCAGCAGAGTGAGTTTGTTAAACTATGGAACAAAACGAACTGCAATGCAATGACAATTCACTTCAATAACTTGGTCACTTTTTTTGAAGAGTGAAATTCTATTTCTGGTTAAAGAGTGTACAATGAACACACTCTTTAAAAAGAATTCTGGGAACCCAACTAATATTCCATTTCACGAAATGACTTGTTATCTGTTGCTTTTCGATTTTTATCCCGAGATCTAATCCAATAAACTTGGTGTCACTTGCCACAAATTAAGGGGGTTAAGTTCAGCATTGGACTGCGACTGTACGGTTAACACTTGTTATCTCAGATGAGGAAGAGAACTACAACTTTGAAACTTGTACGCTGCATATTTTGAGCCACATCTATACACCACAATTTGTCACCTAATGGCAATAAGCAACAGAAAAGAGCCGAAGCGGTACGTTAATATTATGGCCGAAAATTGTCCAACTTGAATAATACAAACTTCATACCGAAGCACGCACTTACTCTAAAATACTAAGTGTAGTATTTATGAGACACATGGGAGTTCTCAACACAATTTGAGTTTGTAAACGACAAAAAATGTGCATCGTAACGCATCACTGCCTTTGTGATGCAATGCAATGATATATTGTATATGAAAAGTTCTTTTTCGGCGCAAATTTAAATGAAATGTAAAATATTTCAATACAATAATCTAAATAAACTTGTTGCCTTTGTTTTTGCAGCGGCTTCGTTTATGTGATTTTAGGTACGCGATGCATCACATCATGTTCTTCTGCTGCAATCATGGTGTATTGGCATAACAGCGCAAACTCAGCAACCATCTCTCTTAAAGCTCTAACCATGTTATTACGTGGTTAAGGAACAAATTGATGATATTTTCCTATCACATGCTTAACACATTTTCATAGTGTTGTCAGACACGTAGTTTCAATTTAATGGTTCCATCTGTCCATTGATTGATGATTCCCGAAAATGTTCAATTGACATTCAGAATAAAACACCTCGCTTACTGAATTCTAAGTGCGTTCTCTTACTTACCTTAGATTTTCAAACATTATCCATCGATCGTGCTCATATTTTAATGGACGATCTTTTTCGAAAATATCTGTCAAGATGTTTTTTTTCCATTTTTCGAACCAAAATCACAGAATCGTAGAAAATGCTCATACTCATCTTAGGACATTTACTAACCAAGCCAGAATTCAACTTTTACCCCAAATATGTTTTAAGCTAAAACTAAATATTCGATATCAATACAGAACCTTACTTTATGAGTCATTAAGGCGAATACGCTACTTTAGAGATCTGGGAACGGTAAGATAAGCTCTACAACCTAAACTTAACACTTTTGATGATGACACTACACACTATGAAATGAATAAGATACCTCTAAGATTTAGGGAAAACAATGTTCACAAGAATATCACCTACAGTCATTCCACACAAAACACAACCTTTGCAGTGAATAGGTTCTTCTCCAAAGAATTTAGAAAAAAACATAAGATTCCAACGCATCAAAGTAAAATATTGTAATACAAAAACCCACGCTTCAACCTAACCTTAAAAAAAATACAAATCTAACCAACTTCATACAGCATTACATAATTAACCCCAATTCTCGAGAAGCTGCATTCTATGTTACATTCTGTGTGCGAAGCAAGTGTTTCAAATTTCATTTCTGAAAAAATATATTTCTAATACGAAAAACATCCAACTTTTCACCTTCAGCCATTAGCAGCTTCAAACTTCGATGACGAGCTGGAGTATGCCGACATGGACTTCAATAACTACGGTCCCATAAACTACAAAGCCGCATCGGTGTATGCCCTCGTGAAAAAAGACAAAAAGACCGGTGCTTTGAATTCAGTTAAATAAAAAAAAGTCAAAATGCATTTTTTTAGCTCATCCATTGGCCGCAGTGTTCCAACAGCCTTGACATATTTTGAAAACGCATTTTCTATGAGAAATATTCAAATAGAGTCTAGTCTACAATTGTAAAAGGAAACGCAATTTTTCAAGATTTCGGTAAACTTAATTGATGCAATCAAATATTTATAAAGAACACAAATCTTAACGAATTAACCAAAGAGTAAGAAAAATAATCACAACAACCGGAAATGTGAAATTTTGTTTTACATATTTTTCTTTTGTAATATTGCTCATATTAATTTAATTTATTCTTTCTGCTAGCATTTAGAAAGTTGTTTTATTTAATTTTGTTTAAGTTTTCTTTTTTGTTAGGTTAACTGCTTGAATTTAGCACGTACAGTGAAGAGTGTGATGTGAATACAAAATTTTAAACTTTTTTGTTGTTGGGGATTGAATTTACGTCAGACAAATGATTTGAAAGTTTTCACATTTAATTGATGAGACGAACATATAGTACGGCATGTGTTGAAGTAAAATTAAAGGCGAATTGAAATAAAAATAATAGAAAATCAAGAATGAAATTAAAATAAGTAAAGTGAAATAGGATGCAAATTTCAAATAATAAGCCAGTTTCTATCAAATTCCCAACAATTTCGTGAGTACTTCAAGTCAATTTAAATTCTATACTCTTGGAACTCTAAGTGAAGGACCACTTAGGAAGTTGTGACACCTCGCCCTGCGACATTGAAGTCTACATTTTGTACAGCCAACCCTAATGTTGCCTGTGACCTATTGCAAACATCTCTTCTGTGCGGCAAGAATCTTTCTCGTCCTCTCGCGGGAAGAATTTGTCAATAAAATATCCAGATAACTGCCACCACTAGCGATTTATTTTCGAAACTCTGATCAATATCAAACAACAAGTCAACGCTGTCCGCGGCATCCTTGATTGCACCAACAAATCCATTAGAATAAACAGAGGCTTAAACGTATATCGATCCCTAAGAATTTCCTTTTCTAGCAACAACAGCGCGCAATTTGTTCCATCTATCCTGCATTTCTCTTCTCATTTTAAGCAGATGGAGCACAATTCCTGAGTCGCCAGTCTTTAAAGAATCGCAAATGTTCTTTTGCACCTCCTCATTGATCTTAAGTCTCTTCAAAACGGTGTTGACTCATCGATCTTTAAACTGAATTGAACAAAAAAAGGTCTTTACGACTTGCCGGAAAACAATAGTTTCCTTTTCCTCTTTCCATTGATGTGAGACGTACCTCTTTCAATTGATATAACAATGTTACGTCTTACCTAAAAGAGGAACAAATGACAATATGTATTTCAAAACTTCTTAAATGTTTCTCAGTTTGTTTGACAAACCCAAGCCAAAAAACAAAAATAATTTTGCATTCAACATTACTCCATCACTGTGCATAGGGACATTTTAAAATTGTTTTAAAAAGAAACTTGTATTCTCGAAAATGTATTCAAATGCATTCACATATCGCACACATTTCTCTCTTCCTCTTACGAATCTGTATTCCAAACAAAAACTTGCCATTGAAAATCACAAAAATCTAACGTATAGAACTTGATACTTCACGCCTATATATATACTCACACCTTACAATTACAAATATATACAATACATCCATATAACACATCACATTCAAAAACAAAAAACCAAAACAAAGCTTGTAACTTAAACAGGATGCAAATTTCAGATACTTAACATAAGTTTCAATAAAACGAAAAATCATCAATCAATCAGTAAAGTCTAAGTGTAGTAAATATAATGAAACGCTATTTAAAATTACAAAATATGGTAGGGAAATTATATATACATACTGTTCTTGTTTTTTTTTTTTATATACAAACATACATTAACTAACTATAAATGAAGAAATATAATTATTGCATAGAAGAGAAGAACATTTAAAAGCCGCGATTGACTGACTCACGGTCCGCGCAACTGTTGTAAATTACATTTTATAAGAGCAAAGAAACATTGAATTATATCTTGATAAGTTTACAAACAATTTACTAGAATAAACAATTGTGAAACAAATTTAAATAATATATATATATATATGTGTATTTATTACAAAACAAAATCAAATATGTGAATTCCTTTTTTGTTAAATTGTTTTAATTAAAATTGTATACCAAACAAACTCGTCACAGACTTCAGAAAGTACATCAATGTAAAATTTCATAAAAATCCTAATGCATAACACTTAAATATAGAAAATAAAAGAAACCAAAATAAAATACCCTAAAAACTAACTTCAAACAAATAAAGAATTTCATTTCAAAGTATGTGAGCGCTTTTTTATTGAAAATAAAAGGATTCTCCACGTTGGAAAAAAATCGTTTTGAACTCTTTAAAAAAAAACATTGGACAATTTCATACCCATCGTATGGGAAGTAATTTTCTAAGCATTAAACTACACCTTCGTTTCATGGACTAAATCCAACCGATCTAGGGAAGGAAAGGTAAGCTTCGCGTATATTGAGTTAAGTTAAAGGGAATCTACTTCATTGGCTATTGAAATAATTTTGATTACCTCTCTGCAATGTAATACATTTAGCAGTACTTGTGGCTCCATCTGGCAAAGCCTAAGCTTGTACGAAAAGTGATGCTCTAAGCCCCGTTTCTCAAAAGACATTATTAAATAAATGAACGTAAACGCAGGACATTTTGGTCATATAAAGCTATGCAAAAGGTCGCCCAACGAAAACGCACGGTTATAATTGTAAATAACACGAAAACTTTTCAGAGAATTATCTTAATATTTTTTTATTATGATAGAAGGATCCACGACATTATGTGCGAAAATATCGGCCAAATGCTCGCCCCGGCTACGGTGGCATACCCCTTTCTATGGTCCATTTTTCAATGACTCTGAGACATAATTAAGGTTCAAGTCCTATGTCGTTAATGTGCCCAATTATCGCATCCTTTAGCTCTTGAATTATTTGTGGCCGTACACTGTTTCTTTTAAAATACCACTTTACAAATAAACCAAATGATCGTGGCGGCCAAGTAACATCATCCACCGTGAGAAATCAAGACCGACAAAGTTTTCTCGCAAAAGAGTCCTTATTTCGAGGAGTTGCGCTATTCTTTTGGAATCACATATCATTCCATATCCTCAAATTCTGGCCATAAAAAGTCGGTTATCAACCTGCAATAGCGAAAACCTTTCACGGTAGCTGCTTGGCCGATGATGCCATCAGCCCATAAAACGCGGAACTAACTGGGTAGGCATGTACAGGTGTTTTCACATATCCTACAGACCTGGTTTGCTAACACAATTATGGATATATTTGGTTCACAATGCTAAAGTGTATGAATTACACATTAATTTGAACGGGTATTTTTGTAAAAGGCTTCAAAACTCTTAGCTGCTAAAATGTGTACCTCCCCATGGTTCAATTTGTCAAACACTAAAACAAAGGAATGTTTGGCTAAAAAGCTTGAGGTGTGACACTTAACATTGTCCTTTACAGTCGAACCACCCTTTAGAACAGAAAAAGTAAAAACGCATCGCAGGCTGCTGAAAATGATGTGAAGGCATGAAGTTTTCGTAGATTTTTTATGTTGAAGGTGCACATTACTATGATCACTGAAAGAGTCGACTGAAACATGAAAAAAATTAATCAAGATCAATCTATAAATAGCATCGACTTTACCAAGGAACTAGGCGTCAAGCATTGGAAGAAAGCTGGATACGAGTACACAAAGAAGTTCGATGTTTGTGCCGCATGAATTAGCAAACAAAAATGTAATGATCCGAAATTAAATTTGCGATTCTAAGGTTAAACGGATGGAAATCAAACTTAGTTTGATATGATGGATCACGATTGTATGACATTAATGTGCGAACAATCAGGAACGGGGAAATGTGATGTTTTGCAAACGATACCACAGCCAGATCTGACCATTTTTACTTTAGCGTGCTTCAGCCCTCTTCTTTTCTACAAATAAAAGGAAGAGAGACAGAGTAGTACAACACAAAACAAATTTCAAATCGAGATTCTAATCGAGGTGAATTATCGAAGTTGGCAAGCTAGATTCATTTCACAGCAAATGTTCTTTTGCACCTCCTCATTGATCTTAACCTCTTCAAAACGGTGTTGAATCATCGATCTTTAAACTGGATTGAATAACATAATGTTCTTTATGACTTGCCGGAAAACAATAGTTTCCTTTTCTATATGAGACCTACCTCTTTCAATTAATGCAACGATGTAATGCCTACCTAGAGGAGGAGAGGAGAATTATTAAAATACCGTATGCATTTTAAAACTTCTAGAAATGTTGCTCAATTTGTTTGACAAACCCAAGCCAAAAAAAATAATTTTGCATTCAACATTACTCCATCACTGTGAATAGGGATATTTTAAAATTATTTTAAAAAGAAACTTGTTTTCTAGAAAATCTATTCAAATGCATTCACATATCGCACACATTTCTATCTTCCTTTTACGAATCTGTATTCCAAAAAAAACTTGACATTGAAAACCACATTTCATATAGTTTCGCTTTTCCTAATTTTTTACTGACCTTTTAAAATTGTTTTCCAAGGAAAAATTATATGCAATTTTATAGTTTGTACGTCAAATACATATAGCACAAGAGGTATACATTGTTTTTGAATATTTCCAAATATAATATCGTCTATAGTAAAAAAAATATTAATTCTAGTGAAAACGGTACAATTCACTTATTCCTGGAAAAAATCTGAATGAAATGACCCAATTCTGCAAATTCGGAACTCAGTTTATACGATTAGAAAGCAACACGTGTTTGAAGCAGGTAGTAACGGTTTATAACATCAAAAAAGTATTCCTCTTTGTATGGTGGAATTGAAGGGGAACTGTGACAACAGCCAACTACACACATTCTTGACAATCCGGCAGAAACCTATATTAAGTATTCGAAAAATTTCGGTAACGAATCGTCATCAGGTGGCTCGGAAGTGTAATACTTTTGATAATTTTAATTGCATCTCGAAATACAATAGCTTGTGCGAGATGATACATCTTAATCTTCATTTTGGCAGAGGGCACATTATAAATGCACTTTCTCCGAAATGTTATTTACATACGTTTAAAAACAAGCTTTTCTGTTAAGGATTGTTGAAAATTTTGGTGAATTCATTTTTAATATGACAGACACGGTAGCTGTTAAAATTGTCCACTATTTGGGTTTCTATAAATAACAGAATCAAGCGAAGTAAGTTTGATCTTAAATGAAAGCTAAAATTATTTGCAACATTTTGTTATATCAGGATTTTCTATTTATTATCCTAAAGTGATTAAAAATACAACAAAATAAAAAATAAATATCAACAAATCTAGTAGATGAATTGTAGGAGAGTTTAACTCGAACTATTACGAATATCGCTCTAATGATGAAAATCTGTTTAACTTTCTTAGAAGTATTAAATGAGAAATATACAGCAGAGCATGTTCTGCTTTCTGTTCATGTTATTAGTGCTGTGTAATAATGTGTAGAGCATTTCTTGATGGTATGTTATTCTGTCGTTAAATAATTCTTACTGATGATTTTTTGTAAGTTCTGTGTCTGGAAGTCTGTATGGCCAAGCTTTGATCAATCAAGAGTTATCCTTTTTTCGAAAATGTTTTCATTAAGAAGCGATATTGAACTTGGCTTCTTTTTTCAGCGGTGAAGGATTTTTTCATTGTAATTTCGTACAATTAAGTTAATTCCTTTTCTCCCTACTTTAGTCACCTCCATTTTCAAAATGTTTTTGACAATGGCGTATTGCTACGTGAAATTTAAATGAAATGCATTAATTTTCAAAATTCTATGCAAATCACTTTATAGGGCTAGGGAATTGCATATTATGATAGATAGACAGACAGCCAGAAGAACCGATCCACACATACCAACTATTATTTTCATTTTTATTATTCATTTGTGATTAATAATGTTATAGAGTGTCCCGTGTTTTTTTTTTTTTTTGTGGTCGCCGTGGCGTTGTGGGTAAGTGCGTTGATCCACGCTCAGAAGGTCTAGGTTCGATTCCCGGACCACCACGCGTTTTTTCACGGCACCACCTCTTTCGAGTTGCTGACAACACTCAAAAAGTATCAATTGTCTTTGATATAAGCATCTCAAATCTCGCCGTTCGAAGCCGTTCAAAAATTATAGGACCCTTCTACTCGTGAGAGAACAGTAGCACGCACAATTTGTTATTGTAGAAGCTAGGCCCTGGTCCCTAATGGGCTGTAGTGTCACTCAATTATTATTATTAGGTGTCCCGATTTATTCGTGCTTTTTATTTTCAATTATACATTACATTACGAATTTAATATGCACAGTATTACCCATTCTTTTTCCCATTTTTCTTATAAGATATAAATTCCGCGTCGAAAAGGAAATTATTAGCTTATCGGCTATCGAGAAATCGATCAAATTTTCGACTTAATTAAAAAATGATTATTTGCATTGATCATAGGTAATCGAACGACGCAAGGATTGGGATATACGGCGGGTGAAGTAAGACTTCCCATTTCAACGTTTCTAAGTATGTTTTGACTGACCTTGCAGCCAGTTTCAACGTTTCTAAGTATTTTTGCATTGCAGCGTGGTTAACAATTTCTGCTTTGCAAGAAAGCATTACGTGTTTTGCGGACGTTTCCGACCGTGTTTTCTTCAATGCCCTACTATCGCCTGTGAGCGTTTCATTCGTTTGTAGCAGCAGAAGATTATAACATAACCTTCTAACATTGAAAAATTGCGGCTGTCGATGGCAATAGCCGACGTTTGGGTTATAGTAATGGAGACAATTTTTGCCACAATCCAAATCAAACACGATTTCTTTCAAGCTTAAGCACCATCACACTTTAAAAATCTCTTGACCTTAATTCATACGATAACCATTATCCTTTCTTTCGGATAATCCCAATAGTGTGTATTTGCAAGTTCTCTTTGCATTTATAAGAAATTTTCAGTAAGTAATGCCTCCTCTTCCTTCTCCTCCTCCTACTATAATCGGTCACCTTCAACCTTTTCTAAATGTCGAAAACTTTTTTCGTCTTTCAGAAAACACTATTTTGCATACAAAGCTTGTCATATTCCGTGAACGAAAAAGTAATGCTGCTTACTCTTTCACTACATGCCGTACTCTGGTTTTGAAATTATGTGACAGTAGCTTTCCAACAAGTATTTGGATGATTCATTGGAATATTAAATAAGTTACGCCATCTGTTGTAAAACCAAGTGAATTATCAGATAAACCTTAAGTAAGTGAAAAAAAAATGTTTAAGGATGCAGGGGGACGGCTGTAAATATGATTTAAAAAAGAGGTGTAACTACAAACGGTACAGGTTATCCTAATTCGCTATGGTGACATTCTGTCTATTTTTTCCATCAGTTCTTGACAGACTACCGCTCCGCCGCCCGAATAATTCCATCTGCATCTGCTTTGATATGTAAAAATGCCTCGTTGACTTGATGTTGCCCCATAATCTTTACAATCGCAACCTTATTTTGAAGGGCCCATTGTACAGAAGAGGTATCGGCTTTATAACCAAAAAGTGTTTGTTTATAAATGTTAAGCAATCAATAACAAAACAAAACGGTGTGGCATTTGTATTCAAATAGGCGTCAGCTTAAATAAATAAACAACGCATTTGAAAAGAAAAATAAGTAATTTCACCCAGCAGAACCATGTTTTTGAGGCATTCAGTTGAAGGTAAGGCTGCTTAAATGGCAACAGATGTGCCAAACAGAATTAATTCGTGTTTATACATTTTCACTGGCGGCGAACTGGTCCATTTTGCGCTGAGAATTAATGGCGCCCACGATGATTGATTTGCGTTCAAATAAACACCAGAACGTAAACATGCATCTGGGTGTGCGTATGTGTGTGTGTGTGTGGGGGAGGGGGCTAGAAGTAATCAAAGAAAACACAAACTCACGTCACTTTGTACACACATGCATTCACGGTGAAATTAAGGCAATGAAAATATTCGGCGTCCTTGGTTCAGATGTTGCGAAATTAATCGAAAGCACGTTCTAAGTGGAACGCAATTCCCTTGTCGGCAATAAAACGCCTTTGACAAGTGACAATCGGAAATCAGCTCTAAGCATCTTTTTGAGCAAAAGTTCGGTTCCTTTAGCCATAGCCACCGTAGCCCAATAAAAAGAACCAATGGACATGAGCAAGATTACCACTTTACAAATTTCCCTTTTCCGTCCCTTCGATGCGAAAAAGAAAGAAAAAACTTCTCTGTCAGCAGAGTCATTGTGAAGAATATTTACTGTCTTAACAGTCACAAAAGACGCCTTGGTGCGCTCTTTTTCGTCCGTTTTGTGTTTTATTTCAATTTAGTCTTTTGCCGTGGCAAGCATTTCCGAAGGCACTGTTCGCGCTTTGTCTCGGACACCACCACGATTTGATTAAAGAATTCGGGCAGCAGTTGTTGACTTCGTTTTATGGGGAAACGTCCTTTGTAAGGGTTGACAATGGACGTGGCTATTTGCACCTTTTCTTTGACACTTTCTTTTTTGCTTGCAACAAAATCCCCATATTAGCTAAATTATGAAATTCTCTTGGTACGCTGTAGGGACGGATGCAAATAAATGTCACTGCAAATAATTGTTATTTGTTTAAAGAACTGTTTTGGACGATATTTAGCCTTTTATCCCTTTCCTCTTCGCGGCAGAAAAAAGGTTCACTGCGTTAGGCGATACTCTCTGAGGAGTTTTCCTTCTTAAGGCAGGGGATTGGGGATTGTACAGAAACGTTTTTCTGATTCATTGAGGTCTTTGAAGTTGCTGGAAATTGGCTTTGCATTAAAATCTTCCTATCTGCAAATTTAAATAAAATAAAGTATATATAGATAGATAAGGACATGGACTTGGGCACACAAGGCATAATTTTGATTGCGACCAAACTAGCAGAACGCCAGTAATTATACCAAAGTAGTACACTAGTGACGTAGAGTCTCCTCATGGCGCCCTCTAGATAGACACCGTAACATCCGTTGTCTGGTAATCAAATGAATGTATCTCCTTAGGCAAAAGTCGGAACACTTTCTCCCTGACAAGAATGGCGGTTGTGCAAAGAGCTAACAACCCGCTCAGGTAAAACAATATTTGTAACGAAGGAGCAAGCTGCTTCGGATCAACAGACTGAACTACGGCGACTATACCGCAAGAGCTATTTTCGAGCGTGTTTGTAATCCATTAACTCTTCAGGAGCCACTCATTTTCAAAATAAACTTTGTCAGTGTCAGAAGGACATTACTACGATGCAGAACGTATGCTGGTTGGGTACTGTTGCAAATTTATAATTGAGTGGCACTACAGCTTAGCCTAGCTTCTTCAGCCACTACTCGTGTTGTGCATGCTACTGTTCTCTCACGAGTAGAAGTTACCAACAGTTTATTGCAGTCTCAAAAGAGCGAGATTTGAGAAGCTTTTCATGTACAATTTGTAATCTTCGAGTGTTGTCTGAAATCTTGAAAGAAGAGGTCCATGGATGGAACCTGGGACCTCAACTTGTGAGTCGACGCACTTACCCACTACACCACGGCGACTACATCTACGTACTTTACGCAACACAGGCTAAGACTTATCTAACATCGAAACTAATGGGAGCGTTATATCCCAATTTTGTACTTGTTAGTGAAGAGGGCTGAATTTATTTCTTTCTTAGAATTATGCTTGGCCGACTAAGCAAACGTGAAAACAGTATTCTTTGGTGCATAAATCTGACGAAATTTGACCGACGGTATGTCTATTAATCTACCTTGCGACTATGTGAATTAAGAAATTCTCCGAACAAGAAGTTCATCATCGATCAGTAAAAGCATTTTTTTGATCAGTTTATTTGGCAAAATGCATAGCAAGCTCACAAAAAGTTATGGGAAGGAAGCGTTAAAAGAACGGCTGTGTAAAAATTGGTTTGAAAATTTCCTTCTGTTAGTTTTTCACCTAAAGATGAAAAACGCTCTGATCGTCCAGTTGAAGTTGATGACGACCAAATCAAAGCAATAATCAATTCAGATTGTCACATTACATCACGTGAGATTACAGAGAAGCTTCATGTATCGCACACATGCATTGAAAATCTCTTAAAACAACTTTGCTACGTACGTATACTCGATATATGGGTTCCTCATTAACTGAAAGAACATCATTTAACACAACGCATTAACATCACATCATTTGTTAAAGAAACGTTATGAATTTTTAAAACGATTGATAACTGGTGATGAAAAATGGGTTAGCTACATCAATATGAATCGGAAAACATCGTGGAATTGTCTACTTTGAACTTTTACCACCCAACGAAAGGATCAATTCAGATGTCTACATTGAACAACTAACAAAAGTGAACATTGCAGTTGAAGAAAGCTGCCCAAATTGACAATCGAAAAGGTGTTGTCTTCCATCGTGACAATGCAACTCCATACGCATTTTTGGAGCCTGGTTAAAATGAAACTTTTCTTAAATTTTCAAAATGTGATTAAAGGACCTCTTCCGAAACTGCATTGCTGAGCAGTTCGTTTGAAGCTGCTTATAAAAGGACGCGTATATCAAACGATAGTTAATACTTTGACGAGAAATTCGGCATAGATGTAGTTAAGCTACAATCATAGAAAAAAATTTCAAAAGCCCATACTCCAAATTTTTTTGGTGAAACGCTGTACAAAAATTTTTGGTTTAACTTCGTTGGAATTTGTTGCAAAAATTATACATTTTCTTAAGGAGGAATTTATTTCTTTTATGGTTTCAATCGTTTTGTTAGCTTTAGAGAATTTGAAATTTTGCATATGTGGTCAGTGATCAAAACAGATGTTTGAGCGAAAACATCACAAAATGAGACACTTATGTACCCATTTTAAGAAATCAAAAAATGTGAAGTACTTTTGTTTTTTTCTATTTCTTCTTAGAATCATTTGCTATACAACAAGTAATTCGTTGAACACATTTTTGCTTTAATTAAAGCTGTGTATAGACAAGACATTGGCTCAGATAAGTTTTTTCCATATGCAATCACTAATGACATTCAAGGTCCAAGATAAGTAAATTCATCAGTTTTTCAATAGACTTTCTGTTAATTCAATTCTTAATTCTATACAAAACTACTTTAAACTACAAAAGTTTAATTTGAATGAACAGGGGTTCTTAAGTCTAGCTTACTGACCCTTGGCAGGTACTCTAAGCTGCTCTGCTCTGCTCTAAGCTAACTCTTCGCAACTGAAGTTTCATTATTGACCAGAAAATTTCAATTGAGATCTGAACTGTAGGGAGACAAGCCTAATACATCACCATACACTTTCCTTAAAAAAGAAGACAAAGAAGAACAAATTAAAGAAACAGTACAAATATTAATTTCAGTTTTAAAAGTTCAAGTTTATTTGAAGATTGATATTAGCATTGATTTAAAAAAAAGCTTAAAAGTTTATGCTTTACAATTTTGCATTATCCTCTTGAAAAGTAAAACTGCAAGTGCTCTAATGTATTTTCCAGAACCAGGAGGTAAAGTTCGGCATTGATTAATTTGATTTTGATTCTAGGAAGGCCCGTTTACCTTTTCGTGTATCTAGAGAAGCATAAGACCATTATACCTTTAGCTTTTGGGGGCATCTGTAAGACGCATCCAGAGCTGAGTTCTTTCTTTAGTTCTTTTTCTGGCAAGAATCCTCCTGTTTCTCAAGTGCAGCTTAAAATTTGATTCGGTGGAAAATGTAACACTGTTCCACATGCCTTGAGTCCAATTAAGAAGCTCTTAAGCTCTGACTGTTTTTGGAAAGTTCGTTTTCAATACTGACTTGAGTGCTCGAAGTCCAAAATGGGTCCTTTCCTCACTGAGCCCATTTTTGAGGTCCACCCAAGCGTTGAACCGATGCCGAAGCTTGTACAGCACTAAAAACTGTCCTTCCACTAGAGTTGCATTTTTCCTCATCACTGCGCTCTTCCTTCTGCTAGTTATCCCGGATATTTTTTCTTAATTCAATCCCACAGTTTGTTGATCGATGTTTGATATGGGACAAACACAAGATATTAGATTTACATTCAGGACTAATTTTTGACATATTTCATTTCTTTCCACAAAATCACATTGTTTGGTTTCCGTCTGCTACTACGAGCTAAATGCACTTTTATGTACTGTATGATTGACATTGTGCTACCTCATGCAAAAAGAAGGCAATTGATGCCATAAAAGGGAAAAGGGAAATGTAAAGTTTGGCCGACATTTTTCGAACAGAATTATATTTTTGTCTAATTCAACGCAGCTGCCGGAACAAACTGGGCTTGGGAACTATATGTACATATGTACATATTTTTTTTTTACTTTTTATTGTATTTTTATTTCAATTTAAATTCCTTACTTATATTCTAGCTAAAAATACTTAAAACTAGCTTATACTATGTGAGCTTTCTCTTTTATATCTATCTTACTGACCCTTCGCGGGTGCTCTAAGTTAATCTACTTTACATTTATTTTGCCTTTCGGCCTACAACATATGTACATATTTATGTACATTGATGGACAAAAAAATAAATACACCTGTAACCACTTAACAACTTTCTCTATTTCAGTTATCTCAAATATATTAAATTAATTTGTCTTGCATAAGAACTGTTGCAAATAGTAAGCACATTTATATGTAATGTATAAAGAAATGTGTTCTCTTTGAGAAAATTGCAACTTCATTATTGGTAGGCCATTCTTTGCTTGCCTTGGCGGTGTGCTTCGGATCGTTATCTTGTTGGAACGTCCACACCAACGGCATATTCTCCTCGGCATGTGACAACATTATGCTCTGGAGTATGTTAATATAAATTTTCTTGGTCATAATCCCTTCTATAAGATGTATGGGCCCATACCATAATGCTGCCAACCCCGTGTTTGACGGCCTTTTTTCTATAGTTTGGATTGAATTCCGTGTTGGGTGGATGTCTCACATTATGTCTGCTATCAGTTCCAAACAAATTGAATTTGCACTCATCACTCCAAAGAATGTTTCGCCATTTTTTTATGTCTTGATCGCCGGACCACATTTTATGCTCAGAAGCGAACATTTTTCTACGCTTTATATATTTTTATGCTAAGCATTGGAGCTTTCCTTGGTAATCTGGATGAACGTTTGGACTCAACAAGCCTTCTTCTGATTGTTCTTGCGCTGATGTTAATCTTAGTGGCGTTCAAAATCTTGTTGGAAGAGATAAAACAGTAGTTTTTTGCCTCTAACACTATTAAACGGTCGGTTTTCTTGCTCGTTTTCCGTGGCCGACCCCTAGTTTATTTTTAAGATTTCATTTTAAATGCATTTTGCACCATACCTAAAGATCACCCTAGAGTTCTCGCTATATTCCGGTACGAAAATCCGTCACTTTTCATTTTTCTTATAGTATTCCTTTTCTCATCCGAACAATGCTTGCTACGTCCCATTTTTTTCTAGAAAACATTGTTAATCTATTCTAATATTCCAATATATTTCCTTAAGCAATAAAACACATCTTTTTTTAACTGTGATCATATAAACTTTTTTTCTGTTTTTTAGTAAAGACAATTCAATTTTGATACTTGTATTTATTATTTTGTCCAGCCAACAAACGACATAAAATTACATTTGATAATTTTCCCAATAACGGTAAACGATCTTGCTGGTTCCTTTGTGTAAGATTTTTCTGCATACTACCTACCTACTTCCCAGATAATGGCGAAATATTTGGTAGAGGGTAAAGGTAGAAAAAATCAGAGTTGTCGGCCAGAGTTATCTGTATTTAATTTTTTGTCCATAACTGTACGTCGTCAAACCCTCAACCCACCTTTCGAATCCCTGTCGAGGTTGTCATGCGAATACACAGCCACTCAATTTTATATCTACCTCCGTTGTTGTATTTTCCTATGCTCCTATCTGATCTCATTATCTATTTATTTATCACGTACATATGTACATACGTAATACATGTAACGCACATTTACTTAAAATTTATTTCCAAAAAAGTTGAAAAAGTAGTATTTTACTTTGCCAAACGACACAAACAACTTCGATCCCCCAATAGAGCCCACAGCAAGCCTCCCCAATCAAAGCGACAACATTCAAGTTTTTTTTTCTTTGTTCTTCTAGTTAAATAGGTTTCATATGGAGAAGAATATTCAATTCACAACAAGAAAAGAAATACACATCTCTCCAGATACATACATACATATGTACATGGCTGTGTACATAATTATAAGTTGGAAAATAACAGGAGGGAAGGAACGCCAGTTAGTGCTTAAAGTACAACTGCGCGGGACTACGATTGACATTGTTTTAATTGACTTTGTAAAATATTTTCCACTTGCCATTTTCACAACTGTCAACAGGGGAAGGAGGAGAACAAAAGACATTGCATCGGAGGGGTATATTGAGCTGATTTCGTTTTTGAATTGACATCTTAATCGAGAGTGTATTTAAATTGAAATTAAGTTCACCGAAGCGAGAAAATCGTTTTGAAATTGTTTTTTACACGAAAAATTGTATTGCTAGAATCTAGGAGATGTAGGAGTCAATTACTGGTAGATTTTAAAATGGCAAAGTTCGTTGTAGGCTTTATACCGTCCAAATAGGATGGAAAAGGGACGAATTTTGTTTGTACCTAGAAGACAGTTCTAATAACATTTTTTTAGTTTTTTTGATGGCCTGGAGAAACAACGACTTCTTGTAAAATATTTTAAAAATTGAAAATATCAAGCAAAGTTTTGTTATGTTTGTTTTTTGCTTAGCTTACTTAAGTGAAAAAGGACACTTGTACTGCTAGATGAGGCATACGTACGAAGTCGGAGCGAAACATTCATTTTGTATCAGGGACTCTGTCACTAGTGGTTAAATAATTGATTGGCACTACAGGACACAGGGGACCAGGGCCTAACTTCAACAACAACTACTCGTGTTGTGCGTGTTACTGTTCTCTCACGAATAGAAGGGACCTACAGTTTTTTGCCGACTCCGAACGGCGAGATTTGAGAAGTTTTTCATAGACAAATGATAGTCTTTGAGTGTTGTCAGCAGCTCGAAAGAGGTGGTGCCGTGTAAAAATGCGAGGTATCCTGTCCGGGAATTGAACCTAGACTTTCTGCGTTGCAGTCGACGCACTGACCACTACGCCTCGGCGACCATGTCACCAGCGGTTAGGCGTTACAAAGTAAAGAATGTACAAAATGCTTGCATTTCTTTTTCATCAAGTGTAATGTATGGAGAAATTGTTGAAGAGAGGTTCTTGTCTGTTGCGTGTTCACTTCTCAAGCAATTAGTTATTACTCACACAACCACAACCAGATGAATGTCAGATGGCTTTAATTAGCAAAGAAAATTAGATACACCAGTTTGGTTTTGACATGGAACTACTGTTCCCAGTTGTCTACCGTTACTCACAATTTCTCTATGGGATTGGGAACGAAACGGATAAGTCGATAAACATTAAATGAGTATGCACGTGTTTATGGCCATGCTGCACTCCCTGTAAACTCCTTGCTTGAGGTCTCTTGGGGATTTATAATAGATTCCTGTATTTAATGACTAACTCCAGGATTAAGCCAGAATTTTGGCAAATTTGGCATTTTGTCTTCTCCGAATATTGAACATTTCAGAATTCTGAAAATCTGTGTGTCTCCCTTCCCCATCATCTTTGTCCACAACCGGCTGCTTAGTTATCTTATCTAAGGACGCATAGCAGTCAATATACGCCTTAAAGTTTTATAAGACCGATTTCAGGGCTTCGACCGCTGCTCTCGGCACAAACAATTTACGGCAAACATTTGAGCCTACTGATTCGTTTTGTTATGTTACCGACGAAGAACGAAGTGTCAAAAATATTTTCTGCCGTTCAGAAGTCCGTAGCAAAGGATCGAAATCAGTCAATTCCATGGCGTTCTCAAGAATTATGCACCGCTCAGACAACATTATCGTGTATTTTTTGTATGGAGCATGCTTTATAAAAACCAAGATTCTTCAAGAATTCAAGCCAATGCACCTTTTAATGCGATGTACATTCTCCGATTGGGTTCCGGAGAAGATTTGTTAAAATTGTGAATTTTATCGCAAAATAATCTTCAGTGACGAAGCTCACTTTTGGCTAAATAGGTTCGTCAAGGAAGGAAAATCCACATGCGCTCCATGAATCACCACTGCATCCATACAAAATTACTGTTTGGAGCGGTTGCCAGCAGCGTTATTGAGTCATATTTTTTTTGTCGACGATAACGATCGTTACATGTATGGTCAGTGTTATCGCGCCATGATTACCGATTATTTTTGCCCAAATTGTTGGATATCGACTTGAAGGACATGTGGTTTCAAAAGAATGGCTCATACGTTATAAACGATTTATTGAAGAGTAAGTTTAGTGAGCTTATTATCTTAAGAAATGGGTCAGTCGATTGGCTGCTCGGTTCGTACGATTTAACGCCGCTTGACTATTTTTTGTGATCTACGTTAAGTCATTGGCTTATGCTAACTAGGCGACAAAGTTGGAAAATCTCAGAGCCAACATTGAAAGCGAAATAGCGGCCGTTTCGGTCGAAATGTGTGGCCAAGTCGTTAAGAGTTGGGTCCAACGAATCGCCCTATGCAAACGGGCCCTCGGTGGCCATTCGAACGAAGTCGAAGTTCCATTCATGTTTCCCTACTTGAAGGAAGGCATGTTTTTTGAGGATAAGGTACTGAAGCGCCACGAGAAGAAGAAGAAAGTGGGAGGATTTTTAACATTGACAGCCTTTTCTGTGTCTAAGTCTATATCAGTCCGTACCAGATTATTTGCCTTTTTATTTCCATCGCAGTAGAGTATGATTTAGTGGCGTTTTAGACTTGTAAGCTCATTAATACAGTCTTCAACGGACTTGTGGTTCATAAGATGGGATTTTAATGCCAGTTTTATGAACAATCTGCGCGGCTTTTCTAATAGCAAAGATTTTCGTTGGAAACGCACTGGAATACTCAGTAAAACCCTATGATTATATGCTGCCACAAGATCCGCAGTCAAATGTTCTGTGTTCGATCCTTCAGTCAAGATGTGGGTGCTTTTTTATACAAATCCTTCCTGATGTAAAGCAGACCAAAGGCCCGAACGACTGAAAAATTCAAGCAGGTTACCAAAATGATGACCAGAAGACCAAAGAAATGAGCAGAATAACTAAAATTGTCGACATTTCCGCAATCTGGGAGCTGTTCTCAATATAAAGTAAAAAGTTGGAAGGCAAAGAATCGTAAGTAAATTTAAGTATTCAAGATGTACTTAGGAAGCCAAGCCCTTATTCTTTATTTAGAGTCAGGTAGGGTTTAGTAGTGACTTCTTCCCTGGTAGCCAACCTTCTATAAGTTAGAATAGGCCTCAGAGTACCCGTGTACAAGCACAAGACGATGTGGGGTTTGAGACCTAATCTTTCACCGATTGTTTGTTTACAGTTGTAGAAAACTTTAAGAACTGTTTTCATACCTCTCTCAGTATTTCTTTTTTAATTTAGGTTGAACCCATGGTAAGGGAAATGTTTTTCATCTTTGGTGACTTACCTCGTACTTGATTTCTATTATAGACGTTTCATGTCCGCAACACCAATTACATTGCCGTTGCATGTCAGTCAGTGCTTTAGCAGTTGTTGACGGAGAGTTTTAGGCTAGATGGTGTACGTTTCACGGTTGGATATTCTTACTTACATATCGAGGGAGATCTTCATATTCACAGCTTCGCAACAACAAAGCCTTCGCATCAACAAAATCAAAAATCAATTAGCTTTCACCAGACAACTGTTAAAACTACTCTTTGCTCCTCACAAACATTTGCTTCTTTTTTTCCTTACCAATTCATTAACTACAATTTTGTCTACAAAACCTCTCCGCCCCGCAACATAGTTCCAGGATTTCCACATTTCCCTCAAGTAACTTCACCTTGGTAATGATCACGGACTCTCAATAAATGATTGTTTTTTTGAAAGCAGCCATGGTGTAGCCCTCCAGACCGCAGGAATAGTCCTCTACACGCATATGTGCCACATATCACATTCAGACGAATCCTTAATCCCATGCACGACGCTTTCTATTCTCCATTACTTAAATGGAGAACAAAAAGAAAAACTCCGTTTTTTCTTTATTTAAATTTATTCACTTAAAATGCAATAGTCCATCCGGATTCAAAGCACCAAACCTAGGCAGCGGACTAATATTTCGGTTTTATAATAGCTTTATCGTTTAAGCTCACAACCCAGCCAGGTTCGAGGCCATAAAATATTTGTCGCGGATCCTTGAAGCACTGAAAAGCCGCTTCGTCGATCTCCGGTAATGTGTAGCCATACTTCTGTGCCAACACTAACCGCTCGTTGCTTATTTCCGCTGGGTCCGCAAGGTATCCTCGGTTTTTCGCAGATATGTAGTAACTAACACAATCCTGTGGTGGCAGCATTCGCTTTGGAATGGGCACGCACTTCTCAAACCATTTCTTCGGATTCGCAAGGATTTGCAGACTTCTCGGATCGTAATACGCGGTTTTGATGACACCACCGTTTCGCTCGATGGCCGCGATAACCGATTCCTTGGCATGCTGAACTTCAATGCACACCTTCGCACGGAAATTGTCTGCACCTTCATCGGTTAATTGAAAGCCATATTCCATTTGGCTGGGAGAGATATTCAAAACACCCGTGTTTGTGAGAGCCGTCAAATCGATGAGGTTGCTGGTGTCGACTCTGTTTGTATCGATGAAGAGTTGCAGCTGGGACAGTGATATCTGTGGATACTGCCTGCGAAGATGATGTCCCTTGTAGTAGGGTTCATAGGGAAAGCGAAGGTAAAAGGGTGTGTTTCCTGTTTCGTAGCCCAATCGCATGAAATTCTGACGTTGTCCAGAGCCTTTGTTTCCAGCACCATGTTTATCTCCACCGTGTTGACCTCGTCCTCTTTTATCCTGAAAATGTAATGTTTATAACAAAATAACAGCAGAGACGGGATGGTATTTACATTTTGCTTCGAATTGGGGTTGGGACGAATGTTTCCGATTTGAACCCGTGGCAACGTTCTTAACATTTTCAAGGCTTTGTCAGCCGAGCTCTGGAGGCCTGCCATCTTTCCAAAAGTAGTTTTATATGTTTCTTTTTAAGTTTTTATACAGATTTTCCCAAAGAAATACTTTCCTTAAGTTAAATAACCAATTTGTCGGAATGAAAATGTCAAAATTTGACATAACCAAACATATGGCAATTTTACTTTACAGCGGCTTTGTACATGCGTGATAAGAGCCATAATGGGATGTTCACATCGAAAACCGAATTGTGGAGAAGATAGGTAAACATATATTATATAGATTAAGCCCTTTCTTCTAGAATTTAATTTTGATGAATGATATAATAATAATAATAATTGAGTGGCACTACAGCCCATAACGGACCAGGGCCTAGCTTCTACAACAACTACTCGTGTTGTGCATGCTATTGTTCTCTCACGAGTAGAAGGGACCTACAGTTTTTTGCCGACTCCGAACGGCGAGATTTGAGAAGCTTTCCATAGACAAGTAATACTCTTTGAGTGTTGTCAGCAACTCGAAAGAGGTGGTGCCGTGAAAAAAATGCTAGGTGTCCCCGTCCGGGAATCGAACCCAGACTTTCTGCGCCGCAGTCGATGCACTTACCACTGCGCCACGGCGACCACTGATGATGATGAATGATATATTCACTTAAATTTCATTTTAAGTGAATATTATTTTCGACCATATTCAATCTTATTAAAGAATTGGCGCCTTTAAGTGATTTTAATTTGCAAAATAGGAAATTTCGCAGAAGAAGAAATGCATTCGATTGTAGCTCTCGTCATTTGATGAAGCCTGTCTTGTGAGTTTCAAGTTGATGTTTCGTTTTTCAACACTCACATATGATTTGGCATTGCGTGACTTCAAAAAGCAAACAATGGTAAATATGATTATTTTGGAAGGTGCAAGTATAAATTCAATTTTATATATTCTTCTACAACTCATTTTAATTTTGTCTTCTGAGGTTCTCGATCAAACAGATCTATGATCACGTATATTGTGGAACTTTAATTGACATTGACATTTTCAACATCATTTCCAATATTATTCCCGCATCTGTCAATAAATAAAAACAAAGCAGGAATTTGCCAACAAGATCGCCAAGTATCTCCTTTAGGAGTTTCTCAAAAAAATGGCTTGTGAAATATGTTCCCTTTGTCCAAAATACCCATCAGTAAAATCCACAGACTGCATTCTAGAATTCTTAGAAAAAATCAAATTGCACTACATGGGTAAGAATCCACGTGCAAAATGCCTTCGCAAATAACAGTTATTTACTCTTTATAGACATGGTTAAGAAGATCGAGGACAACACCTCAGCAATGCAGGGCTTAACAGAGAGGAATATAAAATTGCAGGAAAAGCTAAAACGCTTCGAGCGATCAAAGAAGAACGACCCTCTTCTGTTTACCGAAGATGGTGACAAGTCTGGCTGGTGTTCAGATGCGCCTGGGAATGAGACCTTAAACAAGACCGATAGTCTGAATGTCGCACTCAATGATGAAATGGACTTTGATAATTCATACGTTAGTGATTCTCCGAATAGCTACCAGAAGCAGAAAGTTATAAAGAGAGAGCCAATGAAACCTATCACCCCCGCGAACAGTTCAACAGGTCGTGCAACGAAGGAGGTTGCAAAAAGAATTAAGGAGGAAATTATAGAGCTAAAGAAGGAACCTAGTTTTTTGTCTAAAGAAAACAAGACCATCCACGATAAGGATATTTCTCGCAAAATTGAGAAAACTTTGACAGTGCGGCCAAAACTTTCGCTGAAGTCTGGACTGCGACAGAAGAGACTGCAATTCGGTGTTAAAAAGAATACATCAAATGTAAGTGAAATTTGGTAGGATTGTTGTAGGATCTATGGTATGAAGTAAGTGGATATCTGTCTAGGCTTAATTAGAGTAAAATGGAAAAGACACGATCTTTGGATGTCTACCTAGGAGTATCACTATGTTCCCTAGACAGTCATTGTGAATGATATATAAGCAAGAAGATTAGATTTCATCTCCAATGCTTACTGCAGATGTTTTCTAGATGAGAAAGGAATACTTTTGTGTATACTAGAGTCCCAATCTGTAGTTTTTTTCCTTTTGTTAAAAACTTAAGCTGTCTGTCATAGCCCTGTCTATGGATAGAACTTCAGCTGTCTTTAAAGCTCGTTTTTACCTACCGATTTCAGCACAAGATTGTATGCTTGTATGAATTTTATTCTAGATGGACTCCTTTCTTGGTAAACAATCCTCGCCATCGCGTTTGACCTCACTATTATCTGGTGTAAGCAAATCTTCAAGCACTTCCAATAGGTACGTAAACAAATCGGTTTTCACTGTGTCATTCTCTACATTCCTTCCTTTATAGACAAGACGAATCCATTGACAACGACCACACATTCGACTTTTCAAGTCCATTCCGCAAGAGGACAATCCCAAAAGACGCATCATTTCTGACAAAAGCAGAATCAGATTCGTCCAGTGTCATGATCCTCACGCCAG
The DNA here is from genome assembly GCA_944738645.1 of Eristalinus sepulchralis. NCBI lineage: Eukaryota > Metazoa > Arthropoda > Insecta > Diptera > Syrphidae > Eristalinus > Eristalinus sepulchralis. The sequence goes on along the minus strand of OX122885.1, from coordinate 12,791,143 downwards.
AAACTCAAGATGTAATATTTTTGAATGACAGCTGCACCTCGAACATCGAATCAATGGATTTGCTGAGAGACTTTGTGAAGCCATCAGACGACCGATTGGCGAATTTGAAATTATTTGAATCGAATAGGTACTTACGTGTATCCCAGGTGTCTTTGATTCACAAATTCCAATGTGTTATATTTTTCAGAATCAAAATGCTGCAAAAGACTGCCAGCATTAAAACCATGAACGTGCCTAGCCTAGATAATGGGCGCAAAAAAGATGAATCCTGTCGTAACTCCCCTCTAGATAATTTAGAAGAAACAAATCTCAACGAATCAGCTCGCTTCCAACTAGAGGAAACAACATTTGGAACTCCAAAGCAAAAGACAACTCCTCCAAAGAACGAACGCTTACTGAAGCTCAACTGCGCTGAGTGTGAAAAGGTTGAGTTGCCATTAAATGCAAACTTACAAATGCTCAATGATGTGTTCTCTCTTACAGTACATAAGGTATCTAGGTAATCGGCTATCGGACGAAGAAATCGAGCAACACATTCGAAACTGCTCGAAGCACAAGATGAGTGACGACATTAACTGCACCCCAGATGGATTTTGGGATCCAATGATGAAGCCCTTAGACAAGGATGATCCACGGGTTAAGGTCGTGACTGATACTCGTTTTTTGAGAAGACAGCAATAGCTTGATGTGCAAAGACTGCGATTGTTAAATTGTTTGTAAATATTATTATTCTTTATACAATTACACTAAGTCAATAAATACTTGGAACAAGTTGTACTTCACATTCAAACAACATTTTAGCTTACACAGTTCTACTCTGAAGTTTAAAAACTAAAGAACCGCTCCATTTATTTGTTGGTAAGACATCCCGATATTCCTATTTGGTCTCGTGTGAACAGGGAAATACTGATCCAAAGGTCCATTACTGTTTCAGTAAAAATCCTTTTTTAAAGACGCTGTCAATCTTTAAGTGATCGTTTTTCTTTTTAGCTTGACACTACAGTCCAGAGTCAACGCAGGCCTCGTCAAATAAAACACTACTGCAGGTTCGATCTTTAGCCAGCTGGCTCCAGTTGGTGCCGATCTTATCCACTTGTGTCCGCCAGTTCGGTGAACGTAGTCCTCTGTAGATTTATCGAAATAGTTGGAACTGGAAATCTCTTCGAAATCGTGTAGTCCATGTGCTTTTCATGACCCAACCTTCTTAAGACGCCTTACGAAGTGTATCTGATGTTACTTTTAAACCTTAAAAACAAGAAGAAGAACACGGAACTTTTCTCTTGAAAATACCTATGGTTTCATCATTCGCCTTCAATCGCGGTCATGCTAGTGTGCAGAGTAGCATTGAGCAAAATCACCATAGTCTCCCGCGAGACGACTCTATTTGTCTTTTTCCTCTTCAGCCTTAACAAAATGCGATTTGCAAACGTAATTTTGCTTGGTTTTTGCACTAATGTTGTTTGCTGTGGATCCAAAGAAAACGAAGCACTTGACCACTTCGAAATTTTGCTGTCTAATGTGACACTCTGTCCACCACAGTGTAAACTTGACATCCTTTTAGTTTCCTGTTTCTGTTTCTAAAGCCTTTACGTTGGTCCAATTACGTGAATGTATTTTATGCAAGTCAGCAGACGAACGAAATCTTAGAAAATTGTGCCTTTATAGTTGACCCGAAAGTTTCGCTAAAGAGTTTGAATTCGAAGAGTCATGTCATGGCGTAACCTTGTCTTAAATCTCGTTGCATTCGTTTTCGGTGGAGCAAAAAAAGTTGTCTATCATCGTTTCTCCTATTTCTTACAAATATTACAAAACATAGCAACAACAGATAAAGTGTCATTGAGCCCCAACTTGAACATTCTGTTGACAAATCTTCCAAGCTGTTTTAATATTGGTCCAGCTTGACCTTCTTATAAAACTGTACTTAGACAGAGGTTCTGGAATAAGTAATAGAAGTTGAGTTAACCCAAGGTCAACATTAATCCCAGCATTGGGACATATGGCAACAAACATGTTGCAGTTCCGTTTGTGAGACAGTGAGGATTCATCTGCTAAAACATGATAACTTAAACTCAATTCTCCCCATGCAACCGCTCTTGCTTCCCTCGACAACGTTGTTACATTCAGTCCAGTCTTCGCACCATTGGCAAAGTTAAATGCCTAATGGAGTAAATTTACTGATGTGTTACAGTTTTCTTTTAAAAGAAATCTTACCAAAACAGAGGACTAGCAATACCATACGTGATGGAGAGACCTTTAAAAGCTTCCTACGACGAAGGGAGGACAAAGGAGCTATGTGGGATATCATCCACAATAAGAGATTTGCCATTTTTTAGCAGTTCAATCGCTAGAAACCTTTCTCTACCGTTGGACAGTTATCCGTCCCACTCAACCAGGACAGAGCTATCATGCTAGCGATAAACAGAGTTCGACAAGAGCATACCATTGCATGTTCACTGCACAATAACATTTAAATTAAGATTTCAATTCTTCAATACTGAATTTTTTTCTTGGTGTTTTTAACCACGCACCTTCTTTTTTACATTTTTCACCATATCATAGCTCACCATAACTTTTGACACTCCTTCGTGTGTGAAATCTTCACATCACAATTGAGATCTGGTCCTGGCTCCCTTCAATAAGTGTCTCCATCCAGCATCTTACCCTAAGGCCTTGTGCGTCCTAGTCTACGCAAACTCTCCAGTGTAAGCACATTCTTCCACGCTATCGTTTACCATAAAACGAGCTACAAAGGCCTTTTCGGCTCCTTTCCTCATTCGGTGTGCTGCCCACCGAAGCCTACAAACCTTAATTTTTGTCGATATATCAGCTTTAAGGTAGATCACGTACAGTTCGTGATTGTAGCTTCTCCTTCTAACGGGGCCAAAAATTCTCCGTAAAACTTGTCTGTACTGGTAAAAGCATTGTCCTGTAAGGCAACAGCAAGTTTCTTGACTTTGGTAGACTTTGTTGGGTTTGAGCAGCCGTCCGCGCATTTCTTCTTCTATGTTGTTATCGACTGCTACTGCAAAAGGATTGTTTCCTCTTCTTATTCTTCATATGGCGCTACAGTCCGTGGTGGACCTGACCCATAACCAACCAGCTGCCTCCAATTTCGCACTCTAAGTTGGTTAAGGTCCTTCTCACTTGTTTGCTCTAACGGATCCGTGAGCGTCTTCTATTGCGGTCTTCCACTGGTTCGGAGTTTGGACTGGAGGAGTGTTTTCATACGCTCTACATGGCTTATACATCATAGGCTTTGAATCCGTAGAGCCTGGCAAGGCTCATGTTGCTATACAGCTCGTGTAATCTTCTTCTACAAAAATCATCAACTCAAACAAGGCCAAAGATTCTTTCGAAAATACTGCTTCTTCATCTGATGATCAAAGTGCTACATAATGGTATCTTAGTTGAAGCTGAAGGATTACACTGCTTCCCATTCATGCTCCACTTCTTTATCAACTGAGAAGAAGTCTTAATCTGAAATCGTAACCAGACACAAAGATACGAACTAATTTCTTAATGTACATGTCCACCATTCATTTTGTGCAGAAAAAATGAAACAGGGGTAATATTTCTGTGTGTGCCAAGCTTTGCTAAAGGGCTTCTTAAATTTGATTAATATCTGAAATTCAATTTTCTGAATTGTCTGTTTCCCGGGTCGCCATGCAAGACAAAGATCAGAAGAGTGTCCTTGATTAGAAATTTTATCGATGGTTTGACCTCTCGAGTACACAATAGAAGGTGGCAGACATCCCGAGCGAATATTCCTAAACTTCTGTCGAAAATGTTCGGCTCATTTGTCATCTTTCAACAAAAACGACTGCAGGCAGCTTACCAACGTAATAAGGACTTAGTATGCCATTGCCGAGCATTTCCTCGATCACTGTCCCAGGTTCCAGGTTTCCAATGCTAATGTTGTGAGAGCTAATGGCATACTTTTTGCCTTCTGCCTGCTGGTTTTTCACTTTCGGAAGACTTGAAATTACAGCAAATGTTGGTTGCTCCCTAAGTGTACAAAGGACGCGATTTTGAATTTCAGTGCTCCAGGGAAGTGTTCCAAAAACCTCCGACAAATAACAACAAATTATTAGGTTTAGGTGATGTCATAATATTTATTGATTAGTTAAAAATAGCACAAAACATAGTATTTACAAAATATTTCTTCAAAAAAAAAACAACCAGAGCATAGGTGAGTAAAATCATTTGAAATTTATAAATTTCCCCTTTTGTCCTGTTCGATTTCAATGGCTTCAAACAAGGCCTTAAAGTTGCCGGCACCAAAACCCTGCAAAAGAACACACCACATTTACAGTTATCGCTTCCCTTGCACAAATCAATTATACTTACATTATGATTGCGACGTTGAATTACTTCGAGGAAGAGCGTTGGGCGGTCCTGCATGTTCTTTGTAAATATCTGCAGCAGATATCCTTTTTCGTCGTAGTCAATCAATATGTTCAAATCCTGCAGAATTTGCATGTCTTCAGCGATTTTGGTCTTGCTGTGTGCCAGTTTAGCCCTCAGAAGGTCGTAGTAGCTGCTAGGCACCTTCAGAAACTCCATTCCTCGAGCACGCAGGTTCCTAATAGACGTTATGATATCGGTCGTGTTCAGGGCGATGTGCTGCACTCCAGCTCCCCCATAGTAGTCAACGAACTCCTGTATCTGCGACTTCTTCTTGCCCGGTGCCGGCTCATTGATTGGCATCTTGATTGTTTCCTCGTAGTTGCTCATCACAATCGATCGCAGTGACGAATATTCCGTGTGAATTTGAGAGTCATCAACGGACCAGAATCGATGGAATTGCAAAGTGTTTTCGTACCATTTCGCAACGTTTTCCATTTGAAGATCCGGTTGGTTACCCACCACATGGTCGATGAAGTCCAACTTGGTCGGAGGCAGATACTTGAGGATTTCGTCTTCCGGCAATGACGCATATCCAGGTAAAAATGCCCCTTTGTAATTGCTGCGATCGACCAAAGTGTGGTGAGTATCACCATACTGTGGTGAAGAAAAAACAAATATATTTTTGATTTGAAATTGCTTCAATATCCGATCTGAACTCACCGTTTGTAAGGTGGCGAATCTAACCTTTCCGTACTCATCTTCTTCCACCCAGATGTCTCGGATAACTTTCGCCCCATGTGCTTTTGCGTACTTTAAATGAAATTCGCTTGTGTTGCTTATACCGGTATGATTGTAGCAAATTTTATCTTACCTTCATAATGGCATCCAAGTCCCTTACCGCAAAAGCAATGTCTTTCACTCCATCACCGTGCTTCATTAAGTGGTTGCCGTGCTCGGTCTCTTCAGGAACGTATGTTGATACAAATACAAAGATTATCTATGAAATAAAAACGTATGATAAGCACTGAGTCCTTACAAAACGAGGTAGTTCGAACAAAAGAGAAATAGTTATATTGGAAGGACTTTTTCTTATATGCCTACCGAGCCTAGACATGTCATATCCTCTAAGATCACAAACACAGAACTGAAGGCATTTATCTGGAATCAACTAATATTTGACCTTACTGAACATCGATCTTTTCATTTCGAGCAAATTTTTTAATTAAATAAGTAACGGAAAGGGCCTTATGGTTCATTAGATCACATGCGTCAATTTTAATTCAGCTTTTCATTTAAACGGTAATATCATCACTTATAATTCGATTTTTTTCGAATTCGAAATCGAAAAGATTACAATGCCACTTCCGCTGAAACTTATTGAACTTGAAAAGAATACAGTTTTCCTAATCGAATTTAAGTATGACTTCGACATCATGAGAAAAAGAAGATCTAACAAAAAACTCACCTTATTTTGTCTCACAGCATGTTTTGCGTATTTACGGCTTCCGGTTTCTAATCCTTGGTATCCCAGAGGCTCAAAACCCATTCTTGTTGTGTAGTAATTAGCAGCTTGCTTCGCATTGCCGACATAGAAAGTGATATGATCGAAATAAAGGAATTCCCCTGCCGCTGGCTGTAAGTTAAAGTTGGAAGTTAATACACAAATTTCTTTCTCGGAGTTAGACGTTTGCATACCTTAGGACCTTTGTCAGTATAGGAGGTCTAAAATAAAAAGAAAAAAAAATCAAAATTTATTAAGAAACTTATAAAGAGTGCAACAAATGGAAATACTATATATTCAAAAGTCTACTTCAATTCAGCAGCATTTTCTAGTGGTTCTTGAAGGTGGGCCAAAATTTTTGACACTGACAGCTGTTTCCCTTTCAAAATCTTCACAGCAAGTCGGTGTCCCAGTTGGAAAATACTGTGCTGTGTAGCCCGAACAGTGTTTTTTTTAGCCAAAATGAAGCACCTAACGGGACTGCTATACGCAAGGTAATAGATTCGTGCGACTCAGATGCTAATGGACAACACTGTGTCCCTGTCTACGTACCGCATTAGACTTAATTTACAAACATCAACACCTAATGACCTTAGATTATTCCCTAACAAGGTCTAACTGATGCAGTAATTAAAGTAGGGCGACCATTCGCTTCGATACCGCTTCAAAGTTTGGTCCATGGACTAGTTTGAATTGGACGACAATTTTGGGGAAAAAGTCATCCTATTTGACGAGCCGTATTTTTATTTCGGTTGTGGAGTGGTGTCATCATTCGACCACTTTCCTTCCGAGCCATGTTAACTGAATTTGAATGCATTCTTAGAAACTTAGGGTGTTAGAATGCGCCGAGGCAGCACTTGACCGGCGGATTGTTTGTTAAAGCCATAATACATGCTTGTAAAGATTATCTCGACTTCCAGTCACATGGCACATGACACATGACAGATTCCATTTCTGTTTCTGACTGATGCTATTTTCACTCAGTTCGCTCACGAAATATCTTCCTTCCTTTCTTCGAAGGTATTTACTATTTTTTATTCCACCAGCATAGACATATTGGCCACAATGTCCAGTAATGACGAACTTAATCTGATAAAGTACAAGTAAAGCCCAATGTTTAATTTTAAATAACTTGGACAATTCCAGCTTGTCGTTGTGGCTTTGGTCTATCTACAATTCATTTTCGTAATTGTGTCTAGTTGGAACAGATTTTTAGTGCTACAAATATTATCTCACGTTCATTTTCTACCGAGTTTATGGGGTTATGTTTAGAAATGTTATAGTGTCCAGGGAATACTTGCTTTGTGTTCGTCATATCGCTAAAAGACATGAGCCACAAGAGGGTTGTTCAACTGCTGACAATGACGTATCCGTGTCTCCTTATTGGATATCATGCTGTTAAATTAAATAGGAGAAATCGGAACATTTTCAGTTTATTTGGAAATTCTTACAGTGGATGCAAGTGTCGCGAAAATTCGCAAACCATCCCGCGGCTTTGAACCAAATTCCAAGGCTGGTAGGAGATTTTTGCTCCGTGCTAAGCTCATGCGCGAAATTGAGAGAATATCCGTAAAATGAAGCGAGTAAAGTCGGAATTGCAGTGCAGTCTTGAAACCAAACAAGAACACAGAAAACGCTTCTTACTCGACATAGAGAATGGCAAGTGAAGAAAAAGTTCGTTGACTGCATCAGTTGGTGTACTTGAGGGCAAACCGCTGACATAAAGGAAACCAGCCTTTTTGCAATTTTACCCTTTCCCAGAGCTGATCATAATACAGAGAATCCGCAGAGGAAAATTGGTTTAACAGCTTATTTGAATATGTAGCAAGTAATGCGCGGTTGGAGCTGTCATTTATATTTATGACAAGAATAGGTAACTTAACAATTGTTGATTTTTTTTGCATAACGATCTTGAATGAGTTTTAGTTCGATGGAGTCTTGGGAGATGAGGCAAATGGGAAGTAATCTCAGAATTGTTTCAATGAGTCACTTTTCTGTGTTAATTATGAAAATGAAAACATGACTCTGTCCGACCGTCATGTTTGTCACATTCTCCATATATAGTACATACTCTTGTGAATCAGTCAAGTTTCGGTGATGGATGCATTTTCATGTACGTTCATTTGAATGCATAAGTTACAAGTATTACTGAGAAGAGTCTGTATGTGTAAAGTCGAAACGATGCATAGTAGAATTTCAATCAATGCATCTACAAAAATGAGAGTAAGCTTTTGTTAACAACACCTTACAATAATTCCACAGATCCACAGTTGAAAATTTGCCATTAAACAGATCCCGGTTCTTGTTTGTGTACGCGATTAAATTTAAAGTGATTTCAATTATTGGACACCACTGTATATATTACTTTATTGTCACATAAACATCCAATGAATAACATTGTCCATGTGCACCCATTCTATCGGGTGATTAAACTGATAAGTCTCCACAAATCGTCTACATATGCTTCCTACAAATTTCATTCCTAGAACAATTTATTTACAATTTAGGTAGACATTTTAAATTATGTATTTACTTCTACGTATGACTTTTTTTTCTACACAGTCGCTGTTAACAAAATCAGAGGTAAACACTAACGGCATTCGCGCATCGCAAACGTTAATTTCATTTTTAACCCACTGCTTCCAACACAGGCTCTGCGTTGGGAGTAATGGCTTAAAATGACTAAACTAAAGATAAGCAACTCCAAATAAAAATGAAAATCCGTTAGAAAAACTTTACCCCAGATTCCCTTCGAGATATTCTTTCACAGAGCGGGCTAATGACAGGGTTGTAGGAGAAAATAAACGCTGGGTAAATGAACCCATAACTTCAGTATCACACAGCAGCACTAGCCTTAGTGTAAGCCAACACAGTCTATTTAAAAACCGAGGGAAAAAGGTGCAGCTTTGCACTCTCAAGTGCAGCGACTCAGTTGATGGCACAGACGAGGTTGACGAACAGGATAAGCAAAACTGGCCACACCTATTTCGTCAGGATCACGGAAAAAGAAAGAGGTTCCGGATACCTACATGTAACATATAGGCTGAAAAGTTTAAATCGTTTCTGTTGGAGAATATCTGTATCAATTTTAATTGAAACCAAACCACAAGAGATGTGTTAAGTTTTGATAAAATGTTCAGTAAAGGTACCTTTGTTTCTTTTTTTTAATTACAAAATAAATAATGAACAATTTTTTAAAACTCTGAAGGTGAATTTTTGCGACGTGAAATTAAATTAAAGTTTATTTCAGTATGGAGCCAAATCAGCAGTGGACTAGTGAGTTCAAACCGTGGATAAGTAACTGGTTGGTAAATGTTAATAAAACGTTGAAATATCACTAAAATCGATCGATATACAATAATCTCGGCTTCCACTTATCGAAAACCGACTGTAAGCAATAACTGCACTACTCTTTATACTGAAAACGGTAATTTCACAAGCGGTGGAACTACGGATTTTGAAAATTCCGTTTTTGAAGATGACAAATTCAAACTATTATAAGTCACACGGTTTTAATTACATAATTTTGTAGAGAAGGTTCTGGGAAAAACCGTTATTATCGAAATCAAGATCACATTCACCGGCGAAGTGGGCCGAGGTAAAAAATTAACATTGCCCCGTGAAATAGTTTGTTACTGGTATACTTTGAAGAAGACACGGGCATAAAAACAAGCAATTTGTTCGAAACACAGACTTCTCGGTGAACAGATATTGAAGGGAAATTATTTTTTTTGCTCAAATACTTGAAGCAAGTTTTAAGATAAACTGAAACTAATTGCACAATATCACTAACTCCGATAAATCTATAAGATGCAACACAAACCATTTTTTTTTTCAGTTGAACTATTCAATATATTATCCTCTCACAAAACGTTTTCTAGCTTTCCTCAAATAAAACTGATCTGATCGCGGAGAACATCTCATTTATATAGCATAGCGGCAACGTTCATAATTTATAATGAAATTATTTTACCCTTAACAACAACACAGTAGATCGGGTATTTTGTTTACATTTCAGTGGTAGCAAAATACTAAATATTCATCGACTATGGACAACATTTGCTTGGAAGCAGAAAAACAAATTTAAGGCTCGACTTTGGCAGAAGTTGTGCGAAATCTTTCATTATTTTTTTAAAAATATTTTTTAATTGTCTTAGACTTATTCATTTGTCATCTGTAAGCATTAACCCTTATTAGTACGTAACCACGCTTTTATATAAGCAGTTCAAATGCAGTAAGAAGTCAGTCGGATATTTGAATACGCTTAGAATCAGGTGTTATTTTCCACATGGGGCTCGTTTAGCGATTAAACTTGTTTTTACAAAAAATTTAAATTCTAAATTCGTTGAATATCATGCCATGCATACCTAGACAAACCGTGAATCTAACTGTGTTCATACACATGTATTTCTGTACCAGTTCTTAAGATTGGATTGAGACCAGTTTAAGTATTTTTATGTCCGTCGCGTCGTCGTCGGTTCAAAATTCTCCTGACTCATGGAGGTGTGTCCGCATGGATTGGGGGTGTGTTCAGATCATGAAATCACATGTAGCCGAGTGAATTTTAGGCTTTTTGTAAGGATCTAAGGATAACTTCAGCTGTGTGCTTTAAGTTTGCACATATGAATGAGCACTTGGAATAATTCACTTTTTTGCAGGACCAGTTGTTGTAATCAAAATGTAACAAGTAAAAAGATGAGTTAATTTCTATAGGAACTCTAAACGTTCTCACATAGTAACACAATTATTTCTTGTTTTTCACTAAAGCCAGAGCAAATAAACCAGTTTTTGTTTGTCGCTTAAGAGCAGAATAATATGCAAATATTTATAAACCGATCACAAATAATTCTATTTCAGTAGAAGCGCAGTAGGAAAAAGCTTTAGTTCAGTAAAAACGTGTATTTAAAAAATAAACGAGTTGGTTTCTGGGGATATATCAATTTTTGTAATTTGCGCGGATGTTCTTTTGTCACGTGTTAGCCAGTAAGCGATTGCCAAAAAAGGGGTTTATTAAGTTGGCACGTCGAACACATGCATGTTCACATTTCAAACCTATGGATGAAAGTAAGTAAAAGTAAAATTTGAAATTATTGTTTTTACAATAGAGCAAAGACTCTTATATTAAGATTCTATGTTTACTGCAAGGACTAAAAGTTTGAGTTCTACAGGTCACTGACAAGGTTACGAACGGCCACAAGGAAAAAAAGCTCAAATGCTAAATTTTAAATACGGAGAAAGCGATAGAAAAATGTTTGCACAGAGTTTTTCGAATCGATTTCCTTGGAAAAATTGAATTTTTACCGTATTTGTGGGTAATGGAATGGAATATTTGACAAATTATAAGCATGATATTAACTGTTTTTCCTTGTGACCACAGAATTAATAATATAAATAAGGTACGGTTTTAAAAACGTATCAGATACCTTTAAATAAGGCTGTCTAAGAAGAGTAGCCATATGCAGATTTCTGATCATACACATGCGTACTTAAAGATCAAAAATCTTTATCGACAGCAAATTTCTTCGTTGCATTTAGAAAACATTGAGTTTGTTGTGGAAAATTTTGTTTCGTTTCCTAACATATTTGTACATTTGTATATTACTATATGTAAATAAATTGATTTATCTTTTCTCTGGACTCTGGGCTTGGAGTTGCGGAGTCACCTAAGGATAATACAATTTGCCAAAGTTTTTCTTATGTGCGTTTGATTGAAATTGAGGGCAACTGGCAGGAGATCGTGCTAGCTGAGGAAATATGTTGGCGGAGGTCCAAGGAAGAAAAAGTTCGATTTTGATAATGGATATCCATAATCATTCTTCTACTCTTATAACAAAAGGAGTTAAGCTGAAATAAAACGCTTGTTAAATATCACAAGATCTTAAATTTCTACGATATTGTCAACAGGGCTTACAAAGGCTGAATATTTGAACATTTTTTAATAACCACTGATTTTCTCTATTTTAAGTTCTAATAAAATGTAAGATGATTTGGTTTTCGATGTATTTATCTTTTTTCGTACATTCCCATCCTGTTACCATTATTATGCCATAAAATTGGTGATTATTCTTCGTCTCGAAATTGTAACAAAAAACGCGAAAAGGCAGAGCAAGGCACATTCAATGATACCCGTGAGTGCATTGTGCTAGATTACATTTGTTCATGCCTTATGCTTATCGAGCTAGCATCTTACCTATTATGTCGATATCCACGGAGCAAAAAAAACCTCTTAAATCTTATGGTTTATCGAAACATTAATATTTCAAATTGACACAATGGGATCGTCTATGAACTTTTCAGATAAGGATCAGAGAAGGTATTCTAAGGACGAAACCCCGCTTTGAAGAACCAGCAATCCTGTATGGGGGTTGTATCGATGTTTTAGATTCGCATTTCGCGTCTTTTTTTGTTATCTCTTAACAGAGACAATGGATGTAGAAAATATAAACAAGAAGGTGAAACAAAATTATTTGTCTACCTACTAAACTTTCACTTTTTGCACACCTGTCCCCTATTAAGAGTACAAGTTCTCAAACGAAGGGTCAATGCTTCCTAAAATGGGGATGTAGGGGTATTGTGCGTTAAGAGAGTTTTCTTGAAGAGAAATTTCTCTCTTTAAAAACAGTTTAACTATCTCATACACATACAAAATAATACTGTTGTATGTACGCATAATTTTTTTTCAACCCTTAACGTCAAAAGAATTCACCGACCCTTTTCCTAAATTCAATTTGTGTGTTGTTTTCTGAAGCACTTGGAGAAAAAGTGCGCATTTGAAACATCCTGTACTCAGGCGAATCATAAATTTCTAAAAGGATATTATTCTTATTTTTCTTATTGCCTTAAAGTGTTTAAATAAACTGTAAATAATGTATTTTAGTTGATAGACACTCAACAGTCGTAAGTGATTTGTGAAAGTGAAGCAAATTCAGTTCAAAAAATCACCTTTCATGGTTGGCGTTTTGTTGTGAAGGAAATGTGAGTAAACTGGTTTTTGTTTACAGTAATAAGGGAATACATTCACGCGTACGCATTAATGCAGTTATATGAATAAAGTTTGCTTACATACATAGAGATCAATTCGTTGTTTCGATATACAAGTATGTGCATAATAAGCATCAAATGAATAATAATATTATTTCCTTGAACAAGTATTTCTTGTGTACTATAATTTAAGATCCTCATATAAAGAAATGTGAACTACAATAGAGAGAAAGACATCCTTTTTTAGGGCACCTTCCATATCAACCCTAAAGAAAGCTAAATATGCCTAGCCACTATAATGGATGTTTTTCTTCTATTATTTATTCTTATATATTTGTTCAATATTGTGATTTGTAATTTTTCGCTAAAACTGCCACCCTCGAAAGAGAAGAATGAATTATCTGCTAAATCTGTCAAAGTTAATGGTTGCTTCAATTTTTCAATAAGCAAAGTAAATCCAATGTTTTTTAATGTTCCTCTCCTTCCAAATGAAAATCGATGAATTTAAGTTTAAATAAAACCTACTTGAAACTTAATTAACAGCTGAAACTTAATTAACAGATTTCCTTTTATAGAAGCATATATCGATCACCCATGGGGGAATAATTCAGCAAAACCAATTCTAATCGTTACTTTTCAACTGTTCGGTACCTTGTGAGGTAATCAATTTTTGAAGTTGTCATCACTTGGGATTAAACTGAAGAATTGAAAAGCAATTGACACATACTATACCGGTTTCAGCTTTTGATTATTAGTGTGCGTGTATTTATCATGTGCATTTCAATTTCGATACAAATTGACAACTTTATCGTTGAGTTATTCAGATTTGATTACTTACATTCACTTATGTCGGTGAAAGTATTTAGAACGCCTCGAATAACTAAATGAAAGAGCATTTGTATCTTCACCAAACATAACAACTAGCACATTTTAAAAACATCAGACTGTTTTTCGTTAGATTTTGACAGTCAAGAGCATTTCCAATTAGATTATGATTCGTTATTTACTGTGGGAACCATCATTATGGTCTAATATATTAAATTATGGTGACTTAAGTATTGAAGTTAAGACGCTGAAGCATGAGGGATGAATGTAATTGATATTCTCCATATTCGCGTTTCTAGGTTTCATTAAGACTTTTTTCTTTTTCCTAACTGCAAGTATAGCTTTTCAAGACTTAACCCCCTCCAGCTGGCGCGATCTTTAATCAACTGTGTCCAATTTCGCACGGCAAGTAGATTGAGATCCTTTTCCACTTGTCTGCGGCATCATATCCGTGGATGTACTCTATTGCGTTGATCCACAGGTTCGTTAAAGCCTCTTCGGGCTGGAATAGTGTTTTCCATGCCCTTTACATTGCCTAGCTGCCTAGGCTCATGTCGCTGTAAGGCCGGTAAAGTTCGTAATTGAAACATTTTCTCCAGAAGCCATGAATGAAGAACTTTTGTCCCGAAAAGACTAAGGGCTTCTTGATCTGCTGTTAAGAATGTTAGGTCTTCTATGGTAAGAGCAGAAGGTGTATAGCAACAGAGCGTCACGTCTCCGCACTTTACTGATAAATACGAGCATTTTTATTTTTCTCCAAAAAAATATTTATTCATTTATCAATTTCTCTTTTGTCGATATGCAATTTTTGGTATACCCTTGTGCCCTTTCAGCGAATCGGTTAGTATCTCCTCAATTGTTGCAAAACGCCGGTCTTTCATTGGTTTCTTAAGTCGCAGAAGGCGAAACCTAATGAATACGGTGGCTGAGGCATGATTACGAGCTGTGTTGTTTTTGGCTAACGAATAACGAACAAGCAATGACGAGTGAACAACAATTTCTGAACGAACTGCCACACACTTCATGCCCAAAAATTTTGGAAAAAATTGCATGGCATGAGCCAAACCCATATACCAACATCTTCAGAAACTCTTCTAATAGTGATTCTACGATCCCCCATAACAATTGTCTTCACTTTCTCAATATTTTCGTCGGTTGGTGATGTGCTGGGCGTCCAGGGCGAGCGTTGTCATTCACATAATCCCGATTCTCGACTTTCTTTGAAAAGTTTATATCACTTGTTAACATTTTTTTTTTTGACTCAGAATACATTCACCGCATGTCACTCTCGAAATTTTCTGGGCACTTAATTTCATTTTTCACACAAAATTGAATGCAAATTCTTTGATCCATTTTTTCCGACAGCAGGATAGTGTGTACCGAGTGTACCAACATAACAAAATAAAAAATCGACAATCGAATGTACGTCCAGTGTGAAATTTAAAAATTCGCCTTATTTTTGAACAGACCTTGTACAATTGTTATCCATACTTTCGATAAACCATTAAAATAAGGAATGTTTAAGTTGTACATATGTATATGCGGATCTTTCAAGATCCCCCCTCATTCATCTCAATTTACTGACACCTTAACTCTGTGTTAACTAGTGTGGAGTTCACTTCCTGAATGCGGCTTGTTTGTGTTTATACGAAGCCTTTTTGGCTAAAAGTGCGTTTATGTTACATGAAATTCAATATCTATTCACTTGTTTTACACACATGGCTACAATTTGTCGTTTCTCAAATAGGTATAGACCCACTTATACCTAGCTATTTGTTGAGAAAATAAAGGATTGCTTTTAACAACACCTGATATTTACTCAGGTACTATCTCATCCATCCCCAGCCACTCATCGGTGGCTATGGGGTTGATTCTACTACTGCGAAAATAGTCGTATAAATGGGCGCTACTTAGGTAACATCGTCATAGCTCAACCCCTAATATGTCAGTGGCACAAAGAAAATTACTGCATGATTTTTTTACAGTTTTTTTTGATTTGTCAGATAAAAATAAATTGTTAGATTTTGTATAAATAAAACTCAGGAGTTAAAAACTGTGTGCTATGATTATGATGATTATTTGTTTCCAACGTATTTGACACAAGAATTGAATTCTTCTTTTAACATCTTTTAACTTCATTCACTTGAATTGTATTGGTTTTGTGTTTTATTCCGCCAATCAAAAGCTCGAAATCATTGGCAGAAAATCTGCATGTTATCTTATATATTTTAGTCAAGCTTGTTTACAAGCACACACATACGCCTGAATGTGGTTATATACATACATGTGTATCTACCTAAGTTCACACATAAATTAAATAAAGTGACAATAAATTTGATACTTTTTTATTTTATACAAACAAAGAATGTTTATTCATATTCTTCTTTCACTAACGGTGATAGAACAGTGGGTAAAATGGACTGCGTGGAATTGGCTTCAGTTTGTGAAATTGCCTAATGAATCTGATGAATTTCCATCTCATAGCGAAGTTGATGTTCTGGACGTTGTAGTTCGACGGCAGCACGCTCCCGATCTAATTTTGCCAATTCAAAGTCAGCTGCGGCCAGTTTCGATCCAAAGGCGTCACTTTCGCGTTCGATCTGAGAAAGTTATATTTTGTTTGATAAAATTTCCATTACCATCTGTTGTTTTTTGTCAATTCTTCAGAGGCTTCGGCCACTAAGTTTTTTTTCATAACAATTTTCTTAGTATAACTAATTCCAGTCCCCTAGTGATTAAATATATGTTCGAATAGGTCGAAAGACATAGATTTAAGATTTAGTTTACCTTAGAGTGCCCGAAGTTAGTCATGTAACATAGTTAGGACAGTAAGCTAGCTTAAGCGTTTTTTATGTCTAGCCAATAGGATTTTTCTTTATAAATAAAAAAAAATGCATTAAAAAAAAAAAATTCTGCAGAGGCCCTTTGGCAACAATGAGTTCAAAGACATTCTTAATGGTTTATCCGCGTCCGAGAACTGTCGACAACTGTATCTTCATTTAATTTTGTAATGATTTCGGTTGTTTTGGAATTATAAACCTCTTTTCTACTCGAGTGTTGCCTAACAGTCAGCGGCTTTTTGTCTTTTCAAAAACATCGACGATCTCATCCACAATGCATTATTTCGCAGAATCGGAACAGTCAGGCTGCGAAGAATTTTCTCGAGTACAAGATGGCAGTGAAGACGTATTGATAGTTGAATAATCTCTATCATCAGGAGGCGCAGAAAGACCCAAAGTGGAAGAAACTAACCAAACAGCTTATTTCTCCATTTGTTTCCTTAATGGCGGTAAGTCCTTTTCAGGCTGACCACCCCCCGCCTTTTTGGCGTTTTTTGGCAAATTCACTTTTACTTTTCAGGAAGGGACTTTATACTTAAGAATTTTGTCTGTCCAATACACAAATATACGATAATTGTAATAGTAAACTAAATCAAATTGAGAGAGCAATTTAATTTTCCGGGCAATGAAACGTTGAATTCATTTGTAATTTTCTCCCATGCTTTGTCTTTATCTCGATTAGTAACACCATTGTTTTTTTTATTTTCTATAATATTACTCTATACAAGAGCATTTTTTAATAGCCAGTCTTCTTCGCGAGAATAGAAAATTTTTGATGCTTTTTGTTTCTTTGAACTTTCCATTGTCATATTTTTTTTAATTAAACTTCCATCACAGGAGTTGGGTAGAACCATGAATTCCAAGTTTCATGTACCGATTGTGAAAAGTATTTCAGAAGAGATTTTAAAATCGGAAGTGGATTTACTTGACTTTCAAATCTCCGGTTGAACTGTTGTTGCTTCGAGGTTGATTAACTCTTAAGGCTCCTCACTTTGTCCAATATTGAACAACATGACTCTAAGATCCATCGCTTTCCAAAAAATCTTAGTACATTGATGAATGAAGTGATTCGTGGTCGATTCTCTTTTAATAACTAATATAAGGGAGTAATGCCTCTTTCACATAGAAAGGAGCATGAAATTAATTCTTTGAAGTACACTCGTTTTTGTCACAATTAACTCTTGTTCTCTCTCAATTCTCAGATTTAGTAGTTTTTCTTTCTCACATCCATACAAAAATCTCTCACCCTATACTTAACACACACAAAATGGTCTATTGCTGCATATGAAAGCTATCAGAGCGTAAAAGAATTTTCAACATGTAGAATAAGTTACGGGGAGAGAGTGTATTACTTACGGTGAATACGTTTCTCTTACTCTCTTATATTTGATACCAAATGAACAATCGACCCTTACTAGATGACGCACCAAAGTAATGATCTGAATCGGGTATAAGCAAAACGTAGTCTTCGTAAGTATCCCTATGTACTCCTCAGAAACGTCATCACTTCATCATCATCTTATCCTTAAACTGGGACATCTGTAAGAAATACTTTCATGATTTTTGTTCTTCTGCGTAAAAAAAATAACTTATTTTAACCAAGTTGGCCAAATTCCAGTTTCTTCAATTTATGTCCATATGTATTAAGGCAATTGGCATAATCATATAAATTGAAACTTAATTTATTTTAAAGCGTTGAAATGGTGTTTCATTTGAGAAACGGGATTGCCGATGAACTTGCTATGTAGGCAAGGATCAAAAAAGGTACTCGTAAAGCCCGAATCTAACTTGCGACTACCCGCGTCCTTGGTTAGATCCTCAGTCGACAGTTGGGTATATCGACAGCACAACCAGAGATGGCATGACTCTTCAGGATGCAGGCTCCCATCTAGGCCCTCTCTCACAGAAGCGGTTGCTGGTTTTCCTTCGGAAGACCAAGAAATTATTATAGTACAATGGACCAGTTTTCAAGTCTGAGCGCTATATTGCAGTGTTTCCCAACCTCCAACAAAGAAAAAGCGGCGTTTCACAAGAGCCGTGATTTGCGAACATGAACTTTTTGAATAATGGAAATTTTGGCAGACATGAACTTATCGGTATGCCAAGAGTTGTACCTTGAATTAACAAATTTTTATATTACACATCATCTCCAGAAGTATTTTTCAAATTAGAGAAATATCTTTTTCCTTTTTTTCTCAGTGGATTCAACATTCTTGTAATTATTGTAACTTTATGTTTAATGGGCGTGTGACTGACAGTCTGATAAATTTTATTCAAAAATATTAAATTTAAAATGTGCATTTTGCCTGTAGGAATATATCACATTGGTTACATTTAGATGTTATTGACTGTTGCCAAATGTCACGAAATAAATTACTATTTCGTACTATTTCGCATCTATCTGCGACTCCATGTGAAGGAAATTTCCGAAGATAGTCGTTCCTATAAAAGGACCTTTAAATTCTGACGCAGTTGTCGCATTACGTTGTAGTCACAAACTGATGAACTTGAATAAGGCCATACTACCCAACCATCAGTCGTGACTATTTGCAAGGGGCACCGAAAACATCGGGCCTAACTCACGTTTTTTCCCGTAGCTTCTTCAGTAAATTCTTTTTGAAAGTCCCAGCGTTAGAGCGATGTCTTGATCATATTATGTATGTACATGTTTTCATATAAGATATGGGAATATATTAGTGTATAAATGCATGCAAACATATATTTATATGTACATTCGGTGCAACTTAATCACTTCAACGGTCACGCAAGTTTGATATTAGTATACAGTACCTCACAAAATTGAGCATACACAAAAAATAGTTCAACACAAAAAATTTAGATTTATTTGACTTTTAGTAAAATCAGAAACAAAAATAGCAAAATTGTTAACAAAAAAGGCTATATCTCTGCAAGATAAAAAACATTTTAACACAAAACTACAAATCAAATAAAATTTATGGCTAAAACATAAAACAAAGTTACGAAGAAACTTTCAATACCGAAAAGCACCTCCTCAATCATCGATGATAGCTTGTAACCGCCTTCATACAAACGGTAAACGTTTTTAATAAAAACAGCGCAGGTTTTTCTGGGTTACAGTGTTGTACAATAAATATAATTTACAGATTTTGATTTATGATACAGCGCTCTGATGGATAGCACTAGGAGCAGGCATTTAGATTAAAAAAAAAAGATTTTGATCAATGCGTGTGTTGTTGTTGCAAAACACAAAAAAAAGTGAATTTTACGATTTGTTTCAAATAAATAAAAATGCTTATTGGATTTGATCTCTTGACATTTGCAATTTGTATACATTTGAAGTGCACTTTATGAACCTTATTTTATGTACGATTCCCCCTTATAATAACAATTACGCAAAAATCTGTTCTTGTACAAATTTGTACAAATTCTTCAGATTACAAATGGGAGGAGGTAGTCAGCTGATCTCAACAATATTCCAAGTATTTGTATAACAAATTTATAATAAACGCTGTAAGTTAAAATCAAGGCAGAGATAAGAATTCCTTCAGCACTCTGAATCAAGGGGTAAGAGAGGAAGAAGTTGAATGTTTCCTTGCTTATCTCAACTCAAAGCTTGACCTTTGTACGTTCGGCAAGAGCAATAATTTGAATATATGTTGCATTTGCTACTCGAATGAAAATGTATTTATTAATTAATATCCGCCATTTTGTTTATATTTTATTTACGTTTGAAGGTCTTAATATAATTGATCTCAATCGCCTTTTATGTTTTGCTCTCTTACAAATTTTTATAAATTCACTGTAGTGAATGTAATGATGTGTAATCAAACTTACATACCTTGCATCCATTCAGTTCGAAATCGTCTCCAATATGGGGAGAGTTTTTCCTTCATAACATCTGTTCAGTGCGCAGTCGCTTGTTGTTGCTAGCTAGTGGGAGATTTTCTGCTTGAGCAAACTGAGTCACTGTCGTAGAGACATGGATAATAACCAGCTGTCAATCTTGTCGCGCGACAAAAGTTTCAGTCTGCCCACGCACGAGAGGGAACATAATGATGGCGCTATCATTGTAGCTTTTATATTGTTTGCGTTAAATTTTATGGAAATATAAATTTATTTGAATGCCACTTATTTATAGAGTACAAATAAATTTATTGAGATTTTTATGAGCAGAGCACATTTGTACAATTTTTATATTTCGTTGATCATTCGACAATTTTTGTTTCCAATGGATTGCAATATGTTAAAACTTTTTGTAATTATTAATTGATGATCGCTGCTCATATCCAAATTTCAGTTTTTTATTTTCTGCATGATTCTAGAAAAGCATTGAGAAAATCTACAAAATATTCTGCAAAACGGATCAAAAGTAAGAAATGGTATTTAAATAATCAACCGCAGTCAAGTAGGTGTATATAGCTATCTAAGTAAATGTTAAAATCTTGCTCAGATCAAGTAACAGTTAATGAGATGCCACGCAGATCAATTATTACTTGTTATTTAATCGAAAACTCATTAAAATTGTTAAGCTTCTGAGTTCATAGGCACTGGTTTTATGCAGTAGTTTGCAGAAACAGTATGCACTTGCGTGCAAATTATCTTCCTACCTAGAGTTGAGTGCTTCTCCTAGGATGGATGCTTAATTTTTTTTACTCCGTCACTTACTTATCAGCGAATCAAGGAGGGTCAGAGCCTGAGCTATCAGTACTGGCACTACTGCTTTCAGATACTGAGATCATACTGTTTCCAATCCCTGATAGATGGATCTACGATCTACTCCTCTCCCTATCGAGCCTAATGTCTGGGTACAAAGAAATTCTCAGCTAGAGCATTTTGTCCATTTACTCGATGTGATCAAATCAAGGTTTTGGCTATCCTACCTATCCATCGGTATTCAAATGACGGTAATGAACTCACCAAGCCCTTAATGTCAAAAAAGGTGAAGTGATGACGATGATCCCTTCAGTGTATTACATTATGCCGCAAAAACTCTGAGTAAGTCAAGAACTTCCTCTAGCTCAGCTGACAGTAAATGGAGGCGAAAACATCAATACCAGAAAGGAAAAGTAAAATCACCCTTCTTATGAGCTGTTTCTTAGGCTCAAGAGGCAGGTAAAAGAACAAGCTAGCACAGCATGATCATCCCTTTCTTATTCCATTGGTGTATTTGTGAGATAAGTTGTGCATACAATTTTAGGTCTAACATACGTTGATGCATTTTGAAAAAAAAAAGAATTAATAACGAGCTCTATGAACTGTTAGTCGACATGCGTCTAGTAAAGTCCGCGGAAATAAAGCGTGGGGTGTGTAGGACACGTAGAACGAATGGCCAACACAGACACACTCCGAAAAGTCCTAAAATTTTAGGCTTGGGATAACGCAACAGAGGACATAATTTCCTAATCTAAAATGGCGCACACAAATTGATAAGGGCTTTAACCAAATGTGCGCGCAGGACTAGAAGAATTAGGATAGAATATAATTAGATTGGAATAGAATCACATTTTCTAGACAAAATTCGATTTTATTCATCAACATACAGTTTCCTTCAAGAATAATACAATCAGTCCAGTGCGGTTTTCGAAACGATTTTTTGTACTTTTCTTTTGCAGGTTTGCAGGTGTAACCGCCTCAATTGGCATTCAAGAATGTTCACCATCGTTGGTGTCGCCGACAAATAGTTATTTGAGATGAGTCAAAGTTACACTTTTCAAGCCATTGCTAAGCTTGCACTCTACTTTTTCCCATCAAAAAGCAGTGCTTAATCAACACACGAAATTCAGTTTTTTTCCAGTGTTTTAAAAATCAAAAAGTAGCGTCACTTGAAGCCATGTAACTTGTAACCTATTAATAATGTAATAAAAATTTGGCAGTTATTATTTGAACGTTTGTACTTCCTAATAATAATTTTGATTTTTTGCGCCCCCTGATGTGTACAGATCGGTTTCCAAAGCTGCTTTTACTTCGAATTTCCCCCATTGTCATGTTTACCTTGAGGAAGAAAATGATGTTGGATAGATCAATTTTAAATTTACACCACATATTCTTTGTACTCGTTCACTTCAAGGCGGCTTCCACAACGATCCACTGGGAGCGAACATCGATGTCGTTGTCGTGTGCGTAGTCCATTCTTCTTTACTAGCTCGCGCAGCATCTTCACATTTGACAACGAGAGTCTGCAGCATGTTGCGAGTATAATCGATGAATAGTTTAACATCTAGGATAATTGACGCATGTCCATAGTAGATTTGGCTGGCAGATCGATTATCCAGAGATAGCCTGGTTGCTGTGTGGATTCTTTTATGAGAAAAACTACATTACAAAGCACCATTTTACTTGGTGTCGCGATGTCTGTCACAAGCCGTTGTCGATTGTCGAGTCGTGCGGCCAGTGCTTCACTTAAGAAAAAGATCTGTCATTGAGGTTTGATTGGTCGCGTCGTAATACAGGAAGACTGTGTAGATTCCGTCCGATAGGTCTGACGGAATCTACACATACGGTCACGGAATCTTATGTGTTGTCAATAGGGCCCTTGAATGCGAATAATAGCCATATTGACTTGAAGTCGACAACCCTCGACATATGTAAGTCCCTTTAATAGACAGCCCAATCTTTTTTCGCATACGTTCTTCTACCGACCATATTTTCTGAATTGCAGTAATATTCACCATATTCAGCATTAAGGCATATTCTGGTTATTGAGTGGTTTCTGGTCTAAATTATGAGAAGGCAAACTCTTTTCCATATTTGCGAGGTTAACAGATGGAAACTGTGGATATAATAAATTCAAAAACAAGAAATTTATTTAAAAAGCACAACATGTCTTACGAATGCAAAACAGAAGCGTTAAGATCACTAAATGCATAATTTTCCACACATTATGCTAATGACAGCAAACTAGATTAACAATAAACAAATTATAAAGTAGATTATCATCAAAAAGTAACAAATAAAAAAACATACGTCGACTTAAAACAGCACCCTCTGCAAGGTCAGGTACTGCCTGTAGCTAATTTGATCTCAAATTGAGTTTAAGCCACAACACGGACCGTTGCTTTGCATACAAAATCGTATTAAAATTTGTTTTGAATTATGCTACAATTGACATACCAATGACTATGTATTGTCTTGCGTCATTACGGGCGCACATTAACTACTTCATATCACGTTTCCCTGTCCGTCTACGCGTTATGCATAGGAAATGCAAAAAGAGAATCTTCGATAATCATTTGAGACGACAAAAGCTCTGCCTATTGACAATAGAATAAAACTTGGGAGCGTTTTAACCCCTCTCCCGTCTAGCGCTTACTAAAAATAAACCCGCGGACGAAAGCTCTCGTTGAAACTTGCACTCAGTAGTGCCCAGCGAAGTGAGGTAGTCAGTACTACACCTGCGAAAGATGTGTGCTCCCGCGGATAGTTTGTTATTAAAAATGTGAAAAAAAAAGAATTATGTTCACACACGTACGAATGTAGGTCATTCACGGTTTCGGTTGTCAGAATGAAGAGAAACCAAATTCCGGGTGTATCGTATCGTATCTGAACTGCAGGCCGAGGGCCTAACTATGCGACGCGTTCCATAATGTCATTCAAAATTGCAAAAAGTTTGTGCTTCTGTGTGGCGGACGCCTGTCGTCACTATTCTAATTGTGCTTTTATTTATAGACACTGGATTGACAGTCACATGAAGTTTGTGTCACATAATAAGGTTCTCCTAATATTGGTCTATGTGATCTTGAGCAATCCTGCTGCGTATGTGAGTGCCCAAGTATGTGCTAAGTGCAAGTTGAATAACCTCCATAGCAAGGAGGAGGCAAAGGTGAACTATGAGGAATTCACTTTGGAGCATCAAGTTTCACGGCAAGAGGCGATAAACGTGCTGAAAACGCTCAATCAAAGCTTTTTTGATGGTAAGTTGGCGAACGATTGTCGAATTCGTGTGAGGACGCCTGTCCTATAATATGCTGGCTTGTTATTGCAGGACCCACCGGGGGCAGCTGTAAGCCTCTTTCGTGTACAAAATCTGTGATGGGGTATTGCTATGGGGCTCAATTCATAAACGATCACTGCTGGTGCGAGCAAGGTCATACGAATGGTAAGTTTTGTTATGATTGTTTTTTTTTTTCTTAATTTCAAGGTTGTAATTTTTACCAAGTTGCGTGTGTGGTAATTGAACCTGCATGCAGGTATGAGAAAAAATACGAGCTTTGTGTTTTCCTCTTCCCGTATTCATCATCTGATTTTATCTCCTTTTGATAAATAATTAAGAACTTAGAGTATCAACTACTCGTTGGTTAAGGGGTGGCAACTGAACCCCACATAGTTGGTACCTATTGTTTTTGAGCATATTGTGTCAAGGAAACTTGCAAAATTTAAAAAAAAGTGATGTAACTTCAAGTTAGTCACGCCATTCTTCTTACGGTTTGAATAGGGTTCTTCGACTTCGACTCTTGTATAAGAGCTGTTTGTTAAAGACCAGCATAATGTAGACTGTACAGAATTTCTTAGAATCCGTGATAGCAGAGAATCATTCGATCTACATACATACGCAACAGGTTGCGCCCGTTTTACTAAAGAATCCTGTCGAAAGGACTATTCACAGTTTTGTGAATTAGTTTGAGTTTTGGTTCTATACTTATTCAGCCAACGAAATGTGGTTTGAACAGAATGACGCTACGAACGAAAGTATGGCCCTCTCACGTTAAGGTGCACCGAAACGTGCAACTTTACTTCTTTAGACACTTTTCTCAGGGGCTTTTAATAGCTCTTATGAATCTTGTGCAAAAAAGCAAGCACAACCTAATTCAACCTGATCATTGCAATTGAACATTTCGGAAACGTGATAACTTAAGACTTAACTTAAGATTTCATACATATTGGTACGAATAAAAGCTTCAAACAAATATAGAAATGTTATGTGATCTCACTTCGTTTTGTTAAATTTAAAAAATAGGTAAGGCTTTACAAAATCTCGAAAGAAATTGCAGCGAGGCATCTGCCAGTGAAGCTCTGGAACGCTAATTGTACTCGTAAATTTGTCCAGCGCTAGCCAGAACTGGAGATAAACGGTTGGGTTTCTAACCTTTATCAAATATTTTTGTCAAAACTGTGTCCTTAGACCATGTCAATGGCCTGTCTATCTACAGTATCATTTCGACAATTGGAAAAAACTTAAGGAATCGTTACTTTCGTGTTTTACAATTTAAAATTAGACCTTTTTTAATTACCAAGAAACAATGCAAAGTTTACTCACTCTTAGAGACGCCACTTCAATGCCATTTACAAAATATTCTAAACACCCGCCAGACATAGTCATATACATTTTCCTGTTGATGAGTAAAAAAACGAATATAAAGCAGGATGTCTTAAACGACAGAAGGCATTTGAAAATATCGTCATGCCGCGTATAGAATTAATTTCGTCCTATTCGCCGACTGAGTGAATGCTCGATGATGTAATACTTTAAACGTCACTCGAATCTATGACTAATTGAAGTAAATATCGATGAAAAATACCTACCTCGCAGAGAGGATGGTCAATCAACTCTTAAAGATATTCACCAAAGAGAGATAATCGCCCTAAACCAATAAAACAAAAAAAAAAAGAACAAAAAAACAAAACTAGTTGATAAAAACAAAATGTGCAACCGGCAAAGCCAGAAAGCAATACTTTACATTGAACTTGTCAAACAAGTATCAAATGCGAAGTCTCCATACCACTGCCAGAGTGTATCATTATGTATGCAGTTCACGCGCATGGGTAGGCAAAATATGAAGTCATTGAAAAACTATTAAGACATTACATAAAGAGTCATCTATTTATTTGTTTACCTCGTCGAACAACCAAATACACGCCTGAACAGGATTGCCACTTGTATTTGTCAGCCATTAAAATTCACGTGGTTCGTTTAAGGGAAATTTGGGAATTCAAACGTTGAGACGAAGGTGATTGTTAGCAATTCCCTTCCGGTTAAAATGATTAAAATAAAATATTTTTAATTTTTAAAGTTTGGTGAGACAGTATTAACTCAATTTTTTGGCCGTGATAGCCTGGATAGAAACCGGAAATCCGGTCTTTTCTGACTTCTTGAACGTGGAATTTAAGCGAGACAAAATTCTATTGTGTTTTGAAGTCGGGCAAAATTCCCACTTCTTTGAAGTTTTTCCAGAAAGCATTTAAAATGTGGTCGCCGGAGGTGGTGCTAGGAGGTATGGCCGTCGACTCACAAGCTGAAGGTCCACGTTCTATTTCCGGACTAAACACTTCCAATTTTTAACGACACCACCTCTTTCGAGTTGCTGACAACACTCTAAAGTACTTATTGTCTATGAAAAGCTTCTCAAATCTCGCCGTTCGGAGTCGGAAAAAACTGTAGGTCACTTCTACTCGTAAGAGAACAGAAGCATGTACAACAAGAGTAGTTATTGTAGAAGCTAGTCCCTGGTCCCTTGTGGACTGTAGTGCCATTCAACTATTACTTAAGATGGGAATTTTTAAAATTTTTACCATTTTGAGATTGTATTCCCGGCCCGGACTTTAAGTCCCGTAACATGGGCTTAATGTGCAGGTTCTAATTGTGACTGTTCTAAGATCTTTTAATGTTTCAATGCTGTACTGTCGCCTGAAAGTGATCGTAAACAAGCCGATTGTTCTTATTCATTAAACGGAATTATAAACGCAGATTCAGTCTTGTCTATCGATAGAGCCGTCTCCTGCTAAATAAAACATTCTGATGAACACAGACTTGTTTCATACCTCTACGGAGGACTATGGAAAAAGAAGTTGAATTTCTTGGTCTTGGACTTAGCCTTTGGTTGTGTTGATCGCGTTTGGAAGAAAAGATTATTCAACGAGCCTCTGCGGATAAATGGTGTTGTGAGCTCACAGCATGTAGCCAACAGAGCGAAGAAACTTTTATTCTAAGTCATTGGGGCAATGTAACAATGGAAGTTCTTAATTAAGAAACCAACTTGACCAACTCACTAATAAAAACCAAATTGACGTCCCCACTTGAAATAACTGGCAAACGCCCGTCAACTGGTAAGATGTATGGATTAAGGCCTATGTTCACCCCTGGCAGCCCATTTGGCAAATAAAAACTACACTTGCCAGGGCGCAAGTGTAAAATTAATGAACGGAAGTTATGTACGTTAAGTCTCGATACTTCCTCCTAGTTTTATTTTACATATACATACACCGTCATATAAGAAATGGAAAATTAACAAACAGTATTTTAATAATATATTTTTTTTTTCATTGCAGAAGGACTACCGTTCATTCCACATGAGTGCTACGTGGGTCGAAAACGATACAAACCATCAGCTGGCTCATGCTTCTTCTACGAAGAGGTGAAAGAATGTTGTTGTTCTCCTGCGTTGGCAAAACAATGTAAGTTAATCAGTTAAATTGTGTTTCCTTATTCGATTTATATTTCATCTGTATGACTGGAATGAATTGCTGTTATACTAGTGGACATGTCATCACCAGTCACCTTCATCTAATCTTACCTAAAAAGGTGGATAGATAATGACCTCCCAAATAGCTCCGAAAAATTTTGGTGGGAGATCGCTTGCACTTAGAAACCCACAAGTGCTTTTAAAAAGTTCAAGTTTTTTAAGCCTTGATGTTATACGCGCGGTATTCTTGCACATTTATTCATTCCAGAAGACTATTCATTAGGTTAGATTAGTTAAGAATGAAGGATGAAAATTCGACCATACTTGGATGAAAATAGGCTCGTTATTCCACAGAAATGAGAGCGAACAGATTAAATTATGGATCACCAAATCTAAAAGTACCGCCAAAACCCTCAAAAAGAGAGACCTCTACCAGCAACATATTGTAATAATCAGTGATATAATAATGAAAATATAACTAAGGAAAATACGAACTTCGTGATATGTCAGTTTGTGTTTTAAGAAGTTTTGAAAAAGAAAACCCACAAATTCGCTGACTGTTTCGTGTGAAAAACAGTCAACGAATATATGGTAGTCTCGCAATCAGTACCACTTAGATGCAGTATTTGTTGGGAATTATTCGCGAACTAGTAAAAAGACGACGATGCTGACAAATGCTTATAATAGGAAAAACACCATTATGGTCTTTAAACATATTCAGTTGAACTAAGGACACCTGGCTTGTTCGTTGATATGTAAAAACAAGCCAGATGTCCTCAGTTCGAATCCTGGACTTAAACGTTCACCTCGCGTTTGTTCACGGAACTACCTATTTAATCTGACAAAACTCAAACAAAGAGTGAAAAGCTTTTTCAAATTTCGCCGTTCGCGGTCGGCAAAACTCTATAGATACCTATTCGCAAGAGACCAATAACACGTCAACACGAGTAGGACTAGTCCCCTAGCGTCTGTGGCACCACTGAATATATCTCGTTATATTTATGTAGGAGTCTGCATTTATATATTTCGTATATACTGTAATCCTAAAGGTGCATTTAATGATACTTATACTTAACAACAACTCCAAACAACACACTAGAAATACAATAAAATGATAACCTGATTCAGGAATTCAATTAATGCCTTCGTTCACCCCATCAACCGAACACCAGAAACCTGTAAGAGTTTAGCAAAACTTTTCCTCGAATTCAGTGTTTATAGTAATTCGAAAGACGAAATGAGTAATTTTAATAAGTACGTGGGTAAACATGACGTAAAACTGGAAAAGCTAAAAGGTGAAGTGAGACATAAATAACGATCATATTTTCTTTATTGATTGTGTAGTGTTGTGTTTGTGTTTAGTTCTGAAAGAAAACAGATGGAATAAAAGAGAAAACATGGTTTGTTTTCCTCGGAGATGTGCAAGGCGTAATGATACAACGAGTTTGACCTTCAAGGATACATAATTTCCTTTTTTTGAATTTGATTTTTTTATTGAATAATCTCGTGGTTTATGATAATAAACTTAGAAGAACTTATGAGTTTTAACAGTAAATAGAAGCATATTGGCAAGAGAGTGCTCTGCAGTGCGGTTGGGAAAATACATTAAATCATATGCCCGCATGAAGGTGTTTATTTAGAAAAGAAATGCTGAAGCTGGTGGATCTTAAGAAATATTTAATGATATTGAGATATAACATATATCTTTCTATGTCTGTATTTCAGTGTTTTGTTATAGCGAGAAACTGATAAATAACCTCAACAAATCACAGTAAATGTTCTTTTTAGAGAGTCATTACTTAAGGGCTAGTAAATTGTTGAACAAGACGGGCAAATATCGCGGTGCAGTCAAATTGCTAAATAATTAAATAGCTCTGGAAAAAGCTTAAGTTCGTATCTGCCAAAAACACACAGTTTTTTCTGGGCCTGAAAAACTCTAGTCTTAAGGACAATAGCAGTTCAAGTATAAAGAAACTTGTTTTCTAACAAAAAATTAGGTAAATCTGATAAATACTGTTGTTGAAAAACCAAAATCTGAAAATTTAAAATTCTGAAATTGAAATAAATCAACCTTTTCACAAGTGCAAGTTTGTAGAATTTGAAGTAGGTAAATGGAAATTTTATATATCATTGCAGTTATGATTATTGACACAATGAACATTGTATTATATTAAACTTAATTTAGAATAAATATATTTAAAAGGCACGCCTGTTTTAAACAACGACTGAAGTCGAATATGCAGGTAATATTATCTCTTTTCCTGATAAAACGGAAGATGAGAGCTCCGAAGTGAGACCTAAGAGTGTTGGGGAGTATAAGCGAAAGTCTATATAATAATAATAATAATAATTGAGTGGCACTACAGCCCATAACGGATCAGGGCCTAGCTTCTACAACAACTACTCGTGTTGTGCATGCTATTGTTCTTCACGAGTAGAAATCGTCGTAGCGCAGTGGTAAGTGCATCGACTGCGGCGCAGAAAAGTCTGGGTTCGATTCCCGGACGGGACACCTAGCATTTTTTCACGGCACCACCTGTTTCGAGTTGCTGACAACACTCAAAGAGTATTAATTGTCTATGGAAAGCTTCTCAAGTCTATATAAATAATAAAACTACTCTGAATTCCATAATTTTTTACTTTAAAGACTGTTTTTTTTGACATTTTTTCGAGTTGAGAACTTTAATTTTAAGGGGGTCGCAATGGCCTCACCTGTAATAAGGATGAGAGATTAGATAGATTAAGTGAAATCGTAATCATATACGAATACTTTTTAATGCATTTTTAACTCATGAAAATTATTTATTTTCTTTTAAGGGAAACATATATCAAGTGGATCTCACATTTCTGCATTTTCGTCGATAGCTGAAGTGCTGCTGGCTATCCTGATTATGTGCCTTCGTCTTTGTTAATTCACATTCAACTGATTTTTTTTCGAACTTAAATGTTGAACGTACGCTCATATATTCAGAGAACATTCATATAGCTTCAAGCACAAATTTATGAGAGATCTTCAACCTCTGTATCCACTTAAATACCAACGAATTGTCTTCGATGCGTACACAAAAAAAAATCCAGATGAATCTCCAGAAGATGGACAGAGCACCACTGTTGGGAATCCATTTACCAAAAGAAAATTGCTGGGAACATATTTTAATCAACAAATTCAATAGTTTTAAGAAAACAAAACATAAGTCTCATTCCCTCCTGCAAGGCTAAAAACGTATTTACTTTTGACTACTGTACATATATGCAATGTATACCCAAACATATTTACAGGAGTTCGTTTATTTTATATTTAAGAGTTAAAGACTAAGTGAACTAGTAGTTATTCCAAAGAATTGTGAAGAAAATATTGATTGCTGGTCATGCGTAATAAAGTTATTGTTTTACAAATAAATTATGACTTCGATAAATAAAGTATCACAACCAATTATTTACTTAACTTTAAGTATTGATATTGAATCGACAATGTAAAGATGAAGGTGACATCTACGGAAATGAAACTTCTTCTTCTTCTTGTGGCGCTACAGTCCGGGGTGGACCTGGGCCTCAACCAACATGCCTATTCAGCCAGCACGATCTTTCTCCAGCTGCCGCCAGTTGCGCAAGTTGGTTGAGGTTCTTCTCCACTTGTGTGCGCCACCTTATCCTGGGCCGTCCTCTGTTGCGTTGTCCCAATGGCTCAGATTCGAAGACTGAAATGAAACATTCAGGTAATTCTGATGGTTTGAAGTTCGACTCTGAACCGGAGGCAATTGCGTAAGTATATTCTTTCCTTTTCAGAATAAAATACCGTTAAGTGGTGATATCGTATCAGACCAACAGCGATCATAGACAGTTATTAGAGCTGTAAACATTAAAACTACTAATCCCTTTAAATTGTATGGTAAAAAAATTGTAAGTGATAACTTAGCAAATAGAAGTGCAGATTCACGAAAAGGAATTCTTAAAAAAAATAATGAACTACTCCATATTGAGCGGGTTGTTTGAAGCATTTTTTATTTTGTTTTTACATTTAAAGTATAATTCGCAATGCGTCAGACCATGGGAAAATCGGCTTAGTTTCATACAAGTGACTTCCTATCCAGTAAGCCTCAGTTTGAAACATCTCTTTTCAAGATCTCTAGGTATATTCAGCAGAAATTTAATCAAGTAATGTATACTTCCGGTCTTTGGCGGTTGCTAGCGCCATCTGGTATGTAAATGAGAAATTATTTATTTAGTCTGCTTTGCTAAATTACCAAAAAGCTCCAAATAAATACAATAAATAACCATAGGTGTATGTTCGCTGAATGGCTTCTTGGGAATTTTTAAGTCGAAAAGTCTTTTTCAAAGGTGGGTAGTTTGAAACCTTAATACGATTTAGACGATTTTTATTTGCACCGTTGCGTTATAAGGAAACCAAGTACTGTTTGATAGTTTTAATTGGATCACAATGTCTTGCAAATTTTGACTTTGTAAAGCATACCTGCCCAGTCATAATTTTGCCTTGTCTGACTTTAAAAGTTTGATCACCATCATTTGTGCAATAGAAAATATTTCAATGTAAACAATATTTTACTTGCATTTAAGAGGAACGTGATAAACATTCGAGAGTCTGGTCACAAGGCAGTTAACTCACTTTCCTTGTAAATGCAAGTAAAATATTGTTTATATCGAAATATTTTCTATTACAGCTCCTACAGACTTGCACAGAACAATGCGTCACTTTTCTTTGCAACTCGTAATTGATTGATTTTCCAAAAAATCTTAAAAATTGTAAAAAAAATATATTAAGAAAAAGCTCCATACAAATTTGTCTCCATTTAAAATATTTTTAAGGACGTTTTTTATTTTTGGTACAATTTCCTGCAACGCATCTACTACAATAACATTTTAACATTAATTTAAGACCAAAATCAAAAACCAATAATTATTGGCTTATTGGACTCTGACCAAAATCATTTAGTTTTCAGCTGTCTTTCGAAAAAGCCCAAATAGCAGACAAGTACCGCTATTACTGTTAATATGTGTCATCATATTTCTTTATAGTTCTCCGTTAGAAGTAGATAGTTCTCCGTTAGAACTATCACCACACAGTATTAAATATATTTCAAGCCGAAACCAATAAGGAATATTAGAAAATATTGGTCGCTGATTTTAAGTCTTGGCAACCCTCATTTTGTGTTTTTTCTATTAATCTGACAACTCCAAATGTCACTTCTCGTCTGTTTTGTTTATTATTGATCATTCTTAGCCGGGGTTCTATCAAATTATCAAATTAAATAAAGATCTTGATAAAAACACATATTCTTTCTTTATGACTCTTTTCTCTTGGTACATTGCGGACATTCCAATTTGCTTCGGAATCTTTATGTCCTGAATGGTGTTTCATAGTGTTGATGTTTAAAATAAAAGCAATAATTAATGGTCTTAATGTAATGTCATTACGTGTCTAATGCCAGGAAACTAATGAATTACCAGGGGTGCCCTTAACCTACTTCCACAAATATGATTCATATCTGGAAGCAGCGTTAGTATATATGATATTCTACGTCGCAATATTAATTGGCAGGGCTTTCACCGCCCCTACGCAACGCCTTGCCAGAAAACTCATCTATTGAAGCTGTAAACAACGTTCCTTGCTACAATATATCCTAAACACTGCCAAAAAATTTGTTATTTGCACATAGACTTTGGTCGAGGCAAATTAATGATTTCTTATCTTATTTTTTGGTTTAAGTGCATAGGTAATACAAAGTTCACACCTTTCTGTGACATACAAAAATTGTTTACCTTCGTATGACTTAAATTTATACAAAGCAAAGTAAAATACATTAAATTTCTTAATAATGACTGCGTGCTCCGAAAGTATATGTTTGGCGCACTTGCATTCATAAATCTAAAACTTAAATACGCATTCAATTTTATAAGTTTATATATTTCTTTAAAATGTAAATATTCGCATACATGAAAACAGTCAGTACCCTACGGTATGAGAACGATCGTTAAACCTAGATAAAAAGAAGTCTTGGAATTTTTCATTTAATTTTCAACAATATATGTAGATAACAATTTGCTTTTATTCGAAGTAATCCTCAAACACATTGTGAATCTCGTCGACCATATCGCCGGTCACCATGCTTCTTCCCATTTTCTTAAATGCATACGAATTGCATTGTTTTGCTAGAAAACTGCTTGCGAATGCAGCGATAAAGGCCGGATTGGCCTGATTCGATTCTAAGGCCCAGTGGTAGAATGTGGCCAAGGAGCCACTTAACAAATCTCCCTGGCCACCGCATCGTCGACCAGATCCGCCAGAGGGGAGGTGATATGTCTCCAGGGTGTTGGCTATATGTATTTTATCACAATTACCCTTTTGAAGGACAGTTATACCGTCACCTAGCTGCTTCATATTTTCTGAAATATCGTCTTCAGACTCACCGAAAAGAACTTTGAATTCATTGGCATTAGGAGTTAAGATTGCTCCGCTGTAATCTTTTATCAAGTCCCTTCTCTTCGAAACGAGGTAAAGTCCGTCGGCATCGATTACGAGGGGCTTAATGCACTTTCTGCAGAGGTCAATTATGGAGCTAACCGTGTCCATTGTGGATTCTTCACGCCCCAGTCCAGGACCGACGACCTAACGTATATCTGTATATAAACATGTTTAACACATTTTAAATGGCAGCTCATACCAAAACATGAAGTCGATCTAACCATGGTTCGAATTGCTTTACAGCGTTTTCTGAATCCAGGATGGGATGGACAATCAGCTCTGGACTGTATGATTTGATGGCATTCGCAGCATCGCGATAGCAGAATATGTGAACAAGATCAGCACCAACTTTTAAAGCACTTATGGCAGCAAAGTAAGGAGCTCCTGTGTACTCGGCAGAGCCTCCGATTATGCCGATTCTTCCTGCTTGACCTTTGTGTCTGGTGCTACTTAACGGAGGAACGATTAGCTTTGCCAAACGGAGCAATTTTTTTGTTTCCACAGACGCTTCCACCAACTTTGACATTTTTTTCTACTTTAATTTTAATTGCACTTCAGCTTAAAGTAAAATTAACCAAAATTGATTTTTAACAGAGCTTAACTGAAGAAGAAAGTCTTTGCGATAAACGATTTTAAGCACTAAATGCCCACTCGGTTCTTACACATCTTTAATTGCTCACTATTATTTTGACTATTTCCTTGCAAAGTTTAATTGAGAAATGAAGTGCATTATGAAGCCCCTTATCTACGATGATGTTCAATTTACGGGAGCGATTATTTTTGTGGAACCTTACGTCTATTTCCATTGGCCTCACTATTCCAATGGCAATTTCCCATGAAGCTTATGCTATGTTCACATTGAATTTTTGCATATTTTGTTCATGATATAGAGAAACAAGATTTGCTGGATTGAATGAACAGACTTGTCATTTCTCATTTTCGAGACATAACAATGCGAAGCTCATGCCATTATTCGTTAGTTATGTATTACTTACAACGTTTGGGATCTAAAATAAGAAATAAACCGTAGAGTGAAGAAAACACTCCTTCAACGCGACTCCGATTCGATTCCGGCTCATTTTTAAGCAAACTTAGCTTTTATCGCGCGTTTTTTTTATCTCGGCATTAAGATTTGTTTTGTTTAATATTTCATTTCATTTTTCGCCTTTAAGTCCTCCATTAATTTTTTTTTACTTTAAATGATGTGTTTAGAATCACCAGGGACCCTTAGACAGTCTAACCTTAAAAAAATTACGTTTTTAACAAGCCGCTAAGTAATCGCTTGCCATCTCTATGGTATATCCGGTATTACGACCTTTCTCGAAACTGGATTTTAAAATGTTTGAATCATTCTTCTTTATTCGGTTTGTGCATAATAAAATCTTGTGCCAACATTTTTTTTTTAATATTTAAAATTTGCTGCAAAATTCTCATCCGGAACTGCATTGTTGGTTGCTGTGGTTATTATAAAAACCGGCAAATTTATTTTTAGCTGTTTACACCACAAAAGCGTACCACAAGCAGCAATGAATAATTTGACGTAAAATTTGACCAACTTAAAGAAGAAACTTTTGTTCTACAGAAAATCCAAAAAAAAAAACTAAATTTACATTTTGTGGTATTTTTTGCTAACAGTACGTTCATAGGTATATTTGACTCATACGTTTTTATTTTTGAATCAGGAACCAATTCCTTATTGGTTTTTGTTCTTAACGCACATTTAATTAGGCATTCCGCTTCGTACAACAATATCAGTAATAAGTGAATCTTCTTTTACCACCCGGGACCAAATGCGCAAACCAAGTTGTCTCTCCACCTAGCACAGCATCTCCCCAGCCGTCTCTGGTTAAGCATATCGAATTGAGGTCCTCTCGGACTGAAACTAGAGTTTTCATCTGTCCAACTTCACCTAGTTTTCTTAAACGATGTACGCGTAGATGTCTTATGAAGCAGGCCGAGAGCTTCATCAGTATGTGCAGCAGGATTTACATAAAGTTGGGAGATTAACCCGGCAAAAACAAAACGGGAAATCTCAATGCGTCATAAGGCTGTTATTTTACACAATTTATAACCAAACCCGTTCAATTCTCTATTTTTGAGGCGCTACAGCCATGGGTGGTCCCAAGTTTCAATACCCTCTTTAGCCATAATTAATTTTTCTCATGCGTTTTCTCATTTGCTTCAACAAAGTCAATTCCTTTGGACGCAACGTAACATTAAGATGATCAGTGATATAAAAAATCGGCTTGATTTTCAAGAGAAGTTTTAAAAGCAGATATTAATAATCCCATCAACTTCTTCGTGGTAATTTTGCACAGTGCCAAATGAGTTTGTCTACTGCGCTGTGTATTATGAACGTGCGCCACATATCATCACACACATTGGGCTGCCACATAGTGTGGTATTTGACCCCAAAGTTTGGACATTATTTACATATACATAATTGGAAAAGTTAACGTTTTATTTTTTTTTCGAACACAGTTGTTGAATATTACAATACATCCACTAGTGCTGAAAGAAAATTTTGACATTCAAAAAGGCGGAATAAAAATACAGGTTTTGTTTTCAACGGTTGAAACTTTTTGAGTTTCATTAGTATCCTGTAGTACAAACTTGCTACTGCAAGGAATCGGTCTCACTAGCAAAACACCCACGAATATTTCATACGATCGGAGCGAAGTGTTAAATGTATCGAAATGAAGACAATAAGCAACAAACCCCCAATTCCAAACTCATTTTCATTTCACAATTAAACAACCAATTAAACATTGTATCAATAATTGTTCCAGTATTTTATTATTTGTAGGCAAAATAAATAAATATAGAATGTTTCTTTTCGCGAAGAACCTTTTCATAAGCCTTAATAAAAAACAAAATGACAAAGTAAATATATAATTTCCATTAGGGTTTATGTAAAAGTTTCTTTTCGTTCCACCTTAGCAAGTAAGTTATTAAATAATAAATTCGCTCTTAACGAAATAGCAAATTCTGATTATTATCATTAAAATGTTGTTATAACACGATGTTCTCCACTTCTGCTCCCACTGCGGTGTAAAATAAAAATTTAAACTATGTTGTGAAAATGTGTCTTATTGCATCGTTAAGATATTTTCTTTTTGAAATGGTGACACCCACACTACGCTATAAGACTGGACTTTGGCGTCTTAAGGCTTTGAAAATCGTTTCTGCAATTAAAGAAAGACCCATGTGAACGATTGGTGACATAAGCAGGTATTGTGTACTTACTTCGTCTTTTTCAGCTGGTTCCATTTCGTCCTTCAGATGACGAGATCGCCGTTTATCACCGCTGTTTAGGAGTAGTGTGACTTTGGTTTGTTTAGCAAGGTCGAGGGCCTCTTTTTTGCTTCGAAGTGCACAATCTTCTAGGGTCTCTGCAGCCTCAAACATGCCTTGCCTCCTGTAGAGTGCTCCCAAATTTTTTAGCGTTGTGGTCACTGTTGGCGAATCGACTTTTGCGGCCTTATGCCAACCACCGTATTCACCGTATGGTGTGTTTTCGCGGTTGTCGAATTTATGTTCTTCACGCTCTTCTGCAACCTGAAAATTTGTAAATTATATTTTTTGTTTTCTTCGTTTTGTTATCTTCTTCATCTACAGCATGGGAATTTTCGATTAGATGCAACTACAGAAATATACAACGAGTTAATTACATATTCATACACAGAATGGAATCGATATGCTATCTATAGTTAATAGTCAACAAGTTGTTAATAGTGATTAGCTCAATTGGGGGTAAATGTGGAACTTTCTTCGCTGAGAGCGGGTTTATCAACAATTTGACGCCAAACAGACAAAATTTAAAACTTAAATGAGTCAGCATTAATTACGAGCCACTTTTGTTTCACAGTTTTAATCAAATTGTTTAGACGTATCTTAAAAAAGTTTAGGGTTGTTTGCTTAATGAGATCAGATGATTTGTTAATTCTAATAAATCAATTCACGAGCAGAGTTTCGAACAATCAAACTTTAAAACACTTTAGTCAAAATAAACAGAAACCTGAAGAATTAAGGAGCCCAAAAACCGAAACTCTAGGCGTAAATAAGGATACAGCGCGGTATGTGGTATATACCTAGAAGGTTCAGGAGCTTTCTTCACGCACTATACACTTAAGGTTCGTTCGCGTATAAACCCTGTCTGGTTTTTTCATGTTAGAGAGTGAGGATAAATTACTGTCTGAAAGTCAGAAAATGACGAAAAACAAGAGTAAGACAAGAGACAATAATCACCAGACAGAATTCACAGGTCACAGGTTCACAGAAAGTTTAGAAAACGAATAATTTTTAGCCAAACGCCACCACTCTCACAAGAATTTTCATATTTTAAATATAATTTTTTAGTTTTAGCATACATCAACAAGATTTGAATATATTTGGAGTGGTCTTTGAGCTTAGCTTTGCCTACACTGACAAATTTATGGACTGAAATGAATCAGTGGCTTTGCAAAACCACTGTCAAGGCTATTTTTTTTAATTGTCTAGAAGTAAAAATAACCACCCGGGATAATTTTTGTCAAGAAAATAATGAATAGATGTATCAAGGTTCGATCAAGGAACTGTAGGGTATTCTAAAATATTACGAATCAGGACTTATTCAAGCCTATACTGTTGTAGATTTGTGTTGTTTTGATAAGGATAGGAACAAACCTACTGTGCTTCACACAAGAACAACGAAGAAAAACAGAAACAAACTCGAAACAAAGAGGTTATTTAAGAAAACTGAATTAAATGCGTAGGAATGCGACCTAGGACAATAATATGTCAAACGATAGGTAACCAAAACTATTAAATTTTGAAGGAAGAACTTGACTAAACAACATACAGTTCTTACCTCACACTACCATAATGTAGAATAGAAAACAAGTTTTGAAGGAAAGCGAAGCAAAAGTAAAATTGTAGTAGGCCTTCAAAACTACTATTTGAAACAAATGCAGTCCATTGGAAAATTCTACCGCTCAGAAAATCGACCACTATGTGCTTTCTGCGCGACAAACAGAGCGCTTACATTGAGTTTTCGTAACAGAACATAATCCAAACACCCTCAATTATTACTGCCATCATCAAGTAATGGAA
Organism: Eristalinus sepulchralis; assembly: GCA_944738645.1. NCBI lineage: Eukaryota > Metazoa > Arthropoda > Insecta > Diptera > Syrphidae > Eristalinus > Eristalinus sepulchralis. The sequence goes on along the minus strand of OX122885.1, from coordinate 12,751,699 downwards.
CTCGTACTAGTAATGGGCGCACTCGAATGGTTTTTCAATAATTTCTTAAAACCAATCGAACGATTTGGTAATAGTAGCGATGAAGGTATGAAAATGGCTGTTTGAATAATAATCGATTCATGTATTTCGAGATCATGAGCAATTGTTATTTCAGTTGAAAAAAACATAAAAAAAACTTAAGTGATCTCTAGCGTAATTGGGACAAGTAAATAAAAGTTCTTCCCCCAAACGACTAATTACCGAAGAAAATGTACGAAAACACGCAGAGGTCAATTACGCAATTATTCCATCCCATTCCGGTTCATTCTAAAGTTCTTTTCCATTTCACTGAATCATTTAAACTCATGTGTGTCTTATGCATGGCTATTGAATGTTGCTTGGAGAATGGCTCCCTATATGTACATTAATAAACGAGAAAAGAAAATGGAGTCACAGTTAGCATACAAAACAGCAAAATGTGACACTAGGACTGCATCAATCTAAGGCTTGATCCTAATAGTAACACAATTTACTAAAAATTCTGTCATACATAAGATCGAGTATCTATTTATGTTTTAAAGAGGTTATGAAACTTCCCAAGAAAATTAACCTAACATCGCGACCCTCTGAATAAAGTCTATCTGAGTGATACAACTCTCCGCAAGGGTATTTACAGAAAATAAAAATAAAAAACATACACTTTAATATATACAGCGGAACAAAAAAGAAACGAAGATAACAACAAAAAAAACTATTGTTGAAAAAATAAAAACGATAAGTATAATGTAAACATTTTATTTTATAGCAAAATCATATAAATAAGGAGTTATTCAATATGCAAGTATGGTATTCTTTAAATAATAATCGTGAATTTCGTGAATAGAAAGCAATGATATAAGTATAATATAATTAATAAACGGCAAGATTAACAAAAATTAAGGGCATTCTACTCTGTTTTACAAATTTGCATTTATAATTCAGCACTACATTGTCTTTCAAACAAACGTTCTTAAATGTAGATAAATTCTCTTAACAAGACAACGAAACAAAAAAAAAACGTATGAAAGTATTTCACTTGACACAATCGCGATTATTGTCTAGGTTCAAGACAATCTTCTAGATCTTGCTGATCGTTTAATGGAAAGATAAATGTAAAGTTTTATGCAGAAAGTAGTCTCATGATGATTTGTTTGGTAGGAACTTATTTAACATTTCCTTTACACCTTTCTATAAGGAAAAATGAAAACAAAAAAAAAACACTTGTTAAATCGAATGTTTTGTTTGGAGGTGCAGACATTTCATGAGACCTAGTAGAAGAACACTGTGTTAGTAGATAAGGAGGCGAATACGAGAAACAAGCAAGAACAACTCTAATTGTTAGTGACTAGAACTAGGTTTATTAATCGCTTTTATGAGTTATATGTGATCTAAAATTCTGGGTGGGTTGTTTGTTCTTATGTTCAATCTAGGTCGATGAAAGGGTTGGACGACTTTTGACGGCCGTTAAGATTAACAGTTTTCAAACAGCCTTTATATGGTCGATGGTAGGTTATAAAAAGGCTGTCAAGTGGTAAGATTTTTTCATATTTCTGGCCATTCATTACTAAAAGTGTTATAGCTAAATACTGTCATTTAAAACAGAGAGGACAACAAAATGCCGTATGACAGGAATCAGTTCTTCTTTATATGGGTTTCAGTCCGCGTTTTCTGTGTCTATTGCACTACAACTAGTCCAATCTGATATGTGTTAGCCCAAAAGCGGACATTTTATCTGAGTTGTGCAGTTTGTTTGAGTCAAGGGGAATGTCCATTTGTTTATCGTTGCACAGCGTGCTGTTACGGGAAGGGTTTACAACAATTGAGGAGCAGGTGAAACATACTGACTTGATATATTTGTAGGAAAAACCCGAACGCTATACCTTATCTTAGATAAAACTTAAATTTGGGCAACTAGGAATTTTGAAGTAATTAAGAAATATGTCCACCTCGGGCGAACATGAACTCAGCAAACGACAGTGAGACAGCGGAGATACGTTGCAGGCTTTGGAAAACCAATTCTATTTCGGTTCATTTATTTATTTCATTTTCATTTATTAAAGAATAAATTAATGCTACAAGATATTTATAACTTGTAGCTAGAGTCATATTTCATAGCGCGAAAAACCGCTCCATATGTCTCTTACCCTTCCAATTCATTATCCTGAGTCAAGTCTTGCATGATAAGGGAAGAGGAACATCGATTTCTTACGGCAATGCGGGGACAAGTTCCGTCCTGTCTTTGATTGATGCATAAAAAGACACAAACGCGAACTTTAGGAGTTGCACCAAGAACATGGTCTGCAGCGCAATGAATCGTTGACTAAACTGGATCGGCCACATTGATCGCATTTGGTCCTGTCGTCCCTGTTTAGTTTTTTTATTTTCTGTTTTACTTGTGTGGTCTTAGTAGGAATAGTTTGTTCAAGACCGGAAACTTTATTTTATGAGGACTCAACTCATATCCAACCTGAAGCTTGTGAGTTGGAGCCATTGAGACAACGCAACAGAAACACAAAGAAGAAAACTGTTAATGTGGCTTGAACGTATTAAAATAATTTTTTAAGACTGAAATTATAATTCGAAAAACACGTGGATCAAATCATATAGCCTATTTGTATAGGAATTTAATTCCGAAAACTTTGGTTTAGATGTCGATGTACTTATCTTTCACTTCACAGTAGTCGCGTGACTTACCATAATTATGTGGCGCGCATACCGCGCGTGTTGAATAATTAAAATAAAGCATGCTGCTTTGTTTTAACAGTCACTAGAGCAGTTGAATGTAGTAAGGGAGAATGTTTGCTAAATATCAGGTAGCACATATCGGTATTGTGCACAGGAGCGTCTCCCATCTGGCTGTCGACATCAAATTCAATCAGTTCACTATTTCTCAAGGTTCAGTTGGCATAATTTTGTGGGCTTGACACTGCTCGTTACACTTATAGTGCCCAGTTTTCTCAAAGACTTTGCAACATCAAAGAAACTGCGTGAGATTTCTTGCTTTTATTTTGCTTTGATTGCAGGCGCTGATTGTATATATGTCATACCTAAACTGTAAGGTAAGTTCAGCTCTACAATTCGTGGTGGAACGGGCATTTAAAAAGCAAACCACCAAACTCTAAAGTCCATAGTTTTCCACCAGAATCAAGTCGGTTGGTGTTTTACCCCGGTAAATCCGATACAAAGATTCTTCGAACTGGAATTTTATGATTCTGTTAACGGTATTGAACTGTTCTGTCCGCCTGTCACTTCCACGTATGATAACGGAAAGATAAGTGGTTTGCCTGTCAATTGATACTCAGATGACTTTCTTGAAAGGTTTCACAAAACAGTTATTGTAATCTCACGCCATTGTCAATTGGGGTGCCGAGTCGGCGTTGTCTCTCTCTTGAGTTTCTCGAAAACGCTCCCTATCTTAGCATTCAGGTTTCTCACATAACAATTGTGAGATCTGAATACATCGCCAATGTAATATAAAACAGTTTTCAAGGGGCTGTGGAACATCTCCTCTCCTTCGAATAAAAAACACAAGGTAAAACAGCCTAGAAATATGCACAAAAACTAGGAAAAATGTTGAGGAAAATTGAGAGGCTTTGCCCGAAACAATACAGCAATACGTGGACATTGTTGATGCCCTATTTCCTATAAGGTGACAGAGGATATAATGTAACTTCGTCATATAGAGACAAATAGTCCTACAATAAAAACACTTGTGTTCCTTTCGTTGAATCAATCAGCTGTTGTGAACGTAGTAGTATTAGAACGGTATGTTACTTGTCGGGAATTGTCTTGAAAAGAAGAAATATTCACTCAGATTCCATTCATAAACTTCATGTGTACATCAACAGACGAACAACAACAAAAGTGGGGAAGGATGTCAACAACTATTCGCTTAACCGACAACATGTGCTTGAAAGAACTAAGCGCCACGGCTTAAGGCGTTCACTTGACCGACTTATGTATATGCCACACATATTACTGCAGATCACATTATAGACGACCATTATAAGAAGAGTGTTCTTCAGTGAAAACATTTCTCATTAAACAGCAGCTTAGAACATAAGAAGCATCCTGTATTTATGTACCACCACCAAGCTGTTAATTTTGACATTAACCCAGATCCTTTATTTACACAAAAAAAATAAATGAATAACTTCATAAAAGCGACGGAAATCAGAATAAGAGAGCAGACAAAAAAAAACTACAAGAACAGCTACAAATTTTTTTTCAGGGGAAATATTAAAATTTTTGAATGCTCATCAATGCAATACCTGAGGTAATACTAATTGAATGCAACTCTAACATAGCAAAAAGACTTCAAAGAAAACGCATTTTTCAAGTGCTTACCTGCCAAATTGGTTTATTTTTGCTGTCAATTGCGCCGAATTCCCTCTCGTGAGCTCGAGTCAGAACCTGCTTGTACAGAATCTCCGCTTCAGAATATTTTCCTTGTTTCAGGAAGCAACTGGCCAGGTTATTCTTAGTCTTAGCTACATTTGGGTCATCAGGTCCAAGCTTTGTTTCGTATATTTCCAATGCGCGCTGGTAGTATTTTTCGACTTCGTCGTATTTGCCTTGATTCTGACACAATAGGGCCAAATTATTCAGTTGCTTTGCCACATCGGGATGATCTTTGCCAAGTACTTTCTCGCGGATTTCCAGGGCACGTTTGCACAATGGCTCCGCATCCTTGTATTTGCCACGTTTGCCATACAAAACCGCCAGATTATTAAGGGTAGCAGCGACTGCTGGATGATTCTCGCCAAGGGTCTTTCCTCTTATTGACAGAGCGTCGTTTAAGAGGTTTGCAGCTTCTTTGTATTTGTTCTGTGTACAGATAAAAGTAAGGTTAATAGTGAAAGCGTTAAAGTGAAGTTGCACGAACTTACCTGATCACGATAGACAAGAGCCAGGATGTTGAGCATTGTAGCCACATCTGGGTGATCGTGTCCACTGGTCTTCTCTAAGTCTTCCAACGCTTGTTTGCATAGAGGTACAGCGACTTCATATCTAAAAATAGCCAACATTAATTTAAATTCACGAATACATCATACACATGCTGTGGGTACACACCTTCCTTGTGAAGCATACTGAATAACCAAATTGTGCAAAGTTCGCAACCTGGCGGGAATCTCGTAGCCTGTGGTTTGATTGGAGAACTGAATTGGTGGCGTTGGAGACATATTGTTCCTTTCTTCGTGCTCCTCATCGGGGAATAACTCAACAACTGGATCAGTACGGGATTTCTCATTGCATTCCTCTTGTTCTTGGTTGTCATCGTATTTCTTCACCGAAGCCATGAATTCGAGATGCTTTTTCTCCTCCTCCAGCTGGGCCACCAACTGCTCGGATGCTTGAAACTTCTGTTGCGTGTTAGCCAGCTCATCTCTCAGCCAGGCGTTCTCTTGATGCAGTCGGCGGACTTGTGTTTTGAGTTTTTGCTTTTCGGCTTCAATGTTTTGCAGATGTGATGCCAGAGCCATCATCACTTGGGCTTCGCTCAGGCCCAGCTCAATGTGCTCGATGTTTTTCTGAACTATTTCAGATTTTTCATTGTCGCGATGCGCCTCGCCCATTCCGGCGATGAGCGACACATGCTCAACGCGCAAAGCCTCCAAGCCCTGGAGAACGGTTTTGGTGTTGCTCACTATTTCATCTTGTGTCATTTGAGTCATTTTCCCAATATTTTCGATTTTTCGACTGAAAATAAAAATAGATATGAAATATGAAGTGTGTGTCTGTTTTCGGCGTAAATGTTATGTCACTCAATTTATGTTTATCTTGTGGACTGATCAATGGCGGAAACATGCAAGCAAAACGATTTCTGAAGTCTTATCCCATTGTGACATTGGAAGGAGTGCTATATTTATCTGGAATGCGATACGTCACAATACCCACAACTTTATGCTTACTCTCGAACTGCGCAGTTGTGCGAGTACAAAAAGATGTATAGACCACTGACTGTTGAGACGCGGTTTAGTGGCAAATTTTGTTAGGTAAACATTTTAGTACATTAAACTGTATATGCTCGAGGCTCACATGATCGACCCTACGAACAACTATCAGTGAAACAATGTTACTCAGAGGTGCCATGATGTCGGTTCTCTTACTAAATTTATCGCTAAATCTAAAATAAAAAAAACATCCAATCAACCGGTAGTGTTGCGTGACAATCCCCAGTCTCTCCACGACTTGAATTAAAATTGCGAACAACCTACAAAGGCTTCAGCAAATGAACGCTCGTTCGTGTTGAGTGTGCGAAAGGTGACAGCAGCGGATGAAAGTGAAGGCATCATTGTAACTCCAACAGTTCGAACAAAGATGACGGAGGCTGACTCATTGTCAATGGTTAAGAATAGAAATTCATTTTCCACTAGCTTTTCAAGTTTGCGTTGAGCTTATACGCTGAGCTTTTTTCTATATTATTCTCGGTTTCCTTTGAATTTACTTGTAAAATTGGAGCAATGTGGGATGAGTATAGCACATCAAAACACAAATGGAGTGACATGTGCTGGAATTCCTAATCATGTTAAAAAAAAAAAAAAAAAACAGTTTTTTTGTCGACAAGAATCTGCAATGCATTCAATATTAGTTAGAGGATATAAAGTGCTTAAAGGCAGTACTAACCGCATCTAAGTGACATACAATGGCTAGTAACAATGTAAAGTGCAGTCGCATATCAAGTCCGTTATCCTGTAAAATGATGGAGTTGATTTAAATTGGCAGATTTTTGAGAATTGACTGTGTGATATTGTTCAATTAAAAAGTTTCTTCCTGAACGAACGAAGTAGAGGAGCCGTCGTCGTTAAACAAATTGTTACATTTATCTATGGACGCACATTGAATCAGAGCACAATTTGCTGCCATTTTCTTCATAAACGTAAAGTCGAAAAATAGGTTCCAGTAGTTTCTGCCAACGAAATAGGGGGGCTTTATGAAGACAAACGAAATTCCTTTACAGAGAAGCGGAACAATTTTACGGAAGAGAAAAAGAATTTTGGCATTTTGGCTCTTCAGAAAGATGGTATTTTTGTACTACTTTGTAGTGGTCGAGCCTAAAAAAGGAATTGTAAACAATGTTTACTTTAATTTCCAGATATGTATGGAATATTTGAATAAATAAATCGGTTACGTGTAAGGAAAATGAAACGCATTCTTTGCTACGACTTGGACTGAGGTAATCAATGTTAGAATTGTTAAATACATAATTTTACAATCACTTAAATAAATACAAATACATACAACATTTATAGAGCATAAATCTGAAAACCAAACCCTATAGCAGCAAAAGCAAACAACATAATATGAACTGAACCTTTCAAATCGGAAACCTTACTCTATCTGCTACCTAAGACGCCTAAAGATGCCGGTAAACAGCACAAGTTAACCTAACAATGTAATACCCGACGTTGACATGAAGTCAAGCATCACGCTACTCTTAATTCATACACTTAAAGTATAATTTCTGAAAAATTAAAAACAAATGCAAATGGTAGATTGAATCAATTGAACACGAGCAGTGTGTCACAGCACTTATGTATATGTGCGGTAATTACCGATGTAATTATTGACATTGCGTGATGGCTAACCATTCACCGTAGAATAATGTTGAGGAAGGCTTTGGTGTTACCTAACTGAATTTTTTAGCAGCAAATAGACTGGTGTGACTACTTTCTATAGAAGTCTGTACTCCCTTACAGTTAGCATAGGGAAGAAAAGGAAATTCCTAGGGGAAATAAACTGGCATGCACAGTAAGGAAATTAGATACCTCTTAATGGTGTATAAGGATAATTCCATATGCTGAACTAGTATTTAAGTTCATATGCACCGGAAGACCTCGTAATCTAACCTGACATAGAGTGTCAGCAATTTATATTAAAACGATAAAAAATTAAAACACTAGACCGCTAGGGAGCAGTGTCTAACATCTTCAGAAACAACTACTCGTGTTGGGCGTGATACGGTGCTCTGATGAAGGCAAGAGGATCTGTAGTTTAATCGACTCGAGACGGCAATTTTGAGTGTCTTCAGTAAATGGCAAAAGTAAATTCCGCTAGTAATTCGAGATGATGGAAGCCATGTTCAAAGCCATGCCTCTGGCGTATGTTTTGACTGTCCACTTCGAAACGGCGATTAATGCTATATTTAAGTTTATATTTTTCATACAATTGTGTTTTTTAAATTTTTTTAAATTTTTAGCAGATCTATGGTTTAATTCCTACTATTTTAATAAAAGATGAACGACTTCAGAGAGAGCAGAGCAGAGCACCATACATATTGCCTGTTTCACATCACTATGATGATCCAGCGCGTCGATGGAACGATCTTCGCAACCTAATTTCGTGTGGACTACACCAACCAGATCTAGAGTGCAATGCTACCAGTTAGGGGGATTTGAATTAGTCTTCGAGCATTGTCATATCTCATTGAGAGAAAGGGGCTCGTGTTTGTTTAGTTTATCATTGGGAATCAAGTCATTGAACAAAGCATGCACAGCAGATAAGCGTGCTATGTGTGGAATTGAAAAAAGCAATGGTTATTGAAAGACAAATTTATACATTCATGCAGTACAGAGTACGAATTAAAAAAACTATTTGTAAACAAAACTGAGAAAACAAAAACTATTGCTATTTGCTTTTTTTTTGACCACAGCGGTCCTTTCCGTATATGCCTTGGTGTGACAAAAGTCTTCACTTGGTCTGTACATCGGAGTTGAAACAAAAACGTATGCATTTTTTTTCTTATTTGCAGCTAAAAGCTCTTTCGTACAACTAAATTCTTAACCATGGAAAATATGAAATAGTATTTTAAAGCAATCACGATTTTAACTAAACACTAAATGGTAGTATCGCAATCTGAAATTGATTTCTGCACATTTTCTAAGGCGGACAAGTTAAGCGATTGCATACTCCGACTTTCGAGAATATCTTTCTAGACATCGCTGCCTGGACAGCCAATTTTTTTTTCTATTTTAGATTTGCCTTTGGTCGCCGTGGCGCAGTGGTAAGTGCATCGACTGCGGCGCAGAAAGTCTGGGTTCGATTCCCGGACGGGACACCTAGCAACCTCTTTCGAGTTGCTGACAACACTCAAAGAGTATTAATTGTCTATGGAAAGCTTCTCAAATCTCGCCGTTCGGAATCGGCAAAAAACTGTAGGTCCCTTCTATTCGTGAAGGACAATAGCATGCACAACACGAGTAGTTGTTGTAGATGCTAGGCCCTGGTCCGTTATGGGCTGTAGTGACACTCAATTATTATTAATTATTAGATTTGCCTTTATTATAATCTTTGTGCAAGTTCTAACATACATCTCTATTAAAAAAATAGTTTGAGGCGAAATTACACAACTCTCTTTATCTAAGTGCGTTCAACCTTGTGTGTAATAGCTGTCAAATACGCATACGTATTATTTTATATTGAAAAATATGTTAAATACTCCATACTACCTTTTGTAGAGGTTACATGCAAATTTTAAATATTCGCAACTGATGAAGTGATGTGAGGAAATGAACATATGTTAAATGTAACAAGTGTACAAAGAAAAACAAAGAACGAAGTTATGATATATGACATTCATTACACTAACAAAGATCTCACACGTTTTATTCTTTGTCAACAGAGTTCAATCAGCCGGGTGAAGGAACAAGCATTTACATGTACCTCTAAGGGGAAACATATCAATTCAACTGCTGCTTTTCTAAAATGGAATTAGTAACATGTCAAACGCTTCTTTAGTAAGAAAAAATTAAAGAAGTTGTTACTCCCTGCTGTTTAGCACTGTAATTGAATGGAATGAAAATAACATTTTAAAGTAACCGATTGATTGTTGTTTTTTAAAGTCAACACTCTCGTGCATATTCCAACTTTAAGCTGACCATACTCTGTCTTGACATGATTTTAAAAGACAATCCGACTATTTCTTTGAAAAACACTTGTGCTTAGAATTATATTTATTCTGTTGTTGTATTCGAAAGGATGCATTTTGTTATTCCTTATGCTTCTACACATACATGTATCTATGTATGCAAATTCATTTATAAAAACACAAAGGGTATTGCTATCAAAGATTACTTAAGGGCAAATTCACTCTCCTAAAACTGATTAGTACAACAGAACAGTTTTTAGTCGGACACCAAATCAATATTTAGAAAAAACAAACGCACTAGCAAAGCATTTTCCGTTGTTAAAGTCAACGACTTGATGTGAAAACGTAGCTATGCAATTATGGAGAGAAAGAAAAAACAACACAAAAAAGCGTTTCTTTAGTACAAATCCAAAATACTTACATCCTATAATCATTAATCGCCTTTGAAATGATCATCGCTTATTGAATGCTTGTAGCTTGCCTGATTCTTGTCTTGATTATAAGAAAATTCAATATTGTCTACTCATCTTCTGGGACTGCGTTCCCGATATCAAGCGTAGACAGTGGCCAGAAATGCAGAAATGTTTATACTCTATGAAATTGAACACTTAATGTTGGTGATTTTGCTTTGTTTGTTTTGTGTTTTATTTTACGAATAACTTGTGCAAATTTGTATAAATTGAAAAAGATTTTCTCCCATTCATTCAACTGCGACGAAGTGTATGAATGTCATCACAAAAACTAAATTTATGCTTCGATATTTAAGCCGCTTGTACTAAAACACATAAGAAAATGAGTCATCGCTTGGACTCTTCTGTGGTGATTTTACGGGGAGAGCGAAACACGAAGTTTTCTCAACGCTCAAGAACTTTCTTTCGTTTTTGTTGTTTTTTTTTTAGTTAAAGCGAACTAAACCTTTTCGAATAAAACTTCTTTGAGAAACTGTGATTTTATTTGTCAATGCATTTTTGTTTATTGTAAAAAATCTATTGAATTTGTTTAAATTATTTTTTTTTGTTTTTAATAAAATACACGCTCTTAACCAGGACGGACGTCAAGTTCTCAATGTACGTTGATGAATAAGGAAACTTTGACGAAGACAACGTATTGATTATTTTTTGTTAGGATGAAATAAAAGCTCTTTCTCCGGGGAGGGCGAAATTATATGAGGGTGGTTTTTTGTCGTAAGGGTTAACAGGGTGTCAGAAAAACGGATTGGATTGGATATTCTTTTACGGTATGGATGCATTTTTCCATTTTTACTTCAACTACTGACATCTCCTTCCTTCATGTACAAATATTTATTATCCTCCAAAGGGACAGTCATGTTGCTCGCGATTGTGCAAGCTCTTCGCATGCATTTGTACATTTCTCGATTTCTCTAAGCGTATGTACAATTTGAATGTATTTATGTGACCATAAGCGGTCATAATTGTGTATTTATTCATCTATTAACGAAATCTAAGAGTGTATAGATACTGTTTATTATGATGGAGTTTGGTATACATATGTGCACTGTATGTATCTGATACATACATGAACTTGACGCAAAAGTCAGCTCGGTTTTCACTTTCCAAATAACATTTCCCCCATAAAACACACAAACGAACAAAAAAAAACTATCTAATTTAGAAATTGATTGCGAAAGAAAATGGGAGATGCACTACTTCCTAATGCTGGCATTGGGAAATGCACATTCCGCAATGTCATACAAAGAAATCCACCAACGATTGAGTTTCAAGTACATCTACACACTATCTACAGACCATATGTGCACTGATTACTGTCTTTTAAATTTTTCTACTCATCACCCGAAATAAATCCACCCAATATTTCGTATAAATCTTAATTGTATCGTTTCACATATCGGGCATTTAATGAGTCATGCAATGTCCAGAATATGATCTCACTTTATGCTCATGTTTATTAACGAATGAATGAAGAATGAATTAACATGTTTCTTGAATTCAATTCATATTGCAAACTCAGATGATCTTATGCACTAAAACAAATATTTTACAGAATGTGTATTGTATTTTTTGTATTTTTGAAAGGTAACAAATAAACAATCTTTACCTTCAACTATATTCAATTTTTATTAAATTTCAGTACGCCCTCGAAAACACGTTTATTATATGCATTAAACGCTTCGTGGAAATGCGAAGTGAAAATACAGAACTCGCACAAGGAATTCAGTTGTAATTTACTTTATCCTTTTGTGTTTCGTGACAGAACATCAGCTTCGACTAGATATTTCTGACAGTCAATAAAATGATTTCAAGATAAAATGGCGTTCATACGTAGTGAAAACATAGATTTTTATTTTTCTTGAATGCAGAACATTACACCAACAATAACAAAACTTTTTAACTACCACATTTAAGAAAGTTGTTATCAAGTTGTTTCAAAAACTTTAATTTATTTCCATTTAATCGAACTGTAGCAAATTAATGATAATAATTCCAGAAACTTTGATTTTAACAGGACATGCATATGGTCCGAAGATGGAAGCTGTTGAGATATATAAAAATACCCATTTCGTTTTGTTCCGATTCAAAGAGATGCTCTCAAACTGTTTGCTATTACAGACGTTGTCAATCTTTTGTTATGGGTGTAAATACGATGTGATGGTTCTTAAATACAATTAATTTTCTCTTTTTAACATAGTTTTTTTTTTCTTTTTGTATTCTCTTTAGAATTCTTCGTAAGAAGAAAAAAAGTACTCCTAAAAAATTTCGGGATCAGAGTTCTATCATCGTGCTGTTAACAGTCAATTCCTGAAGAAGTACACTTCCCGTTTTGATATCAACAAATTTGTTACAACAAATATTCTTTAACACACACAGAACACATAATTGTCCTGGCTTTTGAAAAAGTTTCGGTCTTAGAGTAAATCGTTTGATTAAATTATATTTTTTATACTGAAGCAATGAAAAATAAACGTCCTCAGAGAAAAAAATAACAAACGAATATACACCAAACAAAATGACTGTTTCACGTCATTGCGTTGATCCAGCGCGTTGATAGAATTTTGTTCCCAATTTAATTTGTTCTCCCCATCGCAACCAGTACCAAAGCGGACTAATATACATTTTCTCACCGCATTTTGTTCAATATGATGAAAAAGCTTGTGCATTTTAAACAGTTCACTTGAAAACTGAACTACTCCTTCCACAAAAACTCAAGCATTGATGACAGGATATTATTAGATATTAATCGATTTTAACCCATTAGGGAGCATTACAATAAGACCGAAAATTGTATTAATTTTTATTTAAGTTAATTTTCTGCAGTTACTGTTAAAAATACAAGTTATTTATTTGTTACACTATCACTAAAGAATTACATACGACGAATATTCCGAGTGTTCAGTATGCTTTTTTACGTATTCATACTTTTTTTTAAAAAATCGTTTCTTCCCCATTTAACTTTCTTTTTTTTCTTCTTCTTCTGGCGCTACAGTCCGTGTTGGACCTGGGCAGCAACTAGCATGCTTCTCCACCCAGAACGATTTTTCGACAGCTGCTGCCAGTGGTGCACTACAAGTGGTTTTATGTTCTTCTCCACTTGTGTGCGCCACCTTAGTCTAGACCGTCCTCTGTTGCGTTGTCCTAATGGCTCAGATTCGAAGATTTTCCGGGCCGGAGCAGTGGTGTCCATACGGTCTACATGGCCTAGCCATCTTAAGCGTTGTATCCGAAAAAAATTGACGTCGTAATATCTTCTCCTCCTGATGCCATCAACGCAAACAAGACCCAAAATCACACGCAAAACTTTTCTCTCGAAAAGACTAAGGGCTTCCTTCCAGGTTTCCGCGCCATAGAGTAGGACTGCAATGATCAAGGTGTTATATAAAGTAATCTTAGTCCTTCGAGATAGGGCTTTATTACTCATTTGTCTCTTGAGCCCAAAGAAACAGCGATTGGCAAAAGTGATTCTGCGTTTGATTTCGGTACTGGTGTTGTCCCTAGGAGCCGAGGTAGACGAACTTGACTTGGCTACCTCGAAGATTCTGCTGCCTAGTGAGACGCTCTGCCCTAGACGCCGATGTTGGAGTGGATTTCCCTGGCCTAAAACCACACTGATAAGGACCTATCAGGTTGTTGACGAACGGTTTCAGGTATTCACACAATACGGTATAGAGGATCTTGTACGCGATGTTAAGGATACTAATCCCTCGATAGTTAGCACAGTCGAAGGGGTCTCCTTTCTTATCGACCGGGCAGACGACACTCAGATTCCACTCATCGAGCATACTTCCCAACCATAGCTTACTGATGAGCTGGTGCATGCGTCCAACCACACACAAACAATTCTGCGAACAATCCATCCGCTCCAGCAGCTTTGTTCGGCTTCAGTCTCGATTTTGTTATTTTGACCCCATCTAAGTCGGGGGACGGAATTCTCGCCTATCATCGTCGATTTCCATTTAACTTTCTTGTTAACTTTAAATCAGGTTAAACTTAGGCTGATTTATTTATTGTATATTTTGGCTGTGAAATATGGCGAAATAAGAAACATATTTCTGAAATGTTGCGTGTACGCAATGCCGGTCCACATGAATTATTGTGTGGCACTTTTACTCCGGAAAAAACAATAACTTCTTATTGTTATCCACGCAAATAATTAACCAACATTATGGAAATAAAGCACACTAATCAGCATCTTCAATGGCTGATTGATGAAGTGCATTACCAGCAGAACGTGACAGCAGATTAGGGGTGAACTCAAAAAAGAGATACAAAAGTTGACGGACACAAACAATTTCCGATTGTAGATTTGTTAATGTTTGCGAGACAGGTGAACGAACTTCAATAGATACATAATCCGTTGTTGAATCCGAGGTAATAGATTTAAACATGTAGTTAAGTTCTTCCCTTGGCTTGTCATCTTTTAATCAATAGCCTGCAATATTTCACATATAGTAAGGCTTATCCTAAAGTTAGACTTTGACATGGAGAAAAACTGAAAATAATTAGAAAAGGTAACAAAGAATTTATAATGAGTGACAGAAACAATTTTCTTGCGTTGCAAATGAACGCAGAATGTTCAATAAGAAGTGAGAGGAACACGCTCGGAAACAATAGGCAAAGATTGTAGCTCAATGAGAATCATTAGCAAGCAAACGAGTCATCCACCGAGGAAAGAAAAAAACAGCAAAAACCAATTACTGGTGACAGTTGAAAGTTCAAGAGTCATAAAAACAGTTGCAGAATGTACGCCTTCAGGCATAAGTAACAGAAAAAATGTTATACTCGTAGAACTATTAATAAATTGTCTTTCATCTAAAAAACAAAAACGCTAATAATAAAGAATCTCATCAATCATATAAAAAAAGGTGTCTACTTGAACAAATATAAAAAAAGAAAGATCTTATACGCTGCATTGTGTATGAGAGTAAGAGGAGATGGAGGGGGCAGTCCAGTGGGCCTTTGTATTGGGAACAAAGACAATAAATAAACAAAGGAATAGTGTGGCTCTACAGTTAACAAAAACAACGCAGAATTTCTATTTGCTCCCTCAGAAGTGAAAGGGAAGGGACCTACAGTTTAATATCGAATCCAAAGGATATCATTTCAGAGGATTGCCATTGACAAAAACCAAATTAAATCTCGTTTAAAGTTGGCATCCAATTGTAGGTGCCATCCACTTCTTAAAGAATAATAACACGCACAACATACATAAGTGGTTGTATGGACTATGGGATCTTTTGATATTTTCATTCGCCATTCATTTACTTTGTGCAACGCGATTGAAAGATAACTTTTAAGACTAGTGTTTCAGATTGTGTATACAGGGCGGCCTTAGTGGAATGCAGGAACGGAAGCGAGCAAAAACATTATGTTCTTAAACTTATCCAGGGATCAGGCGGTCAACGAATTCAAAAATACATTTTCGAAATTTGGCACTTGATAGCAACCATATTCTTGAGGTTGCCCAATGGCTCGAGTTTTAAGATTCTTCCGGCCGGAGCAGTGTTATGACCTAATCACCCAACGCACTATGTCTGTAAATGCTTGACTACATGACCATACAGCGTATAGAGTTCATAGTTGAATCTCCTCCTACAGATGTCATCAACGCAAAAGGGACCAAATATCGCACGTAGAACTTTCCTTGTCAGCTTTTAATAACGTCCAAGTTTCTGCGCCATAGAGCAGTGCAACTATCTTGGTCTATCGGAAGAGGACTTTATTACTCAATTACTTCTTGAACCGGTTGCCAAGAGTGATAGCAAACACTTTTTGGAATTAATATTCTTATCAGAGGTAGACGAATTTCTGGACTAGCTTAACGATTGTGCTGCCCAGTATGTCGTTGTTTTCGACCCTTTCCTGCAGCTAAGCCCTATTTAGCCGCTTCCGTTTCAATCCAATCAAATGCCTCATTGACGGCTCGTTGTGTTCGCCCAATTAGGTTAGTTACATCCGGAACAGATTACTTGGTAATGGCTTGTGAATTCCGCAAGACCTTTCCAAGAAGTATGCTTGTTGCGATTTTTTTACAAACGGAAGTAGCAACGAGAATTCTTCATTTTCATCCTAAATGTCCTCCGCAGTGTAACGAGTTTGCTGTGAATCGTCTCTAGGCACGCTGTCATTTGCGGCTTTAAAATTGAAGAATAGGTAATGTGTATCGGTTTGCACTTCTTGGGTCTTTCCAGGACTGACATCTGAAAATCTTGTCTGTGGTGGACTTCCCTGGCTTGATCCACTCTGTTATAGTTCGTTTATTGTTATCAGTTTGTTCCCGTACGTGGTGGTTCGCATAATACGGAGGAAATCATTTGTGTACGCCATTGAAGGGAGACTGATTCCACGGTAGCTGCCACAGTTGTGGGGGGTCTCTTTTATTGTGGGTCAAGCAGACGAAACTGAGATTCTATTCATAAGACATGCCTTTCTCTGACCACGAGGCATACACCCAAACAGATAATCTTCAGCTACCTTAAGGAGTTCTGCGGATATTCCATCAGCACCAGCTGCTTTATTCTATTTCAGCCTTGATATTACTATCCTCATTTGGGGACGGAATTTTTTTCTATCGTGGAACAGTATTCTGTTCGCTAACACAGTTTAACGATCATCAGAGGCGATTTTTTTAAATTCTCAACGTTGAATGTGACGATACCTTCAAGTTTTCGATTTCGCCCCAGTTGGCTTCGTCAAAATAATTCTACTTCATTCACTCTCTCCCGCCAAACAACAGTTGAGGTTATTCTACCAAAGTGGGTCTTCCATATTACGGTATCTTTAAACGTCTTCGTACTGAGAGGACTATTCTTAGTGTGGAGGATGAATTTGTGTTCACTACTAAAAAAATTAATCATCCAATACAAAAGCACACAATGCGATGGAAAACACTGCATAAAACAGTTTCAACGAGGAGGGATACAATGTTTCTTCAACCGACTCTATGTGCATCTGGTAAGGGCCTGGCTACCCGTAAATTGTCAAAAACCTACGTTTTTATGATAATATAAATGAATTATCCATCCCATTCATTATTTTAGTTAATTGTAAGTCTTAGTTTAAATTATATGATATTATAAGTGTTTACTGATACCAGGTACTAAAAAATACTGTATCTGAATGTACAACACACGTGAAAGACCATACCATTGCCAGCTCCAGCTTCGACAAATCGTTACCAGATTGCTGAATTTGATATCGCCTATTGAAGGTCTATACCATTCACAATTTTCTGCGAGCTCTCAGCCGATACGCTCGATAGAAATCTACGTATTTATGGTAAGCCACTACCCAAGCAAAATGTTGAAAGTAGTATTTGACAATATTAAAGCATGCCGAAAACAAACGAACACCTTATTTTTTTATCAAACCCGTTAAAGAAATGACTAAAACTCGTAACAATTCGAAACAGCATTAATCGACGGTCTCGACGATCCAGGAAATTGTTGATAGATTGAGTGACATTGACAGCCTGTCTGAGAGCTCTTCCTATTCAGCAGCAATCGACACAAGCCAACGCTGAAACAAAACTGTTTGCAAATTATAATGGCTTTTATGCATACAAATGCGACGAACTTAACGCGTGCCAAAGTCACTGCCCACATAGCATGTGTGTATTTCGCATGCCCATGTTATACACGCCGCCCTCAGATGACCGACCAGTGAAAGCAAATAAAGCAGAATTATGTTCAAAATTCAGTATCCACATACTCGCGTGCCGAACTGGCATTCGTACTTTGACAGAGGCAAGCTATGTACATTCAAATGTATATATATTTATGTTCCTCAGATTAAGTTTTGAATTAAATTGCTGAAATCTATATAAGTTGCTTGAACTGGAACGAGTTCCACGTGATTGTAAGAAACATCGCGAAATTGCGGAAACGTCAGTTGTGATTATTTAAATGAGGTAGGGTTAGGTCGACCAAGTAGCGGGGGAGTGGGCAAGCGGGTGTTAGAATAAACCTAGCAGTTTTTTTTTACTGTTGTGACATTATTGGATAGGAATGTTCTAAAGGGATTGCCAAGTTGTCGATTCATCTGTTAATATCCAGTTCTGTAAAAAGCCAGTTCTTGAATGCTCCCCGGATGGGGGTGAGTTCAGGAACTTTGTAGCCCACGAGCCAATGACCTATGATGATACTCATTAAGGCGAGGTTATGCGGCAAACTTTAACTCTGAGATTTTGAACCTAAGATATCCACCATTCTTCTTGTATGCTAGTCTGTGATTAGAGTATGTGTGATTACATGGCATGATTTTTCCGGGTCTCTCGACATACGCGTATTTTGGAGAAAGAAAGTGCTGACGAATTTGCTAGAATAAGTATTGTCTCGAATTCCCCTTGTTTTCTGGTACCATCTAGTAAAGCTAGGTAAAGTGTTCGTGTATCTAAAATAGGCCCAAGTATTGCTTAACGGGGTAGGACCACACTTTTACTGGCACGAATTCTGTCCTAAAATAAATACGTAAACAAAGTTAAGCGCACAAGACTATTCTCATTAGGTGAACCTACGATTACTAGAGTTTCAGTAGTCTTTGGGTACATTTAGCAATTCGAAAGAGGTGGTGCCGTAAAAAATGCAATACGCACACTTCAGGAACCTTCGTGGTGTGAATCGAAGCAATTACGCCATAAACCATGGCCGACACGAGATGGTAAAATATGAATTTCTGTCAATTGTGCCTTTTTCTGCTTCAAGACAATTTGAACATTTTCCATCGGCTGCACTCATAAGTCGGAGATTATAATTGGAAGTTATAAGGAGTAATAAGCTTTTGAAGTAAGGAAGTAAGAAGAAAGGAGTAAGTGAGTTTACACTGAAAACATGCATCGGAGTCCCTACAACCGAACTATTGAGTTACTCGAACAACTTTCATTTGCAGTATGTTCGCTAGCGGAACTTTTTTCACCGAAAAGCAAAAAATGCAGTAGTTTTCAAGAATTTATTCATAATACACGCCTTGCTAGGAATGGCCATCAGTCCACCTTTAAGCTCTCTTATGTACGTAAGCCTAGAGACTCGTTTCACATCAGCACCACCCGAATATGAAATGTTCTTCGCAACTCCTTGCTGCAATTTCCACTGGTACCTCATTTTCCTTCTTCGGCCCGTATTATGTCTCGATTCCTATCACCTAAGATATTCGCAATCCCGTAAATGCTTATCAGAACTGATACATCTTAACAGAACCTGCTGCTAATAGAGTAATTTCAGTAAGTATTATGTCACCGAATCAATTGCAATCCATATACATGTTCAACCATATGTAAAATGTGTAAGTAAGCATAAAAGAAAGCAATAGATCAACGGAGGTCATTTGCAATATGGTAACTAGGTTAATTGCGGGAAAACAAGTTGCGTCAATAGAATAAAATCTAAATATGCATTATCTTGATAATCATCATATTTGCATACAGAAGGTGATGCACTACAGACTCAAACTAATTACTGTGAATCAATGATCAGCGTTTGTCAAGCAGTGCGCTTTGCAAACATTTCAGCAGCTATTTTTATTAACAGAGAGTTTTTGAATTTATTTCTTCATTCTTTATTATTAAGACATTATGGTTTTAATTGTGATTGTCGGTAATTTATTTAACCAAATAATTATATGTTTGGACTAATTAATAATTGCCAGTGCAATTGCCAGTCCCATCTGTGCGTAGAGAGCTTCTTGGATTTTAAAGCCAAAACATGCAGTTTGCAGGTCTCTACGGAGTTTAAAATAATTCCATAAACAAATTGCCTCATGGTAATCAAGTACGTTTGTGTTCAGGCGTTATTGTGGTGGAACAACACGTTTCTTGTTTATCAATTCTGGGTGTTTTAATTGAATTTCTTTCTTCAATCTTATATTTTGTTGACAGCGATAAACAGAGTCAATCGTTTGAGCAGGTGATTAAAGATTATAAGGACAATGTTCTTCAATCCAATCGACACACAGGCTTTCAGACACTGCGATGCTCACCTCTCTTCGACTATTATCTTTTGCTCACATTATTACCTTTCTTGATTCACTTATAACGGCCTATAATAATTTACCTCAGAAGGAGTTCGATTTCGTTCCGCTTCAGCACTGAATTGCAAATTTCAAGCTTCTTTGTGAATCTAAAAAAAAGTAACAAAAAAAAATGTGGTGGTAAACCCTACTTTAAAAGTGTAAAAATATATGATTGTAAATTAATTATTTAAAGAATTGCCTATGGTGGGCAAAACTTTTCTGGCGACGAACAAATTTCATCTCCCTGTTATTTTCGGCTTTATACAAATCGAACCAATTTTTATAATAAGTCTCTACTTGTACTAGTCAACCAGGTCATGCTGCATTGGGCGGAAAAAATTGCATTCCAATGTAGCAAGCAAGGGACTTTATGGCGGTTGGACTAAGAGGTTCTTATTTCAGCAATCAGATGCAAAACTCTTTTTTAAAGTGCCCAAGCAGTATTTCAGACATGCAAGTTGTTTTCAATTTACAGGCAAGTAAAATCCTACGAGTACCTCTTGCATCATTCCAAAGGTAGGACATTCAAATATATCTGCATTTCTGGTGGATCTTCATCCTCCCATGTGTCATCTTCTAATTATTTTGACTGTCAGGGATGTTCGTCGGTTTCCATGTAACCACCACAGTTACCATTTAAACCGTTTAAACCACTTCTTACAAGTTCACGCAACTAGAGAATGGTCGCTACAAAATTCGTCCAAGCTGCGATGACCTTGTTTTTTTTCATTAAATTAAATTAATGAATTGATATTTACACTTCTACTAAATATCGAAAGTCGTGAGGGCACATCCGTACCACTTGGCCAAACTAACGAAATATAACCCTTTCCGTCCAAAGAAGTAGCTGCGCAACATAGATTCCCACCTCCCACCGTCGAATTTTCCAGCCTATCCCGGTGTGTAACTCTCGCAACAGTGCGAAAAAATCTCATCTCCGGCGCCTGTATTGGCGATCTTATTATTTCGGTCATTACCCAAATTTCATGACCTTAGGCGAGAATTCGAACAAACCTTGTATTAAAAACCGATAATTGGGTTTGACACCAAGTTCAGCCTTGCTTGTTACTAATCTACCAAGTGCTTCAAAATTGATCCAGCCTGGTCAATCCTACAAGAAAGGTCAGCGTTGTTCCTTCCATTCTTGAAAAAGAACCCGAGGTACTTTAACTTTTTCACGTGTTTCAATGAGATTCCGCTAACATGTAGAGTGCCGTTTTGAAAATAACCATTACTTCTGACTTTACTTTGTTTGCCTTCATTAGAAGATCAACACGCACGGGCATAAACCCATCGATTGCACGCTGGAGTTCCGTGTGGGAATATGTGAGGACAACTAAGTCATCTGTGAAGAGAAGATGATTTACCCCCTAATCTAAGCATGTGGAATATTACTCGCCTCCACTGTGCTGCAACATCCAATCTATATGTGTGTATATGTATGTATATACTGAAAAGAAAATGTGTCAAGCACTGTAGCTACCCAAGGAATATCTCGAAAGGCGATTTTCTGAAATAGGAATCGAGTGACTGTTGTAAAACTACACATGTTAACCGATAAATAGAAAAACCAAAATAATTTATGTTGAACAATGCCTTTAAACAAAATGAAGATAAAGATATCGCACAAGGTATAAATGCAATTTATATTAAGACATGTATTACAAACCCATTTGTCGACGATTTGTTACCGAACTTTTTCGAACACTGCATGCACTCAAACAAATTTTGGTTAAATTAATATAAAAAAAAGTTTTTATTGATAGCAGAAAGTGTATTCTTTTTCATACAATTACTGAAAATCATCATACTGTTTTTTAAGTGTTCACAATCTATTTCGACAGGCAAAGAAGGCAAAGAAACAATGTACTCGTAATTGCTGAACATCTGTTCCAAGTTATTGTTTTAAACTTGCCACGTTTCAAACATTATGTATTCAAATTTATTTTACAGAAAATTTGACAATTGCTACAAAAAACGGGTTTGATATAATTCCATACTTTATTTATATAATATGTAGTATATAGGCTACTCCTTCATGTGTATTGCATACATTGCATTTGAAATTTGCAATTGTTAAGTTACGACTTATGTATACAATGTACGAGTAAATAATGTTGTAAATTGTAAGTCAAAAGTCCCATCCTTTGTGGAAGTATTTCAATATGAGAAAATTACACGAAGACGGCAAACGGGGCCAATAGCAAAATTTTATTCGCAACATTGAACTAGTTTTCAATGAAATAACGAAAAGGTATTTGTAGGTTAATTGATTAATGGTTAATTTTATATGAAATAGTTAAAGCTTGTCTTAGATTGTCGTGATATAGCAAATACATCAAAAATTGTCACCTAAACTTGGAGCTTTTTTTTGTATAAATTCGTGCGACTGGTAATCTACACAGTAGGTAGGGACATGAAGCGCTAGTAAAAGAAGATAAGTGTGACTGAAATACTCGACAACAACAATCTTAACGTAGCTAAAAAGTTTTTCTATCTGAGGATACACGTATTTTAGAAACATTTTCTCTTGGTAAATGTCCGGAATGATAGCTTTCATTTATCTAAACAACTTAACACATATCTTGTGTGACTGAAATACTCAACAACAACAATCTTAACGTAGCTAAAAAGTTTTTCTATCTGAGGATACACGTATTTTAGAAACATTTTCTCTTGGTAAATGTCCGGAATGATAGCTTTCATTTATCTAAACAACTTAACACATATCTTAAAATCAAAGTAACTATATAAATATTTTAACAATTTTGTTATAAAAACGAATGAGTAGACTACGAACAGTGGTGTTGAACGACTAGTGCTATTGAACGTAATGTGGACCGAAGCACATAAAAATGTCTAAGCACACAACATAGCTTATATTCAATTGTTGAGCAACTTATAATAAAATAAAAAATTCTAATTGGAAAGGAACATACCATATATATCCCATATATATTTAATATATTGACTGATTTAAGAGACGTTTACTTAATGTATGATTGTGCTTTACAACAATAGATATCTATCACAATCTATATATTATATATTTTAATTCGTGTCCAATTCTTACTGTGAAAAATGTTCGATTCGCAAGAGAATTGATCTACAATTGAGTGATGCATCATGAAATTGGCAAATGTCTGTGTCCCTGCGTAGGGAGATGACAGCTCTAACAGACTCTTCGAGTTAAGATGGCTTATGTTATTGGCGCATATATATATATTTTGAAAGGAACAACGTTTTATCGATATGTTTCAAGGCAAAGTTGATAAGTACGATCTTGTACTAGTTGTTTAAAGCATCATACATTTATCTACTTTTTAATAAGTTCCACCAGAAGCGTTCCCATGGCTTTCCGTATAGCCCTTCATGCTTGGAATCAACCATTGTTGATTCTCTGAATGGCCAATATATTCCAATACGTTATTTTTAGTTGTGTCACTAAAATAGAGTCACCTATGTTATAGTTCTCCCTACCACGTTATTATTGCATGCGGCATCAAAGAAAATGTGGGCACTTAGGCGTAGTGGTAAGTGCATCGACCGCCGTGCAGAAAGTCTAGGTTCGATTCCCGGACCTAGTATTTTTCACGGCACCACCTCTTTCGAGTTGCTGACAACACTCAAAGAGTATCAATTGTCTAAGAAAAGCTTCTCAAATCTCGCCGTTCGGAGTCGGCTAAAAAACTGTAGGCCCCTTCTACTCGTGAGAGAACAGTAACAAGTCACCCACTTTGTAACGTTTGTTGCAAAAAGATCTATTTCTGAATAATAGCTGTCGTTAGGTTTAAATTGAACTAAAAAATGAGAAGTACAGACAGTGCAAAATAGACATATAAGGCCAATAAGGAAAGAGACTCTTTCTCTACTTCTGGTTTGATTTGACTTTATAATATTTTCTAGCTTTTCTGCAGTCGAGTATAGAATTAAAATGAAAAACTCGTGTTAGGCGATCATTCTTGTGGCAGAACGAATTACTCTTGCTAAGTGCATTTCAGGATTTGTGATTGGCGCCCATTTATGCTCTAAAATGCGTGATTTATTATAAGACTAGAATCGAATTTGTGAGTGAAATAGGAAAACAAATCAAACTTTCGATTCTTTTGCACTGAATGAGAATACAAAAAAATATTTTAGCACGTGCGCTTAAATATTTCTTATTCCGAGTAATATTTACTACCCTCTCCAAAACATAGTTTTGTTAACATATGGTAGAACAATTTCTGTAATAACATGTAGACATTGAAATATCTTCAATGCATTTATCTGCATCACAGCAACCGAACCACTAAATATTTGTTTGACATTTGAACTCAGTAGCGTATTTTATGTCAAGTGGTTAGCACATCTTTATCGCACTGACATGCCTGCGATTTCGATCACAATTTTTCAGCAAACAAAATTGAATTCGCTCATTTAACCGAAAAAAAAACTTTCAAACCAAACTTGTGCACACGTGTTTTTTGTTTATTTTTGTCTACCAAATTCTCAGACATACTTCAGATTGAACTTTTGTCGATTTCCTACTTTCAGTAGACTGTATTTTTCGCAATGAACTTGACCTGATTTCATTTCTGCAAGAAATTGCTTGTCATTTTGACTTCGCTTATGCACGTAGAACATTTTGTACAATATAAGAATATCGTAAGGGTGCGAACAAACATCCTAGAAATCTTGCAGTTTCGCGAACCAAAGAGCACTCCACACCTTTTCCACTTAGCTAAGCCCTGAACTAGTGAATAAGTCGCATTCATATGCAATTCTTACCGTTCAGACATACCCGCGACTGTTGAGCTACATGAAAGTTTCAGAGATCTATGTACAGACTTCAAGAACAACCCCTTCAAGTTTGTTTTTTTTTTTTTTTCTCCAATCTGTCTATAGTCGCACATGTGTTCACATTTTGCTCATGAATATGTATGGAATGGCGAGAGAACGAGTTTCTTCGTAGTATACGCAACACCGTCGAGTGGTATTAATGAACAGATATCGCCAAGTTCAAGTTCATTGATATGATCAAGCCCATTAATGTTAGATCGCTGGTATCAGTTTATTGTGTTAATACCTGTGAGATGCGAGATGTGCTGTTGTGTATGCGTGGCGTCACAGGTATCGCGTTTATCTTCTAATAGCACGAGACTAGACAGATTTACTCCTGACGGCAAAATAAACCTACTTATATACGTGAAAATTATTGTTTAATAGTTAGACGAATGCTGATCGGCGCGCAGGCATCTTATCATCTAGGTTTTATTCAGTTGACGCATTGCATTGGCGCTTAGTTCTGTTCTGTGTACGGGAGTCCTTAGTTGAAATAATTTTTTTACGAGTGCATGCCCGTTTTATTTAAATAATTTTGTTAATTATTCTGTGATAATATTTTTTGTTTATTTTTGTACGTAAAACATACGGAAGTTATTTTTTGTGTAGTTTCTTTATGTGATAAAAATTTTATATTGATTCGAAATAAGAAGAAAACCTTTAATATTGTATGCTTAACTCGTTTATTTCAACAAAATAAATAAAAACATTTTGGTCAGTAATTGTTATGCATTTTTAACGGTATGTGTACTTTAAATTAGAAAAAAAGTATCTTCAATAATAGTGTCAAAGATGGTGGTCATGGTTTTAATGTAGTTCATGATGCTTGATGGCGCTTATGACAACGGTTGCACAGTTTTCAATTTCATTCAATCAAATTGCGAACAATATAAAGGTCACATAGAAAATGGAATAAAGGATATTTTCATTTTTTATGTGTCTATGAATTGTTCATTGAGCTGTTTCCCGATAGATGGGATTAAGTGAAAATTATTTGGGAACAAAAATTGCAATGCTCGTTAAAATTGCGTCAGTGCTTAAACAGTAATTGGTGTAGTGCTGGAGAAACAGAGATATATAAAAAAAAGGTATCTTTTTATACCTGCTTGTTTTGAGTAGAATAGTGCACTGGACCACGCTTTGGTCTCTCAAACTCTAAGACAGCAAGTGAAAACAAAATCTGCATATTTGCAGGGCTAAAAGCAACAAGAAAAAACACAAATTTGTTTTAAGCCACTTTAACAAAGCGAATTTAAAAAAAAAGAGATCGGCGTTAGGTGCCCTTATAAAATTAGTAAAAAAAATTTACAAGGCACTTAAAGGAGTAGAATTTAGATTATAAGCCATTTAACAGTTGGGCAAATATAGTTTTTCCTACCCGCCACACAACTGCCTCTTAAATATCACAAATAGATAGAAACCATTCCGAAATTTTTTTCCTAGACGACGATGCCCTTACCTATGTACCAATAAATAAAAAATTCTGAACATTGAAGTTTTTTAACTTCCTCTTTTTCTATGGAAGTCAGAGCAGTCTAAGGAGCGTGGACCTCAAACAAAATGGTTTTTCAACCGGCAAGGTCTTTGGCAAAGCGCCTCTTATTTCGTATACCAAGTTGGTCGAGGTAGAGCTCCACTTGCGTCCGCCCTCATAAGACGTAAGGACGTCCACTGTTGCGTTGTCACAATTAGTCGGATTGGAAAACTCTTTAGGCCGTAGCCATCTTAAAAGTTGTACCTGTAGATACTTAACTAAGCACATGCTCATTAAGTTCATTGTTGAAACTTTGCCTCAAGATGTAACCAACTCAAACAGGGCCAAAGAAAACGATGAGTCAAAAAGAAATAACTGACTGACGTAGTTTGTTGAAGCTTTTTAGTTAGATATCAAAGTTTTCAATTGGGTTTACATGTAGACCTTATGTTGCTTATTTTTTACCACAATAACTCCTCCCTAAGCTTCGACACTTCGCTCTACGTTCTTCTTGTTAAAAATACAATGTCCTCCGTGGGTTAAACGCAGTCAATGCTCCCCACCAATTATAAGTATGTTCATGGTTTGTTACTCATGATGCATTTTTAAAAACACATGCATGCAATGTTTATTTGTTGGTCCGGTCATTACCGTCGTTGCTTAATAATAACAGACTTGTTATAAATTGAATGCTGTAGACAAGATTTCAAAAAGATGAAGAAATGCCAACACAGATCCGTGTTATATTGGACGCTCGAAAACATTGTCATGTCAGGTGGAGGTGATGATTAAATAGTGTAATTAAATCTTCTATAATTTCTTTTGTGGGTTTTCTTATATCACAAGCATATGCGAATAAACAATAAACAACAACAGTTGTCGATTGAATTCTTCCTAATTTTTGCGGAAGAGTCATTTCCAAATGTAAATGTATTTCATTCACACTTTAAAACTTTGTTTTATTTAAAGTTAAAAATACAAAAGAAGAATTGTTTTTCCTATATAGCTGAAAAACGTGATTGCTCACTTTCGCTTTCGTAACTCACTAAAATCACTTTCCATGCGTGAACTTATCCAGTTCTTAAAGTCAGTACCTACTATGATTCATGTTAATGCATCACTGGCCATGAGAAGTATCAAGTTTTTACAAAATGATATTATTTTTACCGTCCGTACCGATCGCAATGAGATGAATATCGTCTTCTTCCAATCTTAACACTCTCATCTTTTTAATTGCATTCAAGGATGGGAACCAACGCTTAAGATTCATTTAAAAGAAATGAAGTGTCTCTTTTTCCTTTTTGTTTTATTGTCCACAGATATGCATAACCGTGCCTTTGTTTTGGATAGTCTGTAGTTTTTGTCTGTTACTTTTTGGACACAGTTCAGAGTTGTATACAAAGTCTCCAAACAGGTTTAAGTGCTTGCTTACGTATATATTTGTAAACAAATTGTTGTCAATTCATCGCTTGGAATATTTTCCAATTAGCAAGTAAATATGCGTGTATCAAGCTTGTCTGTCTTTTTAGAATTGCTCTGCTGCCAGAATTTTGAAGAGTCATCCTGGCATAAACGTATTTTACTCTATTTCTGAAGTTTATTTGAGCAGTTACGAAAGCTAATTATATTGTTATTAGACATTTGTTTATTATTAAACTTCTTGTTGCCATTATAGAATTATTCACAAATTAACCTTCTTTGCTAAAAATAGAATCGGCATAATGCAGCCAGACTGTATTCAACTCTAATTACTCAATAATAAATAATTACCAATTATTCAATTAAATCATATGGGAATTTGTATAACCCCCTAATTTAAATTTCAAAAATTGAAGATCAAAATTTGAGATCCACACGTCACGTCAGATGATATTTGCTTTGGTCTTGTAATCAAAATTTCAATTAACTAACTATGCAGCATTCTTTTAAATTTGTGATGGTAACACTACAGTGAAACAACGCTTCTGCAAATAATCGCATTCCATGTGTTACCTTTTTTTCCTCTCGATGCTACCTCTAAACTGGAACTTTGGAGATGTTCTATCCGAACATTGTCTGCAACTCAGAAGAGCTGGCAATTCGGAACGGTAACGTGCAAAATATTAAGCCTTATTTTGAAATATACTGTAGGGTTGGCAATTTTTTTAGGAAATAATGTTATTCTGTAATGTATTACCCATTATGGCTCATTACCTTTTGCCATCTTTCAGGCAGCATCATAATTCTACGTTCATAAAACTTCTGTTTCTATGAGCAAAAAACTGGAGCAGTACGATTTGACATAATCATTATTGAAATTTTTGCCATTCATTCATATGTTTCGTGAAGAACGCTTAATTATCGTTTAGTTGCTTTGTTTATTACATTGCGCAAACAACGTTAGGCCCTATTTCGCTATTGAAGGCAAGGTTACCAGAGTTTTAATTCATTTCCAACTTTCAATGCGAAACTACATTCTACATTATTATGGACAGAACTCTCAGTAACTAACTTATAAGAGATAATAGATACTAGAAAATCGACTCACTCATTATACTTTCTCACCTTCCTCACATCTGATTTGAAGATAAAAAAATTTCCAGGCGTAGAAAAGTATTCAATGATTAGTGGTTTGTATCGACACTCACTATGAACATGCGACATCTTCTTGGTCAAATTTCGGCTCTTGGCGATGTTATGTTGAATTTATTGTACTTTCTACGTAAAATGTAAATTACGCTTTACAAAAAAACCGTGATTGCACTAATATGCTACTAATAAGTTGAAGACTATATAATATTTGTTGTTTTTGTCGCATCAACCAGGTGGCTATAATTTGTCTGGGGATGACATACATTAACTGGACTCCTGTGCTTGACGAAACAAAACAAAAAATGTGAACAGTGGTGCAAGATATTGTCAACAATATAAACATTAAGAACATATTACGACTGCGTATTACTACTAGTTGCATACTACGACTAGTTGAAGTATTATTTCAGAAGAATCGAACCGTTTACAAATTTCAACAGTTTACTCAAGTAAACCAGTTTCAACAATGTCAACATACTCACCGAAAAATATCTGACGCAGAATGTATCGCAACTGTTTTCTTGTGGATATACCTCAGGGGTCTTAAAGCTTTAATCACACTCCCAACTACCGTGAAAATATTTTTAGCTCACTTTATTTAAGAACATCTGCTAAATTTCGCACAAAGCTGTTTCATTTGTTCAAATGTGTCAATTAAATTTTCAGATAATGATGACTAAAAACAATACGAGGCTCGTTTACTTTGTGTTCATTGATTTGTCATGATTTTGAACACATCTGCCAGTTTGTTTCGATTTAGGTATAGTTATAACCTACCAGTTCATCATTTATAACAACTTAATATCAGCGCTAAATTTTAAGTGAAAATTCATGATGGGGCAATATCGCTAATATAATTACTTAGCTAACTGTGTTTGCTCAATCATTTTAGAAAATGAAAAATACGTTCTTTTTGAGCACACTGTCATTTCATATACATAGATATTCATTCTACAGTCAGCAGGGAGTATCAACCAACATTTCTAGGCTGAATCGAATCCCATGTGAGCCCATACGTACTTCTATTAGCACGCAGTGTGATAAGATGCTCCGCTGACCTTGATTTTGTGCGTGTTGCTATTCTCACACATCTCTGTGAGAAGGTGGCATGTATGAAGAATGGCGATTGGTATTTCCGTGAAATCAAAGTGTAAAATTTCGCATAAATTGACCACGCACTGCCGAAACATGCTTAGAATGCTTGACTCTCATCCAGAACATCAGTTTTTGTGTTTTCATTACCGCGCCACCGCATGGTATAACCCGTAGATTAAATAAATAACACTCCATCATGAAAAACGTAGTCCCTTTGAGTTATTTTAGTTACTTGCTCTAATGGAAATGGTTTACAATTCACTATAAATTATTTTTTATAAAGGACTAATTTCGAATGTTAAGCCTTCAGATAAACTGTTTTTTTTTTAAATGCTTCTTACGATTCATTGAAAAATGGGTGAAGAACATCAACAAATTGGAGCTCCTTTCTTGCTTTCTATTTTCTTTATTTCTACTTTCTTAAGCCGCCTCTTAATGTTGGCCAATTAGAGAAATAAAAGCTTCAGCACATAAGTGTATATTGGTGTCATGTCATGTCATCTCATATTATCTCAATTGCAAAGTTCCGAAGGTGTTAATTTCCAATAGTTTCTAAGATGTTGCCATTATTCCTTTAATGTCAACCGTCATTAGTAAATCTTTATTTTTGGGAAATTTCCTCATCAATAGTTACTGTTACTACAACCAATAAACCATTTCAACATTACATTCCTAAATCTGTTTTTTTTTTCTTTTTGTCAGGAACCTTACCTACTAAACTTTAACATTTAGTCTCTATGCGATGTTAAGTACACATTCCATAAAACGAATTCAGAAACGAAGGAACCTCAAATGACAGTCTAAATTGGTCAAACTTACCTAAAAGAACAGCCCCGCAGACGTAACATGCTCAGAAAGAGAATGTTGTAGATACCAAAGCGGTAGGTGCAGATAATATCTGTGCTATAGCACCACTTACTGGGCCGATGACGCCGAAAGACCAAAATTCGCACCAAAGAGTGACTTTTACGAGATGCATTCAATGCTCTAGGATCTTTTCTAAATAGATATCGTTACAAGTTGATGGTCGCGGTGGCGTTGTGGGTGAGTGCATCGACTCACGCGCCTAAGTCGCAGGTTCGATACCCGGGCGGAACACCTTGCATTACTTCACGACACCACCTCTATCGAGTTGTTGACAACACTCAAATATTATTAATTGTCTATGAAAAGCAAGAAACCATAAGTCCCCTCTACTCGTGAGAGAATAGTAGCATGCACAATACGAGTAGCTGTTGTGAAAGTAAGGCCCTGGTCCCTTGTGGACTGTAATGCCACTCAATTATTATTATTAATCACAAGTTGGATTTGTTGATTTACGTGTTCATTTATATATGTAGCTTGAAATAATTTTTTGTTTTAAATTAGGGTCGGCTGGAAACTGGCTTTTAGAGCCTTCAGAGTATACGATCACACGTTGGAGTCAATTGTATTTTACCGGTATCACGTCATGATGCAAAGTTCGTCAAATTGTTGCCTATGAAAGACTGAACTGTTGAGGGTGGCGAGAAATTGACTAAATAAGCGTGCCCCTCCACGGAGTGTTGGTTAATTAACTCCTTAACAAGTAGTGTCGAATTTATTCTCCACACTGCGAATAGTTCTTTCGGTAGCGTATGATGACCGTCAAATAAGCGAAATACGATAAACATTTTCTGAACAAAACACCCAATTCGATAAAACAGTTTTTTATTTCATTTACATTTATTGCTACATCCGCCCACAGTGAATTGTAGGAATTGTAGGAAAATAATTTTAAACTACACGCATAAGGCAACAATGCAATTTCCTAACACATAACAATATATTTTGCATTCCCCAGGCTTAGATGGCAGCATTTTGCAGATCACTTCAAAGAATGAATCTATGTTATCATTTAATACTTATGAGCACATGCATATGCTTACTAAATTTGACGGTAATTGATGCACAACGAACTTCCCTTGACATTTCACTTGGAAAATATTACAGAAGTGTACGACTCTTCGTGTCAAATGTATTGGGGGACACACGCAGACACATCAATAGTCTTCGTCGAGCTGGTGTAAGTTGAACATACATTCACTTGAGCTAAGCATTTAACGTCTTCTCTATAGAAAACACAATTACCAATTCCGAAAGATTTTAAGTTCTGTGACGCCAAAAATGGACCTGGAAGAAGAAGTGACGCGCCACCCACATCAGTCCACCGCCTCCGACCGGGTGATATCGATATTATTGGGGCAATCGGTGATTCCTTGACGGCTGGAAATGGAATATATGCAGAAAACTTTTTTGAAATTGTGATAGAAAATAGAGGATCAGTGTGGTCGATTGGGGGAGACAAGAACTGGCGGACTCATTTGACTTTACCAAATATTCTCAAGGAGTTCAACCCAAATTTGTACGGTTTCTCAGTTGGGACTGGCCTATCCACTGACTATTCATCAAAGTAAGTGTGAAAAGTTCAAAGTAATTATATTTAATTTATGTTAAGTGTTGTCCAATAAGGGCTTGACACCCTTGAGACGAAAATGAAACTATACAATGTAATTAATAGTCACAAAGAAAAAGGCAATTATCTTGACAGGCTCTTGCACCAAATACATTTCCCTTAACCTACCTCATGTCTATCACTAAAAAAAACAATCGTAATACTTGATTACCGCACAATTAACTTTATAGACTTATTAATGCTCACGTGATTGGAGACTTCGGAATAATATTGTAATCCAATATTCCGAAGCCCTAACCTTTGCCTTGGCAGTTATCTCGACATAACCTTCGATTAAAACAATCCATTGCAAAATTACACAAGTCACATGCTCACGTGATTCCAATTGTTGAGGTACACAGATGCTATTAGATAAATTGCAAAGCATCCGAGGAACGCGCTTACTATTTACCTCGGTGATTGTATCTCTTATTCGCAGGTAAGAAAATTGAGGTAACAATATTAAAGCAGGTTATGAAAAATATAAAGACTAAGTAATTCCAATGAAAATTAACTAGATAACTGCGAGTTACACTGGCATATAGAAGGTTGCGTTCTTATTTGATACAAGCAATCCTTATCCGTTTCGGATAAGGGCAACAATTTTTTAAAGAAAAATTGCAGACTGTTCCTCATCAAGTCGACACACAAATATGTATATCAAAAGAAAAATTAAGAATTTGTTTTAAGAGATCACTTTTAAAAACTCAATTTGCTGAAACCTTAAAGTAAAACTGTAATTGCAAGCATTTACGAGTATATTGATTCATTTGAATGAAGGCACAAATAATAGAGAATGAGAACAAAAATCGTTTGTTGTTTATGTTTATTTATTTCAGCTCAAGCAGTCTTGATACCCTCCAAAAAAATTTCTTGAATTCGAATTACTTTCCACCTTCATACACCCTACGAGTTAACCGTCCTCCAACATTTCGATAGTGTGGAAGTCTGGTGAATTTAATAAATCCACATTTTGGCTTAATACAAACAACTTTACTATCCAATATGTGTGGATTAGAGTGTAATCCAGTTGTTGAACTTAACTCGGTGGCCCAAATAAATCTTTTGGTTTAGGAAATTATGATTACAACGTGTATTGGGGGACCGTTGTTCTATTCATAAGCCGTGAAAATAGAATTTGTAGCCATCAAGTCCATAGAAATTAAATTACTTCTCGTCAGTAAAAGCAACCATAGGTAAATCAATTATTATTTAACTTTGCCCAAGTGTATACACTTTGCCAAATTATGTTAAGTGGGCTTCTTTGTCTGTAGTGTAAGCCGCTTCAGGTGCTTAACACTTAATATTACCCGCTGAACTGCGGATTTACTGGCATTTATTTCGATTTGAAATTTAATTTCTGATGGGACTAAATCTAAATTGTTTACTTTAGAAAAATTTTGTTTATCCAATCCAACCGAAGTGTACTACTGTGCAAGTAAGGTTCTACTTTGTTCAGTGTCATTCTCCAGTCTCCTGCCGAGAGGGCTATTCAAAATTTGTTAGATTAGTTTGAACCCTCGTTCGTAGACAAAGAGCAAAATGTTCCCTAAGTGTCCAAAAGAATCGGAGGCGCTCAATTTCGTTCATAGCACATCCGCTCTTCGCAGATCCCAAATTAACGCTGCTGTGAAAGCAGTTGAAAATGCGGACGCGCTTTGCTTGAATTTGTATATCGGCAAAAAAATTGTGTTATTTGGGACGATGCCAATTGGAATGCATTGCAAGAGGTGGTGTGGAATTTAAGCTTTGGCGTCATCGACCATTACCGTTAACAGCAAGTTGATGATTACCAACTTTTTTTTAACAGCGTACTTTCAAGAGGACGGCTATACATTGTACATTCTGCACGAGCTATTCAAAAGACATCTTAAGTGGAGGTGATATGAACTGAGAACCAAGATCGTGCTTAGTTGTGGACTTTCTTTAAGTTTTACAGACTTTCAGCAAGCCACAAGCTATCTCATGCATGTCAATTCAGACTGATTTATACACCAGAGTCACTCTCTCTCTCTCTCTCTCTCTCTGTAAAAAGTTGTTATTTGTATAAGATTATTTGTTTTCTGAAACATTTTAATTCTTTCCTTAAAATAATTAAAGTGTAGGTGGCATTCAGCAAAACAGAAATAGTACTTTTGTAAGCTCATGTACCCCTAGTAGAACAACGCAAAACATATGACTATAGACTTAGTCATACACTTCCTCACTCAAATCCCCTGAATTCGCTAAAAAAAAAAACCGCAGCAGAAATATACACTAATGGAATTGACAACAACTGAACCACACTTTTGTTGTCTAGACAAAGAATTCTACTATTTATGAAACCGTTAAATGATTATCGTATTGACCGTTATCAGATTTAAGCATCATTATTCATTCCGGTAGCCGAGCAGCAATTAAGGCGCAATCACAACACGAATCATCTTAATTGGTTGACCATTGTCGCATGCCCCTCGATAAGATGTCGAGCAAATGTACTTTGACACTTCGCTGGTTAGAGAGATTTCCGATAAAAATGAAGTTAACGTCTTTTAAAAGAAAAACAGTAATAATGGAATACTTACGTCATTTGAAAATCCACGTAAGCGGAATTAAAATGAAACCCAGAGACGAACGTTGATTAAGACGAACCGAAAAGAAAAATATGACGTTTGCCCCATTCTTAGATTTCAGATTAAAAGGGTATGACTTCTTTGTCAAGTTTACGGATATTTAGTTATATTAGGTTTAATTTTTTTTAATTAAGACAAATATTGAGAATATTTTGTATGCGAACAGATTTAATGTGGCAGAATTGGGGGCCATGTCAAGAGATGTACCCTACGAAGCCCAGGTGTTAGTGAAGCGCTTGAAGGCAGATCCTCGAGTCAACATGACCCACCACTGGAAGCTAGTTACAATCTTTATAGGCAACAATGATTTCTGCACTGACATGTGCGACCACTCCAATCCCAAAGCCATCCTCAAATATCACGAGAATGACATGCTAAAGAGCTTAAGATACCTTAGAGATAACGTACCTCGACTGTTCGTAAATGTTGTACCTGCACCTAATTTAATGCTGCTAATCAGAATGGTTGGTCGACCACCCCTATGCGATAAAACATTGACCTTTGAATGTCCATGCTTGTTTGGAAAGCCGAAAAAATTACTCGATTTCTACGAGAAGATAATGCAAGAGTGGGCAGTGTTGAACTCGAAAATTGCAAGCAGATCGGAATTCAATACAGAGGTATGTATTTATTGTCGTTGTTCTCTTGTTCCATGATATAATTTTATTTTGTCTCATTTTTAGACATTCACCGCAGTCTTTCAGCCTTTTACACAATTTATAAACCTACCGCAGACGCCGAGTGGGATGACTGATTTTCGGTATTTGTCGGCGGACTGTTTTCACATAAGCCAAAGGTCTCATGCAATGTGTAAGTATGAAAACTCCAGCTAGTACTCTGATCGAAAACACTTTTCTATGCGTTAGGTGCGAATTCGGTATGGAACAATATGTTGGAGCCAGAGGGATCGAAAACCACTACATGGTACCCAGCTTTTCAAACATTCAAATGTCCATCATCTGAAAATCCGTTCCTGAGAACTAGAATTAATAGCATTCAGACTTTTTCATAAAAAAATAAAGGTGATTGTAATTTATGTTTTTGTTGACAGTTTTATTTGGGGGTGCTACAGCGTAAAGACTGACTTATGCTCGAAATCAAAGGTTTATTTTTTAATTAGGGAGCAAAACAACTCCACCTGTCTTGAAGTGCTGACAAGTGATTATTACCCGCCGAAAAATTTATGTATGTTAATACGTCATTGGTCGGTATTGAACTGTAAGTCCTCCCATGTCTTGAGTGTCATGAGTGATCACTGAGGAAGCCAAGCTCTGGTAGGACGTTAAACTCGTATATAATTAAATTTGTACAACAAAAGGTTTATTTGCCAACAATTGCTTTAATGTTATACCTCGAACATGTATCGTTGGTAGCAACTTGCCGTTTCTTTCTCTGAATAAGCACAATCAGTGGACAAAATAAATGAAAGGAAAGGAAAGGAAAGGGAAAACACTTATCAGATCAATATGGTGAACAATAGTAAACCAGCACTCTATATACGACGAAGTTAAACATATCGTGACGAATATCGGCTAGGCACCAAGAATTTAGTGATCAACTTCGTTGAATAGCATTACAGTCCGGGGTGGACCTGTGTCTCAAGCAGCCTGCCTCTCTAGCTAGCATGATCTTTTGGCAGTTGCCTCCACTTTCACACTGCACCTTTATAGATATATTATAGATAGATAGATAAAAGAGCTGCCAAAACGAACTAGAATGTTCAGCATGTTAAAACAAATGTTAAGAAAGTGATGCGGTCAGGTAGATTATACATATTTCTCTTTCCCCTTAGTTTTGATTGCAAATTAAAATCGACACTGAAGCAGTAAATAATACATGGCTATGTTTCCACCGGAAAAAAAAACGCCAGAAATGTAAAGTAATCATCACAATACACAACTCCATGTGATGTCACACAGAATGCGCAGCGCGTAACACAAAAGAAGACGAAATCAGAGCCACCTTGGAAAGCTTAAACTAAAATGTTTAAACTGAAACAATTCAAGACAGTATATGCCTAGATGTTCAGTCGTGATTTTCGACCGCCTGGCATTCGCACGAAGTTTACTCCACACAATATAGAGATAAGGGAAATTGCACTATTTAAGGTAAGTACAAGGGTAAATGAAATTTAGTTTATCGAAACAAGCCTGTCTATTCAGTTAATTTGCCCCTACAGTAAGTGGTCAGAAATTCTTCAGAATGAAGTTTTTTTTATACTTTATAACCTCTCGTGTTATCAGTTCATTGAACTTGTATTATATGTCCATAAACGGTTTTAAACGTTTTTTTGTGCAATAGACAATCGAAACTGTGCTTACATGATGTGGTTGACTACAACAATAAGTTCGCAGTGACTTTGCGTAGACTTTCATAAACAAAAATCAATTGTTATAACGAAAACTTTAATTGTTGTGGATTCGCTGTTAGTTTTTAAGAACTTCCCGCATCCTCCGACCTCCTTATCATGGTCATGTTGCTTAGGTCGGTTTTTGGGCAAAAAATTTTGTATTCAGTTGGTGAAAATTATGGATAATACGTGGGATGCTAAAAACGTCCTACCTCAATTTGCGATTTCAACAAATTGTGCAATATGCGTTTTTGCCCTAAATGTGTCTGCTCGTGTTCCTTGTTCCCTCTTTTTTCCAGTGTTAAATGTAAACCCCTTCCAAAAAATGCAAATAATGATCTTTGGATGAATGGGTTTCGCCTCTCTTATGGGCCCACCTACTCCTTCCTTTCTTTGCTTAATACTCGTACTTATGTATTGACACAAATTGTCATCTTACGCGACTATTCAATACACAAACATTGTTCCAAACCGCTTGTTTGTTGGTGATGAGTAACTGTTTCGGTACTTATATACTTGCCGAACCAATTCATTTCATAATATAAGTCTATTTTGTAAAATAATAATTCAGCTTTAATTTAATACCAAAACCAATTTTTTTAAGCTGTTATTCGAAAAAAAAAATATAATATGCTGTCTTGAAGATCAGTTTAAATTTAAGTATGTCTAACATATTTATTTTTATCAATTTTTTAAGCAGAGCGGAAGTAGGAATCCTTTAAGTTTTTTTTTTTTCAAAATGAAGAGTCTCTCAAGGAATCCATTACTCATTTATAGTAATAGATTCGTATACCTTGATACGCGTTTTTCAGATCCCTTTGAACGTTTTAATCCTTGCAACCACAGGCATATGCCTTGTCTGAGATTAATTGATTCAAGCCAGAAAGGTCAAAATAACTCGCTATCTTTGGAAATTTTATTTGTTGTAAGTACATATTGCAGATGGAGGCAACATATTCCCAACAATAATTCTGTAATTAAAATTTTATTTGGAAGCTGTAAACTATTTTCTAAAGATCGGTGCAAGATCTTCTGCTTCGATTTCTTTTACACTTTTACAGACAAGCGAGCTAGTGCTAATATTAGCTGACTTACTACTGAACCTAATGTTAAATTCAATTGTTTTAATTCCGCCTGTAAAATCAAGCTTTAATTAATAATAATTAAGTGACACTACAGCCCACACGGGACCAAGCCCGAGCAGTCAAGTAGAATGCTTTCCATTAGGGCATCCAATTTTCAACCCAATCACTATCTTTTCTTGATTGATCTTGAGGAAAGAAAGAGGAGAAAGCAAAAGTTGAAAACCTACGACATTCATTTTTAACAATTCAATTATTGAAGGCTCCAAAAATAGGTTCCGAGTGTTATTTCAGATCCCTTTGAAGAATGAACTTATCTAAGGCTTTAATCCTCGCCAGCATTTGCATATGCCTTCTCAGTCTAAGAGTAATTGATACAGAGCGAACGTTTTTGTACACTGGAATTGGTAAATACTACAGAAGTGTTCGACTTATAATCGCAAGTTTGCTCGGAGACACGAACAGACACATCCGCAATCTTCATCAAGCTGGTGTAAGTTTCATAATGAATTCTTGCAACTTGAAATCGTTTTCAACAAGCTCCCTGTAGAAAATGCAATTACCGATTCCAAAAGATTTTAAGTTTTGCGACGCCAAAAATGGACCTGGAAAAAGAAGTGACGTACCACCCACATCAGTACATCGCCTTCGACCGGGTGACATCGACATTATCGGGGCAATTGGTGATTCTTTGACTGCTGGAAGTGCAATTTATTCGAGAATACCAATGGAAATATTGGTTGAAAATAGAGGGTCTGTGTGGTCGATTGGGGGAGACAAGAACTGGCAGACTCATTTGACATTGCCAAATATCCTCAAGGAGTTCAATCCAAATTTGTACGGATATTCAGTTGGAACTCGTCCATTCTCTGATTATTCTTTAAAGTGAGTGTATGTATACAAAATGAAATTACCTTCAAAAGTTACAAAGACTTTTGCCTTAGATGAAAGCTAAATCGGAACATTTTCAAACTAAAATAATTTGCCAAAGAAAATCGCCACAGATTGAATTTTCTATAGAATCTAAAAAATGTCTTGATTTTACATTAATGCGTGCAAATGACATTGTCTAGATTCAATGTGGCAGAGTTGGGTGCCATGTCAAAAGATGTCCCCTACGAAGCCGAGGTGTTCGTGAATCGCTTAAAAGCGGATCCCATGGTCAACATGACCTATCACTGGAAACTGCTCACAATATTCATAGGATGCAATGACTTTTGTTTTGATATGTGTACTCATCCCAAACCCGAGAATATCCTTAAATTGCACGAGAAAGATATGGTGAGGACATTAAGATACCTCAGGGATAACGTGCCTCGACTGTTTGTAAATATTGTACCTGCTCCCAATTTGAAAATCTTAACAACAATGGTTGGTCGATCAGCCAGTTGTGAGATAACCCTTCGTCTTGAATGCCCGTGCTTGATTGGAAAACCGAGGAAATTAATCGATTTTTACGACAAAATAATGCGAGACTGGGCCGTGCTGGACTCAAAAATAGCGTGCAGACCGGAATTCAATACAGAGGTATGGCAAGTCTGTCCATTATGTCCTGTTCTTCATTTATTTTTCGTTTCAAGACATTCACCGTAGTATTCCAGCCATTTACACAATTTATAGACATACCACGGACTCCAAGTGGAGTGACTGATTTTCGGTATTTGTCAGCGGACTGTTTTCATATAAGCCAAAGGACAAATGCAAGATGTAAGCATGAAGAACTCTTTTTTTTCCAGTGCTTGAAGATGTGTTCCATCATTTCAGGTGCGAATTCCTTGTGGAACAACATGCTTGAACCAGAAGGATCGAAAGCGACGACATGGTATCCAGCTTTTGAAACATTCAAATGTCCAACACAGGAGCAACCTTTTTTAAGAACTAGAAACAATAGCCTTAAGTCGATTTCATAAGAAAATAAAGAAAGTTATGCATTCTTTGCCAGTTATTTGTCTGTTGTTACACATACATATAGGCAGCCTAGGTGCCTTTCAGATGAATAAAATTTTGAATTTTGGAGTGCAAGAATTACCAAAATCATTGACATTGAGAGGACAAAGTTTTCATAGAGGACCCAGATCATATTAGACGAGCCAACCGTCATTCTCAATCCACAAAACGTACTTGGAGATAAAAAAAAACACAATCTGCATACATATCTGCGATAGTTTTTCCAGAACGCGCTTAAGCGTCAAGTGAAATTCAAAATGGAATTGTTATTTTTCTATATCTATCTCCGTCCCACGTCGTACAGACCCTGTTAGAACGGTGTAGATCAACAGTTATAAAAGCTGGATGTAATAAAGGACCTATGGTATCTTTAAATCAGCGTAGAAATCCGTGCGAATCGGCAACATTGTTATGAGTCTCTGTGTGCCTACAGCTGTGTAACAATCGAACCTGAATATCTTCTTTCGCACGTAAGCACTGTCTTTGAGAAAATAGTCATTCGAGTTCAAAAAGAATGGATAGAGGAAAAACCAATTCAATTCGGCCTCGCGGTAGGGCAAGATGTCACACCCATGCTTCCATATTGGTCTTCGACATGCAGTAGCAACAAAACAGACTGCACTGGTACCCGCGTGATTGAATGGCGTTCGTCACTGTGTACCTAGCACCACTTGTCCTCAAAATTGCGACAACAGATGGCACTAAATTTGGCAAACTTGTTCAGTACATAAGCATTACTTGTTGCTGTTGTATATTGGCTTGTTTCAGCTTAAAATCGGCATGATTTAACGATTTTGTGACGGCTGAAGAATAAACACCAGTTGTATTGTGGAATCCATTTACGAGCCTGCTTTCCAGAGTTCTAGGGACACGAAAAGAAGCTGTCGCAAGTTTAGTATAGTTATCTCGCACCGCACTGCCAGATGTGTTGAGAAAACCCATTCTCCGGCTGCCAATTGCCTCAAGGGACACGAAAAGAAACTGGCTTTAATTCGATACAGTTAACTCGCACTGTTAAAATGTGGTTAGATACCTTGGCCTTCCGTTAGACTAATGTCTTGCATGGTGTTATACATGCAGTGACATCTTCAACTAATGCAAAGATTGACTTTGGCATAAACTCGTTACCAGTCTCAGATTTTGGCGATGGCTTAGAATTACGTTGTCAATAAAACAAGATTCCGAGGACTCAATGTCGGCAAGTTTGGACCACCAGCCCGAACAAATCTACTGCGTTATTCTTTATTTTATAAAATATATTTTATTCTTCTTCTCCATGAGGAACCACTACACTACAACTTTTTACAATTTCTTGACTGGAGATTACGTTACCCTATCTAAATATGTACATACATCCTGTTTAAAGCCCTGGCATCACATAGGCGATATTATCTAAAGTGGCATGTAAATTATCATTCAGGGTCTTCCGATGTTCAAGCCCTGGAATCTGGGTGCATAAACATATAAGCGGACCAATTGAGCAGAGTAGACTATCTAACAGTACTGACAGACTTCCGGAAACTGTAATTTGGCCTTCATGTTCCTTAAGTCGCTCTCCGATTATTGTCAAACTATCTCCCAATAATTTCAAATGAGCAGCTACATCTATTGGCTCAATACCAGTGACCTTGAATGCTCCTGGTTGAGGTATAGTGTTGCCGATCTTAATTGTGGATGCAAAAATTGATGAAGATGAGGTGGGTGTTTCCGTTTTCACACTAGACGATACTGTTGAAGTGGGTACACTAGTCGTGGATGATGCGGTCATCTTTTTTTCCTTGCTTATAGCGGCTTTGTTAATGAACTTGGACTTGGAGGGTTGTTGGACGTTGTCTTCGTCTGGTTTATTTTTATTTTTTCCAGCCAAACGTTTTGCTTTTCTTCTCCATATGCTCTTCTCATTGGCTGGAACGTTCGCCCACATCTCTCCCAACTTGCGCGGTGTGCCTCCCATTTCTGCCAAGAAGAAAAGAATAATGGAGGGATATCAATTGCCAAAAGTACGGTATAACAGTGTTAAATATCAGAGACCATTCAGCAAATAAGTTAACATGGAGAATGTAATGTTAAAAGGATAGTATGTATAGGATATTGAAAGACCAAGAGAATCACTTAGTCTCCTGGCATATCTGCTTCGTGATAAACGGTAGCTAAGGAACCATCGTGACCTTAGCAGATATCGTGGGCAATAGCCATCGGCTAGAGAAAATTATGCGCCAGAGACCGGAATATATCTCTAGCCTACTAGCAATGCAGTCTCATCTACACAGAAAACATTCTCCTAATCCTTTGGTAGAACAGGACAAAGCTTTTGTCTACCATGTCATATCAAAGAAATATATTTTCATACCTCCAGAGCTGTTCTTGCCAAGGTTCTTCCTTACGTCCCTTGCCCAGAGCATGTAAGCCGTAAACCTAGACTTGCCTTTGTCCTTTCTCTGGGCTTTCTCTACCACTATCTGCAACAAAATACTAGTTTGAAAAGATGCTGCAACCTAAGTGCACTAACCATACTTTTCCGTCCTTATAAACCCTTTTCTTATTTGATTTTTCACTCATGTATAGACTCCGAGAAACTGTGCGATCTTCAGAGCTGTCATCTGAATCTTCATCTACATCATCAACACTTGCGTCCACATTTTCATCACCCGAGTCCGGGATATTTTTGTTGACATTAGCATTCATGTCGTCTGTATCAAAGCCCTCATCAGATTCTCCCACTTCTGCAGAAGATTGTCGCACCGATTCGTGTGCATGTTTCTGTCCTTTCAGCAATTTTGGCGACTTCTTGAGCTTCGGTTCAATATCGTCAGGTGAT
Source organism: Eristalinus sepulchralis (assembly GCA_944738645.1). Taxonomy (NCBI): domain Eukaryota; kingdom Metazoa; phylum Arthropoda; class Insecta; order Diptera; family Syrphidae; genus Eristalinus; species Eristalinus sepulchralis. The sequence continues at coordinate 12,708,089 of OX122885.1, read as the reverse complement.
CGAAAATCCATCAATTTTGATGATTTCTTTCTTACGCGTCCACTTCTTGAAACTCCAGTGATTTCAAATTCTAAATTTGCAATATTTGAGATATGTTATGCACACTTCTTTGAGATGAGCTTACCTTTTAAATTGTTTGGCGAATCCATAGTAACCTTAAGATGTTGTAGCAGAAAACACCTTCCAAATTAAATTGGTGTTCGTATTTGTTTTTATTTTGTCAACTTCGCAGAGAGAATAGATAACCTGCAGCAAAACATCATGACAGGCAACTCATTCGTTCGTGTTCATTGGAAAGTTGCACTGGAAGCTTACCAGACTAGAGAAGACATTCAGGCGCCATGAAGAACAATTATAAAAAATATTATGTTCACATTAGTATGTTTTAATTCCCTGAAAGAGCAAATTTTGAGCATATGATATGACAACATTTCAAAGCTGTGATAATTATACTCCAAAACGACAAGCAATGGATAATGGAAGGATTCCGCCATAGTTATACTAAATTACTTTCTTCATAACATGAAACCTAAGAGTGCTTCTGTCCAGAACCGCCATATATGTTTCTACAGCCAAGCTGGTTTGCTGAACGCCGTCACTTTCACCAAACAAAAGTAAACATGCTTTCCACTGGAAAATAATGGCTTTATGTCACTAATACACATTTTGGCGGCAAGGTTGTTATGGATAAGTGCGATTGGTATATCATTTCATGTAAACATGTAATAAGACATTAAATAAGTGTAAAAGATTTAAGAAATTCTGAATTCCTAATTTAAACTTACAAAAGAACATCAAAATGACAGCGCCACAGAATTCAAGAATCGCATTGTCGGAAATCCCGAGTCGTATGGAGCAACTTCGTGTAGCAACAACTCCAACAAATCAAATGGCAGATGAACCCACACCTGCAAACATCTTAATTCAGGATGGTCTCGATAACAGCCTTACCAATGTTTCGCTTCAGGGAAACGCATTAAACGCCGCTTCACCCGATGAAATAGTCATACGCCAACGTGGTCGCCGTCGGTTCACGATAACATGGTCACCAGATAAACAGCAGTCTATTCAAAACCCTTTCCAAAGGACGCCCACGAAGTTAGCAACTCATATGACATTGAGAAGTTCGCCACGGAAACGTCTACTATTGCCCGATTCACCTGCTGTGATTAAATCTCCGACGAAATTGTCATTGGATGCTTCGAGAAGTTGTAAACCAGGCAACTGTCTCCCAGAGAAGAAACTGAAGCGAGATGAGCGCCCAATAGCACAAACGGACCATGGCACAAGTTTAAATGTGTTCTTGAAAGGACTTAGTCAACGTCAACTCGTAAGCATCATAGACAATCTAGTCTCAAGGGATAAGAGCTTGGAAGAACTGATTCGTTCCGAGCTTCCATTACCTGACTTAGGGTAAGATTTTTGTGCAATTAAGAATTTGGAGAAGCTGTGTATACTTAAAGAAAGCCCTTAATGTTTCAGTTACATGGAGGATGAACTGCTGCAATGCAAGCGTAATATTTTTAGGAGTCTCCCAACAACTCGCTTGTGCAAGAAAACTGACAGCACGGCCTTTGCGAAAGCCTCAATACACTTGTCCAGTTTCAAAGGAGCCATTTTGAAGCATACAAAAAAACTAAACGAGTCCTCACACTGGGATGCACTGCTTGACTACATATTCCTGGCATGGAAGTATGTTCGTGCAACGCCGCTATGGGAAAACGAATCGCACAATAACGTACGGCGGCAATGCTTTAAAGTTCTGACTTGTCATTGTGTTGCGGCTCTGAAACATGGCGGTATCAGACTGGGAACTGAACGCCTAAACAACTTGGAGTGTAGCCTCAAAGACTGGTCAAAGGATCATGAGGAAATACTCTGTTGCATCAACACGTTAAACAAAATTCTTCTGCAATATCGAACGAGTATCTAGTAGTGGCGTTGTGCTGTTTAACCATATCTGATAATCTTGTGGCGTGGAGTCTAGGTGTAGGAAAGTAGTGGTAATATTGGTAACTGAGACTTGTGTGGATACATAGGATTGTATGTATGGACAGATGCGAGAGAATACACACGCGGAACTATGGTCAAACAACAAATTACCAGATTTTATAAATTTGTACGTAATACTGCATGTAGTTTTATCTTAATTGTATGTACTTTCTGTTATAAAAATCACAAAATAACTTTTTTATAAATATTGATTGTCACACGTTTATTAAAACATAACATAAAGGAACAGAAATAATTGTAGTTTAGTACTGAAATATACCCGAATTACGCTTAACATGTCCAGCAATCTAATTCAGCAGCAGTTACTGACATCAAATTTATACAAACTGTTCACACAATGTTCGAAAGGTATGGATCTAGACTTACAGTCGACCCGTTTGCGTGAACTTAACTCTGTCGACGCGTATAAACGTATTTTTTCAGAAGGTACTAAAGAGGCTCACAATACTAATTGAAAAATGCGACAACACATGCAGAAACGGGTGCGTGCTGATCATTTTCCTACATAGCGGAATCTTTGCAGTTAGTTCTAGTAAGCGTGGATCACCTAAAATTAGCTAGTCATTGCAGTTAGATTCTCCTCCAGTGTACGTGATGTCGGAAGCTTTCAAAAATTTTAGAATTCTATCGAAGCGAGGTTTGGTGTTTTTCAACAACTCGTGTCCTACGTTATTGCCGACAGCTAAGGGCGAAATTTGAAGAACTTTCCTTTTCCAACAAGTACTCTTTGAATTTTATCAGGAACTTAAAAGAAACGGTTCCGTGAAAAAATGCAAGATTAACAGTTCAACAATCGAGCCTTCGTCAGGTGAGGCGACGCACTTGTCCACTATGCCACTGTGGCCACAAATTCTGAGACAGTAAAATAACAAACTCCGAGTTAGCATACAAATCATTCCATCCATCTCTTTAACACGACAGCGTTGATGATGAGTTTATTCTGAACGCATCCTCTGGAGAAGATTCAATAACTAGTCCTTCCCCTTCAGATGCTTCGCATTTATGAACATAGAGCATATGAAAACAACACCTGTCGAAGCGCATTTAGCAGGAAAGTATAACATCTTCGGTTTCAGCAAGTAAATATGAGCGTCAATCAGCTTTGTCATGCAATGCAACTGGTAAAAATCAAAATAAAGACATTTAACTTTATATGAATATGCCACGTTTTCCGTATATGATTTTTGTTGTAAAAAAAACCAAACACATTCTGTGTGTATAGTGCACAGGACTGCAGCATTTTATTTCATCGATCATCATCTAATCCTTTAGTGAATTCCGAAAATGGGAGATTCAGTTCACGTTCTAATTTAAGAGCTTCCAGCTTGGCCTTGTAAATATTAATTCTCAAAAGTTGTTTTTTAAGTCTCAACATGTTTTCGTCGTCCTCAGTTTGTGACGTTTGAGATTTCCTCTTCCTTGACGTCGGAACCCCGGGTGTCGTCATATTAAAATCCATCTCTTGAAAGGACTTGAAATCCTTATCGTCCTCCACTCCCTGGTCATCCACCTCGAAATATGTAGAGGGATTAATTTCTATTATGTCAAGAATCGCTTTGTCGACTACATCAACTCTTCTACTCCCATGTCCATTTAGTTTTGCCTGAAAAAATAGGTATATATAATGTGACTGTAAAAAAATTTGCATAAACCTCAGCACTGACTAATGTTCGACTCTTCCACAAACCAAAAATATTGTCTCTCGCAAAAGTCCAGGTGCGATGCGGTGAAACCATTCCAAGGGACTTCGCCTTCGCTAAAACCTCACTCCATGCTTCTTCTTTTTCTTTTTTCGTTATGAAGATATTTTGTACTGATGCAAACAAGATGTCCTTCAATTACAGAGACAAATAAAAGTGTCACAAATCCTGGAGGTGCCTCCGAACATATTACCTTTTTGCTATTTATCACTTCCAAGACAGCTAACTTTTTCGCATTACTCTCAGCACGTTTCATAATGTTGTCTTTGTACAGACGTGCATATCTATATACCTTATTTACATATGTATCTAAAAAAAAAACAATAAAAGTGAATAGTAGTATATCTCAAATTCAACGTGCAAGGATTGACATCTTTTACATATGTTTACATTAAATGCCATCTAGGGATACATACAAGTAAGCATGCATAGGCAATTATGCTTTGTCTCACACAGTTCAAATATGAAGAATGCAATTTCGCGAGTTCAGCAGGGTTCACGCATCACTTTCGCTTTTAGAAGAATTGAAAAGTGCAAAGTCGCCGGCAAGATGCAAAGCAAACTCAGAAGAAAAAACCTTAGTGTGGATTGACTGATTTCTGCTTATACACTGCAAAATCATTTCTTCCATACTCTCTACTTCTCAGGTCAGCAGGATGTGGAAGGCTTAAGCCTGGGCAAGTGCTGGTTTACATCTTCGCGATCATTTGACCTCTTCAGCAGTTTTTCGACCTTCCTCTCCTTGTCACACATGTAGGCTCCAATTCGAAGATCCTTTTCGCTAGACTATAATTATATATAGCTCGATGTGGCGCAGGTCTCTTTCCAATGTGCAAAAAAATTAAAAGAAATAATAGTGATACAAACAAACAGGTATGATGATGTTCATACCTACTCAAATACATTCCACAAGTATCGCTTGTTTCTTTAAGAGATGAAAGTTTGCTCCTATCGGTCTCAGTTACAATAACATCCATGTCAAGGATGCTACTAGATAAATAAGCATGTAAACCTCTAGAGGGATAAATTACTACCAGAGCTAGTAGTTGGTAGATTGTGCATTAGGTTGACTATATTGGAATTTAAAAAAAAAAGCTTTCGCTCAGACACAAAAATTAACCGCAAGGTTTCGAGGTTCCTTAACACGCCACGTACAGCTGATAAATTTATGGTGGCCCTGGATTGCTACACAGCAGATATAGCCGCCAGCCAGGAAGTGCGATGGAATTCAACCGTGACATCTGCAACAGAGACTGTGATAAAGGGGGAATGCATCACTTATTCGGATGTACATTTCTTATGCGGGACAGACTTAGGCAAATGTTTTATGCTACAATCCTGTAAGTCATCAATGCTTAATTCATTAACATCAACCTATTTGTTTCCACCCCCGTCAGAGGAAAAGAATTTCAATAACAAGGCTAATCTCCTAGATAGAATTAAGATTAATGTCCCAGCTAGGACACCAAGATCAATCAACGTTATTTCAACGCACATGTTAATTAGTCATCGGAAAACACAATCTGCAGGAAAACATATCCCGAAACGCTGTCGTGTTGGGATTTTGATTTTGGGCGGAACATGGGGCTTTCGTACCTTAACATGAAGGGATCAAGCAAAGCTGCAATTGATCGCTAGTAACACTTAAACATTCTGACTAGTAACATTCGGACTAGTAACCACAAGCCACCTATAGGTGGTTTGTGCTAGTAACACTAAAACTAATTCTGGAAGTAAGACGCTTCTAACTTCACAATATATAAAGAATAGAAACGTTAATAAATATCACGTAGAAGAAAACCATAGTTCATCACTTCTGGTGAAGGGGAGACAGGAGGCCTACAAGGCAACGCTTTATCAAGAGAATTGACCTCTTCAAACAGAGATGAAGCGAGACTACCAGGCGTATTAAAAATAAAAAATAAATCCGTAAACCTTACCGAAGTGCAAAATAGTTATCCGTTAAATATAAAAAGAGTCAACTTGTAGTAGAGTTACAGTCGATTCTGAGAATTTGAAAGCACGATATATGTTGATTGTTAAATGTGAACGACAATCCAAATATCACTGACAGGCAGCATTTTTCACGATAGACCACTTGGTCTCTGGTTCTTCACTCAACTCTCGATGGGCAAGAATTCCATTCCACCACTTAGACTAAGTCAAGATAGCAATCAAGACTGAAGTCGAACAAAGCTCGGAACTCTAGAAAGTAGCTGGAGATAATCTAGTTGTATGCTTTTATTAGAGGACAGTGTGGCAGAAGAGTAGAATATCAATTCTACAGGGACAACCTTCGAGAAATCAGTCTTCTTACCATTGCGTACAAGATCCTTTCTACCGTTTTATTTGAACGCTTGAAACGGATTGGGAATATTCTGATAGGATCTTATCAGAGTTGGTTTAGGCGATTGAAGTCCATGAAAAGAAGGTTTAGTCGAGAAGAAGCCTAAAGACAGATTAGATGGAAATCCACCACCTGTTCGTTAAAGGCTGTATAGGAAAGGCTGTAAATGAGGACATCAAAATCAAGTGCAGAAACACAATGTTCTTTCTTTGGGATCAAGCGGCAATCGAGATATAGAGCCCTCTCTCGAAAGATATATCTACAAATATCCTTGTACAAAGTATGATCATCTTTGACCTGCGATAGCATAGAGACCCAGAATTCGTTGAAAGCAGTGGAGGGAGCCCATACTCTTTTCTGACCCATTTTTGACTTGTTTGCGTTGCGCTGTTCGATGGTATGTGCTTGTTTAACCGTCTACAGATAAAACGCTTTGGATGGCAATGTCATAAAGAAGGTATTTGAATCCAAGCTACGAAGGCAAGGGAAAATGGGACACGCCCGTCTAAGATGCCGCAGACAACTGGAAACGGACCTCAATTAGTTTGATATGCAAAAGTTAACGCAGGTGGCGCGAGATAGTACTACCTATGTTTATCGAAGACCAGACCTATACAACAGGCAAGGATCGTTATTATATTATTTTATTATTTTATAATATTTTCCTCCAGATGATATTGCCACAAACATAAATTGAAAATTGTGTCAATGTTTGTGGGATATAATAAATGTGTTTTGAAAGAGAGGGTTAGAAAACCACACCTTTTGCAAATCGCCTCTACCGACAAGTCTGCGTATTTAAAGACATTGTCATCGACGAAATATTAGGTCTGTTCCAATTCATTTGTGCATAGAAATTCGTAGTTGAGTAGTTTCTCCAAAAATCTCTTTTGGAGGGAATAACTCTGCCGAAACTTATGAAACGACTTTTTGTAGAAAATTCGCAGTATTAACGAAATGGCTACCAGATATAGGCTTTTTCTCTCTTAAGCTCTCTCTCTCTCTCTTTTACGAAATATTAACAAATGGAACGACTTTTGACAGTTTTTCGTTGGCATTTGCACCATTTCAGAAGTAATTGGAACAGACCTATTGCATCATGTGAACCCACCATTTACAAGCAATTTCAAACGCAGCTAACTTCACATTTACCGCGGTGCACCTATATCCATCTCTTTTCCAGCTCCGCTTCACTGTTTTTAATTTTGCTTGCGCCTTGACGGGAATTTTTTGTTTTCGTATAGTCTTGAGTTTAAGTAATAAAATTTAAATGGCTTTGCCGGGAAATTACAAGCAAATTGCTTTAAATTTGTCGGGGCCGCCCAGTGGATCCGCCAATCGTAAGTCCTTCACTGAGCACTTATGAATACAATTGATTCGAATTGTGAAAAAAATGCTTCTCATACAACTTTCATGTCTATTGAATTACTGTGCGATTGTAGACTGTTTTCCAAAAAAAAATATGTGAATAGATGGTCACTTAGTACACATGTCTGCATGTACAATTACTTAGTAAAAGTAATTAAAACCATACCGAATAAATAAGCAACTTGAATTTATGAGTGTTTCTAACTACGTATGCAATGATAATGTTGGCGCTGTAAGTCAATAAGGCTTGATGATTGAAGAAAGGGTTTATATCCGAGAGTTTTATGCTCAATTTTACTGAACTATCTCCAAACTTACTGTGACTTGCCGGCAAATAAAGAATACTCTGAAATGGTACATTAGATTCAAAAGACTACAGCTTAATCATTTCTTAAGGAGGATCCACCTACTGTATACGTGATTGGCTAATCGTCTGAGAAATAAACAGCGTTAAACAATTTATTCATAATATTATTTGTCAGGTTTACTTTCTCAAGAATAAAATATTTAATGTTTTCTGTATTCAGTTTGTTTCTAAAAAATGCAACCCAAGAGTGTATTCGTTTATGGTTTATTCTGTCTTATGGTTACTTCTGCTCGCGTTAAAATTCACTTATGTGTGTAGGCAGTCTTATACAAAGATGTATGCTTATGGAAGCTTAACTGAGGGAATGTTCTTTAAGTCACGTATGTAGGTACCAGAGGAATATTGCAGTGGTGGTTTTGGGATTTATCTATGAAAATAATGTTGCCGGAAACACCATATGGGCTTACAAACACCCCGGTTATTAGCAGCACACCAGTCAACCAGTCCTATATATAATTTGTTCAACGATAATTAGTCGAACTTCCCTAGCTGGAACCATTACTTGACACGAAAGAAGACATTGTACATAAGCTTTCAAAACAGAATCAGGTTACGCCAACTTGTTGACAATCGACTAACATTCATAGAGCTTAGTATTAAGGTGCTCATATAACAATAATTTCTAAACACATGTAGCTCGTGGTTTGTAAGTTATAATATGTAACAGTAACAAATGGTTCCCATGACTGTACATTGGTTGGCATATCCTAACTAAATAACACGTTACACATTAAAAGCCAATATCTGAGAGATAAAACAAAGCTGTTTATAAAATGATAATTATTCGAACTAGATCTCAATTGTATCCACACATGTTGATGATCAAAAGAATGGAGACGAGCAACGGGGCTTTATAGACACACAAAAACACAAAAATTTGAATATAGCATCATTAACAAACAAAATTGGTTACTTTCATTAAAATTGTTCATGGTTTGATTTAATTTAATTTTTGCAACAATTGGTTTAAATAATTACACTAAAATTTAATAATGCGTTTTCAAAATTTCTTTTTTACAAAAATCAATTAAATTAAATACACAGATATGCAGTCGTCTACCGTTCCTGCATCGTTCAACATTCTTAAAGGTAATCATTTTTTTTCGTAATCCTCTGTTAATGCAAGGATAGAATTATGTAGTCCATGCGATTGGATCTTTAATAAAACATGCACACAATTGTTTCTTTATTTGTCCTTAAATAATTTTACGTTAACTTGAACTTTGTTTCATAGTGTTCGATAAGTTACCACTTGAGTTTGGATGAAAATGGAAAATTATAATGCATTGTTGAATTTGTTTCTATTCAATGTCACAGAGAGACTGCGAGCTTCTGGCGGAGGTGGCAGCATTGAGAGGAACAAGGATTCGGCGCCGATTTTTACGCACAGCAATCATGGAAATCCGGCCTTCACTCCGCAGAAAACTGGCAAATCGAGCGTAAGTGATCTAATGTGATTTTTGTTTTTTGTTTTAGTTCAGTTCTATGAACTTCCATGATATTTTGTTTTTTGGTGCACTTTCGATGCATAAGCGAAATTGAGTGCAGAATTATAAACTTCTGAAGAGCACCATTTAGTAGGGATGTTGTTTGCCTTGCTTCCACATTGTGTTAACCCTGATGGGAACAACAGTAAGAGTTCGCCAAATAACAATAACATAACGGCGCCTTGACCAGCGTACTAATACACGGCTTGATTAGATCTGCCTGTCAGATCGGTATTTGATGATAAGTGTTGGATATTTCACTTTATGTAGTTTGATACATTTTATTCAGACTAACTTCTATTAATATCGTTGTCTAAGTGTGAAAAAGTTGCCTATATCATGTGAATTTGGTTCAGTCGTCCAGCGGTAGAAGCCCTTACGTATGGAAACTGATTCCCATCAACTGAGGCAAAATGCAGAAATCGTATGCTTCCATTATAATGGCTAACTATCTCCTTAAGTGGATGCGAATTGACTGTCATTCCTTTTGTAACAAACAATTGATTGTCTAAATGAGTTGGTCGGCATTAGTGTCTATACAGCAGAAGATTCGTATGCAATTATGCATACACATTTTGCAAAATAACAACACGTCTAGTTATTGTTGGTTGGATTTTGGTATTTTTCTGTAAGTTGTAATTCAGCTTTACTAAACAGCCGCAATGTATGTTAACATGGTCATGCACCAAAGTAATATAAATGTTATGTTCGTTAAATGCTGACAGTACTTGATAAGAGGGTCGTCCAAGGCAAGGGTTGCATCCAAATGAAAACAAGTAAAGTCCTTTCGGACATCAATACGTTTTTTTATTATTGGAAAATTACAAGGCAATGCTACATTCTGAAGTGGACATAGCTCTCCAAGGAAAAAAAACATTTTTGGTGGACAAATTTTTGGAAGTAGTGAGTAGGTTTTTGAAAAAAAAAAAACAACATGCAACAGCAACATACACTTCATTGTTATTATTAAGCACATATTCGTTTCAGTATTTTAAAAGGAATTTGTCTTCTTTGTTTTTTTTTTTAGAAAAATCAAAACGATGCTCGAACACCAAAGCCACCGAAGCCCCCAGAGAAGCCGATTTTACCATATATGCGTTATTCCAAGAAAGTGTGGGATTCGGTAAAATCTGCAAATCCGGATTTAAAACTTTGGGAACTCGGAAAGAAGATTGGTTTGATGTGGAAGAATGCTAGCGAAGCTGAGAAGCAAGAGTTTATGGACGAGTATGAAGCTGAAAAGGTAATTATATGAATATGTTATATGTAAGTAATCATATTACTTATCAATATTCTACTTTAAATCTTAGGTGAAGTTGAGTACATAACAGTGTAAATGTTATCAAGATTGCCAATGTCCTTAAAAGTGAAAAGTATTTCCAAACGTAAAAGTGTGATATCGACATTTGTTTCTACTCATGCTCGTGCCTCTAAAACAGTCGTAGTAGGCTAATGGTCGTAGCCAAACGAGGCTAGTAGTTCAATTCTGATCAAGCAACGTTATTTTGTCATTTATCCATTGGGCGATATTTGAAATGATTTGAATGAAAGACAGTTTAAAGGAAATGCTCTCAGTAGGTTTTCCAAGAAAAGAGTCCTATGTCTGAGTTGCAAAGCAAGTGTTGAAATAACTTATACAATAATCTCTTAGTAATTAACTACTCTTAACTATAATGGGAGATATAGTTAAAAGGATTTCTTTATGGAAAAAAATGTATTGATTTCTAGTCCTTAAAGTACTTTGTAACATCATCCCATAATCTGACACGTACTTTCATAGATGTACGTAAATGCTCGGCGCAGCCTCATAGGCCTTAAAGTAAAGCGAAGAATCCAATACCTTCTTACAACTGTTCTGCTCTCGCCTCAGCTAAGCCCACTTACACTTTTCAGTCAAACTACCTTCTATAGTACACTTCACATTACTCACATACTTCCACTTTCAGGTTGAATATGAAAAAGGTCTCAAGGCCTACCATAATTCCCCAGGATATTTGGCATACATTGCTGCAAAAAACAAGACGAAGTCCGGTAAGATTAATTGCATGAAATCGTTCACTGTAGAGCAAATTATTTATCATTTTTAAAATTGATTCCATCACTGAAATGTATATTGTTTGAAAATTAAGTGAATGCAGACGCGGACGTTCACGAAACTCCATCGAGATCTAGTGGAAAGGGTCAACAAGAAAGACGTATTGACATTCAACCGGCTGAGGATGAAGATGGTGAGTGTTATGCCAAATGAGATGACTCCATTAACGAAGCAATTTCAGACCAAGATGATGGGTATTCATTTAAGCACGTAGCGTACGCTCGCTTTCTTCGTAATCACCGTCTGATTAACGAGATTTTTTCGGATGCCGTTGTGCCCGATGTTCGTTCTGTGGTTACAACTCATCGGATGCAGGTGCTCAAGAAGCAAGTTAGCTCATTGACCATGCATCAGACAAAACTTGAGGCGGAACTGCAACAAATGGAAGAAAAGTTTGAGACAAAGAAACGCAAGATGCTTGAGTCGAGCGAATCATTCCAAGAGGAGCTGAAAAGAGTAAGTAAAGAATGCCATATTGATCGATGTACTTAGAATTAAAAAATGTACCTCTTGTGTAGCATTGCAAGCCAGCAGTTGATGAGGAAACCTTTCAAAAGATGGTACAGAAGATGTACGATGAGATGAGAAAAGAGCGTCAAAAGTGCGTTGAGGAAGCATCAAATAATGTCTGTCCTCCTCAAGCTACACAGAAATTACCAGTACGAAGTGAAGAATCTAAAATTTCTCCCGTACCACAGACAGCTAGCCAACCGCATGTCTCCAAGCAGACCGTTAGTCAAACAGAAAGCAGTAAAATGGAGTCCGAGGTATAGTTGCATATTCCTATAAAAAGACCGTACCTAATTCCCAAAATCTTTAGCCTATGGAAATTGAGGCATCTCCCAAGGTACCAGTGCAGACAACCAAGCTGGAAAAGCCAAAGCAATCATTCACAAAAGAAATTCCCTCGGATGTAAGCGCCAAAAAAGCACCACCCCCACGCAAAGGTGACGTATGGGAGAAACCACAAGAACTGCAGCTTTCACCTCAGCCACCAACACTACCAACCAAGGACACACCTGTTGATCAGCCTGGAGGAAATGCAACTGTAAGCGCAAATGTGAACTTAAACATACGGCAGCCACCCGGCTCTGCACCGCCGCAACCACCAACTTCACAACCAAACGTTTTACCACATGGCTTACCAGTACCGCCACAAATACCGCATTCGACGCCGAGCACACATACTGCAGGTCCACTGCCGCAAGTAGCAGTAAGCTCAGAATCATCCACATCGTCATCATCCAGCACTCAACAACCGTCTGGCATACAGGCACATCATGCTCCACCCGGCCATCATTTATCACCTCACATGGCTTCCCATCAAACCATATCCGGCCACCCCGTCATGACTCACTCAGGGTACGGCACATACTCGTCAGCTGGTGGGCCACCTCGATCTCCGTATTACCCACCGCAATACGGAGGACACCCCCCTCAGCCATACGGTCAGTATCCTCCATATCCTTATCATCAACAGTATGGGCCACCTCCACCGACTCACTACATCAATACTCGTCCCCCTCACGGTCCAGCCATTCATTACCAAGATCATTCGGCCTCTTCGGGCCAGCAACAACAGCAACAACTGCATGGCACACATGAAACTCACCACGTCGGGTATGCTCCTCCTCAAATTGGCGTCACCCCTTCACTCCAGCAGAACTCGACTCCTATTATGGCAACTGGTGCCGGGGCGCCATCTATTTGTGCTCCACCGTCTTCAATTGATGGTAATTGAAAATTTCTTATTAAAAAGACGTACCTCAGAACTTTTTCATAAATACATATTTGCTTTTAGGTGGGAAGCGCGAGTCAGAAACTGAATCCGACAAGAAAGATTCCGAATAATAATTTAACCAATGGTATTTCTTTTATAAACTATTCTTGAAATAAAGTAGATGACAGATTTAAAACAAAAAGTGTTTTTGAGCAGTTTTTTATTGTTCTCTTTAGGGAAAACATTTGATAACGACGTGTACCAAAGTAGTCCCATCAAGTATCAATTATCGATGAGACACATCGTTTTTCGTGTTGGCGTATTAAAACCCTGTACTCATGATAGCTTCTAACGCGTTGAAAACTTAGAGAGTTCCAAGGAGACATTTATATTTTGCGCCAACTCCGTTGTCAGACCGGTCAGACAGATCGATATGGACAACTGGGAAGGTGTGAGCATCTAGAATGCAACTTCAGTTACGAGTTCTTTGTTCTCTTTGGGCGTTGTAAAAAACACTAGGAATACAGCAAGGGCATATACACTGTTCTTATGTTCTGCTACGCTAACAAAACCATTGCGGAAACTTTTCCATGACACCGTGTAAGTGGAAAACAACATTCATCTAACACGTCCATAAAAAGAACAACCTTCGCCACCCACCTCCTACCGGCCCACAGCACTTATACCCCTCCTATCTAAGGTTACGGAGAAGCAGAAAAGAATCACAATGAATTAATTAACCAAAATATGGTTTTTATTTTTCTTTCACCCTTCTGCTCCTAACGAGAAGATTTTGTTTTCGCGAGAAATATTTTAAATTTCTGCTAATACAGTCATTGATTTCATAGGTTGAACGTAGATCATATCATTCGAAGAAACAGGATCGAAGATCGCAGGCAGAACATTTCTCTCAAAACGACCAAGAGCTTCTTCATACATTCTCAGAAGAGACCATGTCTTTGCCCTATAGAGCAGGAAAAAAATTTCTGACTTTCATCAGCCATGTCAGCCTCTTACAGCTTGTTAGCATTCCTTGTCCACGGTCTGTTTGAGAGTGTTCAAACCCGATTGCGCACTTCTAGCAATGTCCAAGTGAGGATCATCCTTGTAACGTCTGTTCCCTGGATACGGAGGATGTGACATATGCAGCTCCACTTGCTATGTTGTATGTCTAGGCGAAGGGTTTCTGCGAAAATCTACTCAGCAGCTCGTCGTTAGTTCTCTATTCTCGACAAAAAGCCTTCAGACTTCATCTCAAGCACTGATAAAAAACTTCGAGCAAATATGTTGATTGTCTTCCAAGTCTCATATTTTGTACAGCAGTAACATTAACTTTATATTGTATTTTAAAACAATTGCTTCTTATTTACAGTTTTAAACACAGCCTAGGCACACATCCTTGTTCAAAGTGACTTTTGTCGTGAACTTAAACGTAACTTCCTTTTTTGAAAACAAATGAAGTTATTTTATGCAAATACACCCTATGAAAAAGCTTCTGGAAGTTGTACTCGTTACTTCGGCACCGCTTCCAATGAAAGCTATCAAATGTCTTATGTGTGTCGCCGGTGTAGTGGATGTCATTCTTTGTTTTTGTTTTTTTTTTTTGTCTTTTTGATTGTGTAACACCTGATTGTGTTTTTGACAAATAAAGATCACAAAATTGCTACACAGATAATTTTTTCGCCAAATTTGATACGGACACAAGTTGAGTTGATATAGTGAAATCGTTATTCGTGTGACTAGGGCCGTTGAATTCTCGTCGACTTTCAGTTCGCGTAAATGGGTCATATAATACAAAGTGCATAATTCGAAATAAATTGATTTAATTAAAGTGAAGAAAACAATTTACGTGTATACACAAGTGATCATGCCTAGTAGTCTTGATAAACTCTATCGCCGGCTTTTGATAACAAGATTTTTTGAAAAAGGATGGGGAAAACCTGAAAATTTACAAAGGTAACTATTTAGTTTGCTGTTTGTTTGTATTTGTGTGTGTAAATAAAGCAATTTGTGGTGTGATCGTGCGTATAGTTTTGTAAAACATGAAGGCCTTGAAATAATGCAAATT